>CM069150.1:30977016-31697858 GCA_035221665.1 Okamejei kenojei
GGGAGATCTAGTGTCGCTAACTCCTGTAGCAATTCAACAGCGGTTGCAGCACGGGAGACCCAGTTTTATCCAATGTTTTTCACCAGTCACCTATGACCTGGGCATGCGCTGTCGGAGTACCGAACTCACATATACGGGTAGCGAACATACATAAAACAAGATTGAGCCAAAATGTTTTCATTCAACGTGCCACCCCTCCCCAGGCTCTCTCTCCCCCCTCTGTCTCTGCCCATTCTCTCCAACCCCCCCCCCCCCCAGACGCACCTGCCAGTTGGGGGCTATTTGTGAGTGGATAGGGAGGGGATGGGGTAAAAGGAGCGAATGAATAATATTAATATATCAAAGGGGGTGGTTAGTGTGTGTGGGGGTTGGTTAGTGTATGTATGTGTGGGGAGTGGTTAGTGGGTGGGTGACGTCGCAGGCCGCCCCCACCCACCACCACAACCACGCGTTGAGGGGACGGGACCCAACGGTCCCCCTTGGTCTAGTAACTATTAAAACTCTGACCTTGGATGTGTGATTATTTGTTTTATGTATAATCACATCTTCTCGGAAAAAACGACGCACTAACGGTAACATTTTTACATATTCCGATAGAGAATTTTTCCGTTCACATGGGACCCGGACCAGTAATCGTTTTTTTTTTAAGTTTAAAAAGGCAACTGTTGTAAACGGAAATGAATGAAATGGGATTTTTTTTTTGCAAGCAGCAGTCTAATTAAAGTGTGAAATCCCGATTAATCAATACAATCAGCAATTTCAATAAATGTAAAAGCGGCAATTTAAAGAACAAAATGTCAATAAATGCAATTGGCAAGTCTTTTTTAAATAAAGGCAATTGTTGTAAAATAAAAGCCAATGAATGAAATGGCAACAAATATTTGCAAGCAGCTGTCTAATTAATGAGCGAAATCCTGATATAAATGCAATTGGCAAGTCTTTTTTAAATAAACATAGAAAAATAGGTGCAGGAGTAGGCCATTCGGCCCTTTGAGCCTGCACCGCCATTCAATATGATCATGGCTGATCATCCAACTCAGTATCCCGTACCTGCCTTCTCTCCATACCCCCTGATCCCTTTAGCCACAAGAGCCACATCCAACTCCCTCTTGAATATAGCCAATGAACTGGCCTCAACGACCTTCTGTGGCAGAGAATTCCAGAGACTCACCACTCTCTGTGTAAAGAATGTTTTCCTCATCTCGGTCCTAAAGGAATTCCCCCTTATCCTTAGACTGTGATCCCTTGTTCTGGACTCCCCCAACATCGGGAACAATCTTCCTGCATCTAGCTTGTCCAACCCTAAGTTTCTATAAGATCCCCCCTCAATCTTCTAAATTCCAGTGAGTACACGCCGAGTCTATCCAGTCTTTCTTCATATGAAAGTCCCGACATCCCAGGAATCAGTCTGGTGAACCTTCTCTGAACCCCCTCTATGGCAAGAATGTCTTTCCTCAGATTTGGAGACCAAAACTGTATGCAATAATCCAGGTGTGGTCTCACCAAAACCCTGTGCAACTGCAGTCGAACCTCCCTGCTCCTATACTCAAATCCTTTTGCTATGAATGCTAACATACCATTTGCTTTCTTCACTGCCTGCTGCACCTGCATGCCTACTTTCAATGACTGGTGTACCATGACACCCAGGTCTCGTTACATCTCTCCTTTTCCTAATCTGCCACCATTCAGATAATAGCCTACCTTCATGTTTTTGCCACCAAAGTGGATAACCTCACATTTATCCACATTATACTGCATCTGCCCATTCACTTAGCCTATCCAAATCACCCTGCAGCCTCCTAGCATCCTCCTCACACCTAACTATACACCCCCAGCTTGGTGTCATCTGCAAATTTGGAGATGTTGCATTCAATTCCCTCGTCCAAATCATTAATGTATATTGTAAATAGCTGGGGTCCCAGCACTGAGCCTTGGGGTACCCCACTACTCACTGCCTGCCATTCTGAAAAGGACCCGTTTACTCCTACCCTTTGCTTCCTGTCTGCCAGCCAGTTCTCTATCCACATCAATATTGAACCACCAATACCGTGTGCTTTAAGTTTATATACTAATCTCTATATATCTATATACTATATACTAATAAAGGCAACTGTTGTAAAATAAAAGCTAATGAATGAAATGGCAATTTTTTTTGCAAGCAGCAATCTAATTAAAGTGTGAAATCCCGATTAATCAAAACATTCGGCAATTTCAATAAATGTAAAAGCGGTGATTTTTAAAATAAATGCCAATAAATGAATTGGCAAGTCTTTTTTAAATAACTGGATTTGAACTGGATCTTCACCTGACTGTTTTGGGAGAGGGCTTGAAGAACGTTGTGGAAGTGCAGTTGGAAGAGTGACCAATAGCGAGTTGCAGCGTGGAAGAGTGACCATTGGCAAAGTCGTTTTTGAAATTCAAGTGTTTGAAAATGTGCCCAGTGGCATTGGAGCACTGGAGTGCCCCTCCCGGCCGGAGTGGCCCGTTCTGCTTTGTGAGCTGTCGTTGGAGGGATGGAGTGCCCCTCCCTTGTCTTTTGAAAGTCTGGAAAGTTCCATTGGAGCGCTGGAGTGCATTGTAACATCACTCGTTCTGGAAATGGTTGAGTCTGGTTTGTTTTTTAAACTTTAAACGAATAAAAGTTTGGAAATATAGGTGGGAATGCGACGAGAATGTTTATCGCCTCGACGGGAAAAATGGGAGTAGGATGTGTGAAAATGGTAAGGCTGTGGCCTAGCGTTTGGAAGAAAATAGGAAAATAGAAAAATAGGAATTGACACACATACACACACATAGCCACAAACAAAACTAAGAGTTTTAATATTATAGAGATATAGATGTACAGGCAGAGGAGATTCATTTATCTGGCATCATGCTATATGTGTGGACATTGTGAAAGGCATCTTCCTGTGCTGCACTGTTCTATGTTCAGCTTATGTACAGTCAACAAGCCAACAGTGGAGGCTATAAACATACGAGGATAGATTTGTGCCAATAAAGAGGTCTGTTTAGGCCAGGTTGGCGATGAACTTTATGAAATTTGTAGAATTACATTTATCTCAGGAAAGGAGTTTCAATTAGCTACTCAATAGACAATACATGCAGGGTTAGGCCATTCACTGTGATCGTGGCTGATCAACCACACTCAGTACCCCGTTCCTGCCTTTTCCCCCAAGATTCAGAATTCAGAAATTGGAGTCATTGTGCAATATGGTCTTTAATTTCCAATCAGTCAAACCTTTGTTCAAAATTCCAAACTGTGAATATCGACAGGACAAGAACAAGATGTTAAAAATATAATAATACAATTTGATAATCAAGAACAGAATAAACTTTAATAAAGTTCACAAAAAATGTACATTTTCTTTAGTCTATATGGAAGTCATAATTTCACAGCAAACTTTCTAGCTGTCTCAAATGTTATCCTTCTGCCCATGAATGAAACTCCATAATTTACCCCAGTAGATAAGATGTAGGTGGTGCAGCTGGTAGTGCTGCCGCCTCACAGCACCACAGACCCAGGCACAATGCTGACCTCTGATGCTGTATGTGTGGAGTTTTCACTTTGTCATTGTGGCCGTGTAGGTTTCCAGAGACTTGTGGGATGGTAGGTTAATTGGCCTCTGCAAATTGCCACTCATGTGTAGCGAGTGAATGCAAGTTAAATAACATAGAACAAGTGTGAACAGGTAATTGATGGTTGGCAGGGCCATGGTGGGCTGAAGAGCCTATTTCCATGCAGTATCTCAAAACTAAACTAAATATATTCTATGCTGTGACCATGCATCTTATGGAAACTGGACTAATTTAGACTAAAGTAATACGTAGTAACTCTTATTAGACACAGAGACTTTTGTGCATTTCTGATGGAAAGATAAAACCTATCTCAAAAACAAAAATAAATCTGGATTTGATGTTAAAATATGACTGCAATTTTCAAAGAACAAAAGGCACTCCTTCTTAAGAACACTGAATTCATGCCAATATACAACAATGTATATTGCATTTAAAGAATCAATATTCACAGACATTTTTAAAATTAAGATGCATTGGTTACCCTGGAGATAGATCACAGGCATACAAACACAGTCATATCAACAATTAAAGTATTGACCACAGTGTTTATTTACCGATTGAGTTTCCTGAATAGAATAAACATATGCTTTTTCAGTCCATTATTGTTCTCTGTATGTGACAGGTAACGGTAAACTCCTTTTACATGCTAAGAACCATGTGTTAAATCTTTCACTTTATCCATATTGTGATCAATTGCTCCGCTTAAGAACTGCAACCAGTTGCTCTCTGATTCGAGGCACACGTGACTAGATCTATGCCAAAGAAAAGAGAATTAGCTCATGAAACTCTGAGAAACATGAGAATTAGCTCTGAAGAAGGGTCTTGACCCAACGTCACCCATTCCTTCGCTCCAGAGATGCTGCCTGTCCGGCCGAGTTACTCCAGCATTTTGTGTCTACCTAGCTCATGAAACTGTGGTACTACAAAATACTGAAAAGTGTCCATTGTGTACAAAGTGCCCACACCTTCCAAGTTTAAAAATCAATTATAAATTCGATTAAATGTTATTTTAACATAATTGGCAATGCCAAATAATACCCATTTACCAATAACCACATTACAACCTCCTTTGTCAAATTAAAACTGCTGCTCAATTAAAATCTCCACTCTCTCCCTCAACAGTTTTGCCCTATCAGCTAATTCTACTGCACAATAAAAGTCAGTTTTAAATTGGGATGAAAAGGGTGTGTGTGACAACCTTTATTAGATTAACAGGTTCAACATGTTCTTGTGAGTATAGGTGTTGAATTGTTGCTGCAGGAATTTAATATCCAAATTAAAAAGTACTTCTTACGCTATGAAGAATTCTATCCCTTAAGTATTATGCAATCCAACCAATGCATTTAGAAACCATTTAGACACCTTAATTTCTGATTAATTACTTAATGGATGACCCGCTGAAAATTACATATTTTCCATTTTGTACTGTCAGCTCCGCGGAATCTGGCTGGATGGAGAGCGCACATACGTACCAAGGCCGTACAGTTACATTGTGAGCATTGTGTACGTAACTCTGTTCTCCCCACCCCAACCCCAGTACAGTAGGCCTAGGGACAGAGGAAAACCGCTACTCTATATGTGCGGAGCAGAGCGCTAGCCGTCGAGGTGCGCATGCAAAGACGGGTGGGCCCGCACCCGCGTATATGCTTTCCGCTAAAATTGACTCTGCGAATTTCCACGCACTCAACCATCGGCCCGGCCCAGTGGCTCAGTCTCGCAGAAAGTCATTTATAGCAGAGATTTAGACAGATTTTTTTTTAAACAGAATTTCAAAGTCTGCGCAATCCACGGAGAAATCTCATGCCTGTAAACTCATTAGATGAAACAAATTAGTGACATCACATCATTTGAGAAAAATGAACTGAAAATGGGAATACTAGAGGTACAATTCCCTTAAGAAATATTTGACTCACTTGGTTATTTCCAGTGATTTTTTCAACACAGAAGCAACCTTCGCAGCCTAATACAAAAATAAAATTTGAAAACGATTCAAAATTTAAAAGCTTCCCATTGATCTGCAAGACAATCATATTAAATGCAACATTTCCCATAGCAAAAGACCGTTCATGTGTTAACCGAGAAGACAATGGATGATGATTGAATAGCAGAGATGAGATTCGGAGTTATAATTAACTAGACCAAGGGTGGCCCATTGGGTCCCGTCCACCTCCCCCTCGCTCTGCCCCCTCTCTCCCCCCCCTCACTCTGCCCACCCTCCACCGCCACCCCCCCCCCCCCGGATTAAAGATGCAGACAACAGAGACGAAACAGCACCTATAACAAACACACACACCGACCCATGCTAATTAAGGTAAATGGGATGACATCCAGATACATAATACATAGCCTAATTTTTTGTTGTATTCCTGTAAACATTACATACATGAAATCAATATACATCATCAGAATCAACATATTTCAAGATGAAGAGTGATACTCACATTCATTTGAACAGTGTTATAATTCATTGGAGGATAAAGACTTAAGACCAACTCATCTACACTATAAAAAGAGAAAACTTTATCAACACTATTTTCAAATTAACTCAACATAGTATATTGTTTGAACACCAATAAAAATTATCATAGTTGGGTGCATGTCTAAGCAGAAATATGCATTCAGAAGATTAAAATGTATAAATTTTATCACTTTCTGAACCAGTGGCAATTGCAAACACTGAGATAAAGGTTGAATAGGTTGAATAAAGGTTAACACAAGGCTTGTGTTACTTGCATCTACTTTTCAAATAAAATATCAAGCAAAGAAGTCCATTTATAAGCAGATGACAATCATAAATGTTCATAATGCCATGTGAAAGACTGGTTAGATCACAACAGCAGTGCATCTAATTTAGGTCAGCTAACTTCAGTAAGGATGGTAATATCTTGGAAGATGCAGAAAAAAAATGTATCAGTTCCTGGGGTAAGGAATTTCAGCTGTAGGACTAAACTGCAGAAGCTAGGATAGTCATTCTTAAAATAAAGGCTACGAGGAAATTTGAATAGATTGATTTAAATAGGATAGAGGAAAGATGTTCTATTCAGTCAGCATCTCCATACAGATTTACCATTTTGGTGATAAAAATATGTCAGGAAAAATTTAAGATATTTTCTTAATATAGGCCCAGAAATAACTGAATACAGCACAGAAACAGGACCTTCAGCTTAACGAATCCAAGCTGATCATCAACCATTGACTTCATTTTAGTTTGCCTGTATTCCAATCAATACCACGTCTGAGATTTTGCCACTCACCAATACACAAAAGGCAATTTTACTTCTGAGTCACGTGAGTGACTACGTGAAGAACCCCGCCTGGCGCTAGAACGGCATTACGTCGACGCTGACGGCAGAAGGAAGAGCTGCAGAGGCTAGCTCGTCGACAGCGGTAGGTACGGAACCGGCAGGTAAGTGCAGTTGAAAAACTTTTAGGGTCTGGAAAACTCCATGCCTGGTGTATTGAACCAGGATTTGAAATGAATTTAAAAACAAAAATAAAATAAAAGAGTAAAATAGAACAAAAATACTCTGTATAATACAACGGAGTTTAAAAAAGAACGTCCCGGGGGAATACCCAGCGATCGGGACGGGAGATTAATTACGGAGCCGGTTCCGATACTGGTGACCGTTAAAAATACGTTAGGGAGTTTTAGATGCTCCACAAACTTTTGGCAGGGGGGGGGAATTTTAAATAAGTCAGAAAGGCCATAATTTAAAAAGTTAATAAAGGCCTTCAGACGGAAAATAATGGAAATATTCCCTAACCTACCCTAAGGGGTTTCACATATAAAAAGGAAAAAATATGATGAAATATGGTGGGAATATCTACCTCAGATATTTCTGAAGGTAGTCTCCTTGAGGGGAAAAAACTCAGGAGAAACAAGGGCAGTGAAAAATAAAATGGAAAAACTGACCCTAAAAATGCACTGATAGTGGTGGCTGGTCATGAAGTACCCACCACAGCACCAAAATATATATATATATATATATATATATATATATATACAGGTGTATGCACAACACCTGAATAAGAAGTGAGGCCATGGAAAATTACCATGGAAACCAAAATTAGTTGGTCTCTCACTAAAAGCTGTTATGGTTAAAACAGCAGAACTAATGATGAGTGAGGCCATGAAAAGTAAACATGGAAACTAAAAACTCACCAAAGCTGTAATGATTGAAACAGCAGAATATGATAAAACTTATGTTTTATAAAGATATCAACGGTGAATCCGTTTATGATATCCATGTCTCAAATTATATGAGATATAAAGAAATCAAAGTATTTCAAACTGGTGCATGGCATTACTATTCAAAAAGAAAAATAAAATAAAATAAAACGTTGTGCAAATAACTAATACTTTTAAAATAAAATAAATTGACATCAGTTTGTGGAGCTCAATGGGAAGAAATATATATAATTTACCAAATCTGCACTCTAGATTCGCAGATCAATATAAATCAGGTTATGTTAAACTCCTGATTATTATGGAATAAACCTGCCTTATGATAAATCAAAGATATTGATTACAAAAGAACAGACTACTGATCTTTAAACGTTGGGGGAAAAACTATGATCCAATGAAAGATTTGATAATGGATCAAAACAAAGGCAGAAGTGGTATAATCCAACATAGCCTTATCCAAACCCATATAATTGTGAAAAGAAGGCTTGAAGTACGTTGAAGAGGTGCAAACATCTTGTTACAAAATAAGTTCATGAAATCTCCAATTGTGGGGGATTACAGGTGTATTATGATCATTAATTTAATATAACTAAGGAAGGATTGGTTCACCTGTATAAGAAAACCTTAAAAATTGATTTTAGGTTTGCACTCAAAAGTAACTCCAATAAAGAAGGGGTACGTACATATATATTATAAAATTACTTCAGTGTAAAGATTTGATAGTATAAACCATACAAAACATCATTTTATATACACTTTCACAGTGTAAGAACATTTATTAAAATGGAAACATCTAGAACATGGAAATACAGTTGCTATTAACAAATTGTTAATCAATATTACAGGTGCTTGAAATTAATTAAAATGGGTCAAGCTGTGCAAGTTAAAACATTGTCCAAAGGATTAAACCAGTTCAAGGCTGTTAAACAGAATACTGGAGGAACAATTATGCTGATAAAAGATCAGCACTTGCACTAATGAGGTCATGGTCATGGGTTATCTTGATTACATTTAAATTGGAAGGTTATAAGAGTCGGCTGCAAATTAGTGCTGCAATTACAAACCTGGTGGAAGGGAAGGACCTGACCCATTATATGCGTATGCTTAGGCATTAATAAAATATTCATAAATTACTATTCTGTATTTAGAAGTAATTCAGCACCATAAGAGGGGGAAAATTGTTCCATGATACAAATATGTCTCATTGTTGTTGACATACTTTGTCCCTCCATTAGGTTAGGTAAAGAGTAAATAAAGCTCCAAAAGAAGGAATACAGAAGCTTATAAGAAAATGTATGCCTTTGTGAGAGGCTTATGCAAATATCAAATGATACGTTATCATTATTAAAGTAATGTAAAAAAGGTTCACAAGCTGCTTCAACTATAAGCTTAACAGCTGTTGCAAACTGAAGCAAGTGTTACAGATGATGTACAGCTTCTGTGAATGTTTGGGTAAAGATAAGAATATTATCTATTCTTATAAGAATAATTGATATGTCTCTTGTTGGGACTGCGGACAATAATACCAGGTGAGCATAAATGGATTGTCCTAAGAAATTTTCCAAACATTTGTATTAATTATTGAAGTATAAGGAGTTATGGATTAAATATCGATTGTTTTATTATGGAAGTGTCCATGTCGTATCAAGGTGAACAATACCACGGCTGTGGCATATGTTAAAACACACAAGATAAGTCAAATAACATTCATGGGATTATCTGAGTAAACAGATGTGGCATATTCTAAAAAATTTAGTCCAGCTGTTTATCTCTAAGGAAGAGACAATGGTATTGGAGACAACAAATTTGGGAGGAAAAACACATTGTCATTAATATGGATTACTTACGATTAATCTGGTTGCATACAGATTAAATCACCGATCTTTAAAATGTTTCTTGTGGGTAAACCAAGAACAGGAAAGGTGGATGCTTTTCTCTCAATTACATGAGGAAAAGATGTTCTTTTGTGTTCCTCATTTTGTTTGATAGGGCAGTGTCTGATGAAAATGTAGCAGGACACTGCCAGAGGCATTTTGGTGGCCCAATACGGATCCTTCATGGTTTCATAAATATTGAGTGATGTTGAACCACTTGTGATGATTCATAGTTGCAGTAATTTATTGAAGTCTGAGGAAGGGTCTCGACCCGAGGCGTTGCCTATCTCCTTTCACTCTTTGGATGCTGCTGCACCCGCTGGGTTCTCCAGTTTTGTGTAACCCTGCAGTAATTTATTGTTGTACAAAGGCATCCATGACATGAAAATATGAATTTGACTATCTGCAGGTTGACCAGACCATTACAACAGCTGATGGTCAAAGAAGTCTATGAATGTTTAACTAATATAACAACATAACAATAAAATAATTATGTATAAAAGAAGTGTTATACCTGCAATTTGCAGAAATAAATTTAAAAAACAATATTTTGTTATAAGAAATTGGAAGTCTGTGTATACAGTAAAGTTATTTTATCATATTAGATATATGTGAGTTCCTTGTGGATTGCATTTTTCTGAGCATCTAATTGATAGAGCCAATAATAGGGCTCAGAATGTTACCGTCCTATTAACGGACAATATACTAACCAAGAAGTTATCAGGTGCATTCATAATATCCCGATATGGAAAGGGATATATATGTGGATATTAATATAAATATATATATGTGTGTGTATATATATATATATATATATATATATATATATATGTGTGTGTGTATATATATATATATATAATCTGTCCAAAATTGTAATATATAATTCGGGAGATAAATAATCCTGAATTGCCTTAGGCAATGGACTCTAACTCTATCAATGATTCAAAAAAGTTAACATTGAAAATAATAATGCTGATGACTTTAGTATCAATATAAGAGTGCAAACATTGCAAATGTTACGTTATAATTGCATGTGGATACAGATTGCATTATCATATATGTTTATGAATTTACCAAACAAAGCACACCAAGAGGAGCTGAAACCAAGGTAAACCTATAAGCATATCCTGTCGGCCTTAAGTTGTGTGTGTGTGTGTGTGTGTGTGTGTGTGTGTGTGTGTGTGTGTGTGTGTGTGTGTGTGTGTGTGTGTGTGTGTGTGTGTGTGTGTGTGTGTGTGTGTGTGTGTGTGTGTGTGTGTGAACATTGATGAAATATGTTGAAGTAGGTAAGAGTCTCTGTGGTAATGAGACAGCACTACTTATTACACACAAAAACCACATTAGGTTCAGTAAAAACTGATGGTTCTAGAGGAATGTATTCTAGATGGTTAGAAATTGGATACACTCAGTGGAACTAGACACTGAAAGGTGGAAAATCACTCTGTTAATGAGGTAGATACATTCACAGGAATGGCACGGGATGAGCCGCTCAAGCAAAGATGCAAGGCCGCAGGCGGGTGTAAATTAATGTTAAAGTAAAAAGGAACCAGTCATGGTGTCAGGTTTGGACACGGAGTGTTGGGTTCTCTATAATTGTTGCTTTGTCATACCATCAAAATATATATATCAATTGATATTTTGTGATAAACTTGCCTTTCAATGGAAAGGCCATTACTTTTATTCTTTATAATGTGAAATAATTTATCACATAACTTGAGGCAATGTTTGGGGAAAAATGTGTTATTCGCTCGTCACTGTGTTGAATGAGCCGGACTGTCGTATGGAATAAATTCTACAACATGAAAAACACAGAAAGCTTCAAAATCTTCACGTAGTCACTCACGTGACTCCGAAGTAAAATAGTAAGATTAAACGAGAACTTACCAGTTTGAAGTTTGATCTTTATTTTATGAGGAGTAACGATGAGGGATTACGTGCCCTCCACTCCCCACCCTCATAAAATAAATGATCATCTGGTAGTTCTAAATCTATGAGAAGCCTTACTATCTTACTCCGGCTATTATGTTCTGTGTTTTTCATGCCGCTGCTTTGAAGTATGCCGTTCCAGCGCCAGGCGGGGTTCTTCACGTAATCCGTCATCGTTACTCCTCATAAAATAAAGATCAAACTTCAAACTGGTAAGTTCTCGTTTAATCTTACTATTTTCCACTGGAAGTGATGGCATGGTGGCGCAGTGGTAGTGTTGCTGCCTTATAAGCCCCACAGACCCGGGTTCGATGCTAACTGCGTGTGCTGTCTGTATGAAGTTTGTACATTCTCCCTGAGTTTTCTTTGGGAGCTCCAGTTTCCTCCCACACTCCAAAGACGTACAGGTTTGTAGGTTAATTGGCTTGGTAAAATTGTAAATTGTCCCTAGTGTGTGTAGGATAGTGGTAATGTACCGGGATCGCTAGTCGGCACGGACTCAGTAGGCCAAAAGGGCTGTTTCTGCGCTGTATCTCTAACTAAACTAAAACTAAGATCATATTAAGTGGTTAAATGTAAGGAGTAAATTGGGTGTGAAGGTAATGGGGAAAAATATTAATTAATTACTAGACCACACATTTTGGGGGTGCGGACAAGGAGAGCATGCACACTCCAAGTGGACAGCAGAAATCAGGACTGCACCCAAGTTGCCAGAGCTGTGAGGCAGCAGCTCTATGATCTATGTGACAATGCCATACAGATCTGCGCAGCACTCTATGCAGGTGTGGAGGAAACAAAATTAAACTTTTGAAACTGGAATTGAATAGGCACTTGAGAGAGAGAATAATTTGCAGAATAATGGGGAAAACAGGACTGTACTCAGTCAATCTAGGTTAGATGTTCAAAATGGCTGCCTTCTGTGCTATCGATTTTATAATTCCATGAAAACCAGCATAAGTAATATAGCTGTGATGAGAAGTCTCACTTTACTCTGTAAAATCTTCGTTATTTTCTAAACTGGAACAGTACACATTAACAAACCTTGTTTCGTAATGTCCAGGCACGAAAAAATGGAATCTCACCTTACCTGTCAGAGTCTAAACCCACTTTAACAATCGTCATAAACTTATCAAACTCACAACATGCTACTGATTTCTATTAGGATGAATTGCAAATTTTGATCAACAGAGAGGACACATGGTAACATAATACAAATGATACTGATTTGAATAAAGTACTGAGCTAAGTTTTCAGTGTGCTCCAACCTAACTCGAAACATTTAATCTAAATGTTAATATAAATGATGTTCGGTCAGGCTCAAAACATGTTGACAGACTCCACCTTGTATTTAATTATTTGCTTGTCACCTGTGTCTACACGCCAAGACATCACAAAACAATATTTGCAAGAATTTTGTAATCAGCAATTAAAAACTTACCTGGGGCTAATTTCATTGGTGACATCACCCAGATCATCCAACTGTGTTATGTTTTGCAACGTGTCTACCTTTCCATGATTTTTAACAGCTTCTGAGACTTTTTTCAAACACGCTTTGGCTGCTTTCAGTAGTCCCAAACAAGGAGCTATGACCTGTTTGTCTTCTTCTGACCAGTAAGTGTCCCGATTTTCTCGCAAGCAGGAATCGTCATCGTCAAAAATGTTACTGAATGGGTCTGCATTATCTGCATGTTGAGCCTGCCAATTACACATGACGATTATTTCTACAGCACAGATGCATTCAAATCTTCGGAGTAGATTAGCTGTTACAAAATTAATTTCTTTCAATTGCAGTCTTGGTCAGGTATTGTTGATTGTTGCATTTACCGCAGAAACATAGTCAAATGCTCATTATCTAATTGAAGATTGCATGATTCAATAAACAGGCAGCAATGACGTTAGAATTAATTTGAGAGTTGGATCTTTTTCACCAGGTGGTCGAAGGCACTACTTAGATATGTTAAATACAAATCATTAAGTTAATTTCATAATCAGCAAACAGACAATTTAGAATTATAGACAGAAGGATGCTGGAATCTTAAGCTAAACATAAACTGCTGGAGGAACTCAACGTGTCAGGCAACATCTGGAGAGAAATGGATGGACAACACCTCTGATCAGGGTCCTTTTGTGTCTAGATCACAACTCTTCCCCCCCATCCCCTCTTGATTACTTCCAAAGAAAGTCCTGCTAACTTCGCTACATTCTGAGATTCAAATAACTGCTGCAAAACCATGTCACCTCCCCATACACACATAATTGGATTCCATCTTAACTGGAAGCTATCCCTAAACTCACAGAAACTAGATAAATCTAATAATATCAACAAACAAATTGGTGGAGCATGTCAGCGGGTTGGGCAGAATCTATGGAGGGAATGGGGCAGACAATGTTTTGGGTTGCGACTCTTTTTTCATCTTTCTGATCTGGATTTCTTGTATTTCAGTCTAATAAAAGACTATATAACCATTGGAACATCTAAAGCACCACTTAGCTGAATCCTATTTTACAATTAGTAAGAGTATTTACTGTTGGGTTATATGCATACCAATTTTACTTTAACCAAGACCATAAATTAGTAGTCAAGCTCTGTATTGGCTGTAATGTTTCTGGTGTCAAGATCACCAGATGAAAATAAAGTTTTTAGCATCTGATCCGAAAAGAGATCCATAATTGGAGCATATTACCTTGGTTACATTCTTACCGAATAGTGAAAGGCCTGGATAGAGTAGATGTGGAGAGGATGTTTCCACTAGTTGGAGAGTCAAGGAGCAGAGGGCGCAAACTCAGAATAAAAAGACGTACCTTTAGAAAGGAGATGAGGAGGAATTTCTTTAGTCAGAGGGAGATAAATCTGTGGAATTCATTGCCATAGACGACAGTGGAAGCCAAGTCATTAGGTATTTTTTAAGGTGGAGATTGACAGATTCTTGATTAGTAAAGGGTCAAGGGTTATGGAAGAAGGCAGGAGACTGGGGTTGAGAGGGAAAGGTAAATCAGCCACGATTGGAGTAGACTAGATGGGCTGAATGGCCTAATTCTGCTCCTATGATTTATGAACTTCAGAAATTACGTTCTTTTGTAATGCATCTCATAATTCTTTTGTTTTCATTAAATATTGCTATATACCGATCAGCAATGCTTAAGTTATTAAGTTTTGTTCAACTTTATTGATACTGTACAGTTTTATTTGTGTACAAACTAAATAGGCCTTAATTCTCCAGAATTTAGATGAATTCAAAGAATTTTCATTTATAACAGACTGAATTTCCTGGAAAACTAAATTAGAGATAGTACTAGAAAATGGTGCTCAGGAGGATTAGCAGTACTCGCAATCAACAGAGCAACCTTAAAATGTCTACACCAGCTCCTACTTTTTTAAGTGACATAGTAACCTCTAAAGAGTAATCCTTGCTGCCACCAACTGTTCAAAATAAGAAGCTCAGAGATCTACTCTTTAGAGCTGCTTTCTTGACATGATGGCAGTTCACAGAAGAAAAACTATTCAGCTCAACATCACATATGATTTGTGTGCCATTGTGAAACCTCAAGCAACTAATTAGCTCCACTCCAGAAGTCGCAAATGTCAACAATTCTCCTAAACACTTAGAAGTAACGTTATTTGGACGAGCAATAGAAATGAGAAGCTATTATAAACTATATGAGGGCACTCCCTAATCCAGTAACTCAAGGAAATCAATAAGGTTTCAAACTCAGATTGTAAATAATTTTTTTAACAATTTAAAATGAAATTTCACAAAAACATTTTAAAAAGCTTATTGGAACTTCAGCCTTTGCTGAAATTTACAACTCAATTACGGAGAAAATTACAAGAGGGAAACATTTGACCAGTAGGTCATAGACTGAACAATAGGAACATTATTTTACATGTTTCCAAAAGCTGTGCTGTATGTGCTAATGGAACAAAATAAGCTTAATGGCATAATGGTGACTGGATAGAGAAATGTGAGAGCGCCAGTTCAAACGTTTTAAAGATGGTAGGATACATTAAAGTTTTTAAAAAAAAAATAGAAGGTACACCTTTTAGAAACAAAAGTGCAGAATACAAAGGGAAGGAATATGACAAGGTATACAATTCCCAATATTGCACATTAGGAACAAGGACAAAACCTTGAATGGTGCAAATAATTACCACAGTTGTACTAAGAATTTGAGACTTCAGTGTCATGTACAAAATTGTTCCCTTTGGAACAGAACAGCTTAATAAACATGTGTAAACATGTTGAGAGTTGTGGCTGTTTGGAAACATTAAACACAGAGAATCTATTTTCTGCGGCAGAAGGCTCAGTAACACAAACTCAAAGTGTAAGACAATCGGGAAAAGATCTATAAATATCAGGTTGTTGTAAATAAGAATGCACACAGTCTGAAATGATGGCAGAACAAGTTCAATACAGAATTGGATAAATATTAGAATGGTCACAAAAATTGACAGAGTGGAACCATTCGACAATTCTCTACAGGTGGTTAATCAAATGGAAAAAGTAAGGCCCTTTAAGGACAAAAGGAGCAATCTGTTTTTTTGCAGCCAGAAAGTATGCACAAGCTCCTAAATAAATACTTTTCAACAGTAGTCTCAAAGGAAACAGACTTTCTAATTGGATAATTCTACAAAGAGTTAGATGAAAGTCGTGTGCATATCTCCATCAATAAAGAAGGGGTACTTGATGCCTAGGCAGGTTTAAAGGTGGGTGAAAACCTAGCACTGAAACCTAGGACTTATTGAAGGCTGCTATGGGACGCAGGGGAAGAAATTGCTGGTGCTCTGGCTGAGATTTTGAAATCTTCACTGGATACAGGTGTGGTCCCAGATGACTGGAGGATAGCAAATGGTTCAAGAAAGATGCTGGGATATTTACTGTTAATAGTATGGGAGGAATATGTGGGAGGCATGATCGCTAAGCCCACATATGATATGAAGATGGGCAAAGTTGTTCATATTGTAGAAGGTATTGATTTTTGGTAAAATGGGCAGAAAATGGCAGATTTGCTATAATCCAAGCAAAAGTGAGATAATGTATTTTGAAGCTAGGACATGCACCATGACTGGGCGTATTGACAAAGAGGGACCTCAGAGTTCAAGTGCAAGTTGAAGGTGGCAACACAATAGAAAGAACGTTTAGGAAGACATACGAGAGAGATACTGGCCTTCATTAGTCAGGCACCCTCCCACCCCCCCCCCCCCCCCCCCCCCCACCTTTCTTTCCCGTGCTCCAATCGGTTTGGACAAAGGGTCCCGATCAGAAATGTTATTTGACCATTCCCTCCAAGATGCTGCCTGACCCGTTGAGTTCCTCCAGCACTTTGTTATGTTTTACTCAAGATTCCAGCATCTGCATTATCTTGTGTTTTCATTAGTCAGCGTTGATTGCAGAAGTAGGGAGGTAATGCTCCAATTTTATATAACCTTGGTCAGACCTCAGATGGACTAATGTGTGCAGTTCTGGTCACCAAGATATAGCAACGATGTGATAGCGCTGGAAACAATGCAAAACAGATTCATCAGGATGTTGCCTGGGATGAAGTAATTCAGTTGCGAGGAGTGACAGAAGTTTGGGAATTTTCTCCCCAATGCAGAGAAGTTTAAAAAGAGACACAATTGAGATGTAGAAAATTACGAGGGATATTGATAGAGAAGAATACAGGAAACATTCCCCTATATCAGAGATAAATAAAACTTGACGACACGGGATTAGGGTAAAGGGGAAGGAGACTCAGAAGTTATGAGGGGTCATTCTTCATCCAGAGCAAGGGAAGTAGCTGTTAGGCACTGCCTGAGAGAGGTCGAAGCTGGGTCACTGGCAGCATTTAAGAAGCATATAAATACTTGAATAACTTGGGCATAGAGACTGATGGACAAGGTATTGGGTAACAGGGGTAATACTGTCAGTGTGTATAGGTTGGGCCAAATGTCCTCTTGCAATGTTGTGAAATTATATAATCCTATCATTTATATTCTATGAAGTATAATTTTTAAATCATTTTTATTCATATATGGAATTTATAACATGGAAACATTGGTCCAAAAAAGCATTTATGTTGTATCAAAGCAACAATACCATGCACATTATTCCTACACTTGTTCAACTCCTTCACATTCAAATGTAATCTAATCTACGCATTGCTTCTTCCTCAACTCCAAATCCTATAAATACAATCCACATCTTGAATAGTCCAATCACCACCTTTAAGTTTTTGCTCAGTAGTTGCTCTTTTCCACTCAAATACAAATTTCAACATTTTTTCATTTTTAAATTGACTATGTTCTACGGTACTGTGCAATGCTCAAATGAAAACACCTAATTTTCCAGGTAATTCAATTTTCCCCAATATTCCTTCTCTATCTGCAATATCCTTCAGAAATGCGCACTCATCAAAATAATTTCTTAAATTTATGCTATTAGACTGCACCTGTTTCATTTCTTCCAAAGCATCTTCTACAATAGCAGAGTAAGTGGACATCAAGGATAGAACAGCTGCATGATTATCTGTGGGGAAGTTCAAAACAGATTAGTGTGTCAGACAGGTTCAATTAAGCTAGGCAAACCTGACAAATATCACAATCAAAATGCTATTTTTGACAGGGGCATGTGAACGTAAAAATAACATGAAGATACATATGACTCTCTATAACCAATATTCAAAATTACATTTTAGTAGAACTTGTGCCTAATGTCTTAAAAACCAAACAATCTGCACAATCAAGTGACATGTTGTACAATGTTTGCAATACAATACGTAAGGCTTTCAAACTTAAACATTAATAAGAGTAAAATATTAGCATAACAAAAAACAACATAAAATGCTAAATACATCTATTATGACATGGACCTGTGTCTGATGTATTCAAATGTCCAAGGAACAAAGGATATATTTAAAAGTCAAGCATTAAGTTAAACTCCAAACAAATTTCCATTCAAATAGGTTGACAGCCTTGGAAAAATATCAATCTGTACCATACTTTGTCGCTTGCATACGATAACAATTAAATCTTTGCAGAGACATGGATAATTAGAAAGTGCTTGTTTTCCAGATCACCATTTTACATATCAAGTGGCTACCTCGCCAAAGTATTACCATGATGGAGAAACACTTTGGTTTGCAATTTGAAATCTGCATTACCTTTTGGTATCTTGGAAAACCTGTCACAAGCTTCCCAGACTCCACCCGTGGATGTCAGTTGGTCCTGGGACAAACTGAAACAAAAGAAAACTACACTTACAAATCAGTCATAGGTGCAATTTGATATTGAACACTATTAGAAACTACATTGTAACCAAATTGTTAGCAATTTTATTATTCTATTTCACAAAGAAAATTCCCTCATATACACATCAAGTATCCCACAGATGCTGCCTTACCCTTATTCACAACATTTGTTGTTTTCATTAGAAAGCAGTGGATTTAAAAAAGACTGTTTCGACAATTTTAACCAATGAAAGTTTGTTTTTTACACCTTCCGATTTTCAACACATAGATTTAGATTAGATTTAAAGATTAAAACCTTTGAAGTGGTGTGCTCAGTATCACATTCAATAGTTGAATAACTCCCTCCACTACGTCCTTGGTGGCATCTCGAACTAATCGACGTAAAGTCAAGCCTGAGGTAAAAAAAAATCCAGTTATTAAACATCTACATTTACCCTTGATCAGTTATTTTTCTATCCATTTTTGTATTTTAGCTAAACAACACAAATCATACTAAAGATTTCAAGTACAGCTAGTTCTTTGCTATAAAACAACAAAGTTTATTAGAAAGGTGCTTGGATTAGGGGTATTAACTACAGGGATATGTTGAACAGACTTGAATTCTTTTCTCTGGAATGCCAGAAGTTGCGGGGAGACCTAATACAAGTATATGGAATTATGTGAGGCATAGATAGGGTAGACAGCCAGAATATTTTTCCCAGTTTATCCTGCCCCTCCATTCTTCTACATGTTTTAAAAAACCCTGCCAAGCTTTGTCCTGCCCTCCTCTTCCAGCTTTCCTCCCACACCCTACAATCAGTCAGAAGGTAGGTCCCGGTCCGAAATGTCATCTACCCATGTTCTCCAAGCTGCCTGATGCGCTAAGTTACTCCAGCACTTTGTTGTTTTTATTTTTATAAACCAACATCTGCAGTTCTTTGTTTACAGGCCAAATTGGTTGTGACACAATTTTGATTAAGAACTGGAATCACTTAAAAGTTATTTTGGAAATTGACCAGCAGAAATAAAACAGTCTTGATAAAAAACCATCCAAGGAAAAAAAAAGTTTCCACTGTATCTTATGGGCCAGTCCCACATTGACGATTTTTTAGGCAACTACAGGCGACTAGTTTGTCGCCACATGTTCACCGGTGGTCGCCGGGAGTAATCTCCTCAGTCGCGCAAAAAGTCGTTGCGTCTTTCTGGTTGCTGCTAAATTTTCAACATGTTACAAATTTTTCAGCGACAGTGGGTTTGACGCCAATGAGCGTAGCTTGACTTCTCCTGACGCAAGTGCTGTCGTGGGTTGTCGCCGGTTTTTCGGCAATCTGCTACGACTATGACAGTCGCTGGCAGTTGCCTAAAAAAAAAAAAATCACCAAGTGGGACAGGCCCATTAAGAACACAACCTACCAGTTTCAATGCGGGTGGACATTGAAATTGACAGGCAACCCCTTCTACTGATGCTTGAAAATTGTTACTCTAAGTAAACAATGCAACATACCACCTTGAGTATTTTTAGCTTGCAGTAATAAAATTAAATTTATAGCTTTTTTTTTGTTTAATTAATTCTGCTGGGAAAAACACAATGTTATTGCAAATCTGAAACTTTCCAGCTCCTAGCCCCTTTGGCACAAATGTTTTTATAATAGAAGTTTCCCAGCCACGAGTCTTCTTAATGCAACTATCATGTTGTATCACTACCTATATGTGGTCAAATATATTTCAAGTAATTCATCCAAACAATTATTTTAAAGGACACAAGCTTATTTATAAATACTGCAGTGCATATTAATAGATTATCTCTTCTATTATGCATTCTAATGCAGAATTGCTAATGATTATTATTGCATTACAGTGCCCTCCACAATGTTTGGGACAAAGACCCATCATTTATTTATTCGCCTCAGTACTCCACAATTTGAGATTTGTGATAAGAGATACATAGTCCCCCCCATTTCAGGGCACCATCATGTTTGGGACATATGGCTTCACAGGCATTTGTAATTGCTCAGGTGTGTTTAATTGCCTCCTTCGTGCAGGTATAAGAGAGCGCTCAGCACCTAGTCTTTCCTCCAGTCTTTCCATCACCTTTGAAACTTTTATTGCTGTTTACCAACATGAGGACCAAAGATGTGCCATTGAAAGTCAAATAAGCCATTATGAGACTGAGAAACAAGAATAAAACTGTTAGACACATCAGCCAAATCTTAGGCTTACCAAAATCAACAGTTTGGAACATCATTAAGAAGAAAGAGAGCACTGGTGAGTTTACTAATCACAAAAGGACTGACAGGCCAAGGAAGACCTCCACAGCAGGTGACAGAAGAATTCTCTCTGTAATAAAGAAAAATCCCCAAACACCTGTCCGACAGATCAGAAACACTCTTCAGGAGTCAGGTGTGGATTTGTCAATGACCACTGTCTGGAGAAGGCTTCATGACAGAAGAAATACAGAGGCTACACTGCATGATACAAACCACTGGTTAGCTGCAAAAATAGGATGGCCAGGTTACAGTTTGTCAAGAAGTAATTAAAAGAGCAACCAGAGTTCTGGAAAAAGGTCTTGTGGACAGATGAGACAAAAATACAATACAATAATACTTTATTAGCCAAGTATGTTTTGCAACATATGAGGAATTTCATTTGCCAAGTCAGTCATACAAATAAAAAGCGACAGAACACACAAAACACATTTTAACATAAACATCCACCGCAGTGACTGCTCCACATTCCTCACTGTGATGCAAGGCAAAAAAAAGTACAAATCTTTTCCCTTAGCTCTCCCGCGGTCGGGGGCCTTGAGCCCTCCGTTGACAGGATGATCTGCACTCCCCAGGAGCTGGCGGTCGGGCTCTCCTTGTCGGCGCGATCAAGTTCCTGCATCGGGGGGGGGGGGGGGGGATCTCAGCTCTCCCGCCCCGGTGATCGGACCCCGGGTCGGGGCTGGTCGAAACCTTCTGTGACGTTGGAGCTCCCGATATCTCCGGTCTCTACCCAAGACTGGTAAAATCCACAGGCCGTGGTTGGAGCGATCACAGGCAAGGGTTCAACTCCGATGGTAAGTCCACGCCCCTTCGGTGGGGCTCCAAGTCAGTCCCGAGCGAGGCCTCCAGCTCCTCAATGTTAGGCCGCAGAGTGACCGGAGATACGACCCAGAAGACAATCGCATCTCCAGCAGGGTAAGAGATTGAAAAAAAAGGTTCCCCCTACCTCCTCCCCCACATAAAACAAACCTGAGAACATTTACACAAACTTTAAACCACACTAAAAATAACAAAATAAAGAGGAAAATCAGACAGACTGTTGGCGAGGCTGCCAATCGTGTGGCGTCCCTGCTGGTATAAGATTAACTTATATCAGAGTGATGGCAAGTGCAAAGTATGGACGAGAGATGGCTCAAGATCCAAAACATACCACCTCATCTGTGAAACACGGTGGTGGGGGTGTTATGGGCTGGGCATGTATGACTGCTGAAGATACTGGCTCACTTATCTTCATTAATGATACAACTGCTGATGGTAGAAGCATAATGAAATCTGAAGTGTATAGACACATCCTAGCTAATCAAGTTCAAACAAATGCCTCAAAACTCATTGGCAGGTGGCTCATTCTACAGCAAGACAATGATCCCAAACATACTGCTAAAGCAAAAAGGAGTTTTTCAAAGCGAAAAAATGGAAATTCTTGATCAAGTCAATCACCCGATCTGAACCCAATTGGGCATGCCTTTTATATGCTGAAGAGAAAACTGAAGGGGACTAGCCCCAAAACAAGCATAAGCTAAAGATGGATCCAATATAGGCCTGGCAGAGCATCACCAGAGAAGACACCCAGCTGTCTGTACGTTCTCGCCGTGACCTGTGCGGGTTTTCTCCGAGATCTTCGTTTTCCTCCTACACTCCAAAGACGTACAGGTTTGAAGGTTAATTGGCTTAGTAAATGTAAAGATTGTCCCTAGTGGATATAGGATGGTGTTAATGTGCGGGGAATCGCTGGTCGGCGCGGACCCGGTGGGCCTGTTTCCATGCTGTATGTCTAAACTAAAAACTGGGGATGTCCATGAATCGCAGTCTTCAAGCAGTCATTGCATGAAAAGGATATGCAACAAAATACTAAACATGACTACTTTCATTTACATCGCATTGCTGTGTCCTTCGATGTCAGCAACATGAAAGAGTTATTATTGGCTTCTGCACATGTGTACATGCCCCAGTCGGCATTAATGTTGCCAAAGTGAAGTTAGTTGAGAATTGCAGATTCTTAGGTGTAAATATCGCCGACAATTGGGCCTGGACCAACCACATTGAAGCTGCAGACAAGAAAGCACACCAACGCCATCTACACTTCACACTGCCGTGGGAAAGTAGCTAACATAATTAAAAGACAATGTGCACCCTAATCGTCCCTCTTCTCTCCTCTTCCATTGTGCATAAAATACAGTAGTTTGAAAGTATGTACCACCAAAATCAGGAACAGCTTCTTTCCCACTGTTATCAGACTACTGAGTGATCCTCTCATAAGCCTATGATAAACCAAAACAAGGATTTGATTGATTATACTATTGCAATACCTCAAGAACATTTAAAAAGGCCCTTATCTCATCAACCTTGGCCCAGGAGTTCTGGATGTTTGAAGCATTTATAATCTGACAGCAAGGCATCTTGATTTGGAAACTCAAGCAAATTGATTTCTGTGTGCTTCTAAGACAACAACAAAAAACACTAATTTCGTCTTGTGGAACGTCTGTGAAAAAGAACTGTACTTGGAAAAAAATTAGACTGTGTGAACTCAATTTGCATAGGAGAGATGTAGTGAGATTTCCATGCTTAATATTCTGCAGATGAGGACTCCATCCTACCAGGACACTATATAAATTAACAAAAGCACCGCTCTATAATTGTGAGCCTTTACAATTTTTACACTGAGCAACAGAATAGTTGCTCATATATCAACTAAAAATTACATATATAAAACACAGGGCATATTTCTGCCTCGTGCATATATTCACTACTGCATTGGTAACATTTAAATTATACATTTGGAGTCTTGTCAGTACCACTTGCCTTGACTCTTTGGTAACCAGTAATACGCGTTGGCTACATTAAGGATGCTCTTCTGAATGTCAGCAGTGATCTTCTGGCAGTCCTAGCACAAAAAAACATTATTAAGTACAATTTGGGTGTACCTCAGCGATTGCAGAGATCATAATCTGAATCTTAACCTTTGCACTTACTTGTACAGATGGCAGAGGTGGCTTTGAAAATGCCAAACTCAGCTTTGTGGCCTCCTGAGATACTGCTTTGAAACACTCACCTGGAAGAAAAAAAGATTAGGGTCACGCAATGTTTTTTGAAATTACATCTTGTAGTATCAACACGTCAAATGAAACTGGGAGGTAATTACCTAAAAAATTTCAAACAACTTATTATTGAAGCAGAAACGTTACTACTTTTCATGCAAATATCTTCCACAAACATACATCCCCATTCACAATAAGTATTTCACTATATTTGACTTGCTTTTAGAAAGTAGGTACAGTTAAAGTGTGGGAGAATATGCCATAATAACATTTCTAAGACTTTGTGAATCATAACACGATTTAAATAGCAATCTGCTTGCAGTCCATTGAAAGCTATCTTTTCAAAAATTAAATCTTCGTATTTAAAATTAAACTTTACATTGCTATAAAATATTTAGGATCAGGATAGTTCTGTGTAGTGTTGAATCCACTGTGCAATTTAGTCAAAGTCAATTGACTCACCACAATTGACTTACAAAATTGAGCTGAGCACAAATACTGAGAATGGATACTCATCGTAATGTTTCAAACCAACAAAAAGTTTGTAAGAACAGACAAGCAAACTAATTTCCACATCTTTCACTTGTTATCTTGTTATATTTTCTGCGCTGGCAATACACATAAAAATATACCTTACTCAAAAACTCAAACCCCCTTTTTGGTGTATTAATAGGCAACTTCAAAATTTATCCTCCAACATATTTAGACTTATCGTATCTGTGGAGAACACTGAAAGTGACATAGATACTCTATATCATTCACAATTCTACATTTTTATATTAAATACCAGACCTAGAGTTTTCCAGAAGAATTGCAAGTCAAAATCTTCCAATTTCCACGATTCTCCCTCTGTAAAGAGAAAAGATTGTATTAATATGCTACTTTAGATTCACAAAATAGAAATGACAACGCAACACGTTAAAAGCCATTCATACCAAGCTATCCAATTTCTGTCATGGGGCCAAGAGCTCATACCTCAACTCATTGTCTCTTCCTTATCTTACTCTTGTATCCCACACTGGCTTTTTGTGGCACTTGCACTGCCCATCTCCATACTTAGAACACAAAAGGAGCAAGAGTTGTTAATGTTTGGTTTAAATTCAGCAAAATGCTGGTTGTAAGAGATGAATCTTAGATCCTGACCCATACATACACCAGTCAAAAGGTGGGCATCTTGTGACTCACTCAGCATCATCCTTCGCTCCAAATTTTTTATTTCTGCTGTTCCATACTGTTTGACATTCCTCAATTGCCTAAATATCACCCATATCCTCTCGCACGACTAATCACACACATAACTAACGTCAATCCTCTTCCCACTGGATACTCATGGGTAAACAGCTAAAGTTTACCCCATGTAATTCACAAAGACACTGTGACCAACAAGACTCCTATTCCAAATGATGGAAGCCAGTTAATCAAAAACTTGAAATCAAGTATGCAATCTTTTAATTCTGTTTTGTAAATAGCTTTTAAAATAGGAAAGTTGCATATATGTATCATTATGAACAAGAAATCATCTCAAATCACCAAATATGACATCATAAATTTGTTAGATCTACATTTTAAGGCAAAAATTAACACCTAGCCTAAGGAAAGTGTATCTCCTAATTCCCTCTACTGGCTACAACAGATTGAAATGGAGCAATGTTTTATTGTCATAGGTACTGAATGTAATTGTCCATTTCAGTGCCTATGACAATAAAATACTCTTGACTCTCTCGATTCTTGAAGCAAGGACTATTTCTTAAAGCGCAGGAGGCTGAGGGGTGATGTACAAGATTATGATGGGGAATAAATAGGATGAATGCATAGCATCCTTTACTCAGAGTAGGAGAATCATGAACCAGAGGACATAGGTTTAGGGTGAGAGGGGAAAGATTTAATAGGAAACTGAGGAGCAAGTTTTTCCACAAAGAGAGTGGTGGGTATATTGAATGAGCTGCCAGAGCAAGTAGTTGAAGCGGGTATAACAACATTTAAAGGAAATTTGGACAGCAAGATGGATAGAAAAGGTTTCGAGGGATATGGGTCAAACATGGGCAGGTGGGACTAGCATAGATGGGGCATATCGGTTGTCCTGGGCAATTGAGCCTTAGAACCCGTTCTTGTACTGTATGACTACGAGCTCACGTCGGAAATGCGGCCGTGAATCGAGTTTTCATGCGGCTAATGATGCCGGGGCAAAGATAGGTCCCATCACAATCTGGAGAGGCATTTTAAATCTTGTTTTGCTATTCTTTAATAATAGATGATATTAACAGTTTTAACATGATCCTATCTCGAATGACATGTCCCCAGATAAGATTTGCAAAATGGACATCACATGTAAACTAGAATGTATTCTCCCTGGGTTCAACGGGGCAAGATTTCAGCTGGTGTCAAGGACAGTCACCAGCAGCAGCACGGCAGCAACTGACAAATCCATCCCTCAACATGGTCTCCCAACTGTTTGTGTATGTTTGTTTGGGCAGTACATGTACATTTGGACAAGTACATGGATTGCAAAGGTTTAGAGAAATATTAGCCAAACGCGGGCCGATAGGACCAGAGTAGATGGGTCTTCTTGGTTAGCAGAGGCAAGTTGAGCCAAAGGTCTGGACTCCTTGCTGTGACGCTATAACTCACCAACCTATAATTTGCCAGGCTTTGCCCTGCCTCTCCTCTCTTCCAACTTTCTTCCCACAATTGAATAAAGGGGACTAAGCCTAAAGGGGTCATGAAGGAGGAGCTGGCCAAAGTTGACTGGAAAGATACACTAGCAGGGATGGCAGTGGAACAACAATGGCAGGTATTTCTGGGAATAATACAGAAGGTGCAGGATCAGTTCATTCCAAAGAGGAAGAAAGATTCCAAGGGGAGTAAGGGGCGACCATGGCTAACGAGGGACGTCAGGGAGAGTATAAAAATAAAAGAGAAGTACAACGTAGCAAAGATGAGCGGGAAGCAAGAGGATTGGGTAATGTTTAAAGAGCAACAGAAGATAACTAAAAATGCAATACAGGAAGAAAAGATGAGGTACGAAAGTAAGAAAAAAATAGTTAAGACCAAAGTTGGACCCTTGAAGATTGAAAAAAGTGAATTTATTATGGTGAACAAGGAAATGGCAGACGAGTTGAACAGGTACTTCGAATCCGTCTTCACTTAAGGAGGACACAAATAATCTTCCTGATGCACTAGTGCCCAGAGGATCTGGGGTGACGGAGGAACTGAAGGAAATGCACATAAGACAGGAAATGGTGTTGGGTAGACTGATGGGACTGAGGGCTGATAAATCCCCATGGCCTGATGGTCTGCATCCAGGGTACTTAAGGAAGTGGCTCTTGAAATCATGGATGCATTGGTGATAATTTTCCAATGTTTTATAGACACAGGATCAGTTCCTGTGTATTGGAGGGTAGCTAATGTCATCCCACTTTTTAAGAAAAGCGGGAGAGAGAAAACAGGGAATTATAGACCAGTTAGCCTGACATCGGTGGTGGGGAAAATGCTGGAGTCAATTATTGTCAAGTCAAACTGTAATAAAAGGACTAATGCCAAATTAAAATCACAAGCGCACAATAGTAGGAAAAGAGCATATACCGTACATGTGAAATGGACTTAAAAGGGGAGGAGTGCAGTGTATGTAATAGAAAAGGTATTACCTGCCTCCAAGTTAAAGGGGGAGGAGTGTTAGGTATGGGATAATTAGGATAAGTAATTGGTGTCTTGTGATGTCTGGGGCAAGTACGCATGAGCAGAAAAAGACTGGAGGTGGCGTCCTGCAGAAGAGAAACTTGTATGATTCCTCCCGTGTCTGAGCCTTTATTCAAGACTGTTCAAAGCATCCGAATACACAACAATTGGCGACGAGGATAAAAGAAACAAGATAAGAACAAGGCCAGCAAGAAGAATCGAAAACAAAAGTTAAAAATAGAAGTAGTATTTGGAAACAAGTGGAACACCACCAAGCCAAATGGTTTTGAATTGGCGCCAAAAAGAAAAAAGGTAGGAACGGGAAGCAATAGTTCAGGGAAGAGCTAGGAAAACAAGCAGGGGCAGTAAGGGTCACCAAGCACGGTGTCAGCTTACCTGGAATGTATCCAGGGCTGTGCAACCCACAGCCAGGCCCAAGCAGCAGCCACCGACGTCGGGGGGGGCCTAGTACCGTGAAGGCCACAGACAGGTCCAGAGAGCCACCGACTGAAGCTGAGTCTTCAGCCCAACCGGGAACAGTCAACCCGGTGGGGGGAGAAAACAGAAGCCCGGTCGGGATAAGAGCCAGCCCGACCGTGAACAGAAAAGCGGACAGGCCCGCGAGAGAAGTTGACTTGCGGCTAAAACTTGAACAGTATAATCTAAGACTGTCCTAAAAACTGCCGTGATCACCAGCAAAGGCATGCAGGACTGATTATCTACAGCACCTGATTAGCAGCCGGTTTTGCACCTGCTAAAAGACTAAACTGTTAAATACCTTAAGACCTACAACATCCAAATGCCTTCAAAGTAATGGCTGAAACAATACATCAAGTGGAACTGTAAATTAATTGCTGAATCTGCCAAAATAAAAAGGGGGGGGAAAATGGAAAAGAAGTGTTTGGTCATTGAGTAAAATCCAGTTCATCATTTCGGAGTGGATGAATCAGATCCCTTTTTAAGCTGGGAATCTGCACAAAAACATTAGAAGACTTGACAATTATAAAATATGAAATAGTGGCATATTTGGATAGCAGTAACAGGATCGGTCCGAGTCAGCATGGATTTACGAAGTGGAAATCATGCTCGACAAATCTTCGGGAAATTTTTGAGGATGTAACTAGGAAAATGGACAACAGAGAGCCAGTGGATGTAGTGTACCTGGACTTTCAGAAAGCATTTGATAAGGTCCCACATAGGAGATTAGTGGGCAAAATTAGGGCACATGGTATTGGGGGTAGAGTGCTGATAGAAAATTAGTTGGCAGACAGGAAACAAAACGTAGGGATTAACGGGTCCCTTTGAGAATGGCAGGCAGTGACTTGTGGGGTACCGCAAGGCTCGGTGCTGAGACCTCAGTTATTTACAATATACATCTATGATTAAGTTGAAGGGATTCAAAGTAACAGTACTACATTTGCAGATGACACAAAGCTGGGTGGCAGTGTGAACTGTGAGGAGGATGTTATGAGAATGAAAGGTGACTTAGACAGGTTGTGTGAGTGGGCAGATGCATGGCAGATGCAGTTTAATGTGGATAAATGTGAGGTTATCCACTTTGGTAGCAAAACCAGGAAGGTAGATTACTATCTAAATGGTGTCAAGTTAGGGAAAGGGGATGTACAACAGGATCTGGGGATCCTTGTTCATCAGTCAACGAAAGTAATCATACAGGTACAGCAGGCAGTGAAGAAAGCAAATGTCATGTTGGCCTTTATAACAAGAGGAGTTGAGTATAGGAGCAAAGAGGTTCTTCTGCAGTTGTGAGACCTAATGAGATGACACCTGGATAATTGTGTGCAGTTTTGGTCAACTAATGTTAGGAAGGACATTCTTGCTATTGAGGGAGTGCAGCGTAGATTTACAAGGTTAATTCCCGGGATGGCGGGACTGTCATATGCTGAGAGAATGGAGCGGCTGAGCTTGTATACTCTGGAATTTAGAAGGATGAGAGGGGATCTTATTGAAACATATAAAATTATTAAGGGTTTGCTAAAGTCAGGAAACATGTTCCCGATGTTGGGGGAGTCCAGAACCAGGGGCCACAGTTTAAGAATAAGGTGTAAGCCATTAAGAATGGAGATGAGGAAACACTTTTTCTCACAGAGAGTTGTAAGTCTGTGGAATTCTCTGCCTCAGAGGGCGGTGGAGGCCGGTTCTCTGGATACTTTCAAGAGAGAGCTAGATAGGGCTCTTAAAGATAGTGGAGTCAGGGTACATGGGGAGAAGGCAGGAATGGAGTACTGATTGGGGATGATCAGCCATGGATAACATTGAATGGCGGTGCTGGCTTGAAGGGCCGATTTGGCTGCCACCTACACCTATTGTCTATTGTCACTCCACACCACAATCAGTCTGAAGGCCTGACCCAAATGTCACCCGTTTTCCAGAGTTGCTTGCTGACCTGCCGAGTTACTCCAGCATTGTGTCTTATTATGTAAACCCGAATCTGAATCTATGGCAGAGTTGGCTTGAGGGACCATGTTGTTTAATTCTCCTGAAGCTTCCCCACACCAGGGCAGGTGACCAAATGCTGAATGAAAATAATGCTTTAAGCAGGGAGACAGGTGTTTAAGCATGGAATCCTAAACGTTAGCAGCCAGATATCTCAGCTGCCAATAGTGGAGCAAATGTACCAATTGGCTGTAAGGCTGTTGTGGTGCTAAAAGTCACTTAAAAATCTGGCTACATGATTAAGCATTAAAAAAGTAAAGCATTTCAACATCAGTAACAAAAGATAAAAAATGGACACAGGATTGTCCCGAGTTGGATTTAAGGATTCACCAGCACAGTTACGGACAGTGGAATGATGACAGGCCGGCCAGGAAAGCTTTGGCATGGCATAGTTAGCTTACAAGAAATTTTACGCAGTCAACTTGACAGTCGTACATTAGATTTCAGTGCAGAAAACTAATCTAACGGTGGTATTAAAGCCGATGGCCGGGATAGTTCAGCGCGATCCTCAGGCTGAAGGAGTCCCCGGCACCGTGTGCTCGCAGTCGTAGGCTTCACCTCACCGGGAGTTTGGAGCAGGAGTGTCTATTCCGGGTAGAGGCCCACACCGGCCCAGCAACCCCCTTAATGCAGCAGCGGGGGTTGGGGGTTGCTGGTGTGGGCCTGTCCCCGGAGCCGGCTCCTCCTGATGGCCGAGACGAGAGCCGCCACTCGACCAGCACTCACCTCGCAGCTGCGACGCCACTTCCCGCAGTCCCTGCACCAGATTCCGCAGCGGCAGCCGCAAGTCATCGGCGCAGTGCGGGACCTCCGCCACTTGCTGCTCCTCCATCTTGTCCTCCCCGTCGGCCACAGCAGCTTGGAGCGGGGGGGCCGCGGCTACTGGTGAGGCGGGGCCGGGGCCACTGGTGAGGCGGGGCCGGGGCCGGGGTCACTGGTGAGGCGGGGCCGGGGCCACTGGTGAGGCGGGGCCGGGGCCACTGGTGAGGCGGGGCCGGGGCCGGGGCCACTGGTGAGGCGGGGCCGGGGCCGGGGCACTGGTGAGGCGGGGCCGGGGCCGCGGCACTGGTGAGGCGGGGCCGGGGCCGCGGCTACTGGTGAGGCGGGGCCGGGGCCGGGGCCGGGGTACTGGTGAGGCGGGGCCGGGGCCACTGGTGAGGCGGGGCCGGGGCCACTGGTGAGGCGGGGCCGGGGCCGGGGCCACTGGTGAGGCGGGGCCGGGGCCACTGGTGAGGCGGGGCCGGGGCCGGGGCCACTGGTGAGGCGGGGCCGGGGCCACTGGTGAGGCGGGGCCAGGGCCGGGGCCACTGGTGAGGCGGGGTCAGGGCTACTGGTGAGGCGGGGCTGGGGGAAGGGGCTGCACGCTGCACACAACCTCTCTTTCATCAATTACAAACAAGCGAAAAGTAGATCTAAGGGGTAAAAATGAAAGTGTGGTGTTAATTCAGGTAGACCCACACCATAAGCCCATAATGATGCAATGACAGGTTCAGCATTGTCTGGTGTAGTAGTTGAAAAGAATGTCAACATTATATACATCACCTCCAGATCACACCTCAGCATTCTTCATTCCAGGGCCTTTCCAATCCCCCAAACCCCTCTCCACGACTAAGGTCAGTGGCTGACCTACATCTTTGGGGCCCTGAAGCTTGAACTGTTATCAGTTATGGGGGCCTCTTCGCAACCAGAACGAGGTCTGGGTAACCACTGTTATCTTCCTCTTCTTCTACTTCCTCTTCTTCTTCTTCTATCGTGTGGCGTGCACTGCAAAGATACCAGAGGAGCTCTGGTATTTTTAAAAGTAAAGTGGATAGGTATATCAACGTGAAGGGAATGGAGGGGTATGTTCTGAGTGCAGATAGATGGGACTAGGGGAAAATGGTCGGCATGGACTGGAAGGGCCGAGAGGGCCTGTTTCCCTGCTGTAATTGTTATATGGTTATATCTTTGGTGCACAGCCTACAGTTGTTGGACAACTTATTCTATTTGATCTTCCGTTTGTGCATGTCGAGTTAATTGCATGAGCCGAAACAGGGCGGACCATGTGAAGGTTGCAATCTTCCACCCCTTATCTTCTTCAATGGGGTTGTTCCGCGACAGGCTGGCTAGGCCCCCAACGGGGTCCAGGTGCAGCGTCCCAGTGGGGGTTCTGAAGTTCCTGCATTTTCAATAAATTGAAAGTGATTCTCAAGCTTTCTGCTGTTCATTTACATTACATAACCTTAGAATTTTTCGAACACATAAGCAGTAAAATAACCACCAAAATATATATATTTTATGAAATAGACAATAGACATTTCTCGTCGTCAAGACTCCAGTCAAGAGAGTTTATTGTCATGTGTCCCAGATCGGACAATGAAATTCTTGCTTTGCTTCAGCACAATAGAATTTAATAGGCATAAATAAATACAGAACAGATCAGCGTGACCATATACTATTCAATATCACACACACATAAATAATCAGATAAAGTGCAATGGGCTATTAATGTTCAGAGTTTTGTTTGAGTTGAGTTTAATAGCCTGATGGCCGTGGGGAAGCAGCTATTCCTGTACCTGGATGTTGCAGATTTCTGGCTCCTGTACCTTTTACCTGATGAGTGAGTGGCCAGGATGGTGTGGATCCTTGATGATATTGGCAGCCTTTTTGAGGCAGCGACTGCGATAGATCCCCTTGATGCTATGGAGGTCAGAGCTGATGATGGACTGGGCAGTGTTTACAGCTTTTGCAGCCTTTTCCGCTCCTGGACGCTCAAGTTGGCGAACCAAGCCACGATGCAACCGGCCGGCACGCTCTCTACTGTGCACCTGTAGAAGTTCGAGAGAGTCCTTGACATACCGACTCTCTGTAATCTTCTCAGGAAGTAGAGGCGCTGATGTGCTTTCTTTATAATTGCATCAGTGTTCTGGAACCAGGAGAGATCTTCGGAAATATGCACGCCCAGGAATTTGAAGTTCTTAACCCTTTCCACCATCGAGCCGTTGATACAATTGGCCTCCACTGCCAATCCACTCTTGAAGTTAGTGGAGTCAGGTGATATGGGGAGAAGGCAGGAACGGGGTACTGATTGTTGATGATCAGCCATGATCACATTGCGTGGCGGTGCAGGTTTGAAGGGCTGAATGGCCTACCCTTGCACCTATTGTCTATTCACAACTCTGAGTGAAAAAGTATTTCCTCATCTCTGTTCTAAATGGTCTACCCCTTATTCTTAAATTGCGGCCCCTGGTTCTGGACTCTCCCAGCATTGGAAACATGTTTCCTGCCTCTAGTGTGTCCAAACCCTTAATAATCTTATGTTTCAATAAATGGCCTCGTACAGCAAAAAAAACTTTACAAAAATTATGTTACCTGAAATGCCTCTTTGCCTAGCACTGAGACGACAAAAAAAATTTCACCCAGAGTTGTGAATTTGTGGAATTCTATGCCACCGATGGCAGTGGTCTTGTCTGCTTCAGCAGCGCCTCGGTCTCCCTTCCTGAGCTCACTTCTCACCCATGCTCACTTCCCCTCACCTACACACCTACACCTCGTCTAATCCCCTCGCCTCACTAAACCCCTCGCCTCGACGATACTTCACTACCAAACACCTCCTCACACCTAAACCTCGCCTCGACTAAACCATACCTCACTAAACCTCTCCCCTCAAATAAACCTCACACCGCACCTCACACCTTAACCCCACTTCAACTTAACAAAACCTCCCACCTCACACCTAATTCGCGCCTCGACTAATCGCCGCCTCTCTCCCGCTCCCGCTCCTGCTATTTATAGCCCCCCCACCTGCCGTTCACAGAAGTTCACAATAAAATCAGCCGAAATGAGCATGGCTTTGTGAAGGAGAGGTCTTGCCTGACAAATTTGCTGGAATTCTTTGAAGAAGTAAATAACAGGACCAACAAAGGAGAGTCAGTATATGTTGTATACCTAGATTTTCAGAAAGCCTTTGATACATGGGAGGCTGCTGAGGAAGATGAGAGTGCATGGTATCAAAGGGCAGATACTAGCATTGATATCAGGATGGCAGGAGAGAAAGAGTTGCAATAAAGGGGGCTTTTTCTGGTTCGCTGCCAGTGACTAGCGAAGTTCCGCAGGGGTCGATGTTGGGGCCGCTGCTCTTCGCATTGTATATTAATGATTTGGATGAGGGGATTGAAGGCTTTGTGGCCAAGTTAGAGGATGGTACAGAAATAGGTGGAAGTGCTGAAATAACAGGCACTCGGCTGAAAGACTTGGATAGGTTTCGAGAGTAGGCAGAGTAGTGGTAGATGGAATATAATGTAGCGAAGTATGTGAGTCATGAATTTTAGTAGTAGGAATAAAGGCGTAGATTATTTTCCAAATTGGGAGAGAATCCAGAAATAGGAGGTGCAGAGTGCTAGTTCAGGATTCCCAAAAAGTTAATCTGCAAGTCGAATCAGTAGTAAAGAAAAGAAACGCAATGCAAACATTTATTAGAGAGGGCTTGTATACAAAAACAGGGATGTAATGCTGAGGCTCTATAAGGTGCTGGTCAGGCCTCATCTGGAATATTGTGGGCAATTTTGGGCACCATATCTGAGGAAGGATGTGTTGGCTCTGGAGAGGGCCCAGAGGAGGTTTACAAATATGATCCAAGGAATTAACATATGCTGAGCGTTTGTCGGCAATGGGCCTATATTCGCTGGAGTTTAGAAGAATGAGGGAGGACCTCATTGAAATGTACAGAATACTGAAAGGCTTGGATAGAGTGGATGGCTTCCTGTAGAGCTGCGTGTAAGCCACGGCTGCGGTCTGGGAATGCAGCCGGAGACCTTTATCAAGGCTCCGCGATCTCGATGCCTCTGAGATGGCCGTGGGGAAGACGGGTCAGGAGGAGGAACCTTGCCGCGTATGTAGGAGCTTGGGTCGGCGGAGCCTGAGTTGATGGAGCAACAGATGGAGCCCGTGGCAGTGGCCCAGATCAGCACCACAGAGGCCTCATGAGAGGACTCGGCAGCTTTGTGGAGAGGTCGGTGCGACGGCTGATGATGGCGCGATTAGTGGTCGATGAGCATGAGGGAGAGAAGAGAAGACAATAGGGACCCGGTGTGGGGGGACCGCCGTGAGGGACGGTGGGAGAACAAAGGGGGACCCGGTGTGGGGGAGGGGGGGACACTCTAGTTTTAGAATCCTCTGCCCAGGGGATGTTTGTTTGTTTGTTCATTCGTTCCGGTTAAGGTGCTGTGCACATGACAGACAGCCAACAGTCGCTTGTCTTTTTCTTTTTTTTTCACTTTTTCACCTTTAATTTAATTTTAATGTTGTGTACTTTGTTGTGTGTTGTGACTGTTGGCAGACCAATTTCTCTCCGGGGTCGAATAAAGTTCTATTGTATCGTATTGTATGTGGAGAGGATGTTTCCACTAGTGGGCGAGCCTAGGACTAGAGGTCACAGCCTCAGAATGAAAGCATGTTCTTTTAGGAAGGAAGAGGAATTTCTTTTGTTAGAGCGTGGTGAATCTATGGAATTCCTTTCCACGGAAGGCTGTGGAGGCAAAGTCAGTGGACATATTTAAGGCATAGATAGATTCTTGATTAGTACGGGTGTCAGAGATTATGGGGAGAAGGCAGGAGAATGGGGTTAGGAGGGAGAGATAGATCAGCCATGATTGAATGGTGGAGTAGAATTGATGGGCCGAATGGTCTAATTCTACACCTTTCTCTTATGACCATTCAATCATGGCTGATCTATCTTTCCCTCCCAACCCCATTTTCTGCCATCTCACCGTAACCTTTTGCAATCATACTAATAAGGTAATTTCCAAAGACTTGGCCACCGCTGCCATCTGTGGCATTGAATTCCACATTCACCAGCCTCTGGTGAAATAAATTCCTTTTCATGTCCTTTCTAGAGGTATGTCCTTTTTTTCTGAGGCCGTGCCCTCTGGTCCAAGACTCTCCCACTAGTGGAAACGTCTTCTTCACATCCACTCTATCCAGGCCTTTCATTATTCGGTAAGTTTCAATGTGGTTTCCCCTCATCCTTCTGAACTCCAGTGAGTACAGACCCAGTGCCTTCACAAGCTCATCATATGTCAACCCAATCATCCTGGGATCATTCTCATAAACCTTCTCTGACCCTCTCCAATGCCAGCACATAATCCTCAGATATGCGCCCAAAACTATTCACAATACTCCAAATGTGGTTTGACCAGTGCCTTATAAACCCTCAGCATTACACCCGTTTTATATTCTGGTGCTCTCGAAATGAATGTTAACATTATATTTGCCTTCCTTACTACCGATTCAACTTGCAAATGAACTTTTTGGGAATCCTGCACCAACACCTCAAAGTCCCGGTGCACCTGCGATTTCTGAATCCATTAGAAAATAGTCTATGACTTTATTCCTACTACAAAAGTGCATGACTGCGCAGTTTGCTATGCTATATTCTACCTGTGACTTCTTTGCCCATTCTCCCAACCTGTCCAAGTCCTTCTGCAGACTTATGCTCCCTGCCCCTCTATCTTCATATCATCTGCAAACTCCATGTTCAATAGACAATAGACAACAGGTGCAGGAGTAGGCCATTCAACTCTTTCAGCCAGCACCACCATTCACTGTGATCATGGCTGATCATCCACAATCAGTACCCTGTTCCTGCCTTCTCCCCATGTCCCTTGACTCCACTATCTTTAAGAGCTCTATCTAACTCTCTCTTGAAAGTATCCAGAGAATTGGCCTCCACTGCCTTCTGAGGCAGAGAATTCCACAGATTCACAACTCTCTGGGTGAAAACATTTTTCCTCATCTCCATTCTAAATGGCCTACCCCTTATTCTTAAACTGTGGCCCCTGGTTCTGGGAATATGTTTCCTGCCTCTAGTGTGTCCAGTCCCTTAATAATCTTATATGTATCAATAAAAACCCCTCTCATCCTTCTAAATTCCAGTGTATACAAGCCGAGTCGCTCCATTCTTTCAACATATGACAGTACCGGGAATTAACCTTGTAAACCTATGCTGCACTCCCTCAATAGCAAGAATGTCCTTCCTCAAATTTGGAGACTAAAACTGCACACAATACTCCAGTTGTGGTCTCACCAGGGCCCTGTACAACTGCAGAGGACCTCTTTGCTCCTATGCTTAACTCCTCTTATTATGAAGGCCAACATGCCATTCTTCACTGCCTGCTGTACCTGCATGCTTACTTTTAGTGACTGATGAACAAGGACACCCAGATCTCTTTGTACTTTCCCTTTTCGCAACTTGACACTATTCAGATAATAATCTGCCTTCCTGTTCTTGCCAACAAAAGTGGACAATCTCACATTTATCCACATTAAACTGCATCTGCCATACATCTGCCCACTCACCCAACCTGTCCAAGTCACCTTGCATCCTCATAGCATCCTCCTCACAGCTCACACTGCCACCCAGCTTTGTGTCATCTGCAAATTTGCTAATGTTACGTTTAATCCCTTCATCTAAATCATTAATGTATATTGTAAACAGCTGTGGTCCCAGCACCAAGCCTTGCGGTACCCCACTAGTTACTGCCTGCCATTTTGAAAGGGACCCGTTAATCCCTACTCTTTGTTTCCTGTCAGCCAACCAATTTTCTATCCATGTCAGTACCATACCCCCAATACCATGTGCTCTAATTTTGCCTTCTAATCTCCTATGTGGGACCTTATCAAAGGCATTCTGAAAGTCCAGGTACACTACTATCCCGTTACCGCTATCCAAATGTGCCGCTATTTCATCTTTTATAATTGACTCCAGCATCTTCCCCACCACCGATGTCAGGCTAACTGGTCTATAATTCCCTGTTTTCTTTCTCCCGCCTTTCTTAAAAAGTGGGATAACATTAGCCATCCTTCAATCCACAGGAACTGATCCTGAATCTATAGAACATTGGAAAATGATCAACAATGCGTCCATGATTTCTAGAGCCACTTCCTTAAATACCCTGGGACGCAGACCATCAGGCCCTGGGAATTTATCAGTCTTCAGTCCCATCAGTGAAGACAGATCCAAAGTACCTGTTCGTCTGCCATTTCCTTGTTCCCCATAATAAATTCATCTGTTTCTGTCTTCAAGGGCCCAAATTTAGTCTTAATCATGGATATACGTGAAAAATAACGGTCCCAACACTGACCTTCTGAAAATCCAAGTAAACAACATCCCACTGATTCCAGTTTGTCTATCCTGCTCTTTATTTCCTCAAATTATTCCAACAGATTTGTCAGGCTAAATCAATTACTTCCTTCCACACAAAGCCACATTTGTTTTAAACTTAACATTATGTTGATGGACCTTCTGAACACTTCAACTACAGTATGCAAGGGTTCTCTTTTGTGTTTGCAATCTGGATATCACCCTGATTGCACAAGTTATGTACTCCAGGCAAATATGGAAAAGACCATATTTCCCAAAAACCATATTTTCCATATTTGCCTGGAGTACATAACTTGTGCAATCAGGGAGCTCTCTCTCCCCCCCCCCCCACTCTCTCTCCCCCCTCTCTCTCGCCCCCTCTCTCCAATATCAAGGGGGGTGGTTAGTGTGTATGTATGATGCTGTAGGCCACCCCACCCCCCACCTCAACTGTGTGTTGTGGGGATGGGTCCCCCTTGGTCTAGTAAGTTATAAAGATATCCTGCACTAACCCCAATTTATTCTCCCCACACTCCCATCATCTCCCCCCAGATTCTGCTGCCCACTTACATACCTGGAGAAATTTATGGTGGTAAATTTATTTACCAACACCCCATACCTTTGGGATGTGTAATGAAAGTGGGGCATCTGGTTGAAATCCAGGTGAGTACAAGAATATACCAACTTCACACAACACCAAAGATCAGGATTGAACTGGTGTCATTGATAATGTGAAGCAGCAACTCTACTGTGCACCACTGTAACACGCAGTGCGTATGCCATTTGTTCAAACATGCATAAAATTTTGCCGGAATATAATCTGTTTTGTTTTTCCCCTTAATAATGGCACTTTACTGAACTTCTGGTCACACGTATCCTTCTCATCTGTTTATGATTCCATCACTGTTCATATTGTTATCTTGATTTGTTAATTTTTACTTTTAAATAGCTTTGCATTTTATTATTTCCACTGTTGGCATTTGCCATCTCAAGTGCATTCCACTGATCACTCAGCTTCTTCAATGCAATATAAACTTCCTTTCTATGTTTTTCTACTTTAATTATTCCTTTGTGACTGACACAGTTTTCACCACTTTGAAATGCTTTATTGATTCATTTCACCCTGCAAAGATTATGTACTTTTGCCTCCACAGTTGAAACATCTTTGCATTCTGAAATGTCATTTGAATGATTCCCATTGCAATGAATGGCGGCACAGTGGCTCAGCGACAGAATTGTTGCCTTTAAGAGCTTGCATCACTGGAGACCCAGGTTTGATCCAGACTATGGTTGCTGTGTGTAAGGAGTCAGTCAATCTGTATGTTCTCCCCGTGACCTACATGGGTTTTCACCAAGACCTTCTGTTTCCTCCCACACTCCAAAGATGCACAGGTAAATTGGCTTGGTACAAGTGTAAATTGTCCCCAGTGCATGTTGGATTGTGTTAATGTGCGGGGATCGCCCTTCGGTGCGGACCCGGTGGGCCGAAAGGCCTGTTTCCACACTGTATCTCCAAAACAAAAAAACAACCCTAATGGCCCTGTCTCACGGTGCGAGTTGACCCACGAGTGACCCCGAGTGACAGACTCGTGGTTGTGCACGAGATCCCAAGTTGATGTTCAAGTGTTTGAACCGAGTTCCCACGAGTATGGTATTTTGCCGTTCACTGCGATGTTCCAAGTTCGTCTCCTGAGTTAACCAAGTTCGTCTCCCGTTTACTCTTGAGCTGACAATGTGTCCTGAAAAGTGACACAGTGTTTCTATTTGGACATGTTCTATTTGGACATTAAACTGACCTGAATATAGACGAAAGCTGAGAAAAGGGTTTGGGAAAAGCCTCAGGTGTAACCTGACGAGGCGTTGCACCTGTTGCACCTGTTGGGCAGTGGAACCCACCGATCACAGCCCGGGGTCAGGACGGAGACCTCCCTCCAGCCTTATTTTAATCCACAACAGTCTGCACCTGTCTCTCATGCAGCAGTCTTGTTTATTATTTAAAGGATATTATATGACCCTTTAATATTTATTTCAGAATGCATAGGTTCACTTAGATTAGTTAGATTAGCGCGAAAACAGGCCCTTCAGGGCCACCGAGTCCGCACCGACCAGCGACCAATATACAATAGGGACAATTTTACACAAACACCTGTAATGTGCTCGATTGTAATAATGTTTTGTCTTTCAGCTGACCGAATTTCACTGTTCCTCGATACACGTGACAATAAACTAAATTGAAAAGCCTTATTCCCTTTCCCATAGGCACAAAATGCTGGAGTAACTCAGCGGGACAGGCTGCATCAGGAGGAATGGGTGACGGTTCGGGTCGAGACCCTACTTCAGACATTCCTTCTCTCCAGAGATGCTGCCTGTCCCGCTGAGTTACTCCAGCTTTTTGTGACTATGTCCGGATGTTGTACACCGGACCTTCATTGACGAGGTTCTGGATTCCCGTTGCCATTACTGGCTGCACTTCAATGTGATTTACGCAGGTAAAGAACTGTGGTCTCTGAAAAGAGATGCAAGGATATTGTATAAATGTTAGCGTGTTGTGACTATGCAATGCTGAGAACTATATGCTACACATTATATCTGTCCCTTTTCAGCTTGATTGTTATTATCTTTGTTATTATTTACTTTGACTGGACAGAATGCAAAACAAAACCTTTATATATGTGAAAATAATAAACCTAGAACTAAACCGTTTGGGACTGGAGATACTGCTGCAGGTGGGGGTGGGTGATGATGGTGAGTGCCGGGGGTGGGAGGGGGGCGTATTGGGGGGGGGGGGGGGGTGGGGGGTTTCTCATCTTCCGGTGTTTGTGTTCGTACCCCTTGTTGTCCGTGATCTGTAGGGCCGCCTAGTACTGCGCTAATCAGCGCAGAGACTTTTGGAAATTCTGTGAAGAAAGTAACATATCTGGAATATAAATCGATGACGTTTATCTGGGTGGCGTGCATCTTATTTCGTCGATACATTCACTGTACTGTACCATCACAAATGCTGCTGTGGCTGGCGGAGTGTTCCAGTGTTTACAGCAGCCGCCAGCGAGATCCAACGACGTGGGTTCTGCCTGTGTGGACTTTGTTCATTCAACCCGTCCCCACGTGCTTTTCCCGCCTGTGCTCCGGTTTCCTGCCACTTCCCGAAGGTGTGGGGACTCTCGTTATATTGGCTGCTTGATGTGACTCCAGTGTAGGTTAGTGGGGGTGGAGGGAAGGGGGAATAGGGTAGGGTGAAGGGAGGTGATGGTACGAGTGCGATAAATGAGTGCAGGCAGTGGGGCAGATGGGAATACAGTGCGTGAGTGGTGGCACAGGGTTGAGACACAAGAGCCAGGAGATACTGGAATCTTGAACAAAAAACTAATTGCCGGACGTTTCAACGGGTTAGGCAGCATCTGTGGCGGGACATGGATATTTCACGCTTGGAATCGTGATCCTCAGACTTGATGGACGATTGGCCTCTTGTATTTTGAATCATGCGTAAAAAAGAACGAGCCTTCCCCTTGAAAAGAACTTGAATTTCCCCTTGAACCGTGCGGCCGTTGGTATGACTTAATACAACTTGATTGTACTCGCATACGGTATGATTTGAATAGATAGCACGCAGGCAAAGTTTTTCATTGTACATCGTTGCACGTGAAACAATAAACCAAATGATATCAATACCACAATGTTGTCAGTTAGTGAATAACTCCAGTCCCGTCCCGACCCCCTGGGAAACTGAAGGGAGCGACAATCAACTGCCACGGACATAAATAATGACTTACACAAGAAAGGGCAGATGCTGGTTGACAAAAAGTGAACACATGGGGCTGGAGAAATTTGGAAATGTCATCCTGTCACCCATTCCTTCTCCAGAGATGCTGCCTGCCCGCTGAGTTAAAGAGTTCCCACGGTAGACTCACGAGTCACTAAGGTAAACGCACGGGCCGCTACGTTATTACGAGTTTAAAAGTTTTAATTTTTAACTTGAACAGTAAATTTGACTCGTGGAAAAAATCAAACATGTTTGATTTTTTTCACGAGTTAACAAGTTTCCCAAGTACCTGCCGTTAGCGCCACGAGTCGCTCAGTTGCTCGCGCGAGTTCCGACGTTCCCGCTACGTTGATTATACGTGATTACTGCGAGTGAAAACTCGGGGTCACTCGTGGGTCAACTCCCACCGTGAGACAGGGGTTTAAAACAAAAAACCCTAAAACTAAGCACCCTAAACCTAAATAAATGAATGCAGATCTTCCTGACAGACCTGCTTTACAAGCTAATCTTAACTATCTTTTAAGATGCTCCGTTCAGCAAGCTAGTGACCATTTCTTTGATAATCTATATACTTATAAAAGTCTCATCTTGTGTGTCTGTGTGTGTTTTTGTATCTTCGGTAGCGGCGAAATTTTTACAGAATATTACACAAATTTTTCCAGTCGTTGCGATAATCAGATTTCCGTCAGATTTGACGTATATTTCATGTTATTGATGATTAAAGGTTAAAAAAAGCCTACTTTGAGAATAATTACGTCGTCTTCCAGCAGCTTCCAGTGATGTCACAATACCATCTCACAGTCCACCAATCACAATGGCATCTCATTTACATAGGCTGCTGAGTCCAACAATGACATCACAATGGGACGTTGCCAATGGTAATGGCAGCAACAGCTTGAAGGAGAGGTTGCCTACGGTAACGGCAGCAAAAGCTTGGAGAAGAATGCTGCGTGCCGCCATCGAGGGAGAGAGGGAGGCTCCGTCCCCCAAAGCTGCCCGCAACCCCCCCTCACACATCGAGTACACGCTAACCCCATCCCTTATCCCCCCACTACCCCCTCCCCCAACAACGTGGGGACAATTGATTATCTCCATAAATTCTATAATTTTCCTTGTGGAGGGTGATTGGCTCCGGGGGGCACCTATCTCTGGGGTGAGCGCCGATCCCGTGCCCCCCCACCCCGTTGGGGGACGGGTCCCACTTGCTCTAGTATACTATAAAACTCCTTGGACTGTTTCACCACAATAAAAAAAAGGACCCATATAATCCAATGGGAGCCCACCACTAGTCACTTTTTTGCATCTCCACCTCGCCTTTCTGCCTTCCACTGAGACCGTTCCCTCTGCAACTGTCTGGTTAACTCATCCTTTCCTACCCAAACCACCCCTCCCCAGGTCCCTTCCCCAGCAACTGCAGGAGATGCAACATCTGTCCCTATATCTCCTCCCTTGACTACATCCAGAGACCCTGCAGTCCTTTCACATTAGGCAGAGGGTTATTTGCACCTCCTCCAACCTCATCTACTGTATCCGTTGTTCCAAGATGTGAAATTTTCTACATTGGCGAGACCAAAAGTACACTGGCTGATCATTTCGCTGAACACCTTTGTTCAGTCTGCCTGGATCTACCTGATCTTCCAGTTGCCAAACACTTTAATTCCTCTTCGCATTCCCACACTGACCTTTCTGTCTTAGGTCTCCTCCATTGTCAGAGGCCAAATGTAAATTGGAGGAACAGCACCTCATATTTTGCTTGGACAGCTTATAACACAGGGGTATGAATATTGATTTCTTTAACTGCAAGTAACCCTAGCATTCCCTCTCTCTGCTTAATTTGTTGTACTAGGTTCAAAGTCGTCTTGTTGAGTCTCATTGTCTATAACTTGCTTTCACCTGGCCCACAGCTAACAATGGCTGTTAGGTTTCCAATGGTTTCCTTTATCATCATTACTTTTTTTGCATATCTTTCATTCATTTATTCTATATCTTTCTATATCACCATCTATATATCTTGTTTCTCTTTACCTCAAATCTGTCTAAAGAAGGGTCTTGACCTGAAACGTCACCTCTTCCTATTCTCCAGAGATGCTGTTTGACCCATTCGGTTACTCCAGCTTTTTGTGTCTATCTTCCACATAATTACAACTCATTATTGTTGCATCTTTGATGATATGTGCCATAAAAGTGGTAATTTTCATCTTGGTCAAGATCTCACAACCAAACTGAATCAAATAAATATTGGCAAACATGGAACAGGATACCTGTCCTTCAGCTATAAAGGGGTTTGTTCCATATTCTGAAGCACAATACAATATATATTTTTTCCTTAATTTATAGCATGTTAAGTATTTCTTACAGTACACTGCAAACCCAATGTCAATTTAGCATTTTGTTCACTTATTTGGAGAGTTTTATTAAAGATGTTGTATTTAGTTACATTTGAAGGATAATCTATTCAAATTCCGTTCAATATTTGTTGCAGACAATGCTGTAGTTAAGTTTATTTAATGTGACAAACAGCTTTGTTTCTTACAAAATCATCTATCGCAAAACATAAATCTGCAAAAGCCTAAATGACCTTCTATTAAAACCACAGAAAAGTGATAAGAAATCATTCATACAACCACACTATAATAGGAACAAAGCAAATTCTTCACTTTCTCTGGGAACAAGGATAATATTGATAGTAGATAATTATCTTCTTACAGATTTGCTTGAACGTATCCTTGCAGAAAGATTTACCATAATTCAAAATGACAGACATTGTTTTGAAGGAAACCATGGTCAACAAACTATGTTCAAACCCTGGCGGTGTAGCCCAGGGTGTGCTAGCACTACAGTACATCTATGCTTATTGTCCATTGTTTATCCAGTTCCCATTAAATGTGCCTAACGTTGGGTAGTGCAGTTCTTATCGAGAGTCATAATTACTTCATCTGCTGGATTAGTGCTTACTGCTTACAAATTTAACATTATTTATTTTTAATTGATATAACCTTAGGCTATTACTCCTCGATCAAACGTCACAATGCACCCACCTCAAACCTCAGCATATGAAGCTTCAGCAGCTCTGCAATGTATCGAGATCTTTGGCCTTAGAGAGACTTAGAGAGTGTGCTCTTAAGAAAGGTTTGTAGAAATTGGGATCTGTTATTTGCACTAAAATAACCAATACCTTCCACAAAGCTTGACCCAGCTAACGTACTCAATTTCTGTTCTTTTGATACACTTAATTTCATTAATTAATTTAAGAGCATCTTCTGCGTGGAAATGTTTTATATGACAGATTTAAAATTAGAGAGGGGTCTTCAAATCAGGATGAAACTTGCCCATAAAAATATTAAAACTTAGATGAAAAAAAATATTTTGTTGTTGAGGACTCGCAACAAATTAACATTGTTACCTTGCTATCTAATTTATCTGATGCATTTGGGTCTAGGAGAAGAGAAGGTACATATCTAGTTTGGCCTACAGCACCCAAGACAAATGTCCCACTAGAAGGCAGGAGCATGGCTTCTCCTGACTTGGGTTTCCCCAGGCTATTCCTAAAGCCCCAAGCTTACTTAAGATTATACCCATATTTAGAAATTTCCTGAGTGCTCGCTGATCCCTTTAGTCGATGGTTGCAGTTTTACATCAGTCAGAGGGAGTGACATTAATTTGTAAAGTATAAAATCAACTATACAAACCATGTCCTTTTCTTTATAGATGGTTCCAAATGTGCACTTTTGCAAATAAAACAGTAGATTACCTTCCAGTGAAAAAACAACAAATGCCCCCATTTTAATGACAAGTAGAAGCAAACTATATAATTAGAGAATAATATGAATGGGCAACTCGTAATAGAGGTGCACCCATACCTCACTTGCCTTGGGGTTTACAAAGAGCAATGACTACAAACATGCATAACCCAATTTAATTTTGGATTAAAGCATTTTAAATACATGACTGATCTTCAATTACTCTAAAGTAAACAATCGTTTTAAGATAAATCACAAGATAACCCAGCGTAATTCAGACTTATTCATTTTGCCTTGCATTTGCAAAGGATGAAAGAGAGGGCACAGCCCCTCAGAGAAAAAGCTTGATGTCCATGTTTTGCCACAGGATCATCATATTCAGCTAAAGCGACCTAAACATAAATGTAAACAGTACAAGATCTTATGCATAGGAATGAATGACCACTCTTGTTCATTATCTGAAATATTCTCAGAGTTCTTCGTAATTTAACATATTGTTAGCAGTATCTGACCAGACTGCATATTGAGCTCCATCCATTTCTGAAGCCACCTCGTTGCTACCCTCCAAAGCATGGTTGGTACCTCCAATTGTTGCATCACAATCTGGGCATTTAGTTTTTTCCATGGCACCTCCACATTCTGTGATGACATAGACATGTCCATTTGGACACTTGTACCAATGGCCTTGACGAAGGCCCATTGCCTTGACTATCATTACTCTCTCATCTTCAGATATACCAAGGCCATTGTCAGGCAGAGCCACCTTCAATTTTTCCATGTTCTCTTCTACAAACTTTTCATCCTCCTCAGTGAATTTCTTTGTGCCTTCGAGGATTTTCTGCACGCATGCGACAGTCTGTTCTGTTGAATGGTCCAGTTGTTTGCTTGATGCCTTATTATACCGAATATAAAGGTCGACAAGGAATGTAAGCCTTTGAATTTCTCTTTGCAGGTCATTAAGCTCCTGCTCTGTAAATCTCCCACGCTGCTTGTTTATCCATTTCAAACACTCAGACAACTTTGTATTAAACTTTCCATTCATGGAAAAATTTAATTTAATTTCTTGTCTTTTAAGTTTAGCCAACCTGTACAGAAATGCAATTTTATTTTCAATGACAGTCAAATTGTACAGTGTTATGGGTAGAGCAGATGAATGCAATGAGGATAACAAGTTATCATGCATATCTGGAAACTGTTCGGCTATGATGGATTGCGTGTACAAGAGAGACACTAAATTTTTTACAGATTGTTTCTTTTTTTCTGCATCTCCCTGAACAAGCTTCTTCACTTTCTCAATTTCGCCGAGGCTCTTTTTTATCATTGCTCCATATCGAAGACTCTTCCTGATGGGTGTTTGGCACCTTGGACAGACATTCAGCTTTATGACCATACTATTGTCTTCATCCTTCAAATTCATGTATTGGTCAAAACCAGTCACTTCAAAAACGTGTTTACAGTCTTCTAGCTGAACAAACCTGGCCTCAGGTTCATCCTCAGTTCCAAAGAAAATGTCAGTGAGTTCAGCATGGTGACACACACGGCATTTATTTGGGCATGGTTCACCACAGAGTCCGACACAAGGATGCCGACACTTCAACAATTTCTTGCAGGGCTCATTACACGGTTCTCTGTTGCATGGCTCTGAGCACAGCTTTTGACATCTGTAATGCTCGCATGCCCACTCACAAGGCTCCACACAAGGAGTGCACAGCTCTCCACACTTCCTCCTGCATTTACTGTGCTTGCATAGGTTTTCGCAGTTCCGCATACACGGAGGGCACTGGTTTGTGCAGGGCTCCAAACACTCATGGGAGCAGATCAGCAAACGTCTGCATGGCTGTTTGCAACTCTCATGGAAGCGACCTTCATGGCAAAGATGGCAAGATCCAGGACAGTTGTGATTACAGTCCAGGCATGTGTTGCATTTTTGTCTGCAGGGAACACATTTCCCTAGCCTTACAGCTTCTTTTAGCCAACATTCCACTTGCTGCACATGACCACACTTTAAGGTGATAGACACTTCCTTGCAGCACTTTGCACATTCATCCCCACAAGCCGCTGTGCATTTATGGCCACAGTACAGTATTTTTGAACAAGGTTCTTTACAGGCAAACTTTTCTGGCTCCATGGAACAAGGCACCTTTTGCATGTGTTTACACTTCGGAATGATTTTATCCACTTTTACCTGACACTTGCCACACTTCTCATAACATGATTTGGTACATCTGTGCCCAGCACCGCAAATTACTTTCTGACACGGTTTCAAGCAGTTATATTTCTTGTGATCGACGTCGTATGGATGGCATGCTCTTGTGCAGACATGGCCGCAATCCAGCCTGTACTCGCATGGAAGGCTGCAACCTCCCTCGGGCACTTTGCTGAAATCCTCCTTGTTGGATACAAAGGTCATCGTTTTTGGGTGGTTCTGGCAAGTGAGCAACAATGAGTGTCCAATGTTACCTTTCGCATGCAAGGTACGTATAATCTTGCTCCAAAGAGGAACGTTTGCCAGAATGTTCATATTTCCAATGCAGTAAAGACCTTTCTTGGCCCTCGAGAGTGCCACACAGACTCTGTTTGCTATTTGCAAAAATCCAACTTTGCCCGATTCATTGCTTCTCACTAGAGAGAGCAGGATAATGTCATTCTCCTCTCCCTGATATTTGTCGACTACATGTACCTTCACACCAACAAATTTGAACTTAAGAAAGCATACCACTTCAGCCTTGCGTCAGACACCGAAAGATCCCCTTAGCCACTATCCAACTCACAATGAAACTGCCCTGGTATATGTGGATTGAGGAATAAGTGATCTGAGTATAAACAGGTGGTACGCACTCTTGGCAATAATGTCCTTCTCAGATGAGGTTGTGGTAATGACAAACACCTCCGGCCCTGTAACTCAAAGCCTTTGCTATGTAAAGCTACACTGCCTGCTGCACTGCCTGCACCTGCATGGCCTACTTTCAAATGACACCCATCCTCCCTGCCTCTCCCCTTCATGCTGCTTTCCTGTTTTTGCCACCAAAGTGGATAACCTCACATTTTCCCATTATCTGCATCGGATTTCCTCCTTCAGTGTCATCCGAAATTATTGCCTTCAATTCCCTCATACATTAATAATATAAAATACAGCACTGAGCCCTGCGGTACCCCACTAGTTACTGCCTGCCATTGTGACCCGTTTACTCTACTCTTTGCTTCCTGTTTGCCACCATTCTCTATACCACATCAATACTGAACCCTAATTTCCGTATGCTTAAGTATACTAATCTCTTATGTGGGCCTTGTTGAAAGCCTTCTGGAAGAGATATTCCACATCCAGTTCTCCCTTATCCACGCTACTAGTCCTAAAATTAGATCGTCAGACAATTTACCTTTTTGTAAATCCATGCTGACTTTGTCCAATGATTTCACCACTTTCCAAATGTGCTGCTATCCCATCTTTTCTGACTAGCAGCAGACTAACTGGGTCTTAATGTATGGTTTTAACTTAAAAAGAGGGTTAATTGCTCTCCACCCGCCAATTCACAGAACTACTCCAGAATCTAAAGAGTTTTGAAAGAGTTTTGAAAGATTATCACTAAATGTGCTAAATAACATAAATGTGCTAGAGGAACATCAGGTCAGGCAGCCTCTAAGGAAGGAATGGACAGACCAATGTTTTGGGTTGGGATCCTTTTCCTGAATGCTGGAGGATCCGAAGAAGCGTTCTGACCCAAAATCTTGTCTGTCTATTCCCTACAGATTCTGCCTGACCCATTGAGTTCCTTCTGTTCTTAGTTTTTTGCTCAAGATTCCAGAATTTGCAGTCTCTTGTGTCACTGTTTTAGATAGGCAAGAAGATTATTTACTGGAAGATGATGGAAACTTTGAGAACCATGAACATTTTTCGAAGGAACATTTTGCAGAAGCCTGATCTCCCTCAAATTTAGAGGATTCGGTTATTTCATTATCATCCAGAATTCAAGAAGCAATTCTTTAAATTAAATTAAACTGTTCTGGCTATATGTGTGGGTCTACAGCATCACAAGTTACTAGAGCTTATACCAATTACTGTATTTGTTTAATATTTGTTGGTATCAGCAGCTGAAAAATGGTGTGCCAGCTACATCCTGGGACTTTCATTTGGAGCTTCATTTGCCTTATGTTTGTCAGGATGACAATTTAGTGTGTGGATGGCGCCATCAAATCTAGATCTTGCCAAATTTGAGATTTTATTTTAAATCTATACTTTTGATATTCAAGTGACTGAGAGTAGAACCTGACAAAAGCTTTTGTAATAGCATTTTGTTAGTGAAGAATTAAATCATTGCAATGACCATGTTACAAAGACAATAAATGCTACTGATTTCATTCCCCATTATTAAAAATCTAAAATAATATTATAGGTTCATACCTTAATGTTGTCATACTCCATTACAGATGGGTGATTCTCCAACTGTTCATAGATGTGAGGAGTTAAAAGCTCTGCAATTTCTGGTCTCATGCGATGCTGGATAAAAAAAATGATTAGCGTTATATATGAATACACACACAATGTAGGAGCAAGAACAGGACACCTTGCTCTCTCAGGCCTGTTCTGCTGATCTGATTGTCACTTGAATTAGTGTCCTTCCAGTCTATTTCTATACAGGGTTGCTGCCAGAGGAGCAGAGAGGAGCATATTTTAAATCTGCTGTTCCAAAATAAAAAGGGATGTGGGATGAGACCAGTAAATGTATGCAAACAATTTAATGATGAGAATTAGAAATGTTTTTGAGGACCAAAAATGAGGGCAGGATATGTTCTGATATGTTGTAAGCTTCAATCAAATCCCCCTTCACACTTGTATGATTAGAAGCCTAACGTGTCCAAACTTTCTTCATAGGACAACCTGTCACCTCTCCTATACTGTTTCCTTCATACTTATGTCAAACCTCACAACAGGAAGGGAAAATAGGCATTACCATTTACACAGGACGTGTATCAAAGGGAGGAAATAATTAGTGTCATGGGTGAGATGACTTTGGTTGGTTAAAGGTATAGGAATATAGATTTAGGGATAATGTTAAGGCCAGTGATTGCATCTGATATAAGGTGGACAAGGAATTTTGGGGATCAGTACCAAGGAGAATGCCATGTGGATGTTTTTAATATTGGTGAGATAGTAATCCAAGAGGTACACAGCCTAGGTGCACAAAGTGAGGGGTGGAGTGCAAAGCATTAGCTATGTTGGATGCACGCAAGAAATAAAAATCTTACTTTATTATACATGTCTAAATCATTCCACTTATGGTCGTAAATTGGAAAAACAATCATCGGTGTACGTTAGGCTCAAGCTGCCGCAGGAATGTAATGCACTTACAATGGTGTTGTTGGTCTTTGGTTCTGTTATAGAGCTGTGCTATTGCTGACTATTGATGTAGCATTAGACTGTAATGTGTGACATAGATTTGTAAACCAAATCAACTTTAATCATCAAGCAATAAAAAACATTTAAAAGATGCATTTATTTCAATTTCTGCTCCTTATATTCCCCCCCCCCCCCCCCCCCCCAGATGGAAATCATTTGTGAGGGTGAAGTTTAGTTCATCACAACCACCTATATTAATGTGGAAGTAGGTTTGAAAGGAAAATGGTGCCAAGAGTCAGTTATACCTCATAGAAACAGGCCCTTCATCTCACCTCGTTCATGCCAACCAAGATGTCTATCTGAGCTAGTCCTGTCAACCTGTGGCCCATATCCCATATATCTGTCAAAATGTATTTTAACAAGCTGCCTCTACAGCTTCCTCTGGCAGCCTGTTCCGTATACCCATACAATCTGTGTGGAAACAATTGTCCCTCTGGTCCCTTTTAAATCCCTTTCACAGTAAAGCTACGACTGCTCTATCCTGGGAAAAAGACTGTGAACATAATTTCCTCTCATGACTTTATATACCTCCATAAATAAGATGACCGCTCAGTCGCCAAGACTTCAGGGGATATCCAACCCTCCATATTTTCGTTATAACTCAAGACTTCCAGTCCTGGTAACATCCTTCTGAATATTTTCAGCACCCTTTCTAGCTTAATGATATCCTTCCTGTAGCTGGCTGACTAGAGCTGTGACAATGCTCCAAATGTGGTCTCATCAACAACTTGTACAACTGCAACATAATCTCCCAACTCCTGTACTCAATGCACTGATTGATGAAGGCAAGCATGCCAAATGACCAAGTGACTTCTTCAACCCATCTGTCTGTGTTGCCACTATATATCTGTCCCCTCATGTCTCTCTGTTCTACCACACTTCGTCCCACCCTGATTTCTCTTACCAAAATGAAACATCTCGCATTCTACATATTGTTTGAGAAAACAATCCGGGAACCATTAAACAATTTCCACCCCATCCAACCCCTTTGCATTATGGCAATCCGAGTGAATACGAGGGAAGTTGAAATCACTTACTCTTACATCCCTATTATTTAGTTTTTAGTTTAGAGATACAGTGCCGAAACAGGCCCTTTGGCCCACCAGCAATCCCTGCATATTAACACTATCCTACGCACATTAGGGACAGTTTACGCTTATACCAAGCCAATTAACCTACTAACCTGTACATCTTTGGAGTGTGGGAGGAAATCTAAGACCTTGGAGAAAACCCACGCAGGTCATGGGGAGAAAGTACAAACTCCACTACTCCCCCGTAGTCAGGATCGAACCCGGGTCTCTGGCAACAACTCTACTGTGCAGCTATCTGCGATATCCCTACATATTTTCTACTCTAATTATCTTTGATTATTGTGGGTGGTGAAGTGGCTAGGGTTACAATCCCAGCAAAGTGTTAATCTCCTTCTTATCTCTACGTTTCACCCATATAGCCACATTGGACGATCCCCCAAGAATATTCTAAGTAAGTACCACCATAATTTTCTCCTGACTCAAAAATGCAACACCACCTCTTCTCTTACCTCCTCCTCCTCCATTGTCCCTGTTACATCTGTATCCTAGACTATTAAGCACCCATCCTGCCCCTATCTCAATCATGTTTCTGTTATGGCTCCATTATCCCAGTCCCATGTACCAATCAATCAATTGACATCATTTGCCTAACCTGTCAGGCTTCTTGTATTAAAATAAATACTGTTTTGTCTATCAGACCTTCTTCGCTCCCTGTCTTGCCCCTGCATGTCCTGTCCACTGAACTTACTCACTTTAAAATTGATGTAAATGTGTTTTACTACAACACTACTATATTTTTGGGTCAACTTGCCAGACTTGTTTATATTTGTACTGCTTTATTAAAAGAGAAAATTGAAGTATTTTTTTAAATGTCAGGAGACTAAAAGATGGACCTGGGTAGCCTTATTCATGAATCACTAAAAGTTAACATGTGGGTACCTGAAGCAATTAAACAGGGCATATTAAACTGTTTGTCATGATTCCTCCTGCTCTCACCTGGTAATCTAGCCGTACGAATGGAACGTTCACTTTTACGAGTCGCTCAAATAAGGAAACTTCCAAGTGAAAGTTTCTGGCCAGATCATACACTGTTGCACTTGGACGAAGCTGTCAAGAGAACATTGTGTTAATAACTGAAGATAAAAAGGCACATAAAATACAAGATAATTCATATAATCCAAATATGAATGGCCAAATCCACATGCAGAAGGGTCTCGACCCGAAAGGTCACCTATTCCATCGCTCCATCGATGCTGCCTCACCTGCTGAGTTTCTCCAGCATTTTTGTCTACCATCATATTGCATGACTTCTTTCTCCAACTAACAATCTGCAAACTAGCAAATTTAATGGCTGGAGTCGTAACTTCAACCAGCATTATAAAGTAGATCTGACACGGAAATCTTAAAACATGCAGTTTCAAAATCAATTCACTTTCTTTTGATTATCGCACTTTGTGCAGTAAGACTATTGCGGAGGGAATATCGGTGCTGATAGAGGGACTCACCAAGGCAGCACCCACCAGACATCAGACTAGTCAGTATATTTGTTTAAGCACCAGGTGTGAAATCTTCCTCACCAACAGTCAGTTATTAAAATTAAAGCCCAGTCTATCAATGATGTGTTTCTTTTTTTTTTAAGTGATAATTAATGTCCTGGATTTAGTAATATTCAGTCTGGTTATAGAATATATGTTGATATTTAAGTGAGATTAGTGATGTGGGTAAAATTATTTAGTAACAAGGAAACAGGATTAATAATCTTCTTCTGTTGATACTTCTCCGATTAATAGCAGAAGTCAATTTAACACTGAGACCCACAATAATTAGAGCCGCTGAACAGCTTACAATGGCTTGTTCCTTTTATCATCGATACTTTTTTGCATATCTTTCATTCATTGTTCTTTATCTCTCCACATCACTGTCTACATCTCTCGTTTCCCTGATCCCTGACCAGTCTGAAGAAGGGTCTCGACCCGAAACGTCGCCTATCTCCTTCGCTCCTTAGATGCTGCTGCACCAGCTGAGTTTCTCCAGCCTTTTGTGTACACCCGATACTTAGAGCCTATTTGTTTGTTTGCATTTCGGTGATAAGAAAATCTCATGGGAACAAACGGAGCATCAACAAAGCAATATTTTTAAACAATATCACCCATTCGAAGATAGTACAACTTCTCAGCTGAACTTGCCATTATTTTAGGATATTAGCTCTTTGGATTTTATAAGACACCTCAAGTGATGGATTGTGAAAACAAGCCGAGTTTAAAGATGTCTTTTAAAAATGAGCCTGAAACATAGAAAACTTTGGAGATACAGCATAGAAACAGACCATTCAGTTCATCGAATCCACGCTGTCCAGCAATCACCCTGTACTCTAGCATATCTTACACGCTAGGGACCATTTACAATTTACAGAAGCCAATTAACCTACAAACCTCTATGACATTGGAGTGTGGGATGAAACCGGAACACCTGGAGAAAAACCACATGGTCACAGGGAGACTGTACAAACTTTGTACAGATAATACCTGTAGTCAGGATTGAACCTGGGTCCCTGGTGCCGTTAGGCAGCAATTCTACTGCTACATCATTGTGTCATCCCAATATGCCAACTTAATATGATTATTACGTTGAGTTTTTCATTCAGTCATGTGATGTTATAAACAGGACAAAAGTATTCGTGAATGGGCTCACTATTTGTTCAGTATAGGTGCCTTTCTGCTGACAATCCGCAATATTGCACAAAATTGCACAACACGTTATGCTGGAAATAAAAGGTACCAACTTCTGGCTGAAGTGGTGGTCATTCCAGTTCGTGATTCTCTTAATTGTAATTTAGCCTCGATTGCAAGGCTGAAGTAAAATTTACACAACCTAAATAAATCAAATGTGCAACCACCGAAATGACATAAATGAGGGAACAACATGTACTGACCTGCTGATGGTCTCCGATCAAAATGAGATGTTGGCAGGCATTGCTGAGTGTTGTTATTAAATGAGCTTCCAGAACCTCAGCTGCTTCCTCTACCACCACAATGCGGGGCTGTACTTCCTGTAGAACTTTCCTGTATTTAGCTGCACCTGTTTGAATGAATAATTTAGTTAAATGATTGAGGTCATGAAGCCCTATCATTTGCATGTTGTCTGGCTCCAGTCTATTTTAAGAGATTGAATAAAATTTACTTAACATAACAAATTCAAGACATTCAGGAATTTGGATGTGAGCTGTAAAGGCCAACGGATAGCAAAGGCTGCTGCTATCAACTTCCAGCAGGAACTGTTAGCACAAATTCTCTATGCGGTTGATCAACATGACACAATAACAGACTGCTGCTTGAGGCCTTGCAAAATCCACAGAGCAGATATGCTGATGTTTTTGGTGATTTCAGCCAAATGTAGAAGTTTGAGGGCACGTTAAAAGGTTTCATTGGTACCAAGGAGGTGGCATCAACTTGAACTGACATCAGGGCTGCCAACATTGGGTGAGAGTTGAGAGTGAGAAATTACGAGGGAGCGTAGCAACCGAGCCGGGGAGGGGGGGGTGTTTTTGGTACGGAGCTTTTTGCATTTTTCAGCTTGAAATTGTGCAATTTGGTGCATACTGTTGCGAGTCTTTTAACTTACACTTGAATGCAACATTTATGCTTCAAATTGGATTAGGTATGAATACGGTTAGGCTAAATTACATTCCCAACTACATTCCACAGTAGAGCCAGGCTCCGATCAACAGGTGCAGCACATGACCCTAGTATATTCATGTATGGAAATCAGATTATAATTAATACTGTTATGATATATATATATATATATATATATATATAGAGAGAGAGAGAAAGAAACACAAAACCTAGAAACAAGGCAAGAGGAGTTGGACTTCCATCACTGTTCTGCACAAATAAATCAATCAACCTTACCCTTTGACTGTAGAAACAAGACAAAAGTAATACTACTTCAACCATATATGGTTCAATGAAATTAAGATATATATGTAAAACGTATATATGGAAACAGGCCCTTCGGCCCACCAAGTCCACACCGACCAGCAATCTACCTTACACCAGTTGTATCCCACACGCCACGGACAATTTACAGAAGCCAATTAACCTACAAACCTGCACTTCTTTCGGATGTGGGAGAAACTGGAATATCCAGAGAAAACCATGCGGTCATAAGGAGAATGTACAAATACTGTACAGACAGCACCCGTAGTCGGGATCAAATCTGGGTCTGTGATGCTGCAAGGCAGCAACTCTACCGCTGCGCCACCGTGCCACCCCATTACATTATTTTTTCTGTAATATATTTATTATGGTGTCACATCAGTAAAGATGAACACATGATTATAATTTCTGCCTTAGTTGGATTACACACATCTCCAGTCAGGTCAAATCTCCCGGAGTGAGCAGAGACTTGGCGATGTCCAGTGAGCATTTCCCTCTCTCCCCCCTCCTCTGGAATGCGGGCCGGCCCAGGTGCTCTGTGCCCAGCTGGAGTCCGGGGGAGGTGAGGGTCAGTGACCCGGGGGTCAGGCATCGGAGCGGAGCTATAGCCCGAGATTCACCCCGCGGCTCCGGAGATGGCACCGACGCCCCCACTCACCCAGTTCGCTCCCGGCAACTCCATGCGGTGTGGACAGAGCGGCTGACGGCCACAGAGCCGCCGCAGGTGAGGGTGGGAGGTGTGAGCCGTACCTGGGGGGGTGGGGTCGGTGCTGGGACCACCACCGCGTCTCACCTCTCACAGCATCTGCACGGGAACGTGAATGCGAGTGACGCAGCATCTATAGTGCGGTGGACAAAAATGCTGGAGAAATGCTTGAGTGTGAAGAAGGGTCAAACTCAGACATAGATGCTGCCTCACACGCTGAGTTTCTCCAGCATTTTTGTCTACGTTGCCATTTTAAATAGTGTGCGATGGGCTTAAGCCAATTAAATTGCTCGTTCTTTACGGGGAATCCGCCGACAAAAAACTATTCCCATTGGTGAGTGTGGAGGAGTGTGACTATTTATTCATATATTTTTTTAAATATTTCTTTGAGCGTGAGAACTTCTTTCATCAGCGTGAGGGCGTGAGAAGTTCCTCAAATGCATTAGTCTCACGCTCAATGTGTGAGAGTTGGCTGCCCTGTGACAACAGGAAAATCCACTGCATCTTCTGTCATTATACAGTCATACAACACCGAAACAGCCCTTCGGCCCAACTCGTATGTGGCAACCAAGATGTCCCATCTAAGCTAACCTATTATCTGTAAAAGTCGGCTGCAGATGGGCAATAAGTAATCATCAGTGGTGGCAAAGGTATGGGGATAATTAAATCCACAATAGGCAATCGGATGGAAGGAGAAGACACGGCTGGATATTCTAATTTCTCCAACATTTTGGAGAATTCAGTCATAGTGTGAGAAACAGGCCCTTCGTCCCACCAAATCCATGCTGACAATCAGCAACCCACTGCTCTATACTAATCGCATTTTATTCTCCGCAAATTCCCATCAACTCCTCCCCGATTCTATCAGTCACTACACACTAGTAATCTAAAGGGCCTGTCCCACTTTCACGACGTAATCCACGACCTCTGCCAAGTTTGCCCTTGACTCATACTTGCAGCATGGTCGTCACGAGGTCGTAGGTAAGTCGTAGCAGGTCGTGATGCTAGTCGTAGATACTAGTTTAAAAATAGTTTATATTTGTTTCACACCTAATTCACAGGGAATCCGCTTCAGCCCCTGTGGTTAAAACAAATCTGAATCATTGCAAAGTACCATGGAATCAAATATTTAATGGATTCAAGGAGATCAAACCTGTAGTTGTCATCCCGACGACTTTAGCTTCCTTTAGAACCCAAAGGTCTTCTTGTAGCCTCAACTCTGTCAGCCTGTCCGCTGCTGCTTGATAGAGCTGCTCATCTTGAATTATCCGCCGTCGTATATCCATCTGATACATGGACAACCACAACCTAGAATGTCAAAACAGTATACTGCTGTAGTAATCAATGGTATGAAAACATTATGGGAAAAATTCATACCCGCACGACTCCCTTCTGTGCAAGGATTCTGTCCTGGGCCACTGCAAGACACTCTTCTTCCACTAGGGGGTGCCTAATAGCTATTATAGCTAGACCCAGCAATCCCAGGAAATGGCAGCAACCGGCTTGGACAACAGAAAAGTCAGCTGTGTCTCTTGTTTTTGTAGAGAACAAGTGGGGAGCAAGTTTTCATCGTGTGACAGCATAGAAGGCCACACGTCCTTCTGTCCAGGATCATCCAGGAGCGAGGTCGCTCTATGTATACAAATATGACGGGAATGGGTAAAAGGGAGAGTTCTAAACCCAAACAGAAATCAAACTGCTGGAAGAACTCAGCAGGTCAAGTGAAGGGTGACAACAAGATCTACCAGTCAGATTGTAGTGTTAGTGGAGGGGGACTGCTTGGGTCCTTGTGCCAGGAAGAAGCATAGGGCTCATAGATCTTCCTGATGGGAGACAGAGGTTGTAGAGACACATCCATACTCCATATCTCCGCACTACTTTCAGCACTAAGTCCATATATCCCTTAATTCCCTGAATACCTAAAAGTACATCAATCTCCATCTTGATTGTACTTTGTGACTGAGCCTCCACAGCTCTATTTGATGGAGGATTCTACAGGTTCAAATCTCTTGGAATGAACAAATATCTACTCATATCAGATTTGACTGCCCCTTTATTTTAGTTCCGACCTTTGCTAAAATACCCAATCATGTCGAATCATCAATCTCACATCTACTTTGTCAAACCCTGCAAGAATGTTACACGTTTCAAAGTTTTATGTACTCTATGATCATGCACACTACAGTGAGCAGTCCGCCTACGTTTTTACAAGACTTTGTAGCAGGAAAGGTTGTATTGTCAAAAGTTGGGAATATGACCCCCTCATGAGTGGTATCTGCCTCTAAAGATGGTCTAAATTTAAAAGCACAAATATTTTTCAGGAACCACATAATTTCAGTGCATTAAATTCTACCAAGTTGGCTGATTAACATCATCTTAAGAGAGCTACAAGTGTCAAAAATATCATATAGGGTTTTTGTATCATGTTTGGCAAATGTAGGTTCATGTTCCGAACCACAAATCTAAACCTCAAACCTATTCATTTTTCAAATCACATAACCATACTGGCTATCTATCCATCAGTTGTTTTTTTTTTTTTTGGGGGGGGGGGGGGGGGGGGGTTATTAAACCATATGCATTAAGCTCACAATGAAGTGCTTTTGTTTTAAACTAAAACATATAAATCTTAAATTGCCCAATGAAGATTTTCATTATCATGTAATTGAAAAGCGAACTCCACTAAGGACTTTACCCTGCACACCCCCCTCCTCCCCCGTCTCCCACAGAGTGAAGCATGAAAAGCAACAATTCCTGGTTGTTCTGTGCCATGTTGGAAATTTGAACAGCCAATTCCTTGCATTGCAGGAGAACTGAAGTTATGTTATTCTGAACCAGAATTTCTTATTCCAGGAGCAACTTTGAATCAGTACTCAGCTGGACAAATCCCTTGCATCCTACTGCAACCCATTCACCAACACCACTTAGTTTGCTGTCACTGTTAATCTTGAGTTCCTCTCCGCAATCCTCTCAATTCGGGAGATACTTTTCCTTCCACAATTTTATTCCTCACTGGCCCAAAGCATAAATGTTCCCTCATACAAGCCATACCAATCATGCCCTCATCTCCCACATCATCCACTAAATTTATCCAGTGACTATGTCCTCACAGGATCAACACCTGGGGCCTGATCTTTCCTCCCTCACCTCAATCCTCCTGGCTCATGTCACTGGACTGACCCTTCTTTCCCCTAACCTCACAGCCCTATGGGCACACTGCTTCATATATAAAGGAGGAGGCACTCAGTCTCTCTGATCCATTTCACCACCTAATAAAGTCCTAGCTGGTCTGACTAACCTCAACCTTGCACTCGAGCCTACTCATGGCAAACTACAGCCTCTTGTTTATCAAGAATCTATCTACCTCTGCTTTGAAAATGTTCAAGGTCTCTGCTTTCACCAAACATTTGTGGATATGAGTTCCAAAGATTCACAATTCTCAGAAGATGTTGTCAAATTTAAAACAGTGATTCCTAGTACTAGATTCTCCCAGAAGGGGAACCATACTTTCCACATCCACCCTGACAAGTCTCTTTGGGATTCTTTGTATCAAGAGTCCACAAGTGAAGCAATCTTTGGCGACCCACTGTGACAATGGTCCAGTGCATCCACTTTGTTGAAAACAGAACACAATGGGCAGCATTGCACCATTTCTTCAGAGAAGTGGCAGAAAGAGTTTTTTTCAAAAGCACCATGGAATTAATTAACAACAAAAAATGTGCACATGCGTGCGCACACACACAGAGAAACACACAAATTAGAACATGAAGTGCAAACAGAAAATTCTGACAATACTCAAGCAGCACCTACAGAAAGGGGAAAAAAATTAACACCAGATAAGTGACATTTCATCAGGTCATCTACACAAAATAATAGTACTTGGGGCTCTGCAGATGATCTCTCAGATGATGTCTCAACTGCTGAATTTACAGCATTTTCTGCTTTAATTTCAGATTTTCTGCAGTTTATTGGTTTTTGAATGGGACACAAAATATTGATGTTGATGTTGAGGACAATGTGCACCCTCTCACCTGTAAAGACGCCATCTATCCTTGAGTGGAAGCAGCCAGATATTGGTGATTTTTTTCTGCTCCGCTGCAGTCATAATGCCGCTCTTCTGCAATTCCCCCTTTGCTTTCCTTTTCATTTTCTTCTTCTGTGCGCGTGGTTGCTGTTTAAAGCAAGAAAACACTGTGCTAAGAGCAGGGCTGAAGAGTCACATGAAGAAGTTATTTAGAAATATAAAGCAACATTTGGGAATACAGAAAAGTGGTTCAAGTTTAGTTTTGTTTAGAGATACAACGTGGAAACAGGCCCTTCGGCCCACCGAGTCCATGCCGATCAGCAATCCCTGCACATGAATACTGTCCTACACACTAGGGACAATTTACAATTTTACCAGGCTATTGAGCCTACAAACCTGTTTGTCTTTGGAGGAAATTGGAGCACCCATAAAAAACTCACGTAGGTCACGGGGAGAACATACAAACTCCATACAGACAGCACCCATAGTCAAGCTCAAACCTGTGTCTCTGGTAATGTAAGGTAACAACTCTACCGACGTGCCACCCTGTCACCCTTATATTAGCAACGTTACAAAATTTTGGGATTTTAAAAATCAAGTATGCAATTTATCCCATCGGATAAAGCATAAAAAGTAATTTAATGTTTAATTCCCATAAATTAATGGCCATTGTTAATCATCTTGCAAGTGGGATTTTCTGGAACACGATCGATTGGAACGTTGCGGTTGCGGTGAATTTAAACCCCATATCGGCAAGAAAAATACTGCCGGTTCGTATGGGGAATAAATCACCTTCTCGCAACGTGAAATTTTGATTAAAGGTATCCTAAGAAGCACTTTGTAATGAAAAAATAAACTCTGTACTTTGCCTTGTCCCCTACGTGAGGTCTGTCCCATTGTCAGCGTTCACGGCTTTAGAAGATGATTTTAAATTTACTACAGCAATTAAATTAGCAAGCGCAGTTTAAAAATCACTTCAGAGAACGGTAGTTGAAGCGATTTTTCTTCATCAACCAAATAGCCTGTTCAAGATCGATTTGAATTGGCTGCCGAAATACTGCATTTTAAACCCGCCCCCCTCTCAAAGGCGCCAAAGTAGCGCACACGGGCAGTGGCAGAACTGCAGCGCCGCTCAAGGTCAGTATTGTAACATACCTACTTATATATGCTGGTCTCACGACTTATGGATGTGGGCCAAACGCAGGCTAATGGGAATACCTTAGATGGAGCATCTGGGTCAGAATGGACAAGTTGGGCTGAAAGGCCTATTTCTGTGTCAAATTAGTCTACGATATTCCCAAGATTTCCCCTCCACGAGTCCAGACTTTTCTGAACAACACTGGTTTACAATTTGCACTCTGCTGAATTAGGGTGGCACACTGGCGCAGCTGGTAGAGCTGCTGCCTCACAGCACCAGAGACCCAGGTTTGATCCTGACCTTCGGTGCTGTCTGCGTGGAGGCTGCGCGTACTCCCTGTAACCATGTGTGCTTCCTCCGGGTGCTGCTGTTTCCTCCCAGATCCCAAAGACGTGCGGTTTTGTAGGTTAAATGGCCTCTGTAAAATGCCCCTAGTGTGTACGGAGTGGATGAGAAAGTGGGATACTGGTGATCGATGTGGACTTGATGAGCCAAAGGAGCTGTTTCTCTTGCTGTATCTCGAAACTAAACTGGTTCACAATTTGTATTCTGCTGAATTTACACAGAAACATTATATATTGCGGATGACATTAGCATTAGTAATTCCATTTGTTTATAACTTAGTGAAAAGATAACTTTCGGAACTTTTAGACTTACGACCCAGCCTTCATCGTTCACGGGTTGTGCTCCCCGATTTCCCTTTTTGTTAAGATTCATTGCTAGCAATGTATTTGCCAGTTCAGCGATATCAGCATCTTCTTTCTTCTTGTTCCTCATTTTAAGCTCGTTGCCATCAATCGCTCTCTCCGCCTGAAGGAGTTCTGCTTCCTCGGGGATATGAATCCACTCATCTTCTTCCTCCTCCTCACCTTCATCCTCATCTTCATCCTCCTGTCCATCTGGACACAAACAGCGGTTCAATTACATTTTAGAAGGCAAGGAATAGGAACAGAATATAGAGTCTGCTCTCCCAGTCAATGAAAGAATTCCCAGTGTATCTCATCTCCCAGTTTCTATCAAACTCAAGTTATTTAATTTTAATGCTGAGGCCATACATACATCTATTTCTCGCTTGAATGTAATGAAAGACTAATCTCCTGCATCCCTCTGCAGTAGAGAATTGGAAATTCTGCAATTAAATTCTTCTGAAGAATGTGTAGGAAGGAACTGCAGATGCTGGTTTAAACCAAAGATAGACACAAAATGCTGAAGTAAATCAGCGGGACAGACAGCATCTCTGGAGAAGGGTCTGAAGAAGGGTCTCAACCCAAAACGTCACCCATTCTTTCTCTCCAGAGATGCTGCCTGTCCCGCTGAGTTAATCCAACATTTTGTGTCTATCTCCCTCTGAATAATGTTTTCCTTGCATCAATCCTGAGACATCTCACCATCCAAACACCATTGTGTGGTAATGGAGAAAACCCCAAACAGGACTTCTTTCCTTGAGAAGGCAGTAAATTAATTCACTGGCATCGATAATAATCAAGCAGTCAATATAATGTTATAATGGAGAAATCATTTTTGACAATATCTTCTAGATTTCCCTCAGGATGAAAAACAAAACAATGAATAAAGAGGATCCAGTCAGTGCAATATATGTGGTTTCCCAGAAGGCATTCAATAAAGTGCCACATAAAATGATTACTGCACAAGATACGAGTGCACAGTTAGTAATAATATGTTGGCATAGACAGGGGAGTGGCTGACTGACAGAAAATAGAATAAGGGTAACTGGGTCATTTTCAGATTGCTACTCAGTATATCATTGCCTGCCACAGGGATCATTCTGGAGCCTCAGCTAATTCTAATCTATATTAATAATTTAAAAAAATGAAGGGCCATGTATACAATAGCCACATTTGCTGATGTTACAAAGACATGCGGCAAGCAAGTTATGAGAAGGAGCCAGCAAAGGGAGAAAGATTACGTGAGTGGACCGGAAGTGGGCAAATCACATATAATGTCAGAAAACGTGACACTATCTAGTTTGGAATCAAGAATAATAAAGCAAATGTTATATAAATGGAGCAAGACTACAAAATGTTAGACAATAAGACTTTGGAGCAGAATTAGGTCATACAACCTATAGAGTCTGCTTTGCCATTCGATCATGGCTGATCTAATGTTCTCCCTCAACCCCATTCTCCTGTCTTCTCCCCGTAACTACAGTATTGATGCCATTACTAATCAAGAACCTATCCATCTCTGCTTTAAAAATACCGAATGGCTTAGCATCCACAACCATCAGTGGCAATGAATTCCAGACTCTCCACTCTCTGGCTAAAGAAATTCCTCCTCACCTTCACTCTAAAGGTATGTCCTTTTATTCTGACGCTGTGCTCTCTGTTTCTGGTCTTTCCCATTACTGGAAACATCCATTCCACTTCCATTTTATCTAGGCCTGTATTATAGTTATAGTGCAAGGGGTTCTGGATGCCCCAGTGCACAAAACAAAACAACAAATAGCATGCATGTACGGATGGCTAACTTCAGGTTGGGCTTTCTTGGGCACAGCTGGCCCAGTTACCTTTGTTCTATTTTCTGTCAACCAGCCACTCTCCTATCTATGCCAATATATAATCACTAACCGTGCACTCCAATCTGGTGCAGTAATCTTTTTATGTGGCACTTTACAGAGAACATTAACTTCCCTAATTATGACTGGGAGTTAATGCCAAAGGGTTGGATGCAGGAGAATTTGTTAGGTATATCCCAGAGGATTTCCTGAAATAATATGTGAATAGTCCAACTCGAGGAGAGACCATACTGGACTTATACTGGAAAAGGGACTAGTCAGGGACTAGTGTGTTAGTGGAAGAGTATTTTAGGAACAGTGATCACAACTCTATAGGTTAGAAATATAGAAAAATAGGTGCAGAAGTAGGCCCTTTGTGCCAGCACTGCCATTCAATATGATAATAGCTGATCATCTAAAAGAAGTGCCCCATTCCTCCTTTTTCCCCTTATCCCTTGATCCTTTTCGCCCCAAGAGCAGAACTTAACTCTCTCTTGAAAACATCCAGTGAAGTGGCCTCCACTACCTTCTGTGGCAGAGAATTCCACAGAATCACAACTCTCTGGGTGAAAATGTTTTTCCTCATCTGTCCTAAATGGCCTACCCCTTATTCTTAAACTGGCTTCATCTAGGTTGCTGCTATTTTTTCATCATGTTTAAAACCGGCCTAGACTAAAAATAGGTTGCTGTTTTAAAAATCAATAATTTTTTTGTCGCAGATCTAGTCAAATCCGTTTTTCTTCATAGTCGAGGAAGGTTTTCAACATATGCGTGGGAGGTGGTAGGAGGTTGCAGGTCGCCTCGACCTTGATTTTTTTTTTGGGTGGCGGGCAAGGTTGCTATTTAGGTCTCCTAAGTGGGACAGGGGCATTAAAGCGTCAACACAAACAGATAAGAGTGGTAAAGAAGTCGTATTGTATATGTGCTTTCATCAGTTGAGGCATCGAGTATAAGAGACAGGAAGTCACGTAGCAGCTTAATAGGACTCTAGTGAGGTCCGATTTGAAATGTAGTGTACAGTTCTGGTCGCCCTATTGCAGCAAGGTTGTGGAGGCTTTGGAGGCAGTGCAGAAGAGGTTTGCCAGAATGCTGCCAGGGTTAGAGAACATTGGCTATAAAGAGAGGTTGGACAAACTCAGATTGTTTTCACTGGAATGTCAGAGGTTGAGGAGAGACCTGTTAAATTATGAGGCCATAGGGTGGTGGTGAGAATCTGTTTCCAAGAGTGGAAAATTCAAAGACTAGAGGGCATAACTTTAAGGTGAGAGGGACACAGTTTAAAGGAGATGTGAGTGGCATTTATTTTACACACAAAGAGTGGTAGAGGTCTGAAACACGCTGCAAGGGGTGATAGTGGAGGCAAATACAAGAGAGGAGCTGATAAGAAGCTTTTAGATAGCCACCTGTTTATGCAGGGAGTGGAGGGATGCAGATCACATGCAGGCAGAGGAGATTAGTTTAACATGGCATGGTGCTCAGCATGGACATTGTAACATAAAATGACCGTTCTATGTTTTGTAGGTTACTGGTGAAATGGGACAGGGAATACTGTACATTCAGGAAGCAACACGTTGAATCAACCTGGTTGATTCCTAAATGAATGCATGGAGTAAAGGCTGCTTATTAGTGACGTCAAGAATAAAAGGCGATCTTTTTTCAAGCATGAAAGATTCTGGTGGAAATGACAGGGTGGGTGCTGGCAAGATGTTTTCCTGGGATAACATTTTAAAAAAGGAGCATAATTTCAGAATAAGCAGACATCACCCACATATGACAGCGATCAGACTACATTTTTTGTTCAGTGGGTCAAGGAATATTGGAATTCCTGACCTGAGGCAGCATGTAAATGGAATTACTGAATACATGCAAAGGTAGATTGAAAAACATTTCAACGTTTTGCTGGTCCTTGTTTTTAGTTTGTCATCAATCATTTTCTCTGCCATGAGACTGGATGGAGGCTAATGTTGAGCCTTTATTTAAGTCTGCAAAGAAAATCCAGGGAACAACGAGCTGGTGAGCCTAATATTAGTGGTGGAAAATACTGGAAGGAATTCTGAGACAGGATTTACTGATCAGGCAAGGACTGATTAGGGATAGTCAGCATAGCTTTGTGCACGGGAAATTGTGTTTCAGGAATCTGATTGAAATGTTTTAAGAGATCTATGAGATAGAAAAATCTATGAGAGCAGCTCAGCCGAAGTTGTCTACATGGACTTTAAGGCGCTGCAAGGGCGTAGGTCTAGTGCTGTGCCACCGTGCTGCCCAATGGATAGTTTGCTGTTGATTGGATAGTTAATTTCCCGCCCCAGATAAAGTGATGAGTGCCATATTCATTACTGTATAATACAAATCAATAACTACACCCTGAATATTATGAAAGCTCAAATATGTTAAACCCCCATGTGGATGATATGTGTATACACCTTTAATTGATAGTAACGTTGTCCGGGAAATAATCAATTGTAGAGAAATGTTCTGCAAAGAGTTTATCGAGTTTTCTACAAGGTCATACAGTTTTTGTGAATTCCGTAGATTTATTTTTCCAAGTTGATATAAATATATTGCAATTGCAGACAGAACATGCATTTACAAAATGCTTGCTCTGTCCTCTACAGATCTCAAAGTGCTTTGCAGTCACCATTATTATTGAAACTGAGTTTGTAAGTTCTTCCGTGACCGTGTGGGTTTTCTCCTGGTGCTCCAGTTTCCACCCAAACTCCACACTGTATCTCTGAAGTCTAAACTTGGTAATTCTCACCTCATGAGTCAAGGTTACAATTCAAACCCTGCTCTAAACACTTGAGCACAGAAATGCAGGATGACTCTCCAATTTTAGTAAAGAATGCCACACAGTAATAGAGTCATAAAGTGATACAACATGGAAACAGGCCCTTCAGCCGAACTTGCCCACACCGGCCAACGTCCCACCTACACTAGTCCCACCTGTCCCCGTTTGGCCCATATCCCTCCAAGCCTGTCTTATACATGTACCTGTCTAACTGTTTCTTAAACATTGGGATTGTCCTAGCCTCAACTACCTCCTCTGGCAGCTTGTTCCATTTACCCACCACCCTTTGTGTGGAAAAGTTACCCCTCAGATTCCTATTAAATCTTTTCCCCTTCACCTTAAACCTATGTCTTCTGGTCCTCGATTCACCGACTCTGGGCAAGAAACTGTGCATGTATTGTCTTTCCGCTGTGCATCAACCCAATCTATTCCTCTCATGATTATATACGCATCTAGAGGCACTGTGTTCTAAATCAGAATTTCTCGTAATCCATGCAAATCTATGAGAGCCATGCAGTAGAAGTTGTCTACAAGGACTTTAGCAAGCTCTTTGATAAGATACCACACGGTAAGTGATATGGAAGTTCAGATCACATGGGGTTGAGCATGAACTTGCCAATGGACACCAAATTGGCTTAAATGTCGGAGAAAGAGGGTTGCTTTTCAGACTCGAGGCCTATAACAAACGCTGTGCCACAGTGATAGGTGCTGGGTCTACTGTTGTTTGTTATTTATATTAGTGATTTGGACAAGAATGTAAGTCGCCCAGAATGTAGGAAAATGGTTAGTAAATTTGCCGATAATACGAAAATTAGTGGTATTGTGAACATTGAAGAAAGTTATTCAAGATTACAATGGTGAGATCTTGATAACTGGACCAATGGGCCAAGAAATGGCAGATGGAGTTTGTTTTTTGTTCAACATGGGTGTCCTTTCAGCTTGGTGTTGGACTTCGGTACCAAAAAAGGCCACCTCATTGATCACTGTAGTAAGAAGGTGATTAATATCTCAATACCATCAACTACCAAGGCTGTCTCTGCAAAATCATCCAAATCCATTGGAAGAAGTGGTGAACATCCCCAGCACTGAAGTTCTATTTACATTTGAGTGGCTATATTATAGAGGTCACATCATGTACACACCTGACATTTGACATGAAAGGAATAGATTAGGTAACAGCACAGAGATTTTTAACCAGAGTAGGGGAATCAAGAATCAGAAGATATAGTTTTATGGTTGGGGGGGGGGGGGGGGGGGGGTAAGATTTAATAGGAACCTGAAGGGCAACTTATTTTTCTGCACAAAGGGTGGTAGGTGTATTAAATGAGATGCCTTTGAAGGTAGTTGAGGCAGATACTATCACATTATTTAAAAAAACCTTTGGATAGGTACAAAGATAGGATAGGTTTGGAGAGTTATGGGCCAAATGCAGGCATGTGGGACTATTGGTGGGACTAACGCATCCCGCTAGAGCGAAGGGCCTGTTACCATGCTGTACAACTCTAGGACTCGATAAGTTGGGAACGACCTGGACTATTATTCAATAAAAGCAAAGATAGAATTAAAAGGAGAAAAGCAAGGAACTAAAAATCTGTTAATGTGACATCAGTTGTATGACTCCACAAGTCCTGGAACTGACACTCTACTACGAGGTCTGTCATGGGAAATGAATACCAGACAGATAGCAAAATTGAAGCACGTTCTCAAAACTTCCTTCAAGAAGTTCAATGCCCTCTGCATTTCCTTCCTACATATATGTATATATATTACCCTGATCTTCAGCCCATCTGAGATGGAAACATGACATTTTAAAGATTGCAGTGCAAATTTATTTCCTTGCTGTTGACCATTATTGCCAAGGCATCATTAATTTAGAAACTCTCACCCGCAAGACAGTACACCCATAACATTCTGCTTCCATATATTCCAGTAGTCAATCTGTATGTCCATGTTAAATGGTTTTATCATTAAGAGGGCAGCACGGTGGCACAGAGGGAAGAGTTGCTGCCTTACAGTGCTGGAAACCCGGGTGCGATCCCGAATACGGGTGCTGTCTGTACAGAGCATGTACATTCTACCCATGACTGCCTGGGTTTTCTCCGAAATCTCTGGTTTCCTTCCGCACTCCAAAGACGTACAGCTTTGGAAGTCAATTGGCTAGGTATAAGTGCAAATTGTCCCTTGTGCGTGTAGGATAGTGTTAATGTGCGGGGATCGCTGGTCGGTACAGATTCGGTGGGCCGAAGGGCCTGTTTCCACACTGTATCTCGAAGCTAAACTAAACTATCGATTGACGTCTATTACAAACCCACTGACTCACACAACTATCTCGATTACATTTCTTCCCACCCTGCTTCCTGCAAAGACTCTATCCCCTGCTCAAAATTCCTCCATCTATGTCGCATCTGCGCCCAAGATGAGGTGTTCCATACCAGGATATCCGAGATGCCCTCATTCTTTAGGGAACGGGGGTTCCCCTCTCCCATCATAGATGAGGCCCACACTCGTGTCTCCTCGGTAGCCCACAGCTCCGCCCTTGCTTCCTCCCTCTAGTTGTAACAGAGACAGAATCCCCCTAGTCCTTACCTCTCACGCCATCAGCCGTCGCATACAACACATAATCCTCCAAAATTTCCGCTGCCTTCAACGGGATCCTAGCACTAGCCATATTTTCCCATCTCTACCCCTTTCCGCTTTCCAGAGAGACTGTTCCCTCCGCAACTCCCTGGTTAACTCATCCCTTCCCACCCAAACCACCACCTCCCCAGGTGCCTTCCCCTGCAACTGCAGAAGATGCAACATCTATCCCTATACCTCCTCCCTTGACTCTGACCAGGGACACCAACATTCCTTTCAGGTTAGGCAGAGACTGACTTGCACCTCCTCCAACCTCATTTACTGTATCCGTTGTTCAAGATGTGGAATCATATACATCGGCGAGACCAAACGTACACTGGGCGATCGTTTCACTGAACACCTTCACTCGGTCCGCCTGAACTTACCTGGTCTCCCGGTTGCAAAACATTTTAATTCTCCTTCCCATTCCCACACAGACTTTTCTATCCTAGGTCTTTTCCATTGTTAGAGTGAGGCTAAACGCAGATTGGAGGAACAGCATCTCATATTTTGCTTGGGCAGCTTACAGCCCTGTGGTACAGTATATTCATTTTTCTAATTTCAGGTAGCCCCAGCATTCACTCTCTCTCTCTCTATCTCTCCCCCACCAAAATCGCAACAGCTTCTCATTTTCACCCAACAAACAGCTAACAATGGCCTGTTTCCTTTATCATTGTTAATTTTTTTGCATATCTTTCCTTCATTGTTCGTTATCTCTCTACATCATCGTCTATAACTCTCACTTCCCTTATCCCTAACTAAGAAGGGTCTCGAACCGAAACATCACCCATTCCTTCTCTCCATATATGTTGCCAGTCCCATTGAGTCACTCCAGCATTTTGTGTCTATCTTCGATCTAAACTAAAACTAAGATCATATTAAGTGGTTAAATGTATTGTAACGAGCAAACTGGGTGTGAAGGTAATGGCAAAAATTACCTGCATTATCCATGTTTAGAGGTGATGTCCCTGGAATTTCGCTCACACCCATGAAGCCAAGGCCCAGCCATTCTAAGATTATTGAAGGCCTTCCGCCAGGTAATAGCATATGATCAAAAATCTACAAAATTAAAACATTCAGTAAAACCAGCAATAATAACCATGAATGTAAAAACTATGGTTAAAAACATAAAAAATTACAAGCATATGGTGCAACATAACCTTAGAAATTAAATAGTTCAGAACCGGGTGACGGGTGGGTAAAGATATTAAATAGGTATCTCTCTCCTAATTTATTTTCCTTCTTTCTTTTAAAAAAAAATCTCTTTAGCTTCTTCTTTCTGTCTCTCTCGCTATTCGTTTCTATTCTCTTATCTATCTATCTCTTTTTCGGGCTTTTCTTATTATATCACGAATTAGCACCATGGCCTACGACACTCTCTATTTTCTTCTTTCTATCACTGTTCTTTTATTATTAAATTAAAAATAAGAAGTTGTACAAGAACTGTAATATGTCTGTATGCATCAGACATTACTGTATTTACTTCTAACAAAAATAAAATTAAAAAAAATAAAAACATAAAAAATTAAATTAAAGTGTATGGTTAAAAACAGAAAATGCTGGAAACTATCAGCAAGTCAGAGAAACAATCATTGTTTTAAGCATATTGTCTTTCATGAGCGAGCCACATGTAAAGGGAATGTGAATGGTTCAATGGGTTCCGTGGTTCTTTAATATGTACCAAGGTAGAGTCAAATTCTTTTTTCACATACTGTTCAATAAAGTTATTGCCAGACATAAATACAATCCCAGATTAAGTACAGAATGTATAGAGACAACCCACTGAGACCATATGCAAAAAAGCCAGATTTTGGTGCTATTTTCCAGCAGCAACTGGCCAAAGCCCATATATACACTTATATCGGTATTTTAAATGAATGATGGCATTGAAATTTTCAATAGAGCATTATAGAAGTTATGCTTTCATTGAAATGGATGCTCAAGAAAAACCCATATGCCATGATACCCATCCTTGATGCCATATAATGACTGTCAGGAAATATGCTTACTACATTCATGTTTATAAGTGATAGGAGCAGAATGAGGCCATTCAGCACATCAAGTCTACTCCGCCATTCATTCATGGCTGATCTATCTTTCCCTCTTAACCCCATTCTCCTGCCTTCTCCCCATAACCGCTTACACCGTACTAATCAAGAATCTATCTCTGCTTTAAAAATATCAATTGACTCGGGCTCCAGCCTTCTGTGGCAATTGATTCCACAGATTCACCACCTTTGACCCATATGATGAATAATCATTTGTTCAAAATGGTAAAGCATGCTGGGATTTATGGAACCACACCTTGACAAGCCTCAGTGTAATTGGAGAAAAATAGAAGAATAGCTAGGATATGGAGTACTGTACATACCAGTCCACTCTGCATGCTGTTCCAGTGTGCTGCTATGTATTTTTCCAAATACTGTTCATGAAGAACTCCTTGTGTTGTGCACTCCAAATGTCTTGCTGCAGTGCAAATTTTCTGCTCAGATTCTCTCATCTGATTCGTTACCTGTAATAATTTATGGATAATTTACTTGTTTTTTAAGGAAAAACAAGAGATAGAGAAGGGAGAAAGAAAGACAGTGCAAGAGAATGAAGAAAGAAAAGCAAAATTCTCTCCGACAATCTCATTTTAGTTACTCCACCCCTAAACTCTCTCTCTCTTTCCTCCCTACATGCTCCAGTTAACCTATTGATGCTCCTCCTCTCCAGAGGAATCAAAACTTTAATTCTGGGCTATCTCCTATTTCCAACTATCAGGTCCAGGCCAGATATAGGCTGGTTGTGGGCAGTGGAGGCAAGTTACAGACCAAATAGCAATGCTTTGGTTACTGGGACAGTGTGTTGAAGATGAAGATTGATGTGGAGACAAGGGGGCACATCAGTTGAAACTAACTCATGGAAGTTATAGCAAAATCTCTAAATTCTGATTATCCCAGTAGTACACACTAATTAACAATCAGTTATCAGTGACTAACTAAGAACCCCGATACATATCGCAATCTTACTTCAAAATAGGCTCCTCGCAGGTGCTGAGGAAGTTTTTTTCTGAAATCCCTGGCATTCCTCAGTTCCTTCAGGGTGAATTTTTTCAGTTGTTCGCTGTTACTCCTTCCACCCACCCTGACAAGACCAGTATGCAAAAATCCGTAGATCCCTGAATAAAACAAAAGCAAGCTTATTTGGCCAAGGTTCTCCTTTTTCAGCCAGAGAGGACAATGGTGGGATCTTTGTCTAATACCCGTGTACAATCATCCCACATTATCTGGAAGAACTTTCTAAAAATTCTTGGTACAAATTCTGTGGCATCCAGTACTTTATTAGTGTTGTTAGTGTTGTTATTAGTGTAATTCTGTTGGATTAGCCTTGGAAATACCATGCAAAAATAAACCATCCCGAGAGAGAGGGAATTATGTTACTCCTTCCAAATAAATTGCATTCCATTCTGGATATCCCATTTCAGGAAGGATATATTCACTTTGGAATGAGTGGAATATTGATGTTGCACTAGAAATGCTAAAGTTTGAGAAAAGGTTTAAAATCCAGACTTTAAACACCACGATTAAGTTTAACTGATTGGTGATGCAATTGAGGTGGATTGAGTACATGATGGGGATTTATATTCTTTGGTTTATTTGATCCAAGTGCTATGTATGTGTTCAAAGGCATACAAAGGCCCATCACAGAGGTTAGAGGTAAAGTGACAATTGTACCTGAAAAGCCAAGCGGTGTAGATGGTGACAGTGGAGATCTATCATGTGGTCCTGCCAATTTTACCTATGAACCATGGAGGTCAGAAAGAACCACGTACAAGTATGTGGTGATTCGTTCTCGCAGATTCCCTCTCAGAAACAAGTCATTCAGTTACAAATAGAAAGAGAGGGAATCTTATGATACTCCAAACATAACTCTTCTGGTGGCAGGAGAGGTTAATGTCAGAGTTGATGTAATTTGAAAAGTGCCCTTGTTTACATAGATATGGAGATATGCAGCTAATGTTTAATTGGCATCAACTTCATAACAATTGTTCCCTTTGACAGATGCTGTTGAGTATTTCCACTATTTTCCTTTTTTTCCAGCATTACAGTTCCACGTCTTTGGAACGTCATAATGGTTGTTATGGCGATGCAACCAGAGTCAACAGTAGTTTTTAAAAAATAACTTGAAGGAAAAAAATTATTATGGGAAATGGGAGAGAGTTCGGGGATGGATCGAATTGGACTGCTCCAAAAAACAGAAGATCCAGACTGGGCCATTGACTCCCTTCTGTACTTTACCACAACTCCATGATCCTACTTTCTGTCCATTGCCTTCAATAACTTATTTGGCTCAATGAAGTCAACTCTCATTCTTCTGATCTTGAGCAAGTAAACACTAATCTTATTCAATCTCTCCTCAACCACCTTATGCCAGAAATCAATACAGTTAACCTACACTGCACTGGTTTTCAGGTAACTCTCGCCTTGCTAAGGTACAGGGTGCAGAACTGTACACACGTTGGCCAGCTATCACAGTGGTCCAGGGATTAGTTTGTGTTCAGCCCATTGTCAAGGTAAACTGACTTAGGCCCTTATTGATCATTCTCACCAGATCTTATCACCTGCTGTCAAATCTGGGGTTTTTTTCCCCACTGGGCCTTCTGTACATCTGACAATTGGCCATTAATTCCTTGCATCTGCAGGAATTGGGGAATAGAGTTGCCAATTAATTGATCTATTGTGAACTCACTTCAACTTAAAATTGTACATCAATATAAACACTACTGAGATAGCACTTCTGTTAATGTTTATGAAACTTTTAACATTGTTAATTATCCATCCTCACCTGCTAAGTCACCCTACAGAAAGACCTGAATCAGCAGTTTTTATTTTTAAATCACAGTGGACCCAGATCAAATATCTGGAAGTACCTGATTAGATTTAGCAATTTGGGTTTTCTTAAAAATTCTATCCTGTTGTACATAAAAATATTGCATCGCATGGCAGTATTTCCAAGCAAAGATTTTCAAAGATGGGAAAAGAAAACAGAAAGGTACAGTGATTACTGGATGGTTGAAGTAAAAATCTCTGAACACAGTTTGTATCATTTGGACATTTCAAATAATGTTACAGAACAGTGAATTGGTATTGTGAGTATGTGATTTGCATTATTAAACAAAATGACAGTGGTAGTGGTTCATGTAATGGGTATGACATGTCAACTGAAGTAGAGTCACTTGGGCCGAAGCTATAAGGTTCTGCCCTTAATTCAGAGACCTATACAACTGTGATTTGAAAAATGGGCTGTAACCTCACAACTCAATGTTCTATGTCACTGGCAGCAGCCATTCAATTCTGCAATGGCAGCCAGGTCACAGTATTTACAGCTAGTACAGTACAGAGACAACATTATACCATGCTCAGAAGCAGTATAATTTGAAAACGTATTTCAAGCTGACAAACACCAGAACCTTACCTTCAAGAAACTGGTCAAGTGCATGGTTGGTGTAGCATACCACCAAGACTGGAGACTTCTGTGAATAAGCTTGCCACGTTTCCTCATTATGCAGGAGAGCTTGCACAATTTTTAACCCTACATAGGTTTTTCCTGTAAAGGATGAATTGGTATTACTCAAAGTTTTAAGAAAACTACTAACTGATGAATGACATCCATTTACCTTAAATCTTCCAAAAGCATTTTCCATATTGTAAAACAATAAGCATGCATTACAAGACTGAATATAAGTTTATTTTTGTAATCTAAAGGAAACCTTGGTTAGATTTGGGATATCTGATTCCTTCAGTCAGTTTTTCCAATTAAAATAGTACTTGGAAACTCATGATTGTGCTTTATTCCACTGCAGGTGCACTCTTGATTTTTATCAGCACTGATCCTCCCTGGTTTACGGCAGAGTTCAGTTTCCGTGAACCGACAATAACAACAACAGCAGTTGGAAATGCAGTGGCAAACTAAGTTCCCACACGGCCGAGGACGCCAGTGCCTTGTAACAGCAGGCAAATCCATCCCGCCAGTCTCCCAAACACTCATCTGTGCATATGGGTTGAACATCGGTCAAGTATTCAAAGGATGGGAGAACCTGTGGTCAGCCAGAAGATGTTGTGCAATCTGAAGCAAGCAACAAGATTTGCTTTGAGAACAGAAGCCATCACTTAACTAACGATACATAAATAATGCTCCCTAGAAACCTAGTGATCTGAGCAAAATGTCCCAAAGCTTCTTGATTCTGAGGAACTGGCCAAGAAGACATTTTAAATGAACAATATATTGAACTAAAACAGGGAATAGTTTGTGCTCACTGATCAGGGTGGCATGGTGGTGCAGTGGTAGAGTTGCTGTATTACAGAGACAGAGACTTGGTTTCGATCCTGACTAAGGGTGCTTGTCTGTATGGAGTTTGTACTTTCTCCCCACGACCTGCGTGGGTTTTTCTCCTGAATCTCTGGTTTCCTCCCACACTCCAAAGTAGTACAGGTCGGGAGGTTAATTGGCTTGGTATAATTGTAAATTGTCCCTAGTGTGTGTGGGATAGTGTTAGTGTGCAGGGATCACCGGTCGGCACGGACTTGGTGGGCCAAAGGCCCTGTTTCCGCTCTGTATCTCTAAACTAAACTAAACCAGACCACAGGCCCCCAGTTGTAGCCATCAGGCTACTCTCCCTCCTCTCTACTTAAATCTGGACAATCATTTTCCCTTTGCACAATGGGGAGCTCAGAAGAGACAGTACAATGGGCATTCAGCAGAACTGTGCTCATCTCCTGTAACCATCTATGAACACTAGTATTTTGCAAGAGCTATGTACACAACACAAGCCCATGGCTCAGATTAAATTCACAGGAAGGTTCAGCCACAGAACACAAAACAGGAGGTGGGTGGGAATTTTGGAAGGGAAAGAAAGAACATGAACAAATATATATTTTACAGCATGCAACACACTACAAAGGATACAAAAGACATTATTATCACTAAATTTAGAAATAAAATGTGGCTTGCAGAGCATACCTGTTCCAGGCGGGCCTTGTATGATGGCCAGTTCCTTAGTCAGTGCCATCTCCATTGCTTTCATCTGTGATTCATCCAAGTTGAGCTCTTCCTTTGAAGGCCATGATGCATTATCAAGTACATTGATTTTGGTCTTCTTTTGCAAAAATTCAAAGGGGTTTCCAGTCGTTTCAGAGCATTTGGGTTTTTCCTTCATTAGTGGCTCAAGGTCATAGCAACTATGGAGATTCAAGTATCTTGGGGTCTGGATATCCGTGTCACAATTGACAATATACTTCTGGAAGGGAACATCTTCTGCTTGTATCTCCTGCAGTCCTTCGAGAACATGACGGTAGGCTTCAAAATAGGCTGTTGTTTCCACCATCAAGAAACAATCTGAGGGTTCTACCTCAGCAAGCAATGGTCGGCTTTGTGCATTAAATGACAGATAAACAATGCCTTCCTTGAGTTTCTTCGGATCTCTATCTGACACCGTTGCAAAGAGCAAGGTCTCAAAGTTGTCTTTGGACAAACACACAAGTGAGCCGTAGAGCAGACGCTTTGAGTTCTCCCACCGGATAGACTTCAAGGACTGCGTGTCAAACTGAACCTTATATCCAACACCGCTAGCTGAGCAGAGGGGAACCAAGATGCGTGTGTTCAAATATACCCTGATGTCATCAAATTTCTTCCTCCTGAGGCCCTTGACATCATAATTATGAAGCAAATCTAAGATACCTTCTCGCAAAGGTCTCACAAAGTCTTCTCTTAGAAGACGGAAATGGGTGTCAAGGTACACCTCAGCATTCGCAAACTTTTCAGTAATAAGATTAGGTCGCAGAAATGGCCTCTCTTCAAGATGCACTTCATTGTATGTAGGATATATTGTCATTGTTCTGTAGTTGTCTTCAGGGTTCATTTCTTTATCATCTAGCATCATGAGGGTGTCAGTTTTGAGTGTTCCTTCTCGCTTTCTCTGCTGCAGGTGTTGAATTATATTTTTGATCTTTTCCATGTTATTTTCAATCTCTTCACCAATGGAAACACCAGCTGCCCTTAGATTATTCACTGTGGGCTCCAGTACCAAGATTACCATAGACACCTCTTGAACTGAACTGGCCGGGAAGATGCTTATTAACTCCTGAAGCAAGAATAGAATTCTTTCAATATATTCAGGGTACTGCCCCCTCCGGGAAGGCACTGAATCTATACTCATCTGAACCACATAGTGAGGCAAGTGAACCTTCAGAAACTGAGACTCCTTTACCACACCGAGAAGATGCTGAATGCTTTGACGGTCAGTCTTAGACTTGCAAGCCTTGCACAAAACTTTACAAATAAGTTGGATGAAACCTATATTTAATTGTTGGTTTAATAGGTCGATCATGCCAGAGCTGCAAGCTAATGTTATAACAATTTCAGATGACTCTTTATCCAAAAGATTCTCCAATGTTTTATAACCCAACTTTCTCACATAGGGTTCCTTGTCCTTCATGTGCTCATCATGAGATCTTCTCTTAAAGCGTGGATTATCTTGCATTTCTGCCTGCCTTCCTCTTGCTCCTTCAGGGAGGTCGTTCCTTCTCCATGGTTCTTGTCTACGTTCATGGTGCTGATCCCTTTTACCCTGCTGCGGACCTGGGCGATTGCCCTGAGCTCCGGGGACTCTATCAATTGCGCTTTGATTCGCTCTGCCAGCATTTTGCCTCTTGTTAATATGCCTCAGATTGGGAATAAAGTTACATTCTTGGTACCTTCCTCCAAACTCTCTGGTTGGTAGCAGTTCCCCTGGCCTTGGAGTTGAAAGTGCTCTCCTTGGATGTGATCCACCTCTCCGGTCTGGTGCTCCTGTAGCATTTCTCTGGCTCCTATTATAGTGCTGTCCTTGTGGTAAAGCTCGTTCTGCAGAGGCTAAAGATATGGACAAGAAAAATATTTCTTAATTTCATGGTCAAATTGTGCATTGTTATCTGGTTTTCTAAAGGCTCTTATCCTTCTGATTTACTGAAAATTTAAAGAATGTTCCCAAATTCATTGTGTAATTATTTGTTACTCAGGACTAACTCCAGTCAGTTTGAGAAGGCCAGCGCATAATGCAAAGTTTGAAAAATATTAGTAACTGGGGAAAATAAAATTAATTTGAAACTGCAACTATGAATGCATATACTATCAGAGCCCACTTCTAAATTTGTATCTGAATGTTAGATCAAGGTCATGAGGGATAGGAGAAGAATTAGGCCATTCAGCCTATCAAGTCTACTCTGCCATTCAATCATGACTGATCTATCTCTCCCTCGTAACCCCATTCTCCTGCCTTCTCCTCATAACCTCTGACACCTGTACTAATCGAGAATCTATCTATCTCTGCCTTAAAAATATCCACTGACTTGGCCTCCACAGCCTTCTGTGGCAAATAATTCCACAGATTCACCACCCTCTGACAAGAAATTTCTCCTCATCTCCTTCCTAAAAGAACGTCCTTTAATTCTGAAGAACTTTATTTAGAACTGAAGAATATCATCTTTCTTGGACTCAAATCACATCCAAAGAATCCAAGAAAGATAATATTCAAGCACGCAAATTTGGAATTGGGTTTTCTTGAGGAGTATAATGCAATTAGTATTAGTTGCAGGATAGTTGGGTTTTTTTAATAGTTTCCAAAAACAAATTTTACATTCACAATTAAAACGGTTGTCAAATTACCCAAACTGATTCACACAGCGTGGTTTCCAAAATCTACAGCATTTTTTATTGTGTTTATTTGGACTTTACATATAACAACTTGTATGCCCCTTCTAGAGTAATGCCACTATTTAGAATGTCATGGCATTGCGACAAAAATGGCTGAGGAGACAAAATAAAAAATGTAAACATTTGTGTTTGATCTTTCCAACTTTTGGTTGGGCATATTTACACAGCCAATGAGCTACCTTTTGAAAGTAGGCCATGAGTGTTATTGAGGTCCAGCAATGGCACAGGACGCCTTTAATCTGTGCCAAAACATAGGTCCTAACAAAAAGTAAAGATGAAATAAGAATGATTTTTTTTTTTTAAAAGCTAGATGCTGGCAAATTGCAAATCAAAAACAAACCTGTTTGGAACTAAAGTTGCAACAGGACCCTCAAGGGTTGTGACTATTGTTCTTTTCAAGATCGCTGCTTGAACCTGGCTGAGGATCTTTCATCATTTTTGCTATTTGTTTAAGTAAATTGTGCAAGTGAACATTTGTTTTAGGTGCAAGTTTGAACTCAAGAAACAACTGAGAAACGGTGCCTTTGCTCCCAGAGCTGACATGAGCATAGGCTGGCACTGCCGTTAGACCCAGGTTCAGACCCTTGACATATGAGTTGCTGTTTGTGTATGGCGTTTTGCAACCTCCTCTCCCTCTGGGTTTATTGTTCCGGTGTGCTCCAGGTTTTTCCTCCCACATTCCAAAATAACGTGTTATTAAACAAAAATGTGGGAGAACAATCAAACCAAGACAATTGTACCCTTTGTGTTGCATTGTTAACTATGTTAAGCTTTGCTAGTGTTTTTGCTTTGGTTGATGGTCATGTGCTTGTCGGTGTGTTGGTCCCCGTGGGTTGAAGGGCCTGTTTACGACACCATATCTCCTAAACTAAACCTACCAAAGAAGCCACTCCATTAACTGGCCTGAACTCAATTCCAATGGGTTCCAATCTTCATTGGGAATAAATCTGCTCCAAGTCTACATCGTTCTGCCCTGAGCACTACTAAACGCTCGCTATACTGAGACGCAAATCTAGCGGAGAAAAAATAAAAAAAAATTCAAAAATAATTTGCAAATAAGTAATCAAGGCACATGTCTAGATCAGGAGATGATCCTGTTAAGAGCCAATCTGAAATGTTAAAAGTTTCCAAAGATCATCATGTGATATATAGGAACGATAATTCAGCCCGTTCTAGCTTTGCCATTAGATTCATAATTACATTAGAAACCTTGAAGCCTTCCTGTGACCTTCGTCGACTAAGTTTTCTTCCCTTCTTTTACTTGGGCTACTACTGTTGTTCAAATTGCTATCAAACCAATATTGTGGGGATATAATGTAACAAGAATAGACAATTTTAATGGATAGTTTTCCACAAATCCAAGTCTCAAACTTATACTGCAGTGCTCTTTAATACTGAATCCAAACCCACCAATCTAATTCAAAATATCTAGGAAAGAAAAAGTCAAGTGTGAATGATGAGAAGCACAAAGCATAATAATGTCAAAAAAAAGAGAAATTATTAAAAAAGTTCAAGCAATAAGCAGGTTAAGACTCATTGGCTGTAAGAGGAATAAATATAAAACCTTTCTCATATGAATAAAGAAATTGTCAATAACTGACTCACTGCTTATTGTTGACAGAAAGTCAATTTCTGCCAAATCCAAGAAAATTTGTGCCTGGAAGATCATGTTTGACAAACCTTGAATTTTTTGAAGCGGTAACTAGGGAAATTGATGAGGGTAAAGCAGTGGATGTTGTCTATATGGATTTCAGTAAGACTTTTGACAAGGTTCCCCATGGAAGGTTGGTTAAGAAGGTTCAATCTTTGGGTGTTAATGGCGGAGTAGCAAGATGGATTCAACAGTGGCTAAATGGGAGATGTCAGAGAGTAATGGTGGATGGCTGTTTGTCAGGTTGGAAGCCGGTGACCAGTGGGGTGCCTCAGGGATCTGTGTTGGGTCACTGTTGTTTGTCATGTACATCAATGATCTGGATGATGGGGTGGAAAATTGGATAAGTATTGCAGATGATACTAAGATAGGTGGTGTTGTGGATAATGAAGTAGATTTTCAAAGTCTAACGAGAGATTTGGGCCATTTTGAAAGTGGGCTTAAAAGGTGGCAGAATTGTTTTATGCTGAAAGTGTGAGTGCCTACATCTTGGCAGGACAAATCAAATTAGGATGTACATGGTAAAATGGTAGAGAATTGAGGAATGTTGTGGAACAGAGAGATTAGGAATACTGTGCATAGTTCCCTGAAGGTGGAATCGCATGTAGAATAGGGTGGTAAAGAAAGCCTTTGGTGTGTGGCCTTTATAAATCAGAAGCATTGAATATAGGAGTAGGGAAGTAATGTTTTAAAATTGTACAAGGCATTGGTAAGACCAATTCTGGAGTATGGTGTTCAATTTTTGGTCGCCTAATTTATGGAAGGATGTCAACAAAATAGAGAGGTACAGAGGAGATTTACTAGAATGTTGCCTGGGTTCCAGCAACTATGTTACAGAGAAGGTTGAATAAGTTTAGGTCTTTATTCTTTGGAGCGCAGAAGGTTAAGGGGGGAACTTGATTGAAGTCTTTAAAAATGATGAAAGGGATAGACATGGAGTTGACGTGGATAAGCTTTTCCCATTTAGGGTAGGGAGATTCCAAACAAGAGGGCATGGAATGTGAATAAGGGACAGAAGTTTAGGGGTAACGTGAGGGGGAACTTCTTTACTCAGAGGGTGGTGGCTGTGTGGAATGAGCTTCCAGCAGAAGTGGTGGAGGCAGGATCGATTTTAACATTTAAAAGTAAAGTGGATAGGTATATGGACGGGAAGGGAATGGAGGGGTATCGTCTGAGTGCAGGTAGATGGGACTAGGGGAAAACAAATGGTCGGCACGGACTGGAAGGGCCGAGAGGGCCTGTTTCCGTGCTGTAATTGCTATATGGTTATATGGTTATAAAAGTAGCACAACAGTATTTAACTGAAACCTGTGCTATTGAAATGTAATTTGGAAGTTAACATTGTGCTGCAGTACTCTGATATAGCTAGTTCCTGGTGCTACCAGAAGAGGCATTATGTCTAAGGTTTTTGTTTACTTGCTCCAGGATGTACTGGCATTGGAGAGGGTCCAGAGGAGGTTTACGAGAATGATCACAGGGATGATTGGGTTAATGTACAGTACTTCCATAATGTTTGGGACAAAACCCCATCATTTATTTGTTTGCCTCTGCACTACACAATTTGAGATTTGTAATAGAAAAAAATCACATGTGGTTAAAGTGCACATTGTCAGATTTTAATAAATGCCATTTTTATACATTTTAGTTTCACCATGTAGAAATTACAGCAGTGTTTATACATAGTCCCCCCATTTCAGGGCACCATCATGTTTGGGACATATGGCTTCACAGGCATTTGTAATTGCTCAGGTGTGTTTAATTGCCTCCTTCGTGCAGGTATAAGAGAGCGCTCAGCACCTAGTCTTTCCTCCAGTCTTTCCATCACCTTTGTAAACTTTTATTGCTGTTTATTAATATGAGGACAAAAGTTGTGCCAATGAAAATCAAAGAAGCCATTATGAGACTAGCGAAACAAGAATACAACTGTTAGACACATCAGCCAAACCTTAGGCTTACCAAAATCAACTGTTTGGAACAGTTTGGAATATTAAAATCTGACCATGTGCACTTTAACCACATGTGATTTTTTTCTATTACAAATCTCAAATTGTGGAGTACAGAGGCAAATAAATAAATGATGGGTCTTTGTCCCAAACATCATGTAGGGCACAGTATAAGGTGCATTTGATGACTGGTCCTGTACTCACTGGAGTTTACAAGGATGAAGGTGAGGAATATCAGTGAAACCTACTGAATAATGAAAGGCCCTGATAGAGTGAATGTGGAGAGGATATTTCCAGTAGTAGGAACATCTAGGACCAGAGGCCGCAGCCTCAGAATAAAAATAGGTAAGTTATGAATGGATATGAGGAGGCATTTCTTTAACCAGAGGGTGATGACTCTGTGGAATTCATTGCCATAGATAGTGGTGATGGCTGAGTCATTGTGTATTTTTAAAGCAGAGATTGATAGGTTCGTGATTAGTAAGGATTTCAAAGGTTACAGGGGAAAGACCACAGAATGGGGTTGAGATGGAAAATTTGTTCAGCCATGATCAAATGGCATAGCAGACTCGATGGGCCGAGTGGGCCAATTCTGCTCCTATGCCTTATGATCTTATGAATCAGAGGATAAGTTGCACCACATAATTCAGAAGCAGCTTCACCTGAACTAGGTCCAAGTATAGACCAGTCAGCATCCCATACCTGCTCCTCCACTCCATGCGATCCTGGCAGATTCTGTATCTAGTTCACTTTCTTATGTTCAATTGAAATAATCCTTAATTTCCTTCATGCCCCACATCTATCAGTCATGAATATAGCATGCAAAGCATTCCTGACCATCCAGAATGGAGAATTCTGGAGACTTACAATTCTCAGTGAAGAAATTGCTCAACTCAGCTAATACTAAACCCTCATGCTCTCGCTGTAGCTCCTAACCCTCCATGGAATGGAAACAGTCCTTCATTAGTGACCCTCTCAAGCACACTTTTCTTTCAACTTAGATCCAACTAATATCCAATCACTCCTCATGTGAGTGCACTCCATACCGTGGAATAAAGCACGGTTGTAATCACTGTGCCCTTGGTTAATTCCTCTTCAAACCTGGCAGCAGGATCACTGCCTTACCTGATTTCACTGGCCTTTGTCCCCAATCTAATCCCACTCTCCTGCTCTTTCCTTGAAGTCTTCTACCATTCCCAAGATAATTCTCCCATTCCCCCAGTCTCTGTACCAATCCAACTTCAAGCAGCAATCATCACAGCTTGGAGACAGTTCACTTACCTGCCTTCCTACTTTGGTAAATCGTGAATACTTCAGAAAGACATGAAGGAGAGGAGGAAGAAAATGATATCGTAAAGATAAAGAAAACTAAATCCAAGATATAGATTTCAAGATATTTCTACAATTTTCAAAAAATAACTCTCACCATCCCCCCTCCTAGGATTTCGTCTTGGGTGTTCTGCTGCGGCTGCTTCCCTCAATGGATTGTCCATTTCAACATCACGGTCGTTCCACCTGAGTCCAAAATCCATTTGAAATAGCTTGGTCTGAAAAAGCATAATTTAACTTTAGCACAAACAAATGGAATTTTTTAAGACCTGATGTAAGGACTTGCGTTTCGGAAGAGACAGCAAAAGACAATTCAGAATGCAAGTTTCAATTGGTAAACAAGCACCAGAATGGACGACACAATGGAGCAGCAGTTGAGTTGCTGCCTTACGCGCTAGAGACCCGGGTTCTATCCTGACTATGGGGGCTGTCTGTATGGAGCTTGCATGTTATCCCCATGACCGCATGAATTTTCCCCGGATGCTCCGGTTTCCTCTCACATTCCAAAGACATACAGGTTTGTAGATTAATTTGGCTTTGGCAAAATTGTAAATTTTCCCAAGTGAATAGAATAGTGCAGTATCTGGGGATCGCTGGTCGAAGGGCCCGTTTCCATGCTGTATCTCTAAACTAAACTAAGCCAAATGCAAAGTTAGATCCCTCTCCAAATTGCATGCCCCAAGTTCCAACGGATATCAAAGGATGTTACTGGATAACTGGAATCCTAACCAAATGTTGAAACAAAGAATTGCAGATGCTGGTTAATACACAAAAGGACACAAAATGCTCGAGTAGGCTGAGGGTCTCGACACGAAACATCACCTATCCATGTACTCCAGAAATGTTGCCTGACCTGCTGAGTTACTCCAGCACCTACCAACAGTTCCTCTCAATCCAAGCCTCACAGTCTAACAATGCTTTCTGACTGCATTCCCCAGGAATGGTTTCTTGGGCATTCCCAAATTATATGGTCTGTTACTTAATGTGTTAACCATCCTAACAGTGAAAACAGTAGGGATCACATGAGGGCAGTTTTTGTTGAATAATAAAATTCATAATTTGTTAGAAAATACCTGGCAATGTGATATTTCAATGATTGGTTCCAAGTCTTTGGATTTAATCAGTGATATTTTTTTTTTTTAATTGAGATTTGAGAATATCTCATTGCTGGGGTTATATAGATATCATTCCTTTTTCCAACGGTATTTACAAATATTTAATTTAGAAAAGATTGGTATGTTGTCATGAATCCAAGTATGGTTCTTTAATATACTCTTACATACGATTCAGTTGTTTAAAAAATAAATTCCTCATAATTCTGTTGGCAGCATACAATCCCTCTGCCTCAGAGAAATACTGTGTGTGCACACAATACAATTAGACCCACGAGAATTATTTCCTCATTAAGGATCAACTTACTTTCACGTTCGTGGGAACACTTCCTAGAACATCAGGCAGTTGTTCAAATAAGATAACGTGAAACCAGTTAACAGAAGTGTGTTATTTCACATCCATATTATCATATATTTGCAATAACAAAAATATTAAATGGTCATTCACGCACATCATACAGAAAACCTTTCTGAATGTAAAAGGTAAATATACCTGCATGGTATTTATCACTTTAATTTCCTATATTTGTGTTTTATGATTGTTGCCAGATCAATTTCCCTCCCGGGATAAATAACGTTTCATCGTATCATATGCACAAGCCTCACTGAAAAAGTGCAAAAGGTTTCTCTGATGGATGGACAGCAAGTTTCAGTAATAAATTATTAGCTAATAGCTTTTACTTAAGTTTAAGGAAAGTTAGAATCTGACAGTGTCACTTGGTTATGTATGGAACTCGCAGAGCTGTTAAGATTAAATGCAAAAATATAGAAACCCCAAAGTTTTCCCATACATCAAGGGATGGCCTTTCAAGGATTGCAAAGTAGCCTTCCAAACATATTGTAGTATCTCATCTTAGCAGCTGTACAATGCATCTGGCTGGCCTTCCCTGGATATTTTATATTTGCTAGTGTATGCCCAGCTCCCATTTGAGCAGATGGGTTCCAGGAGCACTGGCTTCCTCTGGTACTTCAATCCAACATCCATCTCCATAATATTTTCCCACAAAATTTTATATAAATGCATGTTATATAATTGCACCATGGTTTAGTTGGTCACGCAAAACAAAACACTGCCCTGTCATATTTTGATATCTAGCATACATCATTTGTAGATATGTCATTTGATTAATAATAAACAATTAGGATTTCTCTTAATCCCTCCTTTCTTTGCCCAGTTGCAAGCTAGAAGTGGTGTGAGTGTTGTGTTAAACAGTTCAAAACAAAATTCCTCAATGGGCACTCTTCACTAATAACATCAGTAATACGGAAAATATCATACCAAAATTCCTTTGTGCATATTCTAGTTAATACAACTACAAAGAGCAATCAAACTTTCAGTTTTTACTTAATTCTTACATTGCAGACGAAATAACAATTTTTCTAAGTTGACTCGGTTTCACTTTCAACAAATGCTCCATTGGCCCTAAAGTAGAACAAGGTGTACGGTCTTTTATCTCTTTGGAGCGCAGAAGGTTAAGGTGGGGGACTTGAGTGAGGTATTATAAAATGATCGAAAGGGATAGATCAGAGTTACCGTGGTATACGTTTTTCCCATTGAGGATGGATTTGAGGTAAGTAGGAAAAACAGAAGATTCAAAAAACCTAGAGGGCATGACATGAGAATTAAAGGGGCACAAGAAGAGTTTGGGGTTGGTAACTTGTGAGAGGGGGGAACTTCTTTACTCAGAGGGTGGTGGCGAGTGTGAATGACGCATCCAGCAGAAGGTGGTGGGAGCGCAGGATCGATTTTTAAACATTTAAGAGTGTACAAAAAGTGGATTAGGTTATATGGACGTGAAGGGAATGGAGGGGTATGTCTGAGATGCAGGTAGATGGGTACTAGGGGGGGAAAACAAATGGTCGGCACGGACTGGAAGGGCCGAGAGGGCCTGTTTCCGTGCTGTAATTGTTATATGGTTTATATGGTTATATGGTTTAAAGTGTACACAGAGCACTATACAAGCCACTGAACATTAATTACAATTCAATTTCTATATCTAACAGGACAGAAAGGTGTACACAAATACTATATGTTGACATATTTACAGGACAATTTCAAAGACACACAAAATAACATGAGGCAACTGAGGCTTGTTGCTGTGTAACAGTGTGCCTCGGGCAGTATAACAAGCCAAATATCCCAGCCTAGTTACAGATTATAATGGGGAAATAATATGTTTCCTTGTTCATTTTCATTGGGGGGTTTTTAATGACAATCATTTGCACACATGATGCTGTTAACATTTTCTTTCCCCCACCCCACCTTTTATGCTTCAGTTTCTGTCATCTGGTATATCAAACGTGGCCGAGAGTTGGTGGTTACTTTGCTGCAAAAGATTATTCGCAAACCAAATTGTACCTTGACTTGTCACACAAATAGGAATATTTATTTCCACATAATGCCTTCTGTGGGCAAATATTACATCAGTAACGATCTATATAATTTAGGTAATATTTAAATAGTAAATCTGTTTCTGTCTCCAGGGTTGCTGACTGACCTGTTAAGTGTTTCCAGACTTTTTCTATTTTTCCCTTCAGACTTAAATCATTTGAAATAATATGCTTTTGCAAAAGCTGTAATGTTGTCCTGAATGGGAATAGCTAACTGAATACAGAGATCTCAAATCTGAATCTGTGTGTCTACTTGATATGTTTCACAAATATATTGGCCTGCTTAAAATCTTGACAGATGACATGCTCATATTGTACATGGTGGATTTTAAATGATGCAACTTATTCAGTTTTAATTCCTTTATCAAGTTTTCCTATGAATTTGTAAAAACTAAAATTACCAAAGCATTAAATGTCAATAAATAAAAATCTCAAATCAACTGTGTGTCAGTGAAAGTGTTGTGATGTTGCTGGGGAAATTAATCCTGACAAGGCAAGAAATATTTGTTACAAATTTTCCATTATGCCAAACTAAGATCTTTAAAAGGGAAAAATATGATTCCAATTGTAAATAAGCACATTTCACTGTAACACCGAAATCCATCCTCAAATATATTTGGATACCTTTGTTAAACAGAACATAAATCTTCTCTGCCGTATGTCTGAGCTCCTATACCTCTTGCATAACATCATAATTGATTTTAAAAAAACATGTTGTGTTCTTGTCATGTGATACAAAACTACACAAGAGAGCTCACCACAATGAAAAAAAACATTTCAAAATAAAAATTGCAACACACCTACTATACAACTTATTCACATTTTTGCCGTGTTACAAAATCATGAGAGGAATATACAAAATCATGTGAGAAATAGATTGGGTAGATGCACAGAGTCTCTTGTCCAGAGTAGGGGAATCGAGGGCTAGAGGACCAAGGTGAAGGGGAAAAGATTTAATAGGAATCTGAGGGGTAACATTTTCACACAAAGGGTGGTGGGTGTATGGAACAAGCTGCCAGATGAGGTCTTTGAGGCTAGGACTATCCCAACGTTTAAGAAACAGTTAGACAGGTACATAGATCGGACAGGTTTGGAGGGATATGGACCAAGCGCAGGCGGATGGGACAAGCTTATTGATGGCAGACCTATACTTTGTTGTTTAGGAAAGAATTGCAGATGCTGGTTTAAATCGAAGGTAAGATAAAATGCTGGACTCAGTGGGACAGGCAGCATCTCTGGAGAGAAGAAAAGGGTAACATTTCAAGGGTCTCGACCCAAAATGTCACCCATTCCTTCGCTCCAGAGATGCTGTCTATCCCGCTGAGTTACTCCAGTATTTTGTGTCTACCTATACTTTGTTATTAACTGGCAAGATAATTCAGATAACAGATCCGGATATTTAGATGACAGATAATTTATCTAAATCAATAAAGTATTTAACTGGCAAGATAATTTTGTCTGAAGACAAAATCAGTCTGAAGAAGGGTTTTGGCCCAAAAGTTGCATATTTCCTTCGCTCCATAGATGCTGCTGCACCTGCTGAGTTTCTCCAGCACTTTTGTCTACCTTCGATTTTCCAGCATCTGCAGTTCCTTCTTAAACAAGATAATTTTGATAACAGATTGAGGTATTTAGATAACAGATAATTTTACAAGCTGTCCCAAACATTGAAAGCTGCTCTCCAAAAATACAAAAGTGCTGGAGGCACACAGTCAGGCAGCATGCGGGGAGGAAATGATCAGGCGACGTTTTGGTTTGGGCCACTAAGCGGCAATTTTATATTTAGCTTCATTCAATGCAATGTGGTTCATGTGATGAATATGGCACCCCAGAAAAATCTAATTAAATTCTACATTCATTCCTGAAATTGATAGGCTTCCTCTCAAGTACTAAGAAATATGAAACCTGATTGTTTATGCAAAATTCATCATTGTTTATCCTACGTATCACGAAACTCACAGTAATTTGACTCGTGTGGGTCTTTGGTGTGTTGTTGGAACCAAAGGAATTCTAAGCCATGGAGATACCTGGTGAAATGAAGTAATATACAGTGCCCTCCATAATGTTTGGGACAAAGACCCATCATTTATTTATTTGCCTCTGTACTCCACAGTTTGAGATTTGTAATAGAAAAAATCATATGTGGTTAAAGTCCACATTGTCAGATTTTATTAAAGGGTATTTTTATACATTTTGGTTTCACCAGGCAGAAATTACAGCTGTGTTTATACATAGTTCCCCCATTTCAGGCACCATAATGTTTGGGACACATGGCTTCACAGGTGTGTGTAATTGCTCATGTGTGTTTAATTGCCTCCTTAATGCAGGTATAAGAGAGCTCTCAGCACCTAGTTTTTCCGCCAGTCTTTCCATCGTCTTTGGAAACCTTTATTGCTGTTTCTCAATGAGGTCAAAAGTTGTGCTAATGAAAGTTAAAGAAACCATTATGAGATTGAGAAACAAGAATAAAACTGTTAGAGACATCAGCCAAACCTTAGGCTTACCAAAATCAACATCATTAAGAAGAAAGAGAGTACTGGTGAGCTTACTAATTGCAAAGGGACTGGCAGGCCAAGGAAGATATACACAGCTGATGACAGAAGAATTATCTCTGTACTGAAGAAAAACCCCAAACACCTGTCCGACAGATCAGAAACACTCTTCAGGAGTCGGGTGTGGATTTGTCAATGACCACTGCCCGGGAAGACTTCATGAACAGAAATACAGAGGCTGTACTGCAAGATGCAAACCACTGGTTAGCTGCAAAAATAGGATGGCCAGGTTACAGTTTGCCAAGAAGTACTTAAAAGAGTAACCACAGGTTTGAAAAAAAGATCTTGTGGACAGATGAGATGAAGATTAACATATCAGAGTGATGGCAAGAGCAAAGTATGGAGAAGAGATGGAACTTCCCAAGATCCAAAGAATACCACCTCATCTGTGAAACACAGTGGTGGGGTTGTTATGGCCTGGGCATGTATGGCTGCTGAAGGTACTGGCTCACTTATCTTCATTGATGATACAACTGCTGATGGTAGTAGCATAATGAATTCTGAAGTGTATAGACACATTGTGTCTACTCAAGTTCAAATAAATGCCTCAAAACTCATTAGCCGGCTGTTCATTCCACAGCGACAATGATCACACATACTGCTTTGTGATGGGAATTTTTCATAGCTAAAAAATGGTCAATTCTTGAGTGGCCAAGTCAATCACTCAATCTGAACCCAAATTGAGCATGTCTTTTATATGCTGAAGAGAAAACTGAAGGGGACTAGCCCCCAAAACAAGCATAAGCTAACGATGGCTGCAATACAGGCTTGGCAGAGCATCACCAGAGAAGACACCCAGCAACTGGTGATGTCCATGAATCGCAGACTTCAAGCAGTCATTGCACGCAAAGGATATGAGCCAAAATACTAAACATGTTGTGTCCCAAACATTATAGTGCCCTGAAATTGGGGGGGCTATGTATAAACACTGCTGTAATTTCTACATGGTGAAACCAAAATGTAGAAAAATGGCCTTCATTAAAATCAGACAATGTGCACTTTAACCACATGTGATTTTTTTTTTCTATTACAAATCTCAAATTGTGGAGTACAGAGGCAAATAAATAAATGATGGGACTTTGCCCAAAACATTATTATGTTTTTAATTTACCAATGATTTATTTATTTAAATACCAGCACGATACAAAAAAACAAAAAAAAACGTGGTGACACACCCACCCACCACATTACAGAATCACCAAACGATTCAGACATTAAATTACAAACAACTATGTAACAAACAATTATAACACCGCCCGGGCGCGGACGTAAGTTCCCGGTAATGGGGCAAATGTCCCAAACATTACGGAGGGCACAGTCATTTCCCCACCAGACTGTGTTGCCTGTCGGGGCCAGCAGCGACACCAGAGGGCGATGTGGGCAGCTTCCTTGCAGCTCGTTAGATCTGCTGATGGTCGGTACCAGGAGGTGCTCTGAAGCGCCAGTGAAACATCAGTCCTATTTTCAGCACTTCCCTTCAGCTGCACAATAAAATTTGCGAGCCCAGCAGAAAGGCGGAGTCAAACCAATGTACCGACAAACTGAAAACTTTTGCATCGCTGCACTGTTAAGCTTAAATTAAAAGGGATTTACACATTGGATTTACTGAGTTCCCTGGAAGGCGGTCAGTCCACTTCAACTATGAAACAGAATTCCTAACACGTAATGTCGACAGGGACGATTCGACCTTGACACTGGGAACAAAAGATAAAGAAAAATATAAAGGTCACAACAATCTACTCGGATACATCTCCGGGTTTGCTTTACAAGGCTTCAGAAAATGGCGCTTGCACTCATATTCATATTTTTGATAGGAAGCTGTATCCCACTGGGATATTATATGGCCGAGCGAGAAAACAAAAACTTCCAACGTAACGTGATAGGCTCGATGCAATGACATAATTGTCAAATCGGTCTCAATGCAGACCTGTGCCAAAATATTCGATTTTACCATAGTGACAACGGCGGTCATGGATTAGATACACAAGGCAACATTATCCACCTATTCCCAACAGGTAAACTACCTCCAACTGAAGTCAAAGAAAATATACCAGCCAATGAATCGCTGCAGCTTTAAGATTGGTCTCCACCCATCATGCAGTAAACAAACTGCATGAAGAAGGGTCTCGACCCGAAACGTCGCCTATCTCCTTCGCTCCTTAGATGCTGCTGCACCCGCTGAGTTTCTCCAGCTTTTTGTGTACCCTGCATGACTTTCAACTGGTCGCTTGTTTCAAGTTATATTGTCATCAAAGCAAATTCAATGAGTCATAAATGCTGGGAAATGGTTGTTTAAACCAGTCGAGTTTCGAAAGCAAACGCGGAATTACCGGTAAATTCACACCCCCGGTACAGTAAGCAGGCTTACATTTCCGAACTCACGTAAGGGCGGTATCGGTTCAGGCGGTGTACAGAAAATTTATTCAGAAAGTTAGGACAAAGACCAACATCGAATATCAACAGGGAGGCGCTAAATGACAGATGGTTATGCGAAGATGCTCCCCTTATTTAAAACTGTAACAAATATACGGGTAATGTTATTTTTTTCTTAGGCCTCGTTAAGTTAAAAATACTTGATAACGAGAAGAATTTTCGTTCAGCCAGACATATCTCCTTCCCGTTTTCTGAATCAAGTCAACACAATGTTCGTTTTTGCACAAGACAGCATTTCGGAAAATTAGATTAAAATACTGAAGCACTTAATAATAGGTCAGCATTTGGGAAATATAAATGGGTCACCAATCTCCACCCACTTTATGACATCAGCTTCAGCGGAGATGAACTATCCACAGAAGGCACATAACAAGCCGGGCGGAGAACGCAACTCCTGAATCAGGCCATCACGTATTACAGATTATAACACAAAGCGGCCACCTCCTTTGTGGAGGAGAGGGGGGGGGGGCATTTTTGCAGAAATTTGCCTGGTGTTAAACAGCCTTTCACTACACTTAAACAAAAAAAAAACCCACTTCCTGATTGTGTTTGCGCAGTTTACTTCCTGCAGGGACTTTGTTCACAGTAGATGGGGCTGAGATGAATAATCTGTGGCTGGACTCTGGAGATCTGGCGGCGGCCGATGGAAGGAGGAATGTATCCATTCCCCCTGCAGTCGCTACATTATTACTAAGGTTATGTTCACCCAACATTCCAGCCGTGCCCCTCCGTGCTACAGTCAGGGCAGCACCCGTCTCCACCGGTCTGATGGTTACCTTGTGTTGTTTCTGCCTTCCTCACTCCTTCCCCCGCCTAGCGATGGCGACAGCAGTAAACCAAAACAATCAAAATGTCAGTGAAGACAAAACAGATCTCTCTCTCCGTCTACCGCCGGGTTGCGTCTGATCATCTGCACGCTCGCCCTCCTTTATAAAGCGACACTCGTTCACCAACACCACCCCCACCTCTACCCTCGTCACTTTCGGTTTTCATTCCTCGATTTGGTTCCTGGCTCGAAGAAACAGGGCAGTGATGGGGTTTAAAAACAATCGCGTGATCGGCTGAAATCACACGGCGGCCGTCTTTCTAAAGGCGGTTCCCCTCTCTGCGGAGGCTGACGGCAGCCGTAAGCTTCATCTTGGTAAAGGAAAATGCAGGATCGCCTTAAAAGAGTAGCTGCCAATTAAAGTCAACGAAGAGTGTCGTCAGCCTATTTAAAAATAAATATTTTAATTGCAAACAAATAAGCATGTCAATTCTTGGATATACCTTGTGTATGTTTTTGTAACATCAGTACAAGATCTGCATTGACATTGCATGGCATTTATGATTACAAAATATGCATCCAAACAAGCATTTTTATATCCTCTGATTATTTAAAGAAGGGATACTGTCATTTATACGGAGCCTATCACGCAACACATCCCAAAGTGATGAAATTGTTTCTGAAAAAGGGTCTCGACCCGAATTCCTTTGCTCCATATATGCTGCCTCACCCGCTGAGTTTCTCCAGCATTTTTGTGCACCTTAAATTGTTTTTGAAGTTACATTCCCGTTATGATGTAGGAAATGCAGCAGTCGTTTTCCCATAATTAGAAACATAAACAGTAATGATTTAATGACCAGCAACCAGGCCCAGGAAATTAATATATTGGCTTTAAGAAGGGAAACTGTGCTTCTCAAACCTGCAGTACCTTTTCCGAGGATGTAACCAGGAGACAGATAAAGGAGAACCAATGGATATGGTGTATATGAATTATCAGAATGTTGTGATATAGTACTACAGTTAGAGATTACAATGCAAAGTCAAACCATGGGACTGGGGACAGTATACTTGCATGGATTGAAAATTGGATAGCCAGGAAAGAGTAGATATAAATGGAACTTTCTTCGAGAGACAAGCAGTGAAGTTGGCTACTACAGGAACCAGGGCTCGTGTCCCCACTATTCACAATATACATCAATAATTTGGGTGAGGGAAGCAATTGCAATATTTGTAAGTTTGAAACACAAAGTGCAGAGTAGCGCAGCTGGTAGAGTTGCTGCCCACAGCTCTAGAAACACGGGTTCGATTTTGACCTTGGGTGATAGCTGCGTGGAGTATTGCAGATTCTTTCTATGACACGTGGCTTTCCTACAGGCGCTCCTGTTTCCTACCACATCCCAGGTTTGTAAGTTAATTGGCCTCTGTAAATTGCCTCTAGAGTGTAGCAATTGGTAGGAAAGTGGTATAACATAGAACCAGTGTGAAAGGCTCAAAGTGGACTCAGTGGGCTGAAGGGCCTATTTCCACGATGTATCTCGAAACTGAACAAAACTAGATGTGTTTGTCAGGTGGGAAGGATGCAGAGAGGCTTTGAACTGAATTGGATGGTTTGAGTGAATAGTTAAATACCTGGCAGATGCAGTATAATGTGGTTAATTGTGAAGTTATCTGCTTATTAGGCAAATCAGAGTACTATTTGAATGATAATGGGTTGGGAAATGTTGATGCACAAAAGGATCTCGGTCCCCTGTGCACCATTCTCTGAAAGCAAATATGCAGGTGAAACAACCATTTAAGAAGGCAACTGGAATATTTCATCTCTCATCTCAGAGTTTCATTTCCCTTATCTCATTTCCCTTTTATCCCCCCTCTCCCATCAACCTGTTCCCTTCTACCCATATCCCACCTACTGTTTTACATTTTACTCTTCCTTTTCTTTGCTTATCTGACACCTTTTCTTTCTCCATTTCACTGCTAGCTTTTGTCACTTACATCCAAGTGTCACTTACATCCAAAGATCATAGAGTGAAGCAAGATAGTCCACTCGACGAAAAAGCTGTAGATGTCATGGGTAATCTTTAGTGCCATTTCCGTAACCGGCTTCCGTCTCCGCTCTAGTATCTTTGCTTTGGTCATGGTGTCTTCATATTGCTATTATTTTACCAAATACAACACAAATCGTCTTTTTTTTATATCTCTCCTCTCGCTCTAGTCTACAACACCACATCGTCCCCCTCTCTTTCTCACTCGCTTGTTACTTTATCTCTCCCTGTTTCATTTCAGTCTCTCCGTCAAAAATGGCAGAAGTTACGCTCCGTTGCATACTACACGTCAGTCCATTGGATTTTGCAGGAGTGGTCTATCTTGCTCCATTCTATGATCTTTGCTTATATCACCCATTTACCAATGCGCCCACGATGAGGTTTTCCATACTAGACCATCGGAGATGTCCTCAATCTTTAGAAAACTGGGGTTCCCCTCTTCCATTATAGATGAGACTTTCACTAGAGTCTCCTCGATATCCCGCAGCTCCGCTCTAGCTCCCCCTCCCCCAATTCACAACAAGGACTGAGTCCCCCTTGTCCTCAACTTCCACCCATCAGCCGTCGCATACATCATATTATCCTCCAACACTTTTGCCACCTCCAACGGGATCCATTACTGGCCACATCTTCCCATATCCACCCCTTTCTGCTTTCCGCAGAGACCGATCCCTCCACAAATTCCCGGTCAACTCGTCCCTTCCCACACAAACCACCCCCTCCCCAGGTACTTTCCCTTGCAATCGCAGGAAATGCAACACCTGTCCCTTTACCTCCCCTTTCAAATTCATCCAAGGATCCCGACAGTCTTTTCAGGTGAGGCAGAGGTTCACTTGCACCTCCTCCAACCTCAGCTACTGTATCCGCTGTGTTAAAGAAGGAAGAAGGGTTTCGGCCCGAAACGTTGCCTATCTCCTTCGCTCCATAGATGCTGCTGCACCCGCTGAGTTTCTCCAGCATTTTGTGTACACTGTATCCGCTGTTCCAGGTGTCAACTTCTGTACATCGGCGAAACCAAGCGTAGGCTCAGTGATTATTTCACTCAGTCCACCTTGGTGATCACCTTCACTCAGTCCACCTTAACCTACCTGATTACCGGTTGCTCAGCACTTTAACTCCCCTCCCATCCCCAATCTGACCTTTCTGTCCAGGGCCTCCTCCATCATCAGAGTGAGGCCCAGCGCAAATTGGAGGAACAGCATCTCATATTTCGCTTGGGTAGCTTACACCCCAGCGGTATGAACACTGACTTCTCTAACTTCAAATAGCCCTGGCTTTCACTCTCTCTCCATCCTCTCCCCCTTCCAAGTTCTTCCACCAGTCTTACTGTCTCCTACTACATTCTATCTCTGTCTCGTCCACTCCCCAAGAAGGGTCTCCAGAAATGCTGCCTGTCCCGCTGAGTTACTCTAGCATTTTGTGTCTATCTTCAGGTTTAAACCAGCATCTTCAGTTCTTTCCTCCACCTATCACTTGCCAGCCTTTGTCCTACCTCAACTTCTCCCTTTTGGCTTTCTCCCCGCTGTTCCCATCAGTCTCAAGAAGGGTTCCAAGCTGAAATGTCATCTGTCCATTCCCTCCACAGACGAGGTCTGACTTGCTGAGTTCCTCCGGTATTTTGTTTTTTGCCCCAGATTCCAGCAGGTGCAATTTCTTGTGTCTCCAGAATGGTGAGATGGGCACTTGATTTACTATGTTTAATGCACAGTATGAACTAATAAAGGCTTCTAAATTGAACGTTATTATAACTTGAAGGCATGCAAACACTAATGCAATAAAATTAATTGGAAATCATTGCAATACTATGTAATTGCATCTGACCTTTCATACATTCAACTACTTATTTTACATTGTAGATTGGTACAAGGAGGTCAGTTTGCAATATCAACCTTAAACGAGGAAGAATGGTGTCCTATGGTTAATTTCCAAAGAGAAATCAATAAAAATAAAATAAGCTTATGTATTAAGAGTACTTTTACATCATATCCTAGGAGTTCTTTATATTATTTATGGGAGTGTAGTGGGGACTCACAGGAGTCCAGCCAAAACCTAGTCGGACACGAGTTGTGTGCACTAATCCCTCTAATACAGCTCCCGACTCCAAGGACACGGGAGTTACCCGGCCTTAAATTCCAAATCAGGTACTGACCCCATGACTAGCGCCTCCCTGAGGCTATTCTGCTGAGCCTGAGGCTATTCTGCTGACTGACACCTCCACCGCGTCTTGTTCTCGGGCTCTCGCAACCCATTGGATTGCTCGTTTTGGGGTGCCTGCGGACATTTCCACCGACCGGGGTACCCAGTTCACTTCCGCTTTGTGGGCGGCTCTAGCGTAGCTGTACGGGGCGCAGTTGCACCGCACCATCGCCTATCACCCTCAGGCCAATGGGTTAGTGGAACGTTTCCACTGGCATCTGAAATCGGCGCTGAAGGCACGGCTCACTGGTCCGGACTGGGTCGACCAGTTGCCTTGGGTGTTGTTGGACATCCGTACGGCCCCTAAAGTGGATCTGGACACGTCGTCCACTGAGCTGGTGTACGTACGGCTCTCCGTTGCAGGTTCCCGGGGATTTCCTTCCTGCGGCTCGGGGGCAGCCGGAGTCTACCTCGGCCGTTCTGGCGAGTCGTCGGGAGAAAATGAGCGGCCCGGCTCCTGTTCCCACCTCGCGGCACGGGACAGCCCCGTGTGTATGTGCCGCTGGAACTTAAGAACTGCCTGTTTGTATTCCTCCGCAGGGACTCACACCGGTCACCGCTGCACCGGATTTCTGAGGGTCCTTTCCAGCTGTTGCACCCAGGCATCGCGACTATCCTATTGGATGTCGGGGGCAAGGAGGCGATCGTCTCGGTAGCTCGCTTCAAACCCGTCCACCTGGATGTTGATAGCCTGGTGGTGGTGGCTCAACCCCGGCGTAGGGGCCACCCGCTGGTCGTTCCGGTGGCACCTGTTGTGCCTGTCTCCCCTTCACCCGTTATGCCTGTTTCCCCTGCACCGTTACCGTTTCCTGACTCTGTTTCGCCAGTCCCACTTGTATCGCCCGTCCCCATCTCTTGTTTCCACTTGGTCCGGTTGCCTGATCCGGCCTACCACTCGGTTCCATACCTCTGGTTCTGGGGGGGGAGGGGGTTCCTGTAGTGGCACCTATTGGTGGCTTGGGGCATCACAAACCCTCGCTATTGGCTGGCTATTGTACAGCATTCATTCAAGCTCTACCCTGTTAGAAGGAGCTTCGTATTTTTGGCTGTTCTAAAAGCGGTTGGGTAAATTGCTTTATTATCGTTCAAAATAAAGAACCTTACTTTACTCAATCGACTCGACTCACCAAAACTCTTTAAGCTCAGCACCACTTACATTTGGTAAGAAGGACGTTGAAGCACAGCGCAGTCTGAATCTTTTAAAACACTTGAGCAAACCAAAGAATCAGCACTGTCGTCTGATATTTCAAAACTAGAACCTAAATCTTGATTTGCTTTCAACATCGTTAAATCTTTTAACATTCTGCCTTTTGACATTCTGTGCACATCTCTTCTCTCTTCCCTCCCCTTGGCCTGACACATCTTCAACAGAGTCAAGAGTGTTTAATTGTCATTTTAACCGAAATGGAACAATTAAATTCTTACTTGCATAACAAGTCTGTAACCTTAGTACCCAAGAGATAGCATAATGAAAACAAACAAAAGACGATCAATACACAAAAAAAAAATATTAGTGCAAAACTAAACAGCATGCACCTAAAACCAAAATTGAGCACTGCAACAAGTTTACCATAAGATAGAGCCCTCCACCTCTCCCTTTCTCTGATACTTCCATTCGGTCCATGTAATGAATAGAAAAACCTTTGGACTAGAGGCCGGAGTCTGGGGTGCTGGAAGTGAGCCATGTCTCTGTGAAACAGAGCACAGATCAGTCCTCTCTCTTTGATAAAGCTGCCTTTCCCTTGTCCCCAACCTTATTTTCTAGCAACTACAGTGCACATTAATAGTAAGATTAAATGAGAACTTACCAGTTTGAAGTTTGATCTTTATTTTATGAGGAGTTACGATGAGGGATTACGTGAAGACCCCGCCAGGACGCATGCGCGACATTCTTCAAAGCAGTGGTGTGAAATCACAGATACCAGAGTAGACTAATATAGTATAACTTTATAATAGAGGGTTTTGGGAGCGGAGGGCACGTAATCCCTCATCGTAACTCCTCATAAAATAAAGATCAAACTTCAAACTGGTAAGTTCTCATTTAATCTTACTATTTTACTTCGGAGTCACGTGAGTGACTACGTGAAGATTTCAAAAGCTCTGTGATTTCATGCCCTGGAACGAGACCATGCTCACACACTGCCATTCTGGGACGGAGGATGAACATATTTCACACACGACACTGTGCTGAAAAACAATAAAGGTATTATTCATACCTAAAATAATATGCCCCACATTGGGTAATTTATTTTACAGAACTTAATTTTTCCCTGCAAACGTCTCAGGATCGGCCACGGGTTTATTATAAAGCATTGAATGCGTTCATTGCTCCACCCCGCTGTGGCAAGGATGTGGTCCATAGGAACTCCCATCATCCTAGCGTCCGATGTAGATGCAGCCCTGTTGGAGTGAGATTTGAAACATTAGTATCCACCACTGCACGTAATACCACCCGAACCATCTGGATATGGTTTGCACTGTGACCTTAGGTGAGGGCATTTATGGCTAATGAGAAAGCTCTCTCCGTGCCCATAAGTGTCTTGGTGACTATATATTGGAAAATATGTGTCACTATGCAGGGCCGACTATCTGCAGGATAGGCCAGAACTCTAATATTGGCCAAAGGAACCGGGTCAGTCTTGTTTAAGTACCCTATATGTAGCAGGTTATCTGCCATTTGTGACAGACATGACGTCCTATTCTAGCTTGTGTAAGGATTGGACCCGTTGTGCTGATCCAAGTGCCATAATCATTCCCATCTAGGATATTAGTTTGTCCAGAGTGAGCCCCGATATTGGTGTCCATCCTCGTAAACATGGTGTACTACCCATGTCCCATATATGGGTGTATCTGGGCCTGGGGGGAATAGAGTACAAATACCCCTCATTCGTTTAGGTACTAGTGGGTGTGATCCTATAGCCAGGTGATCACTCCCTCTGCCCAGATATTAGATAGGGCACTCCTTGCACAATAATGGCACTGTAACTCAATCCTTCATCGAAATGAAAGGTGGCCAGAACTCCAGCACTTCAGTGTTGGTGGCTGAGTCATATGTAGTGTTCGTCCTGGTGCTGAACACTTCCCATTTCCTGACATATGTCAGGGTACTGTCTTCTCGTGGACTCCCTGCACGACGCTGAGATGGCATTGATCGTCCTGTCGGAGAGTCCGTATCCCAGAAATGGCCTGTTCAGAAACTGCAAATCAACAAGTTCATACAGTCATGGCACGGATACTTTCCCGCACGGGGTGTGCCAACCTCCTTGGCCGTTGTTGATCCAGATGCAGGGTTCTGAGACCATCTTTGTACTGTTGGGAACCATGGTACCCGTTGCGGCGTCTTGTTTAATTATTGTAAGACTCGCCTGATGAGGCAGAAGGGGAAAATGCATAGCAAAACAAATCCCCCCCCCCCCAATGCAGCGAGAAATCGTCCATCGCTGCTGCCCCTGGGTCTGGTTCCCAAGCAACATATGTTGGTAGTTGGTGAATTAGTCTGGATGGAAAAAGGTCGATATCTGGTGTCCCATACCGGTCTATAATATCTGTAAACACTTTCCGATCCAACATCCATTTAATGTTGTCGTTGAATTTACGTGACCTGGTGTCTGCCACTGTATTTAGCTTACCTGGAAGGTAAGTGGTTGAGATCCAAATCTCTCTCCCAGACACCAGTGCCAGATATTATTAGGCAATTCATCACATGATATCGACTTTATTTCACCATATGATTATATATAGGCCCCAGTGTGGTATCAATTTGTACCGTACATGCAACTGGTGCTCATCTGAGCAGTAGGCCCTGAGTCCATGAAACGCTCCCAGCATTTCTAGATAATTAATTCCTAGTGCTTTAAACAGAATAATTTTTGTGCACTCATCTGCCACCACAACTTGCGGTGGTATTAGTTGCTCCCCAACCTTTAGCACTGGCATCAGTCTGTAATGTACCCTAGGGATATAGAATGGGGTGATGGGGTTAGGATAATATTGAACATTTCTATCCACCAGTTTAATTCTAATTTACTTTCCCTGGTAGTTGCATAGGCCTATTGAAATGGCCTGCATGATTTTTGAGAGCTAAAATTTCCCTCTTCCAGGTTTTAATAATGGAGTGGTCCAATTGTGCTGCTGGGAACGCAGCCACCAATTTCCCAATCACTCTTGCTCCTTGCCGAATGGATGGTTCCCTGATGCCAGTGAGGCTTTTGCATACTCCCATCAAGTCTGTCACTTTGTTTGGTGGCAAGGTGATAGACATATGAGTCAATAGTGAACCCCAAATAATCCATGGTAGTGGAGGGTTCCAATTTTGATTTATCTGGATGTATGTTAAATCTCTGTGTTGTGGCTGATACCACCAATGTAGCCAGCTCCAATTTTCACCTACAATGAGAATATCATCAAGGTAAGCCATGACGATATGGTTATGTTTCTTTAAGTATGCTAAAGCTGGTTTTAATAAATTTGTAATAGCCTGGGTGCTGATGACAACCCATTGGATAAGGCATACTGCCATAGCTGTCCCATCCAGATAAATTTCAGGTATTTACGATGACCCTGTGTGTGACAAACGTGTCTATTTTGAAATGGGCATACTGAACGGAAGTATTTAGTTCGGTCAAATTTATAATGATACGGCAACCACCATCTTTTTAGTTTTTTATAAATATATTTGATACGAACTCTTGAAATTCTCTGATTGTTTTCTCAATCCCTTTTGTGTTTAGTCTTAACAGTTCAGCATGGCCTGCTGTTCTCTCTTTTTGTGAAGTATGAACTTCCTGCTAGGCGTATGCTGAACTGGGACGGTAGTTCGTATACAAATTCAATTTTGTAATTCTGAATACTTCCGAGTATGTAAAAGTTCAGAGGTAAAAGTGCAGCACACATGATGAAACAAGTGCAACCGTCCCCCAACTTTTGATGAATCGGACATGCAATGTTTTTTAAGACAACCAGACCCACCTACCTCCAAGGTTACCGGTGTTGTGTGGGTTGTCTCCGCAGTTGTTTCTTCTGGTATTGTGTTGCTGCGTTGTGGGGTTGGCGCATTTTCCATGAAGGCCGGGCTGGGCCATGGTCTGAAAGACCGCTGTGCAGGTGGGCCGGCCTTCGAGCTTTCACCACCAGATGGTCTTCCATAGCACCGATGTCTGGTGGGTGTGTAGGGGTGCTGCCGCTGTTGATAGTGGGTTTTAGAGGTGCTTGGCACCTTGATCAGGCCTATAGCCTTGGCTTCCTCATGCAGGTCTTTCACCTGCTTCGGGAGGTCCCCCAACAGCAATTTTGGCGCCTGTGTGCTACTTGTCTTGCATAATTCCGCACTTCTTGATGATGCTCTTCCTGTAACTGTTAATCTCCACTGAGTATTACACAGTCTGCTAGAGCATCTAGTAACTCTTCAGGCAAATCAACCCCATCAGTTGTCCTGGTACTGCTGTGATTTTAGCAGACAGCAGTTTCCTCTGGAGCTTCCCCCTCCTGGCTCCTTATAGATGGGCTCCTGTTGCCCCAGATGGGGTCATAGACTGCTGGTACTTTAAGAGAAATGGAGTTCTCTGGAGCAATGTACTTCCCAGCCATAAAGTTAATGGCTTGCTCCTGTAGCTGTTTTGTAGCCATGTATTTTGTACTGGCTTGCAGCTTTGTATAGGCAGTCCTTCTTGAGTTGATACAGCATGTGTCCCACAAATCTTCTGCTGCTCTCTCTTCTGGCACCCCTCACAGTTGACTGTTCAGCCATTGCCCCTTCTTCAGGGTCAGCCCAGCTCTGACCCCTAATGCTCCCCTGCGAAGAGGGTGAGACATTTGGCAGTCCTTGAAAGGATGCTGCCGTGGGTCTGCGAGGAGACCCACTGTGACTCTGCCCCTGCATAAGCAGGTCACGCTGGAGCACTGCTCCCCACCCGCTCCCGCGGGAAAGACGCCCGCCGTCCCTATCCGTGAACGGGGTGTCTTCAGGTCCGGACCCAGCCGAGTCAACGGTCCTGTCCGACTTCCGGGTGGTTTTGCCGCCGACCGCGAGAAGCCGGCAGCTGCTGGCAGCACCTGCAGCTCTGGAGAGACGGCACGCTGCTGGCTGCTTCCACAGCAGCGGTATCAGCTGCTGCTCTCCCTTGCGCGACTCCATGGTGCTTCCTCCGTTCTGAAAAAGAAATTACACCGAGTCGCCACGCTCACCAGAAAAGGTAAGACTTACCTTCCGTAATTTTTCAAAACTCGCGCTGGAGGAGCGGTGCTCCTCCCGACTGTCGCTTCCGCAATGCGTTCGACGATATGTCGCGCATGCGTGCTGACGGGGTCTTCACGTAGTCACTCATGTGACTCCGAAGTAAAATCATTCAATGTGATCATGGCTGATCAGTACCCCATTCCTGCCTTCTCCCCATATCCCCTGATTCTGCTATCTTTAAGTGCCCTATCTAGCTCTCTCTTGAAAGTATCCAGAGAACCGGCCTCCACCGCCCTCTGAGGCAGAGAATTCCACAGACTCACAACTCTCTGTGAGAAAACATGTTTCCTCATCTCCATTCTAAATGGCTTACCCCTTATTCTTAAACTGTGGCCCCAGTTCTGTAGTCCCCCCAACATCGAGAACATGTTTCCTGCCTCTAGCGTGTCCAAACCCTTATTAATCTTATATGTTTCAATAAGACCCCTCTCATCCTTCTAAATTCCAGAGTGTACAAGCCCAGCCGCACCATTCTCTCAGCATATGACAGTCCCGCCATCCCGGGAATTAACCTTGGAACAAATCAATTTCACCCAAAATACAGGATATCCCAGCTAATACGGGACAGTTGCCAACCCTACCTGTCGACCATGTTTCCAGACACAATGGAGGCCTCTCTGGTGTGGCCTGGCACTGCATCACTGGAAGTGTGATCCTCCATGAGGTGGGGGATTCCCCTGCCATCGGGGATTCCTTACAGTCGGTCGCTGTTAACATCAGGAGACGGCGATAACATTAACCCAATTAAATGGACAATAGCTTGTCAGTCACAGCACTGATTTGTGCTGTTTATTTTATCCAAATAAGTTAAGATCTGTAATATTTGATCCTGTCCTGTTGAGCAGCTTCCAAAATTTTGCCACAATATTTTTAAGGTTGTGCAACTTGATGTTGTAGCATCTACTGAATCCCAAGACAGAAAGCGAAGAACAAATGACACTTAGCTGAGCCAGACACCATGTGTCTTGTTTATTCCAGAAGCCCCTTTTCCCTACATTCTCACCAATCATAACCCGTGTGCAGATAAGGCCAATTAGTGCGTCTGACCTTGGAGTTGTTATTGAGCTCTTGTGGCTGGACCTTCTCGTGAGGCTGCTGGTGAGTTGCCAGCGGTGACAGGTTGTATGCAAAACCAACTTGGGCTTGAAGGTGCCACAATGTCTGCCATCCGTCCCATCTGTTTTTCCAATATTTTGCTACCCTGATCTATCCCACTCAACGTTAATTCCCAAAACCAGCCTTCATTACAAGATACAAATACTAGCAATGTTACAAAATTTTGAGATTTTAAAAATCAAGTCTGCAATTTATCCCATCAGATAAAGCATAAAAAGAAGTTTAATTTGACACCTAATTCACTTTCATATTTTCAGTATTAAAAAAGTTATGGCCATTTTCATACTCGGAAATTAGCATCTTCTTCCCTATTGCTTTTCCATTGACTTAACACAAAAGCTGTGACCGAGGACAATCAAAAGCCCATAACTTTCTTAAAAATTAAGAGAACTGAAAAAAAAATTTCAGTTATTATCGATTGAAGCATTCTGAAACAAATATGAAACAATCTTACTTGGATAACCTGAAATTAAAGCATATAATTAGTTAGTTACCTAATTGTAGCTAATTACAAAATTCAATTACTAGATCTAAACATCTATCCATTTCTTAAGAAAAGATTAACATTATTAAATAGCCTGTGTCCAAATAACATTCACCCAAGAATTCACAATATAACATGATTTTTAAATTTCATTGTCATGAATTTATAGGCCAAATGGAAGGAATTTAATGTTTAATTCCCGTAAATTAATGGCCATTTAAATCATCTTGCGAGTGGGTTTTTGTGGAACGCGATCGATTGGAACGTTGCGGTTGCAGTGAATTTGAACCCCATATCGGCAGGAAAAGCACTGCCGGTTCGTATGGGGCCAAAATCACATTATCGCCAAGGAAATTTTGATTAAAGTCATCCTAAGAAGCAAATTTATATGGAAAATAAACGACTTACCTTATGTTTTGTCCCCTACGTGAGATCCGTCCCGTTGTCGGCGTTGAGGCCTTAGAAGTCACTTTTTTATTTTACTCCAGCGATTAAATTGTCCCGCGATTTTTTAAAAAAACTTCTGAGAACGGAAGTGGGAACTATTTTTCAGCATCAGGTAGCAGCCCGAGAAAATATATCTCGGACAGGCAGGAGAAAACAGCATTTTAATCCCACCCCCCACCCCTTCAAAGGTGCCAAAGTCATGCACACGGCCAGTGGCAGAACTGCAGCGCCGCTGAAGGTAAGTATTGTAACATACCTACAAATACTGCTACACTTCTGTGCTTTAATCGTGCCTTGATGACGCACATTCTCCATGTCTTTCACTTTTGCATTCACATTCCCTTACATTTGCAGGCCAGCTTCCATCAAGAATGGCCACATGTGAGCAAGAGCCTGGAGTTCATCAGATAAATTGCGTGTATTAAGATTGTTAGTTGGTGGACTTTGTCCCTTGGTATATTGTTAGTGGGTGGACTTGTCCCTTGATGTATTGTTAGTGGGTGGACTTGTCCCTTGGTGTATTGTTAGTGGGTGGACTACTTGGTCCCTTGGTGTGCATGTGTGGGTGAGAGGAAAGTAACAAGTAAAATGGACAAGGGAGAGCCAGTGGATGCAGTGTACCTGGACTTTCAGAAAGCCTTTGATAAGGTCCCACACAGGAGATTAGTGGGTAAAATTAGAGCACATGTTATTTGGGGCAGGGTATTGACATGGATAAAAAATTGGTTGGCAGACAGGAAACAATGAGTAGGGATTAACGATTCCCTTTGGAATGGCAGGTAGTGACTAGTGGGAAGCCGCAAGGCTCGGTGCTGGGACCGCTGCAATTTACAATATACATTAATGATTTAGATGAAGGAATTAAAAGTAACATTAGCAAATTTGTAGATGACAAAAAGCTGGGTGACGGTGTGAACTGTGAAGAGGATGGTATAAGGATGCAGAGTGACTTAAACAGGTTGGATGAGTGGGCAGAGGCATGGCGGATCCAGTATAATGTGGATAAATTTGTAGATTAGGTGACACCGATGATGGCTGCCACAGTATACTGCTCCTTGCTGTTTTGTCTGTGTTTGTTCGTTTGTGTCGTCTGTGAAAATCCCACAAAGACCACTTTCATGAGAGAGGTACTCATTAACATCAGATATTCGGTACCTCCAAACATTGTTCTGGATTCCCCTCACTCGCTGGATTATTTGGACATACTCGTCGGCGGATCTGTGGCCGTGTTCAAGGTCTTGGGATGGAAGAGAACCCGGGGGAAGCACTCTGGAACACTCTGGTGATGAGGATTACGCACACCGCTCCTGAGTATGTTCCTTGCACATCTACGTTCTCTCTGTGTGAGTCGACCCTGGACAAGGTGCTGCAACTGGCTGGCTTTCAACTACTCAGAGCAGACCGCGAAGCAGAGGCAGCGGGGGAATCAAGAGGTGGTGGAATATGCTTCTATGCTAACCAGGACTGGTGCAGCGACATCACCGTACAGTCTAACTTCTGTTCTAATCTGGAATCTTTTTTTGCAAATTGCAAACCCTTTTATTCTCTGAGGGAATTTACCTCTTTTATTCTCGCTGGAATTTACATCCCACCCCCAAGTCTGCATACGTGAGGCTCAAATGCAACTCGCTGACCAGGTAATGAGAGTGGAGAGTGACTTTCCAGACTCCATGGTCATTGTTTTGGGGGATTTTAACAAGGCTAACCTCAGCAGAGAGCTTCCAAAAGACAGACATCACATTACCTGCACACCAGAGGGGGAGAACACTCGATCATTGTTATACTACAATCAGGAGCGCATATCGCTCTGTTCCCCTTGCGGCGCTGGGACTCTCTGATTGTTGTTTAGTTCACCTTATTCCGACGTACAGGCAGAAACTAAAACCTGCTAAGCCTGTGATCAGAACAATGAAAAAGTGGACAAGCGAGGGCATTGAACACCTACAGTCCTGCTTTGACTGCACTGATTGGAATGTGATCAAGGAAGCAACCACAAGCCTCGATGAATATACAGACATCGTGACATCATATGTCAACTTTTGTGAGGACAGTTGCATTCACACTTGGACCCAGATCAGGTTCAACAATGACAAGCCCTGGTTTACTGCAGAACTCAGACAGCTCCGCCAGTCTAAAGATGAGGCCCATAGGGGTGTGGATGCAGACATCTACGGGCAGGCCATGTTAGGGTTGCCAACTGACCCATATTAGCTGGGACATCCTGTATTGGGCTAAATTGATTTGTCCTATACAGGAATGCCCTTGTCCCGTATTTGACTGCTACTACTCGGGTCGAGAAAACAGAAAAGCTAGAAATCTCCAGGGCTGGACAATGTTTCCCCCTTTACCCTCAAGCTCTGTGCCGAAAAACTGGCACCGGTCTACACAGACAATTTCCAATCGGTCCCTGCAAACCTGCACTGTCCCTGCCTGCTTCAAAGTCTCCACTATTGTTCCCGTACCCAAATAGCAAAGGATTACTGGTCTTAATGACTACAGGCCTGTTACACTGACCGCTGTAATCATAAAGACCCTTGTAAGACTTGTGCTGGCCCACCTGAAAAATATCACAAACCCCTACTGAACCCCCTGCAGTTAGCATACCGGGCAAATAGATCAGTGGATGACGCAGTCAACCTAGGCCCACATTTCATCCTCCAGCACTGAGACCACCAGGGGACCTTTGCAAGGATTTTGTTTGTGGATTTTAGCTCTGCATTCAACACCATTGTGTCAGACCTACTATTCTCCAAACTCTCCCAGTTGACAGTGCCTGAACCCCTCTGTCAGTGCATCATCAACTTCCTGACATACATGAAACAGCATGTGAGGCTGGGAAAGCTAATCTTGGACCCGCAGACCTTCAGCATAGGAGCACCACAAGGCTGCGTACTCTCCCCTCTCCTTTTCTCTCTCTACACCATTGACTGCACCTCCACAGACTGTCAAGCTTCTCAAGTTTATGGGTGACACAATCTTGATTGGACTGAGCTCAATGGGGAAGAAATGGACTGACCTGATGGGGAAGAATCTGCCTACAGACAGGAAGTGTCAAAGCTGGCTTCGTGGTGCCATCGTAACAACCTGGAGCTCAATGCTCTTAAAACGGTGGGATTAATTGTAGACTTTAGGAGAGCTCCCTCTCCCCTCCCCCCACTCACCATCAACAACACCACAGTCACACCTGTGGAATCATTTAAGTTCCTTGGAACCATCATCTCCAGGGACCTAAATGACCTTAAATGACAATTGACTCCACAGTCAAAAAGGCCCAACAAAGGATGTACTGTACTTCCTGCTGCAGCTGGGAAAACACAATCTGTCACAGGCAATGATGGTGCAGTTTTGTACTGCCATCATAGAGTCTGTCTTCACCTTCTCCATCATGGTCTGGTTTGGCTCAGCCACCAAGCATGACATCCGGAGGCTGCAGCACATCATTCGATCAGCCGAGAAGTAAAATAAAATAAATTAAAGTATCCTTCATTGTCATTCAGACCTTTCACCAGACACCTCCTCACTGTGGTGGAAGACAAAAGTCTTAAGTCTTTGTCTCTTCCCTCCTTGCTCTCCCTCTGCGCTGAGGCGATCCAGGCCTCCGATGTTGTGACCCCACCAGGTGATGGTAAGTCCCGCAGCTGAATCCGAGCTCCGCGAACGGGCCAGTTCAAACTCCGCAGCCCGGGGTGGTTGAAGCTGCCGAAGCTGCCGCCCTCCAGACCAGCAGTCACTGAAAGTAAGCATACAGGTTCACTGAAGAAAGCTAATGGCATGTTGTCCTATATAAAGAGTGGAGTTGAATATAGGAGCAAAGGGGTCCTTCTGCAGTTGTACAGGGCTCTGGTGAGACCACACCTGGAGAATTGAGTGCAGTTTTGGTCTCCTAATTTGAGGAAGGACATTCTTGCTATTGGGGAATGCAGCATAGGTTCACAAGGTTAATTCCCGGGATGGTGCGACTTTCATATGATGAATGAATGGAGTGACTGGGCTTCACTGGAAGTTATAAGGATGAGAGGCTATCTTATAGAAACATATAAAATTATTCAGCGATTGGACGCGCTAGATGCAGGAAACATGGTCCCGATGTTGGGGGAGTCTAGAACCAGGGGCTATTGTTTAAGAATCAGGGGTAGGCCATTTAGAACTGAGATGAGAAAAAAACTTTTTCACACAGGGAGTTGTAAATTTGTGGAATTCTCTGCCTCAGAAGGCAGTGGAGGCCGATTCACTGGATGCATTCAAAAGAGAGTTAGATAGAGCTCTTAGGGCTAGCGGAATAAAGGGGTATGGGACGGGATACAGATTGTGGATGATCAGCCATGATCACATTGAATGGCGGTGCAGGCTCGAAGGGCCGAATGGCCAACTCCTGCACCTATTGTCTGTATATCTGTAAACAAGTGTACAGACACTGTCTGGTTTAAGTCAGCTTTAATCATCAGTCATAGTGGCACAGTACAATACATGTTAGTTCCACTCTACCACTAGCACGACTATGTAATATAGGAAGTGAGTGTTAATATGAAGTGTTCAATAGTGTGGAGTTAGTGGTAATACATTACTCTGATTGGTTCACATGCAATAACCAATCTACAGTATCTATGTATTTATGAGTCATAACACTTAACATGAGGTCGATTGTTTCCACTGGTTGCACACTGACACAGGTGTCATTTGTCAGTAGCACTTCCTGTGCTCCAAACCACCTGGGAGTGAACCCTGCCTTTTCAGGCAGCTGCCTCACCCACCACGACTTGGTCACCCGGCTCCGGGCGGATTACCTTCTCTCCCTCTGACTCATTCTGGTCAGCAATGAAGCATGTTGCTGCTGTTTTGTTCAGTCCCTCAACATTTTAAGCTGGTTTTCAGCGATGCACTGCTGGCACTGTTGGCCCCTTACACTTATACATATGCACACAGTTTTCTATCTATCTCTTCAGTTCTCCGCCATTCACTGATACTTCATGATCCTGTGCTTGAATAGATCTGAGAGTGGGACGCTACACTAATTACTTACCCCCTTGGACTGCGGAGGTTGCATGGACGTATCCGAGATGAGTTCCCAAGTGCGGTGGAATGTGAACTAAAAAACTTGGAGACTGAAGCTGGTTGATGTAAAAGTCTTTATTCATCAGGCAACGCAGACATTCTGTTGGAGGCCATCTCAAATAAATTTGAATTCAGACTATCTGAATAAAGACTTTTATATCAACCAGCTTCAGTCTCTGAGTGTTTTAGTTCACAATCCACAGCTACAATTATGTTGTTACCTCAAGAAAAGTTTTCCATCAGAATATGAGCTCATAAATTGACAAGCCAACTCTGGAATGTTCAAACACCTTTGTTTGGACAAAGTAATTTGAATACTGTAGATGGTCTAAAAGCTTCTGGGGCAAGAGTCAAAAGTGTCTAATTGTCATCAGGCCCTATCAAGGGGGGGGGGGGGGGGGGGACGAGTGCCATTTGGCATGGGCCTCATGCCTGTCTGCTTCAGGGATCTTGAATTGGGGGCCTCTAAAATTGAGGGGGCTCTGCTTGATCTTGGTTTGGGGGCCTCTAAAACTGAAATTAGCCTAGGCCTCAGTTCAACTATGAGAGGTTCTGATTGTCATATGTACCAGCAATGAAACAATGAATTCTTACTTGCTGCAGTTTAATTAATGTAAAAACAGGCCCATTAATGCAAAACACACAAAATACGATCAACAAAGCAATAAATTAATAATGGGTAATACTAGTTAACCAGCCAATAACAGTGTACAACCAAAGTCTGTAATGTAACCAAAGACTCAGTCCATAGTAGATCATAGTTGCTGAGGTAGTGGTTAGCATTTTGCTGTTATTACTTCATATTTTATTTGTTTCTTTGCCCACAAGCATTTGGTTGAATTAACTCCAGTTGTTCTCATAGCTTAAAAAAAACCATGCATGATGTTACCTTCCTTTAACAGTTTTAAACCAGATGTAAAATAGGTAGCGTTGTGCTGTGTTCTGGAGCCTGATGGTTGCTGTTAAGAAAATGATTTTTAGGCTATGGTATTTTCTTCCCAACGGTAGTAGCAAGAAGATATCAGTGCAACCTATAGACGCCTTCAATGGTGGGGAGGTCAGCACCATTGACAGGGAAACCAGACACCCTAGACCACACTGTTAATGCGAACAGTAATTAGATCATACCATACATTATATAATCATGCCAGACAAGACAGGTAGTGCGAGAAGAAAAATACCAGAATGCAACGTATAGTTTTAGAGCATTGCAACATAACAATTCCAGAGGGAATGTCCCCTAACTTATTTGAATACCATTCAGTAATCTGATAGCAGAGGGAAAGTCTGGTGATACATGCTTTTGTAACTTCTTCCCCGAGGGAAATTGGAGAGGAGGGAATGACCAAGATAAAAAAAGCTTCTTGATTATGTGGGCTGCTTTTCCAAAGCATCATGATATAGATGGAGTTGATGGTGGGGAGTCTGGTGTTGTAATGGGCTGGGCTACATCCATAATTCTTTGTAATTTCTTATGGTCTTGGGCAGAGCTATTTCCAAAATAAGTTGTAATGCAACCCAATTGTATGCTTCCTAAGATGGTGCATCTGAGGAAGTTGGTAGGAGTTGTTGGAGGTATATTGAACTTACTTAGTCTTCTGAAGAAGTAGAGGCATTGGTGTGTTTTTTTGGCTGTAGATTTAAGGTGGTTGGTCCAGGATGGATTATTGGTGATACTTATGTCTAGAAATGTGAAGCTCTTAACCATTTCCACCCACACCATTGATGCTGATTGGGGCTTGTATTCCATCACATTTTTAAAGTCAATAACCCCGTTCTGATTTGTTCTGGCCCTTTCTCATCTACAATTTATTTCAGTATTTCCCAAAGGCAACTATGAATGAACAATAAATACATTTTGATGTAGAAAACGAGACAGCAGACTCAAATACAGCCAGCCGCAAGCATTTTTACTTATAGAACTACCTACTTATCTTGGTATTGGTCCTGTGGAGCTTTGCAGGAACTCTACTAACCCTTTATCAGAATGGCATTGATTAATATCACTAATGGTATCTTATATGATTCGATCAAAGGTTATACTGTGTATTTAAGAAAGAACTGCAGATGCTGGTACTTTCCCTCGCAATCACAGGAAATGCTACACTTGTCACTTTACCTTCCCCCTCGACTCCATCCAAGGACCCAAGCAATCTTTTCAGGTCAGGCAGAGGTTCACCTGCACCTCCTCCAACCTCATCTGTTGCATCCGCTGTTCTAGGTGTCAACTGCTCTACATCGGTGAGACCAAGCGCAAACTTGCCGATCGCTTCGCCCAACACCTCCGCTCAGTTCGCATTAACCAACCTAATCTCCCGGTGGCTCTGCACTTCAACTCCCCCTCCCTTTCCGAATCCGACCTTTCTGTCCTGGGCCTCCTCCATGGCCAGAGTAAGTCCCACCCCAAATTGGAGGAGCAGCACCTCATATTTCACTTGGGTAGTTAACACTCCAGTGGTATGAACATTGACTTCTCCAATTTCAGGTAGTTCTTTCTTTCTCCTTCCTCCCCATCCCCTTCCCAGCTCTCCCACAGCCTACTGTCTCCACCTCTTCCTTTCTTCTTCACGCCCCCCACACGCCCACATCAGTCTCGTCCCAAAACGTCACCTATTCCTTCACTCCATAGATGCTCCATCACCCGCTGAGTTTCTCCAGCATTTTTGTCTACCTTATACTGTATATTCCTCTTTTCCTTCTCAAACTGCTCAAGCAGTTGACCAGACAAACTGTCTGGTTATAGAGTAATAGAGTCATAAAGTCATACAGCTTGGAAACAGGCCCTTCGGCCCAACTTGCCCACACCAGCCAACATGCCCCAGCTACAATAATCCCACCTATCTATATCCATCCAAATCTGTCCGATCCATGTACCTGTCTAACTGTTTCTTAAACATTGGGATAGTCCCTGCCTCAACTTTTTCCTCTGGCAGTTCGTTCCACACACCACACTTTGTGTGAAAAAGTCACCCCTCAGATTTTTATTAAATCTTTCCCCCTTCACCTTAAACCTATGTCATCTGGTCATCAATTCACCTATTCTGGGCAAGAGACTCTGTGCATCTACCCGATCTATTCCTCTCATGATTTTATGCACCTCTATAAGGTCACCCTTCATCCTCCTGTGCTCCAAGAAATAGAGTCCCAGCCAACACAACCTCTCCCATTACCTCATACCCTCTAGTCCTGGCAACATCCTCTTATATCTTCTCTCTACCCTTTCCAGCTTGACATCTTTTGTATAACACGGAGCCCAGAACTGAATAAAATATTCTAAATGCGGCCTCACCAATCCCTTATCTAACTGCAACATGACCTCCCAACTTCTATACTCAATATTCTGATGAAGGCCAATGTGCCAAAAGCATTTTTGACCACCCTATCTACCTGCCATTCGACCTTCAAGGAACGATGCACCTGCAATCCTAGATCCCCCTGCTCTACAACATGCCCTAGAGCCCTATCATTCTCTGTGTAGGTCTTTCCTATGTTAGACTTCCCAAAATGTGATACCTCACATTTCACAGTATTAAATTCCATTTCTGTCATCCCGTTGTGGTGGAGAAAATGGGGAAGGGATTTGCATTTGGCTGATTTAATAATTACAAGTTCCAAAGTTCTCGGAGTTGAATTAGGCCATTCAGCCCATCGAGTTTACTCCGCCATTTAATCATGCCTGATCACTGCCACTTAATCCCATTTTCCTGCCTTCTCCCCATAAACCTTGACACCCGTTCTAATCAAGAATTTGTCTATATCTGCCTTAAAAATATCCACTGCCTTGGCCTCCACAGCCCTCTGTGGCAATGAGTACCACAGATTAACTACCCTCTGACTAAAGACATTCCTCCTCATCTCCTTTTCAAAAGAGCACCCTTTAATTCTTACTTTCTCAGCAAGGGAATTATCTGCAAAGACTTACCTGATGGATCCAACATAATGTTGCCCAAGGACATATCATCCTATTTCTCATAATCATGCTATGCCTTAGTAAACATCAACCTTAAATACAATGTCACTTTCCATATGTACAACCTTGGCATCCAGCTAATCTTACGCCTGTTCTGTCATGAAATGTTTATGCTTTTGAAAATTTTGCTCAGGATTAAGGCTAAAATTCCTCTATCTAAATACTGGGAAGTATTCCTATCGCACATTTTTAGACAGAGAATGCCCATCTCCATGGCAACTTTCAGGAACTGAACACACTTTTGGGTCATATCTATGCCTTGATATCTTGTTAGATTTAGACATATCTGTTGTCATAACTGCAATCCACTGAAGAAAGGATTGACTGCATTTTGTACTGTTATTGAAAATGGAGACCTAAGAAGTTTTCATGATTTGAAGGATAGATTTGCACTTCGGAACCAAGACTTGTTTAGATACCTCCAACTGAGAGATTATTATAATAAAAAGGTAAAAATGGAGGCACTAGAAGAAAAGAATCCAGTGATAGACGTGATAGTGCGTATCATCAAAAAACATTAAGGATTATTTCTAAACTTTACCATAGTTTAATGGAATGTCAAGCTAAAACTACATTTTATGTAAAATTTAAGTGGGAAAAGGAATTGAACATTACGATCTCAGAAGAAGAATGGCATCATATGTGTGTAACACTACAGACATCCACCAATTCACAACATTGGAGAGAATTTAATTGGAAAAATTTGATTTGTTTCTTTATTACGCCTAACATAAAAAGCAAGCAAATTCTAAGGCAGCAAACATGCTGGAGGCAATGTGGCCAAACAGACGCAAACCATGCACATATCTTCTGGAGTTGTCCAAAAATAGAACCATTTTGGGACAGAGTGAATTCTGAATTAACAGAGGTATTAGGATATATAGTCTGCAAGAAGTGTTCCATTTTATACCTGGGTAATATAAATACAGTGGTGCTGAAGGAAGACCATTACTTGGTTAAAATCCTACTCACAGCTAGCAGAAAGGCCATTACAAGAAACTGGCTCGCAGGGACACACCCAGACTTAGACAATGGTTAGACATAGTACAGGAAATATTTGTCATGGAGAAAATGACATATTCTCTAAGAGTGAAAGAAGACGAATTTAAAAGAAAATTGGAAAAATGGATTAGGTATAGAAACAACATTGTATAATTTTATAGACAACCATGTAAGTTATTGGAAAATGTTTTAATATGAAAATAGTTCTGTATACTGCATCATTAATTGTAAACTGAACCCCTCGCTACACTGTTGTACGTTTCATTGTAATGTTGTATGTTTTGTTGTTATATTTGTGTTTTATTTGTGTATACATAAAAGCAATAAAAACTAGAGTAAAAAAAAAATAACTGCAATCCACGCTCTAGCTCTCGTGTTGCCGCATCTATATCCACGTATGTTGCAGTGTCGGCACAACGATACATTCTGTGGGCGTATGGTCAAATATTTCAAGAGAAGTTTTCTCTGGGACCTCAAAGATAAAAAGAGTGAATTTAGTATTTTGTACAAAAGGTGTCCCTTGCCTCACAAGCATTTGTTTGAATTAGCTCCTGCTGTTATCAAACTTTTTTTTGGAAAGTGTGCATGCTGTTACCTTCCTTTAAGACTTTAAAACCAAAACCCGGGCTAAATCTTGCTAAAGAAAGTTTCTATTGCCGAATGTTCTGAAGGGAGACATTTAGGAGAAAGGAATGGGTAGATTAGGCTGTTCTACCAGACAAAAATAAATGCAGCAAGATCCATTATTTATTAAAAGACGAAAAGATAAACATTTAACGATTGAGGAAAGCGCGATAACACTAAAGATAGACCCACAATGCTGGAGTAACTCAGCGGGACAGGCAGCAGCTCATTAAATGGACACACAAACAAAAAATGCTGAAAACTCAGAGTACAGCTCATTCAAACTGAAGCATAGGTAGGTAGGCAAAATTGCTGGAGAAACTCAGCGGGTACGGCAGCATCTATGGAGCGAAGGAAATAGGCACCGTTTCAGGCCGAAACCCTTCTTCAAGCTGCAGCAGAGGTAGGCTGGCCTTTAACGAGAGTTGATTTACAGCCTCTTTGCTTCAACTGTCTGTATTTCCTGCCTGCATTTTAGTTTCCTTTCCCAGAGACTCCAACCCCAAGCACCTTCTGATCTGGAGATTCTCCCGTCTGGATCCCCTAGGAAACTGGAGACTGCAAACTCATGTGCGCGAAGCGCACATCACGAGCGCGAAGCGCGAAGTCCCTTGCGGCTCTAGGGTTCTAGATGCTCTCTGGTGCTATTTTAGGCTTATTTTTGAGACACAAAGCCAGGGCTGGAGAAATTAAATCTCAAGTGGGAGAGCGGGTGATTTTGCGAAAATGGCCTTTCGGCGGGAGATCCCCCGCCGAAAGCGGGAGAGTTGGAGTCACTGCTTTCCGTGTGAAAAGTGCCCATTGTTTGAAACTCGGGCAGTGCACTAACTGGAAAACTCGTGGGGCAGCTTTAAAACATAGTGCCATCTTGACTGGCATGTTATAACATGCACCAGTTTTTTTGCGCAGGGAACAAAATAACAATATTTTGCTATTTTCTATTCTGTTTTTTTTTAAATTGTTATTTATTGCTTTTATTTTACTTTCTTGTTATTTTCTATTCCTGCACTGGTGCAAGAAGGAAATGCAGACGCAGGTTTACACGGAAAATAGACCCTAAAAGCTGGGATAACTCAGCTGGATAGACAGCACCCCTGGAGATGAATATTAATTTCTCTAACTTCAAGTAACCTTTGCATCCTCTCATGCTCTCTCTCTCTCTCTCTGTCTCTGTCTCTCCCCAACTTAGTTATTGTACGAGTTTCACTGTCGGCCTGGTGAGTTTAATTGGCTGTAACTCAGTTTTTCATCTAACCCACAGCCAACAATTGACTGTATCCTCTATCATCGTTACATTTTTTCCATATCTTTCATTCATTTGTTCTGCATCTCGCTCTATATGTGATATCTCTATATCTCTTGTTTCCCTTTCCCTTGACTCTCAGTCTGAAGAAAGGTCACGGCCCGAAATGTCACCTATTTTTTCCCTCCAGAGATGCTGCCTGACCCACTGGGTTATTCCAGCATTTTGTGTCTATCTACGATTCCAATGTCTCCATTTGCAGATGACACAAAACTGGCTAGCAGTGTGAGCTGCGACGAGGATGCTATGAGGCTGCAGGGTGACTTGGAGAGGTTGGGCGAGTGGACAGATGCATGGCAGATGCAGTATATTGTGGATACATGTGACATTATCCACCTTGGTGGCAAGAACAAGATGGCAAATTATTATCTGAATGGTCAGATTAGGAAAAGGGGAGGTGCAACAAGACCTGAGTGTCCTTGTACATCAGTTATTGAAAGTAAGCATGCATGTACAGCAGGCAGTGAAGAAAGCCTTCATAGCGAGAGGATTTGAGTATAGGAGCAAGGAGATCCTACTGCAAATAGGCACAATAAGCTGTAGTTCAGTGGGACACGCAGCATCTCTGGTGAGAAGGAATGGGTAACGTTTCCGGTCGAGACCCTTCTTTAGTTGTACAGGAGTATTATGTACAATTTTGAACTCCTAATTTGACTCGTCTGCCGCCTGTCACTTCTGCGGAGAGGAGGAGTCCGTGGAGAGGGAACACGCGGTGTCCACGGCGATGCTGGAGGCCTTCTGTGAACGCTGGTTGCTGCGGGAGGTCGATTGTATTATAGACAAGGATGGCGGGATTTAAATTTGAATTTTTGTCTTGTTTGTAAACTGCCGATACAGGCAGCTTTTGATATGAATGCTATACTACTTTGTATGTTGATTTTGTTTTTGGAATAAAGTATTTGTAAAAAAAAATTGATGGACTGCAGCGTCGGTTCACCAGGTTAATTCACCGGATGGCGGGACTGACATATGATGAAAGAATGGATCGACTGGGTTTATATTCACTGGAATTTAGAAGGATGAGAGGATACCTTATAGAAACATATAAAATTCTTAAGGTAGACAAAAGTGCTGCAGCATCTATCGAGCAAAGGAAATAGGCAGCAGCATCTATCGAGCAAAGGAAATAGGCAACGTTTAGGCCGAAACCCATCTTCAGAAGAAGTCTGAAGTCTGAAGAAGGTTTTTGGCCCGAAACGTTGCCAATTTCCTTCGCTCCATAGATACTGCTGCTCAAGCTGAGTTTCTCCAACACTTTTGTCTACCTTCGATTTTCCAGCATCTGCAGTTCCTTCTTAAAATTCTTAAGGGATTGGACAGGTTAGATGCAGGAAAAATGTTCCCGATGTTGTGGGAGTCCAGAACCAGGGGGTCACAGTTTAAGAATAAGGGGTAGGCCATTTAGGACTGAGATGAGGAAAAACATTTTCACCCAGAGAGTTGTGAATCTGTGGAATTCTCTGCCACAGAAGGCAGTGGAAGTTAATTCACTGGATGTTTTCAAGAGAGTTAGATATAGCTCTTAGGACTAACGGAATCAAGGGATATGGGGGAGGGGGGGGGGGCAGGAACAGGGTACTGATTCTGGATGATTAGCCATGATCATACTGAATGGATAATCTCCTGCACCTATTTTCTAATGTAACTAGTGGCCTTGTCACAGTGAGAGACCGACACTCATCGCGTGGGGTAGCGCCCTCATTTACATACGGCGGTGCGTGAATGCGTATTTCCGCTCTTTGCAGTTCAGCCAATAGCGGTCGGGCCCGGCGGCGGCACCGTCCAATGGGAGCGCGAAGCGGGTTAAAGAGCGGCGATTTGAATTTAAACGGCAGCCGGAGCGGAAGCGCACGGTCGGGTGTGGTCGTCGCCGGCGGGCGGGTGAGTGGGTGAGTGGGGGCCGGCGGGTGGGTGAGTGAGTGAGTGAGTGGGGGCCGGCGGGCGGGTGAGTGAGTGGGGGCCGGCGGGTGGGTGAGTGGGGGCCGGCGGGTGGGTGAGTGGGGGCCGGCGGGCGGGTGAGTGAGTGGGGCCGGCGGGCGGGTGGGTGAGTGAGTGGGGGCCGGCGGGTGGTCAGTGAGTGAGTGGGGGCCGTCGGCGAGTTGGGCCGTCGGGGCGGTCGGCGGGTGAGTGGGGGCCGGCGGCGAGTGAGTGGGGGTCGGCGGGGGGTCGACGGGTGAGTGGGGGCCGTCGGGGGCGAGTTGGGCCGTCGGCCGCCCCAGTGCGGGGGGTTTCGCTCTCCCCCCCCCCCCCCCCCCACCTGCTGCGCCCGCGGGTGTCTCCCGTCTCCAGTTTCATCCCGTGGGCCGCCGCTGCTCTTTCCCCGGAGGAGGGTACCGGGGAATTGGGCCCCGGCCTCTAGTTTCGTGCCTCCACTCCGAGGCGAAGCCACTTCCTCGGTCGGTGAGTTGGGCCTCGCGGGCGTCTCCGGGCCCCGGCCTCCAGTTTGTAGGCCACAGCGATGGCTCCGCCGGACCGCGGCCTCCACCCGGACCCTCCTCCCTCCCCCTTTGAGCCGGCCGCTGCCCCAACCCCGATTCCCCGGGCCCGGTGGCCTAGACCCTCTAGTCCCATGGGCCCCACAGGGCGGCTATCGACGCCGAGTCACAGTCTAACTCGGTATTCAATGGGCTGAACCCTTCAAGTTAAGTGGTGACTATTTCTTGGATGCAAGTTCTGGATTCTGTAAATATCCCCACCCGTGTTTGCTTGCGATTTTCCTTGGCGTTCGTTTGTGCTGCTTTAGTCTATCGTCATTTATAACGGCGGAAGTGTAATACGATAAGCTGGTGGCAGCACTCCTTGTGCTTCAGTGAAGCTGGATTACAGACTTCTTCCCGCTGAAGAAGTTTAGGTGCATTTTAATTGCCCGGTATTCCTTGGCACGTTTTAATTTAAACGTCTGTATCACCGCTCCAGTGGTTGACAGATTTTAACCTCCGTTTCCACGACATGTCACCAATGTGTGATCGGTTATGTAGGCACATTAATTATCACTGAGTTATGATATAGTAGTTTAAATCTTTAAAGATGAATGTAAAAACCATTGTATCTTTAGCTCTGTTAAATCCAGTTCCATAAAAGTGACAATGCCTGCGGATTGTGCAAAAACTACAGAATAGAACAGAATCAGTATTTACATGTTAGAAAAGAATTATTAAAAAACACAACATGACAGTAAATTAGTACAGTTAATTTGTCCCTGGTGAGATAGGTTTATAGTTCTGATGGCCTGTGGGAAGAAACTCCTCTCATCCTCTCTGTTTTCACAACATGACAGCGGAGGCGTTTGCCTGACCATGGCAGCTGGAACAGTGTCGCTGGGGTGGTAGGGGTCCTCCATAATGTTGCTGGCTCTGGATCTGCACCTTTTGATGTATAGGTCCTGCAAGGAGGGGGGGGGGGGGGGGGTCGAGTATACAGTAGAAAAGACGGTCCACTGCTTTCCAGGGCTGTTTATGGATAGTGACCTTTGACCTGGGTTTGCGCAGTTGGAATACCAAACTCGCTTATTTGTTTTTTGCTCAAGGTTCTCAATTGCCTTTTGAAAAGACAGGCAGAGGGAGTGGGATGGCTCTGTTGATAAAGAATGATATCCAATCCCTGGCAAGAAACAACATAGGGTCAGAAGATGTAAATCCGTGTGGGAAGAGTTATGAATTTGTACGTGTAAGAACTTCCTAATTGGAGTTATATGCAGGCCTCTGAGTAGCAGACAGGATGTAGGGTACAAATTACATCAGGAAGTAGAAAAGGCATGTAAGGAAGCAGTGTTAGTGGTCATCGAGAATTTCAATATGCTGTAGACTGGGAAAATTAGGTTGGTATTGGAGAAGGAATTTGTAGAATGCCAGTATAATAGTAAGATTAAACGAGAACTTACCAGTTCGAAGTTTGATCGTTATTTTATGAGGAGTTACGATGAGGGATTACGTGAAGAGCCCGCCTGGCGCTGGCAAACGGCATACTTCAAAGCAGCGGCATGAAAAACACAGAACACCAAATAGCCGAAGTAACATAGTAAGGCTCATAATAGACTTAGAACTACCAGATGATCATTTATTTTATGAGGGTGGGAGTGGAGGGCACGTAATCCCTCATCGTAACTCCTCATAAAATAACGATCAAACTTCGAACTGGTAAGTTCTCGTTTAATCTTACTATTTTACTTCGGAGTCACGTGAGTGACTACGTGAAGATTTTAAAGCTTTCTGTGTTTTTTATGTCGTAGAATTAATCAGTACGACAGTCCGGCTAAGTAAATACATACATGAGAAACCAGACTAATATTAGCTCTTTCCATAATTAACTTTTTAATGGTTTAAAGAACATATAATAACCCTCCTTATATCCGAGGGAATGATTACAATTGATAAAAGATATAAGTGACTACATAACTGATTATAGTAATCAATAGTAAACAAAGCAGGTGACTATAGTGATCCCAACACCGCGTGGCCAAAGCTTGTCATAGTGTGAACAGGTTTATTGTAGAACTTTGAAAAAGTTTCTTCTTTACTCCACCCTGCGATTTTTAAAATATGCTCGAGTGGTACGTCCCGCCCCTTCGCCGCGGACGTAGCTGCAGCCCTGGTGGAGTGAGATTTGAACACATCAGTGTCTACTCCTGCTAAAAGCAACACCTGTTTCAACCATTTTGAGATAGTTTGAACTGAAGCTTTTGTGTGTGGCTTTTTATGCGTAACCATTAACGTTTTTTCATTTCCTCGAAGAGTTTCAGTAACTTTAACATATTGATTCAAATGTTTAACCACACACAAGGTAGGATCAATAGGATAAGCTTGAAAGGTTACCTTAGCTCCAGATCTCCCTGGTCTGCTTTGTTTGATCAGATCGTAAACATAGAACACAATGTTATCTGTAGTCACATGCATACAGTCTAAACGCAACATTTGTAAAGTTTGCACTCTTTGAGCTGAGACCAATGACATTAACATTATTAATTTCAATGTTAATCTTTCCAATGACAATCCTTCAATTGGAGTCCATTGCCTAAGTAAGGTAAGTACAATGCTCACATCCCAAATCTCTGTATCTTGGTTTGGGTGGATTGATGTTAAAGATTCCTTTCATGAATCTAGATATTAATGGATGTGATCCAATTGATTTCTGGTCAGACATTAGTCCTAAATAAGATGATAAGGCACTGCGTGCAGTATTAATGGCACTGTAACTTAAATGTTGCTCAAAATGCAATTTGGCAAGGAACTCCAAAACATTTGCAATATTCACAGTATCATAAGAAATATTTGACTGTGTGCAAAATTCTTCCCATTTCTTTATATGTGTCATATATTGTTTTTGTGTGCTATCTCGCCATGATGCGACTAGAACTTCCATAGTTTTGTCCGACAATCCCAGCTCCTGTAGTGGTCTGGTCAAAACCTGCAGATTAATAAATTCATATATGCATATAATGGATAAATTTCTTTAGTTACTGGATTAATCAAAATATCACTACAGTTAGGAATTGACATATATGGTTCTTTAATCATATTCAGCATTAATGGGAACCAAGGTTGTGTTGGCCAATTTGGAACTACCAACAATCCAGTAGCAGAATCTTGTTCTATTTTCTTCAGACATTTCTGAATCGAAGCAAATGGTGGAAAAGCATAAAAGAACATATTCCCCCAGTTCAATGAAAAAGCATCTACTGCTACTGCATCTGGATCGTGTTCCCAAGACACATATTTAGGCAATTGATGATTAAGCCTTGATGCAAACAGATCAATTTCTGGTAAACCAAAAGTGGGTTACAATATTCTTAAATATTGCTGATTAAGCATCCATTCTGTGTTATCTTTAAATATCCTTGATCTTTTATCTGCCACCACATTGTCTTTACCTGGAATGTAGTTTGCTGAAATCCAAATTTGGCGGTCAACACACCATTGCCATATTTCATTGACCAGACAATCACATGATACTGATCTAACTCCCCCCATGTGATTAATATATGCAACAGCCGTTTTATTGTCTAACTGTATTAATACATGTAGACCCTTTTTTGAACAACAATATGCTTTTAGTCCATAGAAAGCACCCAATAACTCTAAATAGTTAATACCATAAGTTTGAAGAAACGTTTCTTCTTGAACTTTCCATCTACCTCCACAACTGGAGGATGAATCTGTTGCCCCCCATCCGAGAGCACTAGCATCAGTTTGTAAAACCATTTCAGGCTGTTTAATCAGAATGTTTTTAGCAGCTTGTGGGACATTTTTTAACCCCACCATTGTAATTCGAACACAGCTTCTTTTGTTAATTGCATAGGCCTATCAAAGTGGCCTGCCTTCTCTTTGAGAGCTCTTATTTTGTCCCTTTGAAGATTTTGATAATGTAATGGACCAAATTCTACTGCAGGAAATGCTGCTACTAGTTTACCAATGGTTTTCGCTACTTCTCGGATGGAAGGATAAGGTTTGTGAATGAGATTATTACAAGTTACCAAAATATCATCGACTTTATCTGTTGGTAAAGTTATTAACATAGTCACTGAGTTAATTACAAACCCCAAAAAGTTGATTGTGCTGGCTGCAGCTGGGATTTAATTGGATGAATCAAGAGCCCTAGCTTTTCAAACAAAGCTTTAGTAACTGAAACTGAGTTCTCACCTAACTCTTGATTATCATTAATGATTAGAATGTCATCGAGATAAGCCATAACGATGTGTTTTTGTGCTCTTAATTGGGCTAAAACTGGTTTCAACAGTTTCGTAAAGAGCCTGAGAGCTGAACTCAGTCCATTTGGCAAAGCTTTAAACTGCCATAATTGTCCCAGCCAATTAAATTTTAAGTACCTCCGAAAGAACTGATGTATAGGTACAGAATAATAGGCGTCTTTTAAATCAATCTTAGCCATATAACAACCTGCTGAAATTAAATATCTTGCAGTATTGAATGTTTCCATTTTAAAATGTTTGTATTCTACAAACTTATTTAGATCTGTAAGGTCCAGAATAATTCTGCAACCACCATCTTTTTTATTTCTTCGAAAAATATTAGAGACAAATTGATGCTCGTGTTCATAAGTTTTTTCAATTACCCCTTTTTCAGATAATTTGTCAATTTCCACATTAATCTCTGCTTTTTCAATAGCAGTAAACACGAAAGCATAAGCAGGTTTATTCTGTACAGGAGGATTAACCCCTTCTTTAAATGTAATAGTGGCTCCTGAAACTGCTTGTAATATAAATCGATCAGAAGTAATAGTAAGCCAGTCTTTATAAAACGTTTGTAATCTCCCTCCAACTGGAGATTTATCCGCAGTTTCTTTAAGGATAAAACAAGTCTTTAATACCTCTCCGTATGAGCGTGGTGGTCTCCTTCTCCCCGAATACGGGTAAGCATTGGGCTGTGCAGGACGATAATACTTCCTTGACAAATTTCTGCCTCTATTTCCAAAATCAAAACCCCTTCGGGGTGAAAAATATCTTTTTTGTCCAAAGACGAAAGGTTTCATACCGCTAAAATATTTAGCTTCTTCATCCAACTCTTTCAGTTGTTTAGGCAGATTTTCTCCAAACAGATACCCAGGAGCTTGAACACCACTTGCTCGACACAGGCTTACAAACCTAGGTGAAATATGGGCCGAATCGCCATTTTCCTCATACAATTAATTTCATAGAAAGAATTGCACAATAAGCCCAAAGTATCTTTTTGAATCTTATCCATCTCCAATCTCTCCATTTGTCTCCCATAGGCCGTAACGGCAGCAGAAAATTAGTTTGAGGATTTTTTGAAATCTCACTTCTTGAGCTCTCATACTTGGAGTCATGGATGTCCATATCAACGGATTAACCGTAGGCACTTCCAATGAGGCACAATTTCCTGGCGTTTTATATAATTCTGATGTTTCAATCATCACAGAATCATGAAGTTGGTGAGATACCATATAATTTATGTTGACAGCTAGGTTTTCTTCCATAGCCTCACCACTTCCTTCAGGTATAGCAAATTCTTTTGCTATCCCAGGCACATTTGGCCTTTTCTTTTTACTTTGTGGTGGTGTGCATTCAAAATCCAAATCGCCTCCAGCAGGGTCTGCCTTCTGCAGCCCTAAATCAATTGGGATTTCACCCCATGAGACTTCTTCCGGCCCAAATCCTGGGTCCGGAGTTTCAAACTCCCAACTTGGCCCACAGCCATATTCAGAATAATCAAACCCCTCAGGGCTTTTTTGGGATCCTTCTGGGTACTGTGACCCTTGTCTCATGGATTTTTTGGAGAACTTTCTCCATATGCTCCATTTTTAACCACATAGTTTTATTATCTGGAGGACTTTCAGTATCAGAGTCATCAGAAACCACGGGCCTCTCAGATTTCTTTTTACATTTTTTAGGAGCATTTCCCTCCGTGGTTATTATTGCTGGAGAATCTAGAAACTCGCTATCGGGTATATCAGCGGCCACCGGTATCGGAACCGGATCCGCACTAGCTTCTTGTCCAGTATTTTTATTTTCACCCCGGGAAGATCTTTTTACCCGCAAATTTTTCTTTGCCGATTTCTCCATTTTCTTTATTATCAGTGCTAAATCAGCACGTTACGTGACTCTGAATTTTACTTTTACTTTCGCTTGCTGGACCCACCCAGCGTATGCTAAAGAACGTCCCGATTTTGCTGCACTTACCTGCGGGCCGTTCCGACCGCTGCGAGGAGCTGCTCCTTACTGCAGCTCCTCCTTCCGCCGTCAGCGTCGACGTAATGCCGTTTGCCAGCGCCAGGCGGGCTCTTCACGTAGTCACTCACGTGACTCCGAAGTAAAATTGCTTTTGAGAGTAGTTTGTGGTAGAATTTCATTGTCCTATCTGGGACACATGACAATAAACTCTCTTGACTTGACTTGGTTGAGCCAGCAGGCTACAGACAATTTTGTGTGTAATTAACCTGGTTTGATTTAGGGAGCTTAAGATGAAGGAACTCCTAGGAGGCAGCAACCATAAATGGCAGAATTGAATGTGAAGTTTGGAAGATAAGCTAAAAACAGATATATCAGCATTACTGTTGAGTGAAGGCAAATACAGAGACATGCGAGAGTAGCCGGCTAAAGTTGATTGGTAGGAGAGCCATGATGAAGCGGGAGTTTGGGAGTAGCAAACACTTGAGATCTTTTGATTCCAAAGAGTAAAGCTTTAAAGGGAGAATGTGGCAACTGGCTGACAAAGGAAGCCAAGGACAAAGCAAAAGATAAGACTTATAATATGACAAAGATTAGTGGGATGGTTTTAAAATCAACAGCACATAAAAAATCAACGAGGGTGGGAAAAAGATGAAATGTGATGGTAAACGCCAATAATATGGGGATCGTAAATGCTTTATATTGCTATAAAGAGTAGAAGAGGCAATAATAGACACTAGACAGCTGGAAAATGTTGCTGGAGAAATAGTAATGAGGAGCAAATTGCGGGTGAATTGAATACCTGTTGTTTTGGTCTTTATTGTGGAAGTCACCAGCGATGTGGCAGAAGAGTGCAGTCAATATTACTGAGGAGAAGATGCTTGGGAAGCTGAAAGGTCTGAAGGTGGATAAGTCAGGTGGGCTACATCCCATAATTCTGAAAGGTAGTTGTAGAGGTTGTGGAGACTATGGCAGTGATCCTTCAAGAATCACTAGTCAGGAATGCTCCAGAAGATTGAAAACTTGTGAATGTAACAACGGTCTCAAAAGGAGTGAGACAAAAGAAAGGAAATTATAGGCTGTTTTGTCTGACATCAGTATTTGATAAGATTTTACAGCTCATTGTTAAGGATAAGATTTCGGGGGACTTGGAAGCATATGATAAAATGGGTTGAAGTCAGAATGTTTTTAAGGGGACATTTTATTTGTCAAATGTGTTGGTATATTTTGAGGAAGAAGCAAACAGGAAAGACAAAGGAGAGTCGGTGGATGTTGTTTACTTGGAATTTCAGGAGGCGTTTAAGGTGCCACGTGAGGCTGTTAAACAAGATAGGAGCTCGTGGTATTAGAGGCAAGGTACTGTCATGGACAGAAAATTGGTGAACTGGCAGACGCTGTGAGGGAATAAAGGGGGCCTTTTCTTGCTGGCTTGCAATTTAGAAGATGGAATAAAGGAATAGACTGTTCTGGAAATTGGGAGGGAATTCGGAAATCAAAGGGGCTTGGGAATTCTACTGCAGGGTTCCAAAAAGGTTAATTGGCAGATTGAATCTGTAGGTAAATGCAAATGTTAGCATTCATTTCAAGAGGAATAGAATGTAAAATCAAGGATGATGCTGAGACTTTATAAGACTGACTGGCCATATTTGGAATCTTGTCTGCAGTTTTGGACTCCATATCTTACGATGGATGTGCTGGCATTCAACAGGGTCTAGAGGAGGTTCACTAGAATGATCCCTGGGATGATTTTGGTTAGTGTTTGTTGAGTCTTTGACGGCACTGGACCTGTACTTGCTGGAGTTTAGAAGGGTAAGGTGGATTTAATTGAAACCTACTGAATAATGAAAGGACTAGACAGATTGGATGTTGAAAAGATGTCTACAGTAGTGGAAGAGTCTAGGACCAGACAGCACAGCCTCAGAATAAAGAGATGTGCCTTTAGACAGGATTTGAGGAGGAATTTTCTTTAGCCAGAGGGAGGTGAATGTGCAATTCAAAGCAAAAGATGACAATGGAGGCACGCTCAGTGTATTTTTAAAGCAGAGCTGGCTAGGATCTTGTTTAGTTAGGACATCAATAATTATGGGGAGAAGATGAGAATGGGGTTGAGGGGCAAAACAGATCAGTCATGATTGAATGGTGCAGCAGATTCGACAGGCTGAATGGCCTAATTCTGCTCCTATGGCTTATGGTCTCTCCCTCCTAAACAGGTATACCATTTTGGATACTGTTGAGGGAGATGGCTCATCAGGGGAATGCAGCAGCAGCCAGGTTCATGGCACCATGGGTGGCTCTGCAGCACATGAGGGGGGGAAAAAAGAGGGGAAGGGCAATAGTAATAGGGGATTCAATTGTCAGGGGAATAGATAGGCGTTTCTGCGGCCGCAAACGAGACTCCAGGATGGTATGTTGCCTCCCTGGTGCAAAGGTCAGGGATGTCACTGAACGGCTGCAGAACATTCTGGAGGGGGAGGGTGAACAGCCAGTTGTCGTGGTGCATGTTGGCACCAACGATATAGGTAAAAAAAGGGATGAGGTCCTACAAGGTGAATTTAGGGAGCTAGGAGATAAACTTAAAAGTAGGACCTCAAAGGTAGTAATCTCCGGATTACTACCAGTACCACGGGCCAGTCAGAGTAGAAATAGGAGGATAATGCAAATGAATACGTGGCTTGAAAAGTGGTGCAAGGGGGGAGGGATTCCAATTTTTAGGGCACTGGGACCAGTTCTGGGGGAGGTGGGACCGGTACAAACAGGACGGTTTGCACCTGAAATGGAATGGAACCAATGTTCTTGGGGGAGTGTTTGCTAGTGCTGTCGGGGAGGATTTAAAACTAATGTGGCAGGGGGATGGGTACAAGAGCAGAGAGGCAGGAGGGTGTAAAATGACGGTAGAAGCATTAGGTAGCAAGGTGAAAGGTAAAAGTGGCAGGCAGACAAAACCAGGGCAAAAATCAAAAAGGGCCACTTTTCAGCAAAATTGTATAAGGGGTAAATGCGTTGTAAAGACAAGCCTGAAGGCTTTGTGTCTCAATGCAAGGAGTATTCGTAATAAGGTGGACGAGTTGAACGTGCAGATAGATATTAATGATTATGATATAGTTGGGATCACGGAGACATGGCTCCAGGGTGACGTAGGCTGGGAGCTGAACATCCAGGGATATTCAATATTCAGGAGGGATAGAGAGAAAGGAAAAGGAGGTGGGGTAGCGTTGCTGGTTAGAGAGGAGATTAACGCAATGGAAAGGAAGGACATTAGCTTGGAGGATGTGGAATCGGTATGGGTAGAGCTACAAAACACTAAGGGGCAGAAAACGCTGGTGGGTGTTGTGTACAGGCCACCTAACAGTAGCAGAGAAGTTGGGGATGGTATCAAACAGGAAATTAGAAATGCGTGCGACAAAGGCAAAAACAGTTATAATGGGTGACTTCAATCTACATATAGATTGGGTTAATCAAATTGGCAGGGGTGCTGAGGAAGAGGATTTTTTTGGAATGTATGCGGGATAGTTATCTAAATCAACATGTAGAGGAACCAACGAGAGAGCAGGCTATTTTAGACTGGGTTTTGAGTAATGAGGAAGGGGTAATTAGCCGTCTTGTTGTACGTGCCCCCTTGGGCAAGAGTGACCATAATATGGTTGAGTTCTTCATTAGGATGGAGAGTGACATTGTTAATTCAGAAACAATGGTTCTGAACTTAAAGAAAGGTAACTTTGAGGGTATGAGACGTGAATTGCCAAGATTGACTGGCAATTAATTCTAAAAGGGTTGACGGTGGATATACAATGGAAGACATTTAAAGACTGCATGGATGAACTACAAAAATTGTTCATCCCAGTTTGGCAAAAGAATAAATCGGGGAAGGTAGTGCATCCGTGGATAACAAGGGAAATCAGGGATAGTATCAAGGCAAAGGATGATGTGTACAAAGTAGCCAGAAAAAGCAGCATACCAGAGGACTGGGAGAAATTCAGAGACCAGCAGAGGAGGACAAAGGGCTTAATTAGGAAAGGAAAAATAGATTATGAAAGAAAACTGGCAGGGAACATAAAAACTGACTGCAAAAGTTTTTATAGATATGTGAAGAGAAAGAGGTTAGTTAAAACAAATGTAGGTCCCTTGCAGTCAGAAACAGGTGAGTTGATCATGGGGAACAAGGATATGGCGGACCAATTGAATAACTACTTTGGTTCCGTCTTCACTAAGGAAGACATAAATAATCTGCCTAAAATAGCAGGGGACTGTGGGTCAAAGGAGGAATTGAGTGAAATCCAGGTCAGTCGGGAAGTGGTGTTGGGTAAATTGAATAGATTAAAGGCCGATAAATCCCCAGGGCCAGATAGGCTGCATCCCAGAGTACTTAAGGAAGTAGCTCAGGAAATAGTGGATGCATTAGTGATAATCTTTCAAAACTCTTTAGATTCTGGAGTAGTAGTTCCTGAGGATTGGCGGGTAGCAAATGTAACCCCTCTTTTTAAGAAGGGAGGGAGAGAGAAAACGGGGAATTACAGACCAGTTAGTCTAACATCGGTAGTGGGGAAACTGCTAGAGTCAGTTATTAAAGATGGGATAGCAGCACATTTGGAAAGTGGTGAAATCATTGGACAAAGTCAGCATGGATTTACGAAAGGTAAATCATGTCTGACGAATCTTGTGGAATTTTTCGAGGATGTAACTAGTAGCGTGGATAAGGGAGAACCAGTGGATGTGGTATATCTGGACTTCCAGAAGGCTTTCGACAAGGTCCCACATAAGAGATTAGTATACAAACTTAAAGCATACGGTATTAGGGGTTCAGTATTGATGTGGATAGAGAACTGGCTGGCAAACAGGAAGCAAAGAGTAGGAGTAAACGGGTCCTTTTCACAATGGCAGGCAGTAACTAGTGGGGTACCGCAGGGCTCAGTGCTGGGACCCCAGCTATTTACAATATATATTAATGATCTGGATGAGGGAATTGAAGGCAATATCTCCAAGTTTGCGGATGACACTAAGCTGGGGGGCAGTGTTCGCTGTGAGGAGGATGCTAGGAGACTGCAAGGTGACTTGGATAGGCTGGGTGAGTGGGCAAATGTTTGGCAGATGCAGTATAATGTGGATAAATGTGAGGTTATCCACTTTGGTGGCAAAAACAGGAAAGCAGACTTATTTAAATGGTGGCCGATTAGGAAAAGGGGAGATGCAGCGAGACCTGGGTGTCATGGTACACCAGTCATTGAAAGTAGGCATGCAGGTGCAGCAGGCAGTGAAAAAAGCGAATGGTATGTTAGCTTTCATAGCAAAAGGATTTGAGTACAGGAGCAGGGAGGTTTCTACTTCAGTTGTACACGGTCTTGGTGAGACCACACCTGGAGTATTGCGTACAGTTTTGGTCTCCAAATCTGAGGAAGGACATTATTGCCATAGAGGGAGTGCAGAGAAGGTTCACCAGACTGATTCCTGGGATGTCAGGACTGTCTTATGAAGAAAGACTGGATAGACTCGGTTTATACTCTCTGGAATTTAGGAGATTGAGAGGGGATCTTATAGAAACTTACAAAATTCTTAAGGGGTTGGACAGGCTAGATGCAGGAAGATTGTTCCCGATGTTGGGGAAGTCCAGGACAAGGGGTCACAGCTTAAGGATAAGGGGGAAATCCTTTAAGACCGAGATGAGAAAGACTTTTTTCACACAGAGAGTGGTGAGTCTCTGGAACTCTCTGCCACAGAGGGTAGTTGAGGCCAGTTCATTGGCTATATTTAAGAGAGTTGGATGTGGCCCTTGTGGCTAAGGGGATCAGAGGGTATGGAGAGAAGGCAGGTACGGGATACTGAGTTGGATGATCAGCCATGATCATATTGAATGGCGGTGCAGGCTCGAAGGGCTGAATGGCCTACTCCTGCACCTAATTTCTATGTTTCTATTTATTTTGATCTGTTGTAAATCTACAGATTTGCACTCATCCAATGGAAATTGCATTTTTATTCATTTTATGATCTTTAAATGCTTTAATCAGATTAGCGAGCAAAATGTACTGCACATTGGAAAAGGATTTGGTGACTAGATGGCCTGCATTGCAATCTGTGTTTCATATTGCTGTGTGAACACTCCTTGTTTGTTGTTGCTCGTTCCTGCTTTTAAGAGGTTGACAAAAACGGAAAGTGACTTGCAATATTATCATGTTCCAGGTGTATGAATATATGCATTTTGTTGGATGAGTTTAGTAGAACATACTTCAATTTGCTAGTTCCACAAACTAGTAAGTGTATTCTTGTTTTGACCCTTTCCAATTGTTTTTGCAAGTTCCATATTACAGTGTTTCTATTGCTGAGAACTTGGCATAGTTGGGAAACTAAATCTGTCTTGGGCATGCAATTGGTTATACCAATAGAAACAGATGTATGTGTTGGGGAAAGCTGCATATTTGTTTCTTTCTTTTTGCAGGATTTTGGTTAGAAATGGAGAAGATACCAGCAGGATACATTGCAGCTGGAAAGGTATTTTGGGCACCATATTTATAAATCAATACAGTACAATATTCTTGTATCCAAGAACCCTGACACTTCAGTTGAAAGGTTAACTTGATTTAAAGACACAAGATTTTAGATGCTGGAATCTGGTGCATATCTGGTGAGGTCCAATTGAAGGTTTTCAGCCTGAGATGTACACAAAGAAATCTGGAGAGACTCAGCAGGACAGGCAGCATATCTTGAAAGAAGGAATGGGTGATGTTTCAGGTTGAGACCCTCCTTCAACCTGAGATGTTGGCTGCCCATTTCCTCCGGAGGTGCTGCTTGATCTTTTGAGTTCTCTAGCAGGTCAGGCAACAGTTTTCCTTATAGCTTTAACATATGATCTGTTAATGAGTACCTTCTCAATAATTTTCCAATTTGCCTTTTGGGGTGCAGTGATGGTCATTTTTGTGCATCTCCCTGGTGTTGGCTGACATCTGCATTGTGGGATGCTGAATGCCAATCTTGTACACTTGAAAATTTGGACTGAAATTCGATGTTCCTGATTCAACTGAAAATTGAGTAAAAGCAGATCTGTGGAGAATCTAATTTTTTGGGATTTTCAGTATATGACATAAATGAGGACACATTGCTGGAGTAACTCGGCAGGTCTAGTGGCATTTCTGGAGAACATGGACAGGTGATGTTTTGGGTCATGACCCTTCTTACTCTGAATCTGATTATGAAAAATGGTCCTCACCTAAAATGTCATCTCTCCATGTTCTACAGAGATACTGCTGAATTACTCCAGCAATTTGTCTTAAGCCCCTGTCATACTGTTTGAGGTAATTCACGAGTTCTCCCGAGTTTTCCCCTGATTCGAACTCGGAGAATGTCCGTAGGAGTTCGTGGATGTCTCGTAGCGGCTTGTAATGGTCTAACTACGAGTAAAAAGTAACAATATTTTTAATCACGAGTATTTTTGTACTCGTGGGGCATTTTTTGCAGGGATGAAAAAACGTCACAAGTTTGCCGATTTCCCGAGTACCTACCGCTAGCATTACGAGCCGCTACGAGACATCCACGGACTCCTACGGACCCGCTACGGACGTTCTCCGAATTCAAATCGGGGGGGGGGGATCTCGGGAGAACTCGTGAATTACCTCGTACAGTGGAACAGGGGCTTTATTGTTAGCTAGCATTTGCAGCGTAATTTATTTTTAGCCAGTGCATTTAAACAGAGGGAATAATATTTGATGAATAAGGCTTGTTGCATTTACTTGTGCAAAAAAATTACTTCTGGTGTCTGAAAATGATTATTTTGGAAGGTGGCAGCCGTGGATCGTGTTATGAAATCTCAGCGAAATTTGCAGAATCCACCGCGTCCAAGAAGCATGCCAACTACTTGCAATGTAGGCCAGCAACGTCCGCCTCTTCAAGTGCGGGTTCTGTCTGATAATTTGGTTCCGACCAAGAGTCAAGTGCCTTCTGGTCAAATAAAACAGGCAATGCAAGTGCCTCCCCTTTCGAAGCAGGCTTGCAAAAAAGATGTCCAGCAAATTGGCGAACCTGCTAGAAATCCAACCACACCACAGCCTGCTGAAGTGCCAAATGATGGTAAGTATTGTGCAAAATTCACTTCAATGTAGCATAAGATGCTCAATATTTAATTATAAACTATTATAAATGAATCTTTGGATATTAATGAAGCTGAACATTTTACAATCTTTACAGCTAAATAATTATCAATGTTCTTCATTCTGTTCTGTGATGTTCTCTCAAATTGATGTATGTGACCATTTTTTAGCATGTGCATGTAGCAAATTTGTCCAATTATTTGAGTGAAATGATGCATTTTCAGTTGGTCGAGCAATAGAAAATCTGTACTTTTTTAAAGTCTGTGGTTCAACACCTTGCTGCTCTAACTGGTGGACAAAAGATACAAAGAATTGTGCAATTAGTAGATGGGACAGAATGGTCTCCTTTGTGCTTGGCCAGTTTTGCTGTCATGTCGTTACAAGCATGAGATTTCTCTACGGATTTGAAGTTCGTTAAAAAGGAAAATATGTCTAAATCTCTAAAATCTATAAATGACTTTCTGCGAGACCATGGAACCAGAGATGCCAAGTGTCCCGGATTCGCCGTATTTTGTCCCGGCGAAATAACCTTTTTACGGTGTTCCGGCAGCCAAACATGCTGTTACGGAACACCGCCGCGCCGGTGTTCCTCCCGTGGTGAGGAGCCCGGGCGGCGCTGGCCCGCGCGATCAGCGGCACTTTCTTGCCGCCAGCCGGCCGCTCAAGGCAGCCCCATCACCGGGCCTCCCCCCCACCCAGTGCGCAGGCGCAGACCCGCCGGCAACCTTGCCAAGTGCGCATGTGCCGCACCCGCCCGCCGGCAGCCCGCTGATCTGCACCAGTGCGCAGGCGCATAGCCGCCGGCAACAACCCCAAGTGAGTATGTTACGGAGAGAAATGCATTTAACCCCATTTGTTATGGACAAATGGGTTGAATGTTACTGTGAACTAAATTTAGGGTTGGCTTCTCTGCATGGAACTGATGATCGAGAGCACCGATTGGATGAGGGAGATGGTCGGCAGGCAGTTGGGGGGGGGGGGGAGGGGCATGAATCAGCGCGATGATTGGAGGGAGGTGTCTGTCAGAGGAGGAAGGGGGAACGGGACTGAGGATAGATTTCGGTAATTGGAGGAGGGACATGGCGAGGCCTGCTGGAGCGGGAGAATGGGCACTGGGCTGGGAAAGGCCGGGGCCTTGTTGGTGTCAATAAGTGTTTTAAAACAGAGGGAGTGTGTGAATGCTGGTGAGCAGAGGGGGGAGTCCCGATGAGTGTGAGTCAAAGTGAGGGGACTTCCCTGGGAGTGTGAGCAGTGAGTGGGTCCTGTGAGTGTGAGCATTGGTGAGGAGTTTCCTGCGAGTGAGCAGTGTGGGGGTCCCTGTGAGTGAGCAAAGGTAAGGTGGGTGTTCCCTGAGTGTGAGCAGTGAGGGGGTTTTATGTGAGTGGGGGAAGACCCTGTGAGAAATTAAGGGTAAATGGGCAAGAAAACTCATTTCAAGGTATAATTATCAAAAAAAAGTCTGCATAAATTCTGCCTTGGGCAATGCCCCCTGGACTTCATCTCTCCTCTTTTTTCAGTTTTTCGTGTCTCATGCCTGTTTTGCCAAGTCACCTGCATTCGAGAATCTACTGGAAAATTTAGTACTACAGATAGTGAAAATCGGTCGTCCCAGGCATGATATTCTTCCGTTTTAAACTGGAATTCCAATTTTTTTCCTATTCAATTTTTTGTGCCCGATTATTTGGTGGTCAATCAGCCGCTGTCTTTAAGGGGGTTGCGTCCAATCACCAACCAGCTTCCCTCAAAATCCACATTGGCCTATATTTCTCCAATCAGCCACTGTCTCCAAGGGCGTTTCATCCCATTACTGACCAGCGTCCAGGGCTCAACTTTTTCTCTGATGCCAGCCGGGCAACCTAGGCAGCATTTTTGGTTGCCAAATCACAGTTTAGATGGTCATTTAAGTCGGCTTGCATGACGCGTGCGAATTGCGTAGTTATCAGTCGGAGTTATGCTCAATGAAGCGTTCAAATATTATTTCTGCTTCAAATAAAATCACAAACTAAACATATTCACCAATCAAGACACACAATGATATGCAGCAAAATTACAATACAGTATCTCAACTCTTTTTACATGTTGCAATGAATGCAATTTCTATTATATTTTCCAATTCCAAACACAAATGTGGTTGTGTTATTCAGCATATGATCAACCTTGGTGAGACCAAGCGCAGGCTTGGCGATCACTTTGCACCTTACCTCCACTCAGTTCACAATAATCAACCCGATCTCCCGGTGGCTCAGCAGTTCAACTCCTCCCATTCCGAATCCGATCTTTCTGTCCTTGGCCTCCTCCATGGCCAGAGTGAGGCCCACCGCAAATTGGAGGAACAGCACCTCGTATTTTGCTTGAAGTTTGATGTGCCAAGTACCAAAGTTAGTCTGGTCTAGACATTTCCTTCATCTCTCTCTGGTATGAAATAACGTGATAAACATAATCCATTGCCTTGTGTTTGGCTGATGCATACGGAAACGTCTCATGATCATGATGGCAACTTTTGTTTACAAAGCTGTCTTTTTTAATTTGACTACTGCTTCCAATATGCTTTAGTAAATGTACTCTGAAGACTCATTCTTGTTGGAATTAATGCTTGCTGTAGCCACAATGATAGAACTCCTGAATGATCATTGAAACACAGAAAATAGGTGCAGGAGTAGCCCTGCGAGCCAGCACTGCCTTTCAATATGATCATGGCTGATCATCCAAAATCAGTACCCTGTTCTGGCTTTCTTCTTTCCCCCCCCCCCCCCCCCCCCCCCCCCCCCCCCCCCCCCCAATATCCCTTGATTCCCTCAGCCCTAAGAGCTAAATCTAACTTTAACACCCAATGAATTGGCCTCCACTGCCTAAAGTGGCAGAATTCCACAGATTCATCACTCTCCAGGTGAAAATGTTTTTCCTCATATCAGTCCTAAATGGCCTACCCCTTGTTCTTAAACTGTGACCACTGATTCTAGACTCCCCCAACATCAGTAACATTTTTCCTGCATCTACCCTGTCCAATCCTCTAAGCAGTGTATGTTTCTATAAGATCCCATTTCCTCCTAAATACCAGCAAATAGAAGCCCAGTTGACCCCTTCTTTCATCATACGTCAGTCCTGCCATCCTGGGAATTAACCTGGTAAATCCTCCCTCAAATTAGGAGACCAAAAATGCTTAACAATCTTGATAAGCAGTTATGAGAGCAAAGAATCTAAACACTCTGTCACTTAGGGCATTTGTGAATTACTTGTATGAACAACAAACTCTCATTGGCATATTTTCTCTTTAATTAGGAAAAACGGCAGAAAATAAAACAGTGGATGACCAGAGCACTCATGAAAAGAAAAAGTGAGTTATAAATGTAATGTTTCAATAGACTATGCCCTCTGATTATTGTTTTGCAAATAAACTTCTGCTTTCGTTCGCGGCTACTAGCTTTGTCAAGTGATTTCACTCTATTTGTCTCCCCACCTGGTAAAATCGTGTCTAATGTCATATTTCCTGAATAACAAGGGGTGGTGAAAGAATGTTACCTGCCCCATCCTTCAATTCCTTCTCTGCCAATGTCATTTTACATAAGCACTTGGGTTCTTACTATTTTAGCCTTGGTACTCACTCCACAACTTTATAGCTAAAATTGAGTTCGCAGCCACAACATAATTTTTGCAAGGCCAAGGCATTAGAAATTATTATTGCCTTGGATGCCATTAATGCTTTTCCTCTTCCAAAAATCATTCTTGCCGTAGGTTTTACTATGGTAATGATCCTCCTTTCCACTTTGTTTCTCAGGGGTGTAGACTTGAATGTTTGTGGTAAGTAAATAGTTCAGCCATTGTGTACTGGATCTCGATCAACTGCCTTATGTTTGATTCACCTGGGACAAAACCATTTGCTATTGCAGAATCATCCAGTCTAAACTAATTATTTTAAGGTCATCTTTCTCTTTGCCAATGTAACTCATTCAAACGCTTATCCAGCTCTTTCCTCCAGTTCCATCTGCCTTCTCCTCTGGACATGCATGTAGACCCAAGCCCTTTATTGAGTATAATTTCCTCACCCCTTCTGGCCCCTTTGCCATCTGCCTCAATCTGTCTTTGGTTCCTCTCCACCCCCAATAATAGGATAATTTGTTCTCTCCTGTTTATACCTTTGATTTTAATGACCTGTCATATCAGGCATCTCTCATTGCAAGGAGAACTGTGACTCCAGTCTACTTGCATAACTGAAGGTCTCTCCCTGGAATAATTTAGCAACCCTCCTCAGCGACTTATCTTTCCCAAAGTGTAGGATTGAACGATATTCCAATACTGGACAATATTCCAGTGGCCAGGCAAATGTTTGGCACTGTTTTGATTTACTCTTATCTAGTACATTAAAAAAAAAACAGAAAATGCAGGAAAAACTCAGCAACTAGTGCAATATCTAAATAAATGGTTGATGCTTTGAGTCCAAAATGTAGTCCAGATCGCACCCGAGTCTCTGGTGCTATCGGGCAGCAATTCTATTGTCAAATGGGTTGGGGGGGAAGTGGGCAATCATTTTGGAACTTTTTGACATATGGCAATGTGTTCACTGACTTAAAATCAGTGTGGGATAGCAGGCTTTGGTTGGTGATTTTATTTTTGGTCAAACTTCAAAGCTTCTGTGAATCAATTGTCTTAAAGGTACATCAAATCCCATGCATTCAGTTTAAGTTGAAAGTAATTTGCAGTAGTATTAATTTGCCTTGTGGTTTTCAAATAATAAAAAGCTTGTGTACAGTTAGGCATCAAAGTATTTGAGGTAAGATTCTTGATCTTGTTGAAATTGTCTTTAAAACTGAGGCTTAATTATGCTTTCTTAAAATTGAAAGCTGCAGTATATTTTGATAACCTAATGGAATAACTTTTGGTTTGACCAATCGATTTTAACTAAGTTAAAAGGAGAATAAATATTTGGTGTCCTTGGATTAAGTTATCAGTGAATGTACAAATCAGTGAAATGCATGTTCCGATGTTGCACATGATTTAACAATTCTTCAGCCTTTGAACAGGTGTTTAAAATGGACTGTATTCATACAAGTTAGAAATTTCTTCAAAAAATAATCCTGTCGTTAACGAGGATGTGGATGTTTTTATTGAATTATCCCATGGGGTTTACTTTTGATTCTTGGAAAACCCCTGGAATATGGATTCTCAATGGATTGGGCGTCCATTTGCTAAAATAATAAAACTAGTGTTCAGTAAATAATTTGAAACGATGTTGCATCATTCTAATGCGTGATCAATCAAATTGTTGTTTTCAGAAAACAATGGTGTTTGGATGATTTTGAAATTGGCCGTCCACTGGGAAAAGGTAAATTTGGAAATGTGTACTTGGCCCGTGAACGACAGACCAGATTTATCTTGGCATTAAAAGTACTATTCAAATTTCAACTTGAGAAAGCTGGAGTGGAACACCAACTCAGAAGAGAAGTTGAAATTCAGTCACATCTCAGGTACAGTTCTGAAGATGCAGATTTAGAAAAAAACCATATAAGTGAACTGACAAACCTATTTATGAACTTCCTTGTAGAAAGATTGGTGACATGCCTCTACAAATGGAAGAAAAATATTCAATTTGTATTTTGATTGTTTTCAAATTTAATCTTGGGTTCTCCTGGATATTTTACGGGTGGGGAGAGGAGAGAGGAATTAAACAGTATCAGGTAAAAATACTTGAAGCATGTGAATTTCTTCCTCTTTGTCACTGATAATAATCATATTGCTTCTAATTTAACTTCCTAATCAAATAACTCCCGTTAATGAGTGTCTCATTCAGCCTATTAAGTCTGGTCTGCCATTTGATCATGGCTGATCTATTTTGCCTCAATCCCATTCTCCTGCTTTCTCTCCATTACTATTGATGCCCTTACTAATCAAGAGCCTAAAAAATCTCTGCTTTAAAAAATAAACAATGACTTGGCCTACATTGTCATCTGTGACAATGGATTAACCTCCCTCTGGCTTAAATTCCTCCATCTCCATTCTAAAGGTGGTACTTTTTATTCTGAAGTTGGACTGTGTGGTCCTAGACACCCCATTACTGGAAACATTCACTTCACATCCATGCTTTCTTGGTCTTTCATTAAAAGGTAGGTTTCATTAAGATCACCCTCATTTTTCTAAACGCCAGCAAGAATAAGCCCAAACCATCAAACACTGTTAGTGCAATCATCCTTACGATCATTCTTGTAAACCTCTGGACCCTCTCCAACCCCAGCACATCATTCCTCAGATATGGGGGCCCAATATTAATTGCTAGAGATCAGACCGTTAGCAGTTAATTGGTGAAGGATGAAGATTTACCTGGATGTTTAATAATAATTTAAAAAAAAACCACAGATGTCATGATGAAAATTAGCTATTTCATGTTTCATTGGTTTCAATAGTCTCTGCATACATTGGTAGAATTATGTAATGGGGAAATCTACGATGAAATGTAATACCATTTAGCAAATGTCACAATTCTCATGATATCCAGGTTCATCCAATGGATACCTGCAATTTGGTAGCAATGTTTCACAAATGCTATATTTCTAAACTAAATTACCCGTTCAAAAAGTGTTAAGATTTGCTGTGCAAATACTAATATCCTTTGTTAGCTGGGTACGTTTTTCCTCAGGACTGGACAGTATGTGAATGGCTGTGCTAATGATGATGCAAATCTAACTGATCTCATCAATCTGCACATGGCCTGTATCCCTCTAGCCCTGCCTGTTCATATCTGCTTAAGTAGCTCTTAAACATTGCTATTGTATCCATCTCTTTGAATGGATAACTTTTTCTGTTCTTTCCACAGACATACCAATATCTTGAGGCTATTTGGGTACTTCCATGATGCCGCCAGGGTTTATTTGATATTGGAGTATGCTCCTCGTGGTGAACTTTACAAAGAGCTGCAGAAATGTGGGAAGTTTGATGATGGGCGATGTGCTACAGTATGAGATGACTATTTGTCCTTATATTTTGTATTTTGGGCTGAATGCTTTGGTGCTTGCTTTCAAAATATACCAAAGCCTAGTTGTGTTTTCGTTTTTTGCATTTTTCTAGTATCCAATGTTTTTGACTTGATTATTCTACGTTGGCTAAAATAGCATCCACTTAGGAATATCATAGTCCCTGACCTTTTGCATAGCTGGTTTGTGGTTGGCACTGACTGGCTGACCTGCATTTTGATGGTTTGTTCTTTTGTTCAGTAAATGTTAGTTCTGTGGTACATGTCTTTTTTTTTTGTGTGCTTTTAACTGCAACAGTCATGGCACAAATTGAAACTTGCTGCAATACACATAGTCACCAGTTAATGGTAGTGTTTGCTTCACTGTCATGATCTGCTGTGCTTCAAAATCCACAGCTTTCAGATATCCCATATCCTTTCTTTTCGATAGTCAGAGATGAGCGTTTCGAACACTCATTTAATCTCTAGGATTTGTTCCCCTGAGTGAGAATTATAAAGATTTGTCAACCCCTTTCACCCTATTTCTTTCTAATGTCCTACCCATTTTAAAATATCCGTCCAGAAATGTGTATATAATTTACAAAAGTATGAGTTAAATTAGCTTCTGAATATTGACATTTGTCACAGATAGGAGAAATATTTGGAAAAATTATATTTAATTTTGTTAGTGCAGTTTATGTAGTACTTTAAACTGTATTAAAGAATGTCTAGCATTTAACGAGCATTGATGTATATGTTGTAAACATAGAAACATAGATGCAGGAGTAGGCCATTCGGCCCTTCGAGCCCAGAGATGCAACCTAAATTTAGTTCACAGTAACATTCAACCCTGTATCCGTAACTTAACCTGCTTCTCTCCGTACTCCTTGGGGTTGTTGCCGGCTGGTCTGCGCCTGCGCACTGGTGCAGATCAGCGGGCTGCCGGCGGGCGGGTGCGGCACATGCGAACTTGGCATGGTTGCCGGCGGGTCTGCGCCTGCGCACTGGGTGGGAGGCCCGGTGATGGGGCTGCCGCGTGCGGCCGGCTGGCGGCAAGAAAGTGCCGCTGATCGCGCGGGCCGGCGCCGCCCGGGCTAAACTGGGACCCGTGGCGTGGCTGAAATTCGCGCAAACAGGCCCGGCAACCCTCCCTTTCCACTGCGCACCGCAGGCCAGTCTGGTGGCCCGGAACCCTCCCCCACTATGCGCAGAATGCGCGGTCACTAGGGACCGGCAACCCTCCCCCACTGCGCACGCGCGGTCACTAGGGCCCGGCAACCCTCCCCCACTGCGCAAGCGCGGTCACTAGGGCCCGGCAAAGTGCCGCTGATCGCGCGGGCTGGCAAACCGGGGACACATGGCGCCGGCGTTCTCACGGGAGGAACACCGGCGCGGCGGTGTTCCGTAACAGCATGTTTGGCTGCCGGAACACCGTAAAAAAGTTATTTCGCCGGGACAAAACACCAGTGCGCAGGCGCATAGCCGCCGGCAACAACCCCAGGTGAGTGTTACGGAGAGAAATGCATTTGCCCACTCACCCATTTGTTACGGACAAATGGGTTTAATGTTACTGTGAACTAAATTTTTGGCATCTCTGCATCCTCCTTACAGCTAACACTACCCCCCAGCTTCGTGTCATCTGCAAACTTCGAGATGTTGCATTCAATTCCCTCGTCCAAATCATTAATATATATTGTAAATAGCTGGGGTTCCAGCACTGCGCCTTGCGGCACCCCACTAGTCACTGCCTGCCATCCTGAAAAGGACCCGTTCACTCCTACTCTTTGCTTCCTGTCTGCCAGCCAGTTCTCTATCCACATCAATACTGAACTGCCAATACTGTGTGCTTTAAGTTTGTATACTAATCTCTTGTGTGGGACCTTGTCGAAAGCCTTCTGAAGTCCAGATATAACACATCCACTGCTTCTCCGTTATCCACTCTACTAGTTACATCCTCAAAAAATTCAATAAGATTCGTCAGACATGATTTACCTTTCGTAAATCCATGCTGACTTTGTCCAATGATTTCACCACTTTCCAAATGCGCAACTATCCCATCTTTAATAACTGACTCTAGCCGTTTCCCCACTACCCATGTTAGACTAACTGGTCTGTATTTCCCCGTTTTCTCTCTCCCTCCCTTTTTAAAAAGTGGGGTTACATTAGCTACCCCCCAGATAGCTACCCCCAAATAGCTTTCATTTGGGATGAAAGTAAACTTTCATCCCAAATATCTTTCATTATAGATTTTCCCATGCTTGTCTACTGATCCTCACTATTTAAAATAATATAAAAGCGAGATATTAATTTATCTCTGTTAGGATGTTTATTCAAACATTCATCAAGGGTCTCTGGCTCCTTAGTTCTATATTCTTGTGTATGTGATTTAACATAATCTCTTAAGTTGTAAATATCTAAAACAATTATTTGAATATAGTCCATAATTCTGTTGTAACTCCTGAAATGAAAGAAAAATACCTTTTCTGTAAAGATGTCCCACCTTTTTAATTCCATAATTTTTGAAATATTCTAGGATTGAGAAAGTTATAGGAAGATTGTTGAAGCTGGGAGTAGTCTCCTTTGGGGGAACTCCAATAAACAAAATGCAGGTTGTTTCCATTGACGGAAAGTAGAGCTATTTTGGCCAAAATCATGCATTGGATGCCCTGCTTATTGTTTACACTCCATGTGCTGTCTCTTTACCACCTGTTTTGGATTTATATCTGTCCAGCAGAGTTTGGTTTAAAATTGGCCTCACCAACTTGCACCAAAAGATTAAACTTTAGTCGTAGTGAACCAAACGACTTTTTCCTTGTTCTTGATTTTTTTTTTTTCAAATTACCACATATAAATGTTTGACTGTTTCTGTATTACTGAGTTAATAACTTGGTTTTCTAAAAATAACTCTGATTTTCTTTGCAGTATATGTCCGAGCTGGCTGATGCACTTGTATATTGCCACTCAAAGAAAGTGATTCACAGAGATATTAAGCCGGAAAATCTACTGCTTGGGACAAATGGGGAATTAAAGATTGCCGATTTTGGATGGTCTGTGCATGCTCCTGCATCCAGGTGCTATATTTTGTTCATAATCATATGATGCGAGGCAAATGAGGGATATTACACTTGCCTATCTTGTTTTTGTCATAATTCATGCTTTGAAACCTGTGGTATGGAAAAACTGCCTGAAAATGATTGATGCATGAAATATTTTAAAATATACATATGCTGCTTTTAGGAGAGCAACACTATGTGGCACGTTGGACTACCTGCCACCAGAGATGATCGAGGGAAAAATGCATGATGAGAATGTTGACCTTTGGAGCCTTGGTGTTCTGTGTTATGAATTTTTAGTAGGCCGTCCTCCATTTGAAGCAGCTGATCGCCAAGATACCTTTAAGAGAATATCTAAAGTAAGTCACTTTATCCAGATCTTAATATTCACTGTTACTTCAATGTGATTGTGTGCTCCTTTCCAGTCCAGGAATTGAATCTGAAAATTGAGCACTAGCTAATTGCAGAGCTGCCAAGTAGTACGGATTTTATGTATTTTGTACGGAAATGCGATTAGAATACAGATGTGCAATTTTGTGTTAAATACGGATTTTAAATACGGAGTTCGGTTCAGTCTGAAGAAGGGTCTCGACCAGAAACGTCACCCATTCCTCCTTTCCAGAGTTGCTGCCTGTCCCGTTCCAGGTATAAACAGCGTTGTCAGTTTAACGCATGGGAATTTAAAACAAAGAGCAGTCGGCTACAGCGCTATGGGTTCTAAAAATAGCGCTACCAGCTGGAGCGCTATGGGCTTTACATATAACGCTATGGGTCAAACGGTTCAGGAAAATTCTCGTATAACAATGAGTCTCTGGAATTCTCTTTCTCAGTGGTAGTTGAGCCTTTGATTATTTTTCAGGCAGTGGTAGAATTCTGGATAAGCCTAGTGGTGAAAGATTACCAGTGGGATTGCAGTTACCTTGGGATTGGCCTTGATTTTACAGAAAGGTGAGGGAGAGGGAGAGGATGGTGAGGGGGAGGAAGGAAGGGAATAAGAGGGAGGGGGAAAAAAAGGAAGGAGGGAGCGGGGAGGGAGACGGGCTTCCAAAATGACTTCTACATCATCTGGTGCTAAAAGCAGGAAGCAGCTGTTCAAACAGCAGCATACAAAGAGATGGCAATTAATGCACTGTCAGGTAAGGTGTGTAGAAGACATGTCAATTGGTAGCAAGGTTATGCATTCTTGTACTCTTACATGGATATGACTGCACATAAAAAAACATATTTCTGCAAAATGGCACCATGTAACAATACTGAAGTCCTCAGCAAAATACTGATTTTCAGCTACTAGAATATTGAAATGCTCTGGCAAAACTTGGCAGCTCTGTAATTGGTAAATGTTTTTATATTCCTGAACTAGGAAGGAGAAAAGTCAATTTGATTTGCTATCTGGAATTGCGTTTGGTAGTAGACACTCTTGCACACCCTTGTGCATGTCAGAATCATTTTAAAACTAGGTGCTGACAGTGTTGGTCTGCGCCAGCAAGCCTTTCACCAGCTGCTGCGCTGACTTGGCTGTTGCGGCTCACGTTGTAGCCCCTGGCTGATGGCACTTTCAGGCCACTGTCACCGACGGATGCACTCATTCACAATGGGGCACCCTCCCCCTCACCAGCCGCTGTTACTTACTGTCGGCAATCATTTTGTCCTCCAGCTCCTCCTATTGCTTTGTCCACTCTGCTGCTCCACTGCCACCTCTCAGAGTCCAAGGTGACTATCAAATATCTAATTGCTGTATAATCCTGATCCAGGATACAATCAATCCCCCACATCCCAGAACTCCTTCATGGTGCCAGTGAACATTGCTTGTTCTTTTTTTCAAGGGACTCCTGGGCACACATGTAACCCCAGAAAGCTGGCCCAGGCAGAGCCCTGGTCACTGTGGCACCTTCTGACCCACTTGACTACATTATCACCTATTACATTAATTGGTGTGCCTGTTATTTGCAATGTCTCTCCATATCCAAGCCTCAATGGCAGATGGAAATAACAGAATTTTTAACTGGAAGGTGTTAAAGGAAGAATTTTGTGGTAAAATGTTTTTACTGGGCAGCATTTGAAATTCCTCAATGTTACAGAAATTGATTCTGGTTTTCAGTGATTGCTAATTGTAGGTAACATTAATTTTTCAGGTCGACCTTAAATTTCCATCCTTTGTATCAGAGGGTGCAAAGGATCTCATTAGTAGATTGCTTAAGCACAACCCCAATCAACGGCTGCCACTGAAAGGTGTACTTGAACATTCATGGGTGGTTCAAAATTCCACGAAACCAAGCACCCAGAAAAAAGCCCCTTTGTCTTCATCTAATCCCAATCCTTAAACCAGAAAGGTGATGGAAGAGATGCTGGGAATGAGACTTTGCAGTGCAATGACTTTATCTTACTGCCTGCAGCCACTATTTAGTCTGGTTTGGGAAGCTTGGAAATTACCGTTACTATTTCCACAGACAACTCGGGCTTGAAAAGAATTGGTGAATTTCTTAATTTGCCCATTATAATGTAAAAAGAAAATGTGGGATTAAGTAGAATTCCTATCAACCCTACTGTGATGCTTTATATGGCATTCTGTTTACTGTAAATATCTGTACTGTAATGACTCCAAATTGTGATCTTGAATCTCCAAAGCTACATTGCTGTTCAAAAGGTGTGTATGATTGCATCAGTTTGTTAAGCCTGTTGAGTTTAATAAAATGATTGCAGGGTTGAATTCTGACTTAAGAGTGGTTGTTAAAATGGGGGGGAAATGGGGTACTGATGCATGGTGAGTTTGTATGTTTCAGTCTCCCTTTGCCCACTAATTTATTTTGCTTGTAGCTTGAAGCCAGTTTTTTTTTTTTTGGCAGATTGTTTAGTTTGTTAATATCTCTGCACAAATACCATGCTCAAAAACAATGATCTTATTTGGATTTGTTAAACATGGATTCTTTTAAACTCAAAGCCTTGTGCATAGTGAAACAATTGCACGTTGAACTCTGTAAATGGCAACATTTGATCTATCAAAAGATTGCAGTTTCAAGAATACATGACTAATGTTAATTTTCCTGTAATTTCTTGATCCAAGCAGAAGCTTATTTTAGTAATGCGTACAATGAATGTCTAGATATTATAGCTGTAAAATAAAGATTTGACTTTTTGCAATAAACTTTCTATACCTTTAATTTCTCCTTTGTGCACATTTGAGACTTAAACACCCAGTTCCCCTTTAGATGCCTTTACTAACTTGTTTTGTATGTATGGCTTAAATGGGGAAAACCTACTCTGGAATATGTGAGATAGGCAGTTAAACTGCCTTCCACCAAACATTGTAAACAATGTTAACTAAAATGGAACTATCTGCAGACAGGGGCTGAAGATGATGGTTTTCACTGAAGATAGATGGACATGTTGGAGTAACTCAGTGGGGCAGGCAGCATCTGTGGCAATAAGGAATAGGTGATGTGTTGGGTAGAGTGAAGAAGGGTCTCGACCCAAAATGTCACCTATTCCTTCGAGTGAGAGATGCTGCCTGTCACAATGAATTACTCCAGCATTTTGTGTCTCTCTTTGCACATTCAGGCTGGGTAATTTATAAACACAAATCTATAGTCAAATTAAAACTCACTGGCTTTCACTTGGTGAAATGTAATCCATTTCCAAATTTCATGAAAAGGTACATGAATCATAAATTGAGTCTTAAATCAATATTATTGACATTGCATGGTAATATTGTACTAAAAACAATAGTCTGGTCTATAAATTGGCCTAAAACCTGCCTTTTGCATTTGATCTACAGCAAAACCTTTGTTCAACTTTGAAGGAAATCAATATCAAAATTATAGCCAAGCACTATTTCAATAAAAGAGAACAACTTTTATTTACAGATACCACACTTTACTTTCAAATTTATACAGTTCACAATATAAATTTACTGTACAGGTAATTTCATTTGTATTTCAAACCAGTCAACTTTTGAAAATAAAGCTTTAGTAACAAATATGATTTTTTTTGCTTTTGATTTTGTGTAAACAATACAAACAGCAAAGTTTGATAGGATGCCAATTCACCAAAGTGGATATAAATAAAAACATTGTACAACAAACTTGATTTGACCATTGCTTAAGCATTTGCCTTGCCAACATTATTGAACTGTCAAGAGGTCAGCTACTTTAATTTTAAAGTCCAAATACCAGATTTATTTAAAATGCATAGTGAAACCCTAGAGTGTTTCGTGAGCTGTTATGCCATTATTTAATGACTCGGGAGATTATTGCTTGTACAGCATACTGTTTCAGACTCGCAATTGTTAATGTGCTTGGCTTATCGCTTAATACAAATGCCATGGTTGTTTTAGTTATGGTGCTGTCTGAAAATTATTCTTTGTCAGTGGCAATGATAAAATAATCCTGAACATATGGACATCAGTTCTGATCCTGGAGAAGACAGGAAGGGAAAATATATACATTTGAAATAAAGGCAGGTTTCTTATGGCTGACTATTCTATTTTTTGAGATGCAAAGAAATCTTAAACTGCCCACTGTACTCTTAAGGGTTATAGTATCCATGATACTTCAGCTGTAATGTGCCTTTATTAGCTCCCACTAAAGCTTGAAGCCAGAACACTTCCTGTGTGACCATTCGCAACTTGAGGATTTGTGTTGGTTGTTTAAAATAGCTGATTAAAGTAGTTTGGAATTGACAGTTAGCCGTCGCCCAAGTTGGTGAATCTGATGGATCAACCCGTCAAATGTCTCCATTTACTTTGATGGAGGAAATGGTTATTTTTTTTGCTAATTCTGTTTTAATGTTTAGTGGTACAGCCCTTCAGCCCAGAGTCTACTGATCATCAATCACCATTTATACTAGTTCTGTTAACCTACATTCTCATCCACTCCTGACACATTAAGGATAATTTAAGGCAAATTAACTTACTATCTGGCATGTTTTTGGGATGTGGGAGGAAATTTGTGCATTTACAGGGAGAACATGCAGACTCCACAGAGACCATACCCACGGTCAGAATTGAGCACAGGCCTCTGGCATTGAGGCAGCAACTGTGCTTCTGTCTTCTGGATTAGTGCCAGCAGCTGTCAAATGTGAAGACTGACTGACTCAAGTTTTGCTTGGTAGTCTACTTTCCAAAAAGATCAATGTATTTTGGTTGAAGATGGAGACTGCAAGAATAGGAATTGGTGTTTAATATTACTAAAGTTTTTGTTCATGGGATGTGGATGTTGCATTTATTGTCCATCCCTAATTGCCACTAAATTAAGGCAGTGCAACAAATCAACCACATGGGTGGTTTTGGAGTTGAACAATTATTTTAAATTCCAGATTTACTCTAAATTCCCTGTCTGATTTTGGTTCATGCTTCTGGAATGATGTCCAGATCATTGGTTGACTGTCCAGTAATTTAACCATACTTATTACTTGTCAGAAATGGCTCAATAAGGCTTGTGGGTTTGTTTTATTTTTGATATGATACCAAAGTTATTTTAATATTAACATATTCAGTCCATTTCCTATATCAATGGAAATGTTTACCAAAAAACCAATGCAGTAAGTGGATTTAAAAACATGCACAATAAAGACATTTGACCACGTGGGTCAAAAACTTGCATGTACTAACGTTTCCAAACTAACAAGTTGACAATTTGTGATCAAAGTAATTATCTCACATTTCTACACAATAGACCAACGCATGTAATATTACATGTTAACATAATTACATGACTACTTGGGATCACTGGACTTAAACAATAACTCGAATTAACCTACTGTCCCCGTTTTCTGACAAGTTGCAGCAAAAGCATCATCTGTCAGGAATCCATAGATCAAGGAATTCCATTTTAATGGCTTTGAAGGGTACATGTGCTTCACTTACTCTCAAGTACTTCAAGATTTAATCAGTGATTTAACCTGCAGCCCAACTGTATTATCACATTGCTTGATACTACCTGGCATTGGCGAAGAATTAAACTTGTTGCAGCTTGCACAATTTGAGTTGGCTAACTAAATGTCCTGCAAGGTAAATTATATACAAGAGTGCAACAAAATGCTAAACCTGAATAAAAATAAATTGATTTATTTACTCTGCCTCTAAACCAGTGGGTGGTGCCAGCAATGGCTGCCTCACCAACAGGTCTGTCCTTTCCTCCTTTGTATTTTAATGTATGTTTTAGTGATCTTAGGCTTGTTTCATGTGGTGTGGAGGGGGGGGGGAGAGGAAGAGTTGGGGGAAGTTTTTTCTAATCTCTTACTTCGATGGAGATGGATTTTATTTTTCCTGTATCGTATCTGTCCGCACTGCGGCCTAACATCGAGGAGTTGGCGACCTTTGAGCTTGCAGATGTAACATCGCAGATTCCTTTGCGAGGGGTCGACCATAGAGCTCTAACTGGGTGTTTGCAGACTTAACATCATGGAGCCCGTGGTCTCTGGTCAGAGACCAACTTCGGGAACTCCAAGCCGTGGGAGTTTAGAAGGATGAGGGGGATCTTATAGAAACATCACTAGAGTTTGGAAGGATGAGGAGGGGGATCTTATAGAAACATATAAAATTATAAAATGACTGGACAAGCTAGATGCAGGAAAAATGTTCTCAATGTTGGGTGAGTCCAGAACCATGGGCCACAATCTTAGAATAAAGGGGAGGTCATTTAAGACTGAGGTGAGAAAAAACTTTTTTACCCAGAGAGTTGTGACTTTATGGAATTCACTGCCACAGAGGGCAGTGGAGGCCAAATCACTGGATGGATTTAAGAGAGTTTGATAGAGCTCTAGGGGCTAGTGGAGTCAAGGGATATGGGGAGAAGGCAGGCACGGGTTATTGATAGCGGACGATCAGCCATGATCACAATGAATGGCGGTGCTGGCTCGAAGGGCCGAATGACCTCCTGCACCTATTTTCTATGTTTCTATGACGCGGGGGCTTCGATCGCCCCGACGGCGGGAGAATGAAGAGGAAGAAGATTGGACTTTTTTGCCTTCCATCATTGAGGAATGTGGGGAATCCGCTGTGGTGGATGTTAATATTTATGTAGTTGTGTGTCTTGTTGCTTTATTTTCATATTGCTGTATGGTAATTTGCATATCACTACCGTAATTGGTATATGTGACAATAAAAGACGTTTAAAACCTTTGAAAGGAGAGCTTGATCTTTTCAGGAATGTTCTCTGGAGCATTTAAGGAACAGCAGCTGGGACATTATGGAACTGGGCAACTACCTGCAATCTGTGACAGGAGCGAAGCTTGCACATGCTGGTAGTGTCAAACTTTCCTGATCAATTATCTAGATTTTCAGGATCAAAGCAGTATTTTTAATTTAATTTAAATGAATGTTTCTAGATCTTATTTGAGAGAGAAAATTAAAGTTGTATTTTCCTCAATGCCCTCTATTACTTTGACACAACACTTTCTCATTTTGCAATAACAATTTATCACAACTTTCCATGGGCCAACTGAAAAATTCATGTCTGCCTTGCATTTAAATTGAGTGTTGGGAAAATTAGCAAACGGGCTGCTCAAGTAGATCGTCAAGGAACGACTAGCTGTAGGAATGAGTAATATGGTGTTCTTAACAGCCAAATTATTGCATTTATGAATAAACCTATGAAAGCCATTTTAAAAATACCATTTATAATATATGCCCAAGAAATGGAGTTTCATTTTAGTCTTCAAGAATCATGGCAAAGCAAGCAATTCTGTTCCCTCCATTCAGATTGTCCTTTTGACATCGTTATGGTGCCTTGTGTAACTTATAAATATAGTCACAAGCACCATAAATTGCAGGTTAGCCACATGGAATTTGTCACCAGGATTAATTTTACACAGCAGCTGTTGTTCTCCTGCATGGTGCTCAAGTTAAGACAGAATTTCAGCATTTAATGCCAATACATTTTAAACAGTGAACATGCCTGAGGCTGGGAGGGTGACCACAGGATAGGTTTCACTGTACTATACTCATACTTCACATCTATCCTGTCTTAAACAGGATTCCTTCATGGTTTGGAAGGAGAAGTTTTAAAAAGTCCCATCTTGCGAAAGTACCTCACTAATAGTGGCACCGAAACCAAGGTAATGCTCATTCGTACTGGGGCAAAGACCTTGTGGACGGCGTAGGCTATTACAAAGGTACTGGTCCCAGCTGCCATCCTGGACTGCACCACTGTTTCATTAAATCCCATCTTGTAAAGGATTGTAGTTACATCCACACCACTGGGGGGGAAAAAAAACCAAAACACCTTTAGCAAATAGCTCAAAAAACAATACATTATGTAACACAAGAGGATAATTAAATTATATATATATATATACTTAAAACGGTGTGTGTGTCTGTTGACCCCCCCCCCCCCCCCGTACTCGGGTACTGAAGCACATTCGGGGTCCAGACCCAACGGGTCTGCATTTGGTCTAGTATATAAGAAAAACTGCTTATTACTCAGAAGGGCAGACACACATCTGTGGAAAGATGGTGTTTCCGACACTTGCAACATTTCCAGTGTCTTGTCTTATGATTAGACATCTTTAAAGGATTCTGACTTGAACCACAAGATCAGACTGGGCATTCAGCCCATCCAGTCTCCTCCACCATTCAATCATGGCTGACCTATTTTCTCGCCTCCCTTTCCTATTCTTCTAACCTCTCCCCATAACCTTATATGAACCTACTAATCAAGAACTTATCAATCTCAGCTTTAAATATGCTCAATGTCTTGTTTGGAGCCGTTTGGAGCAATGGACTCCACAGATTCACCACCCTCTGGCTAAATAAATTCCCCCTCATCTCCATTGTAGAAGGTACATGCTTTTATTAAACTTGGAGCTAATTTAATTAATTTTGATCACAAGGTGCTGGACAAGACAGACGTTTTGGGTCAGGACCTTCCACCTGGCTGATATAGTGGAGGGGAGAAAGCTGGAACAAGCAGGAGAGGAAAGGGCAATGTTAGAGTTTGCACGTGATAGTTGATTGCAGATGAGATGGGGTCATTGTCAGGTGGGTGGAGATTGTAACACAAGTCTCGAGGTGAAGGGGGGACGGAAGTGCAGATGAGGAAGATGGGGCGTGAAATGTAGAACCATTAGGAGGAATAGTGGTGTAAGGGGGAGGGAGTAGGAATAGAGGGGGGGGGGGATTTGGAATTGAAAGGGAAGGAAACGTGAGTAGATGGAGCATGGGAAAGGAACTGGTTGATGGGCAGGGGAACAGAAAGAAAGATGTGCTGCCGCCTGTAATCTATTTTGATGTACTGATCTTTTATATGCATATTTATTATCCAGATTTGTGAACCTTTTCTTAGGCCTTAATAATTGGAATGTGGCAGGAAAATTTAAAAGCTAATAAAATTACAGATTGTTCCATGACAGCAATTAATGCTGTACTTGTAAGCACTTAAAATGTTTAGTGCTACTGGCAGACCTCCCTATTTGCAAAAAGTGAAGATACTTAGCTCTAGTGTAATGTTTCAGTCCTCATTTCTATGATTAGGGACTTTTTACATGTTACCTTCCTCAAAACCTCAAATACAAATTGGCCTTTATTTCCTCAGTAAGGCAATGTATGCAATCACATTATAAATGTAAATGGATGAATTTGGATTATTTCAAATTTGGCACTCAAAACAAGGATTAAACCAATCTAAACTTATAACTGTATATTGATAAGCAATAAAATGTCTCTGGTTTCTTTCATCTAACTGCTTAGACTAAGTACAATGCCACATTTCACTACTGACTTGCAATAGATCCCTGTTGCACAATCGCCCTCGACCAAATATAACATTTCTAAGTTATAGTGCTTATTATATACCGAACTCACTTATTTTTTGTTTATCGGTTTTATATTCAAGTAGTAATAGAACATTTCTCATTTCAACCACTCTGTCGACACACAACAATTCCAAATCAGGCATTGCCCTGTTTAAATGCACAACAAATCTTTAACCAGAGCCTGCCATTTTTCTCTGCCTCGGTTAAATTTACTACGCAGTTGGTTCTCTGGTCTTTCCGACTCGGGGAACTTCGTGTCAGCTGCTTTTATTCACATAAAGGATGATTTGCAACTAAAAGACAGTTTTAATTTGTTGACCAAGCTAGAGTGGGAATGGAACAATGAAAGCTGAGTTAATTAATGTGAAAGAATTCTGCCGAGGAAGTCCCAGGAAAGGAAGTTAGATCGAAAGAAACACGAGAAAGAGCAGTTCTCCCAAGTTAATGAAACCAGCTCAGATTTACTTGCTACAATATTCAAACACAATATGTTATAAAACACATGATATAATTTGTACTGTGATTGTAGCACAGGAAGTTCTGCTACAATGCGTTAGTTGTGTTCTTAAGGAACTTTGTGTTATAGAAAATCATGATGGAAAACAATTGTGTCAATGGCAAAGTGGGGATTAGTGGGCAAGAGCATTTCAGACTCATAATGACAGTTTCTTTCCCCACTGGATTTTCATGAATAAAAAGTATTTTTAATAGCTATGTGTATTTTTGTTACTGGAAGCAAAAAGTACTAAAGGCTGTGTGTTACATTGTTTATCGAGTATCATTGCACAAGTGTAATTGCCAGTGTAGATTGAACTTTTCTTTTTTTTCCCTGTTATGTACTATGTTTACATATTCACATATTCTGTTGTGCTGCAGCAAGTAAGAATTTAATTGTCCCATCCAGGACATATGATAATAAAACACTCTTGACTCTTAATAAAAAAAGGACAATAATTGATTTCCAACAGCACAATTTAAAACAGACATGCAAAATAAGTTTGCATATTTTATCCGCTTTTAAATAACAATTTTCTTTAATAAGCTATTATTTGTTAATGTTTTAAGTTTAGCCATTGGTATATATTGTTGTGATTGGTTTGATTTTAAATGTTATTAATTAATTATTGCTAAATCAGCTGATTTCCACGATGAGTTTAGTTTAGAATGGATGAGCATGGAAACTGGCGCATCGTGCCCGTGCCGACCAGTGATCCCCGTACACCAGCACCATCCTACACACTAGGGACAATTTACGATTTTACCAAGCCAATTAGCCCACAAACCTGTACATCTTTGGAGTGTGGGAGGAAATCAGTGCACCCGGAGAAAAGCCACGCGGGTCACAGGGAGAACGTACAAACTCCGTACAGACAGAACCCGTAGTCAGGATTGAACTCTGGTCCCTGGCGTTCTAAGGCAACAACTCCACTGCTGTGCCACCTTGCCGCTCTGTGCTCTGAAACACCTGTTCAATGAAGTGTAAATTTGTTTAATTTTTGGATAGAATGAGAGAAAAGAAGAGAATGGATGCACTAACTTAAATCACAGCTCAATAGTCTAACAATCTGGTAGATTAACTGCTGGAAAATGCTCATTTCTTCAGCGACATTGGCACAAGCATCTTTTATTCCAGCTCTGATGAGATGCAGTCACTGATAAAAGAGCTTAAAGAGAAATCATGGACTTAGGGTAGCATGAGATTCAGAAGCCCCAGGCTATGAGACGCAAGGACTCGACCTTATGGTTATTTATCTTATAATCTTTAACCCACTCAAACCAGTGTGAATTGGAGTTGAAATTAAGGGGAAGCAATCTTTGTTATTCTTTCCATAGCAGTTGGCAAAGATTCCCAAGCACCACCCCTTTGGTGGCTGGGAACAGATTGAGAACAAAGCATAGAAATGTCCCCAAGCAGAAAGAAGCTGAATATAAGCAACCGCAGTGTCCCAATTAAATTATCTTTAATACATTGAGAACTAAAGTCTGTAAAAAGTGCCAGATAACATGTGCTGAGGTTTTAGTTTCTTATGCAGTTATCACCACTATTGCCTAGAGCAATATAGATCCTCCCATCATGATTAAAATCAGGCTTCTTCCAAACTAGCAATATGTGTATAGTTTCACATATCTTGTGATGCAGTCCACATGCCTTCCTACCAGAACAGACAGTCATTAGATTTAGCATGAGTGAATGGATTGTAGCAAGACAAACAAGGCATTCCAAATGGAAGATATTATCATATCAAAGTTAAAACTGTCAAGACATGTCTAAAATGCAAAAAATAGTGACATTCAGAATTGAACTAACTGCTCTGAATAAATGATGCTGCAAGAAACATAAGGTATGATCAATGAAGGAGACGAATTCTATCCTGTTACAACTATGAGTTAGAATTAAAATACGCCGTGTTATTATCTAACCCTTCTGAAAATGGTCACCAAATGGTTACTAAATTCCTGGAAATCAGCTCAGCAAAATTGTGCTGATAGAATTGGGATGGAAACTAGAAAATAGATTTGTATTCCTCTGATTCCTTTGAATAGCAACTAATATTTGCACCTATTCAACTTAACACTCACATCATTACATAGATTTTTACATCTGTGTTTTAAATCTAGTACTGCATTTTAAAACTGTTTAAAGCTAGGTTTTACATCTGCACTGTGCTAATCCATTTAGTACATTTATAAGATTTTATTAGAGGAAGAAAGTACTAGTATTTTAAACGATACAAATATTTTAAAGCCTGCTCATCTGAAGAAGGGTCTCGACCTGAAACGTCACCCATTCTTTCTCTCCAGAGTTGCTGCCTGTCCCGCTGAGTTACTCCAGCTTTTTCTGTTATCTTCAAAAACATTTATTCCACAAATAGTTACCAACGATGCACTAGTTTTGAAATCACAATTATGTTCTGTAGTCGAACATGGCAGCTAACTTCGTTCACAGGCTACCATGCAACTAAATTAAATTAATATCCTGCTATCCACTGATTTTATAACATTAATTATAGTAATAGATCCAATTAATAGAATACTGGTCAAGACATGAAGATAAAATATTTGGGCTAAAATAAAACTACCATTTGGTGCAATGTTTCTATGTGCTACACAATCAAATTTAGTCAAAGAATGATCACTGGAAGCCTTTGCGTTTTTGCTCTGTCAGTAACTCACTTCCAGATTTTTTGTGTTCCGTCTCCTTGAGTATGGCAAGCACAAACGATAATCACCAAGAATGTGCAATGACATCAATGGATCAAGATACAAACTTTGAAGTCACTTGTGCACAATTGTTGTATATGCACGACTGACACAAGGCAGGCCTTCATTAAACTGATCAGGCGTGCTTTGGCAATAAAGGACCCAACCTAACTAGATCTGCTGCAAGGAGTCAGAGATATGCGTAGTCTTCCTGGAAAAAAAAAATCCACACGTCTCTGAGATGTGGGGAAACAAGCATCGAGAGGAAACTCATGCTGTCAGGGAGAATGTGCAAACACCACACTGACAGCACCAAAGGTCAGGATTGAACCCAGATCACTGGAGCTGTGAGGCAGCTACCAGCTGGATCACTGTGCTGCTCTTAATAGTATGTTTATGTATATTTTCTCTCTCCCTTCATTCCACCATGTCCAAACCCTTGCATTTTCATTGCCACTCTGTCCCAAGCCCCTGTTGACATTTGGAAATAAAGTGGCATCCCCTCTACCCCATGTACCTCGTTAACACAAATTACCTCATCTCCCTGCCACATCTGGCAGATCCTGGACCACAAACTCTACATTGCCTCTCCAACAAATTCTTATTCTCACTGGGTTATCTCTCTGAACCTCACCCCAACGGCTTATCTGACTGTGCAAACCCCTACTCACAGACTGAATCTCACCCCACCCTGCCCCAAGTATCTACACATCACCACATCCCACCCCTCCAAATAAGAGTTTGTCTCTGCAACAAACCTGAACCAGCTGCTGGTTTTTCCTTACGAGTGCGTTTTAAGTATGCTGATGCTGTCAGCAGCTTGTGATACAATACTTGCTGAAACAAGACACTCACCTAGGCTACGTTAGCTAAACACAGCTGGGGATAACTGGCTAGTATGTCTCCTGCCATTTCAACATGAGGATGAGGGGAGGCTCAGTTTCAGTTCCATCATACGCAGCATTTAACTGGCTAGAGTTTCTATATGATTACCCAAGCCATTTGGCATAAAAACGCCCTACTGAATCAGTGCTCATTAGGAGAGGGGAGCAAAGGGAAATATTTGGAAAGTTATCACACTGGGCATTTCCAGAATTTATTCCATAGTGGTGCAGCAGATAGTCGCTACCTCACAGTTCCACGAAGCTCACAATAAACTATTCCATTGCGCCACCACAACTGTTATATATCCTCTGTTGCTATCATGTGTATATTAGAGTGATATATTAAATAGGACATCAAATGCATCTGATATCAAATCCCCAAATCCCTTAATTGCTGTAAAGGCTGAAGCACAAAGTGGCAATTTATAAGCTAAACTTTAAACTGAAGCTTTTAACCAGAGTCATTAAGCACATCAGAACAGAAGAGATTTTAATTTGTTTTATATAGTAAATCAACGTGTAGTGCGCAGAGAAGAAAAACCCACTCATATCCTCACACAATTCTGATATGTTAACTTTGGTGGACATCTGACACATACTATTAAGGGCAGCACAGTGGTGGAGCTCCAGCCTCATAGGTCCAATGATCTAGGTTCAATCCGGACATCTGGTGCTGTTACTATGGAGCTTGGGAGTTCTCTCTGTGACTGAACGAGTTTCCCCCGGTTCTTCTGTGTTCCGGCATGACATGTTGGTCGATGTAACTTGTTAATAGTGTAGCGGGGTGGAGGATTAGATGGGAAATGGGGAGAGGGGTGGGAAATAAAATGTAGGGTTAGTTTAGTTGGGCGCTTGAAGCCATCATTGAATTGGGCCACAGGAAGGAATTCCATGCTATATAATTTTAACTCTTTCAGAATATGAGGGTCTTTTGCCAGACTCACCTTGAAACAGCCAGATAGAAGATTCCAAGTGAAGTCAGTGATATCCCAATGTGAAACACCACTCCCACAGCTCCGTATTCTTTGAAGACTTGTTTCAGCTGCTGGGATTTGTTGAGCTTTTTATCCTCGCCGTCCTCCGATCTCCTGGCTTCATTCTCTGTCGGCCCATGTTTGCTAGCTGTCTGGGGGAGGGACAGAGTGAGGAAGAAGATTATTGTAGGAACAGAATGAAAAAGAAACATCTCTGAATGAATTAAATTAGATTCCTTGAGATAATTTAAGCAGTGGTTACATAAGCATAAAGTAAGTTGACGTCTTGTGTGGGCAAGAAAAACATGTGGAATCAGATACTGATTTCCAAATGGTTCACACATTATTAATGAAAGTCTGTACAGAAACTAGAAATAAACCTTATGCAGATACTGTCCATGTGAAAATAATAATAATTCAATTGGTCAAAAACCTCTATCTCCGTGTATTTTGGCCCTGAGGATACTAGCTAGGGATCTGCTCAGTTGGTGCAGATTTTAGTAATTGGTCAAAACGGAGAGAAAAAAAAATATAAGGAAGATAGGTGGAAATATGACGCATAATGAGTGGCAGAGAAGTGCCACAGTTAATGCTGCTGCCTCACTGCTCCTGGAGCTCAGGCTCAATTATGACAAATGGGATTGCACTCCTGGGGGGCTGATCTGGGCTGAATGGCCTCCTTCTGTATGGTTACAACACATGGGAAGTAGAAAGTGATGGAAGCACCCAGCAGGGTAATTTATACCCATTGAAGGAAACATTTTGAGCTGGTCCTGAGAAAGAACCTTTTGCAAACCTGGTGACTTGCCTCTTCTCTGTATGGACATAGGCTGGCTGGCCACATATCTCAATACTGGTATTATTACTGGTATTCTTTGGGTTTACATGCACTGACAAGTGAGTAGATCTGTTGAAGAACTGATCAGACAGTCAAAGGTTTGGAAAGGGCTGTGTTCATCACTTCATACACAACTCACAACTGGTCTTCCTATTTTGCCTGTACACCAACTCAAATCGCAGTACCATATCTTGCCACTTGGAGTGAAATTAATATCGGGGATGCTATTGAGAATCTAGAGGACACTCATAAGTAGCACAGTGGCCCGCTGTAGCTGTAGAAGGAGTGCACTACCACACAAACTACCCCACCCACTCACCCCATCTATTTAGCAGTCTGCGGTTCCCACCGAGATTTCATCACCACCTCAGAATCCTCAAAACAGAAGTCAATCTCAAGAGTGTAGGAAGGAACTGCAGATGCTGGTTTAAACTGAAGAAAGACACAAAAAGCTGGAGTAACTCAGCAGGACAGGCAGCATCTCTGGAGAGAAGGAATGGGTGATGTTTCAGGTCGAGACCCTTCTTCAGTCTGCAGCGCCTCCTATACACATCTTTGATGGTGGAGAGGTCTGTACTGATGATGGACTGGGCCGTGTTCATCATTTTTTGTAATCTTCGTTCCTGGGCATTTGAGCTGTCGAACCAGGCTGTGATGTAACCAATCAATATGCTCTCTACTGTATATTTTTAGATGTTCAAGACAATATTCATCAACATTTCAAATCTTCGAAGTAAGCAGGGTCATTGATGGACTTTCTTTATGAATGCATCGACATGCTGGGTCTAGAACAGATCGCTAGCTATATACACATCCAGGAACTTGAACTCTCTCCACCATCATCCCATCAATGAAGACAGGTTTGTGAATCTTCAGCCTTCCTCGCCTAAAGTCAACAATCAGTTCCGTGGTTTTACTGAGTTTGAAAGCAAGGATGTTGTTTTGGCACCATTCAATCAGACGATCGATCTCCCTCCTGTACTCTGACTCATTGTTATCTGTAATCCATTTAAAAGAGGGGTCTTCAGGGAATTTAAGGATGGAGGTGGAACTGTGTTCAGCTACACAGTCATGAGTATAGAGTGAGCAGAGCAAGTGGCTGAGCACACTGTCTTGAGGTGCCCCTAAGCTGATGGTTATCGAGCAGTAAGGGCTGTTGCCAATTCATACCAATGTGTTCTGTTGATGAGGAAGTTGAGGATCCAAATGCAAAGGGATGCGCAAAGACCTAGTTCTCTGAGCTTGTCGACACATTTGGAGGGGATAGTGGTGTTGAACACCGAGCTGTAGTCTATGAACACCAGCCTGATGTACAGTATGTGCTTTTATTGTCCGAGTGGTTGTGCAGAGTGGAGAGCCATAGAGATCGCATCCCCATTGATCTATTGAGTTGGTAGGCAGTCGTGGAATTGTAGTAGGTCCAGGTTCTTGCTGAGGTAGGAGTTGATAGGCGCTATAACCAAACTCTCAAAACACTTCATCACCATGAACATTAATGCCACCAGTTAGTAGTCATTGAGGAATATCACCTTACTTTTCTTGGGTGCCAGTATTATTTGTGCTCTTTTAAAGCAATCGAGAACCTCAAACCTCAGTAATGTGAGGTTGCAGATGTCCACAAAGATTCCAGCCAGTTGTCCTGCGCAAGTTTTGAGAACGTAACCAGCAAGACCCATTTAAGTGTAATCCTGTTCTGTAGACACTAACTGATCAGTTGCACAATTTGAAACTTTCACAGACCAGTTCCTGATGGTAAACGAGACAGGCAGTGTGCTGACAAATGGGAATAACTGGCGGTCAGTCAGGAAGGTGTCTGTTCCTTGAGGGATGTTCCCCGACCTACCCTCTGAATAGGTTGGCCTGCTTTTTCTAATATTTAAAATGTCGCACTGTTCCCCTTCCTTCAACAGCAGTCTCCCGAGTACTCTGTAATTGTAGATCTGCCTGAAGATCTCAAACGCTTCAGAGACAAAACTGCTGCTGAAGAAAAATTACATATATTTAAATATTTTCCCTAGCGTTAGAATCAAAGAAGTGGTATTTTTTAAAGGCAGGCAACTTTTATTTTTCAGCTCGAAAAGCAGGTCCTTATAATACAACTAAACAACCACCTGCAGTGATTTTGCAAGTCCACCACATTTGCTTTTAAATGGGGTGTTTGTGAATCATTTAAAAAATCTTTTCTTTTTTAAAACAGAAAACAGGACTTTAAACAACTTACATAGCATTGTACTTTCAATGTATTAAATGTCCCAATGCATTCCAGAATTAAACATGAGCAATGAACAGCAGCAGAAGTGTCAGACCACTGGCAGGGTCAAAAAGCTAGGCTCACACCATCAGTACATGTTTTAAGTAGGAAATGTACAATTGACAGCAGGGAAGTTCTAACCAACCAAACAAAGCTGTTCCTAACTAGTAATGCCACAACAGGTCACAAGTAGGTATGCCACACATCAATCACTGTCTTGGCTCTCGATAAAGCAGTTATTGAAAATAAACTGTGTGCATGGAATCTTGCACAAATAGGGAGACTATTTGGAGCATGTATCTTCTCCTGCACTTTCAAGGCAATAAACAAACACAGGAAAGCAAGCAATTTAACTGCTGATAAAGAAAATGAACACTACAAATGTAATGTAGACTTAGATTTGTGAGAGTAAAGAAATCAGGTCACTGCAAACCTAGGGTGATACACATTATGCTGAACAATTTCTATTAGACTGGGTTAATACAGTGGATGCACAATACTGGTTCAATCTGAACTCACCAGCCTCGGGTATTGAATGAACAAGTAGATTGATTCCACAATCAAATGATGATGAAATGAAAGTAGTCAAGCATACACTACAAATAGCCCGAGAAGTTAGCTGCCTTTCAGAAAAAGCACAGCGGGTGATAGCAACACCATTACTGGAAGAGGGCAGGAGGGGATAGGAAGCATCACGCAGGGTTCTAACATCTCTATGGTGTAAAATTGCCTGTGTGAATAACCCACGTGAATAACAATTTAACTTTTCAAATCCGCATGCGCTTGGCATCCACTGCCCCAAAACAATTACCGAAAGACTGGAAGAAATCAGTCTTTAAATGAGTAGGATTAACACAAGTTGACTTTGGCTAGTAGGGGAAGATGTCCTGTGTTGGCAGAGCCCCTGCAAACACAAAATGTCTGCAATTTACAGTGATAATTTCAGAACAAAAATGTATGATTGTGAAGATTCTTTAATCACAGAGGTTCAGTGGGCACGAATTGTGGGCACTCATTCTTTCCTTCAGAAAGGCCATATCGCAGGGAAACCAGCACCTGCAGTTTCTTCCTTCACATAATGCATTTTGTTGCATGCACTAGTGCATTAGATGCCGATGTTTTTTTATAGTAATTTAAGAGTTGCAGCTTTAACTCTAACATCAGTCGGGTTAAGTTGTACAGGAGATTAAGGAGTCGCTGTAATTTTGCCAGCAGGAATGGTTGCAGCAAACTTTCATTCAACTCTTGAGAAATTTGTGAATGAATTTATGAGACTACGTGAAAACTACTTTAGTACGCAGCTAGGAGTGGTGTACGCAAAACAGGCAGATAGGAGTGGTGTACGCTCGTTTCCCTGGGTGGGGTGGGAGATTGCAACCTTCACGTGGTCCGCCCTGTTTCGACGAATGCAATCAACCCGGTGCGCACAATCAAATAGAACAAGTTGTTCTACAACTCTAGGCTGTGCACGCCATACGCAAGAAGAAGAGGTTTCCCTGGGTGCTTCAGTTCCCTCTCACATTCCAAAGACACGCTGGAATTGACCACTGATTGAGGTTAATTGACCACTGCAAATTGTTTGCTTGATGGGCGACCGAAGAAACAGTGAAAAGATGATGGATGTGCGAGAATTAGACAGTGAATGTGTGCACGCCTAGAATTGTTGGATTCAGGATGGGCTGAATGGCCTCCTATGTATCAAGGAAACAGGAGAATTGAGGATTTTGCTAATCCTGATATTTACTCTCTTCAAAGCAGTGTCAATTTTCTAACTGGAAAGCTGTTTGCTTTCTGCTCCCACATGTTCTGCCAAATACAAAGAAGGATACATTGATCATGGAGCTGCTGCTTGGGATACATCCTATTGCAGAGCTTTAAGCAGAATTAATTTTGAAATTGGGAAGTTATAAACACTTGAAGGTAGAAATTCAGAATATAATTGTATTTGAAACGCCATTGATAAAAGGACTGCAATTCTGCCACTGCACGGTCTTCCTAATATTGGATATAATGTGTGCAATGAGCACCCTTAAAAGAACCAGTCGTACAAAAACTAAGCTGTTCCACCAATGCCAGACTGAGGAATATTACTGTTTAATTGAATTAACTGTTAAATCAGTGATTAGTCTGCTTGCTCCTTGATTTCCAACAATCTACTTAATTGGAAAGCTTCTGAGGGAGATGTCCACTGCTTCCTTGTAACACCACAGATCCTGCTTTGCCTTTCAACTTTAAGTGATCAGGCAGCTTATGTTTGAAAAGATCCTTCAGTTCCATTGAAATTATAGACCAGAATATTGCAGTGCTTAATGTAAAGAACTGAACAGCCCTCGGTGCAATTCTGCGGCATTGTCAACGTAGCCCATTCGTGGACCACTGCTGTAAGGATTGTACAGGCACACTTTTAAATTATAGGGAAAAAATGATATGGGTACAGTTAAAAATGCAAGGCATAGAAATTCAAGCTTGGTCGCTGGTGCTAAATAATAGCAACTGCACAAAGTACCCAGCTTCAAAAATTCCACAAAGTGAATGGAACTGACCACAGAGGCAACACACAATGCAGAGCCATTATTATATAAAGTTGCTGAGTACTGCTGGCTGGGAATGAACCTCAAAAGTATGGACTCAATTGGTGGGTTTGATTGGACATGGCTTCTTCACTTCCACCACTTCTTGTACGGACCAGATACAGGGGTGAGGTCTGATCATCCTGGGCCAAACTCAAACTTGGAAAAGACCAGCAAGTCCGCAAAAGGCACATTGCCGGGGTCCTGCCACAGTACACTTTCATAGTCTATCAAGACAGGCAAGGCTGAGAGCAGAGCTTCACCTCCCAGGGTATCATGTAATAACTGTTACAAATGTTTTAAATATTTGTATTTAAATTAAGCATTTAACCACCTATTAAAAGAGATTCAATTATAGTGTTTATAAAAATAACCTGAACCTTTTTCTCATCTCCAGTTCATGAGGATTGCAGAGTCAAACACCAACATAACTCCAACACAATGAGCACCACATACTGGATCCTGTGGTGTTTTAACAGGATGGATATAGAAAGGATGTTTACACTTGTGGGAGAATCCAGGATATGGAGTTACTATTTATATACAAGGGATTGCCCGTTTAAGACAGGGCTGAGTGATGTTTGTTATCATTTCAGAGGGTCGAGAAGCTTTAGAAATCTCTTCATCGAAGAGCAGTAGAAGCGGAGTCACTTATTTTGAAGGTAGAAATAGATTCTTGATAAGCAATGGAGCGGGAGGTTAACTGGGGTAGAAAGGAATGTACAATTAAGTTTGAAATTAGTTTATTGTCAAGTGTAACGAGTTGCAGTGAAAAGCTTTTGTTGCGTGCTAACCAGTCAACAGAAAGACAATACATGATTACAAACGTGCCATCCACAGTGTGGATACATGATAAAGGAAATATCGCAAATAATGTTTAGTGCAAGATAAAGCCAGTAAAGTCCGATTAAGAATAGTCCAAGGGTCTCTCATGAGGTAGATAGAAGTTCAGGACTGCTTTCCAGCTGTTGGTAGGATGATTCAGTTATCTGATAACAGCTGGAAAGAAACTGTCTCTGAATCTGGAGGAATCGTTGTATTCAATGAGATTCTGCTGATAGACATAGATATGCGGGCTCCAGATGCTTACTGCTGCTCTGTTGGACTTCACATGAAGTTGGGCACTGCATGCGGCAGCCGTGTGCGGACGTGGCGCCGATGGATGAGAAGCCGGAGCAAAGAAGTGGAAGCCCAATAACCGAATGGAAACAAAGCCGAAACGCCAACTAACTGAAAGGGTGGGACGCCTAAAAGCAACACATGGGGACTGGGCACTCTGAACCCAAGCACCAAGTTCCCGTCTCCACCGGCGGGAGGTTGGGGGTCATTTTCCCACACAAGCCATAGGTGACTGGGCCATCTGAACCCAAGCACCAAGTTGTGAGCGGCTGAAGGTGCGCATCCCTCTGGACCGCCCCCACTCTCCCACGGAAACCCTCCGCGGACTGTGGGCCGGGTGGAGCGGAAGTGTGGGACAATGTTCATCCCTCCACAGTGATGTGATGGATGCGGGGGTCTGGACCAATCGGACAAGTCCCGCCCCCCGGCAACGTCATGTCCATTGTTTGATTCTTCTGTTGAGCGGCATTCGTTCCTTGGCTTTTAGGCGACGCTGCCTTTCAGGTAGGTAGCGTTTTGGCAGAGCGACCATTCGGTGAGTTTGCTTTTAGGCGACGCAGCCTTTCGGTTAGTTGGCTTTTAGGCGTTCCACCCTTTTGGTTAGTTTGCATTTAGGCGTCCCACCCTTCCGGTTAGTTGGTGTTTTGGCTTTGTTTCCATTCGGTTATTTGGCTTCCACTTCTTTGCTTCAGCTTCTCGTCCATCAGCGCCACGTCCGTGTGCCTGCGGCAACATCTATTGCTGGACCCACCATGAATGTACAGCAAGATTGCATCTTATGAATAGCCAGCCATGTCAAAGCGGACACATTTGATTTAGATCCATCCTTCGCGCTCTGCAATACAACGTTGTTCAGTCTTACCAAAGCACAGCCTGCAGGATCCCCGTTGCTTAAATTTCAGTCCTCAAATTCAAGATAACTCAAAACTCAACAACCAAAATAGACTCAACAGCCAAAAATCCGTCTGAAGAAGGGCCTCGACCCAGAACATCACCCATTCCTTTTCTTCAGAGATGGTGCCTGCCCCGTTGAGTTACTCCAGCATTTTGTGTCTATCTTCTGCCAAAATAGACCACAGATGCTGGAATTCAGAACAAAAACAAAACAAAACACTGGAAGAGTTCAGAAGGAGTGAAGCAGCATCTTGACCTGAAACTTCAATCCACCTTTTGCCTCCACTGCTGCTGCCTGACCAGCTGAATTTGTCCAATGTTCTGCTTTTTGTTCTAGGCAACTCAGACTGTTTTGCATTAATGATTTCTCTGTACTGTATTGATTCAATCAATACCGTAGGCCTGGAGGTTTGAGAGGGGGCAACTGCCTCGTTAACAGACCAAATGTATAGTACAAAACCCATCATCTATCAGAACATCGTTCTGAGATTTTAATAGCGTGGATGTAAATTATATTTGGAATAAAGCAGTGTAATCAACAAATTTCACTGTACTCATTCACCAGGTGTTGGCAAGGCTTTAAACCACAGGAGACTGGTAAGCGGTTAGGATTGCTTTAACTTCCACACAGTAGCAGTGTGTTTCAGGTTCTTGTGAGAGTGTCGACAGACAGAATAAATGAGGCAATGAGTTGGTAATACTCCACAGGTCCCACAAAACGACTCACCCAATTAGAATGTGAATTCAAATATGGGTGATCCATGATGTGGTCTTGCATTCCCTATCGTGGAGCCAAAGCCAATTCACAAAATGAAAAAAAATACAACGCAGGAATTTGGAAATTTGCAGCAAACATAAGGAAATATTATTGAAAGCTCTTTGACAAAACATTTCTCACCTCATTTACTTAATATTTCCCACATTTCCTGTATTCATAACACCAGCAGAAAAAAATGGAATGAAAGCCATAATTGCTCACCCGTGCCAAAATATGCCCCCTCCCATAAACACCCAAAGATGTCTAGGAGTGTACATACAGTGTAGAGCCTATCTCGGGATATCTGGGGACAGAAGGTCTAGAACTGGAACAAGGGCGGCACGGTGGGAGAGTTGCTACCTTACAGCGCCCGAGACCAGGGTTCGATCCCGACTACGGGTGCTGTCAGTACGGAGTTTGTACGTTCTCCCCGTGACCGGGTGGGTTTTCTCCGAGATTTTCGGTTTCACTCCCACACTCCAAAGACGTTCAGGTGTGTAGGTTAATTGGCTGGTACAAATTTAAATTATAAAATTGTCCGTAGCGTGTGTGTGTGATAGTGTGCAGGGATCGCTGGTCTGGGCCGAAGGGCCTATATCCACACTCTATCTCGAAACTACAAAACTACACTAATTATTATGCAGAGTATTCATTTTTAAAGTTAAGCGTAACTTTTTGTTTTTGAACAATATATCTCTATTATCTTACCCTTAAAGCTTCAGGGATCCCTGTTACATTTGACGCCCAACTTCCATGTCCCGGAGAATGTCATAATACCCAGGATGGGAAGACAATAAAACCCATGCACCCTTACAGTCTTCTTCGAGTCTGTTGCAATCTCAGATGTTGTTCTGCCAGTACCTGGCGTAAGTCACAGCTGGTCGGGTCGGTTCAGCCAGGTCCTGGGGGCTGCACTGGGGGGCGTCGTCACACTCCAGTAGGTGGGACATTGTCTGTACTGCTCTACAGCTGCATGTGTCTTCTGCCTGGTAGTTCCATGCTTTCACAAGTGCTTTGCACCTCCACTGCTTCACTCGTAATCTGTTGAGGGTCTTCCAGGTTGGCCATGGGAGGTCGTGCCCGCTGGCGAGGCATTCAGTCGGAGTGATTCCTCTCTCCATCCAGTCGTGAGCTCGTGTGTTGAGCTGGTTCCATTCATCTTTCCAGATGTTGGTCCTTGCTGTTTCTTTGGTTGTCTGGAGAGGTGGGACTGTCTGCAAGAAACTGGTGGTGCTGTGTGTCCGTGCAGGGGGTGCCTGGTATCGATCTCCTGTGCTCTCCGCTCGTCTTGGGCGACGATGGATCGTCTGATATGGGGGGGGGGGGGGGGCAATACCAGCTAGGGCGTAGAGGCACGGGACTGGCGTTGTCTTTATGCATCCCGTGATAATGCGGCAGGTGCCGTGAGGGCTGTGTCAACCAGTTTGGTGTGGTGGGAGCGGCTCCAGCTTGAGCACGCATATTCAGCTGTGGAGAAGCACAGGGCTAGGGCAGTTGCACGGATGGTTGGTGGATCAGCGCCCCACTTTGAGTTTACCAGTTTGCGCAGGATGTTGTTGCGAGTGTTGGCCTTGGCTTTGGTGTTCTGAAGGTGGGTTTTGAAAGAGAGCGTCCTGTCGAGTGTGACTCCAAGGTACACGGGGTGGAAGGGGTTGGAGAGTTTGTGGCCATCCCATGAGACGCTCAGTTGTTTTTCTGCATCTCGATTTTTAAGGTGGAAGCTGCATAGTTGGGTTTTTGATGGGTTGGGTTTCAGGTGGTTGTTATTGTAGTAGGTTGTCATCTCTTGGAGGGCGCTTTCCAGGACAGACTCGATCTTCTGGAAGTTCTCCTGTTGGGTGGTGATGCAGAGGTCATCAGCATAGATGAAGCGGCGGCATTGTGGGGGAAGTGGTTGGTCGTTGGTGTTACAGTTTTCTGTAGTTACCCTACATAACCCTTACAGTTATTCCCCTCTATTTTACTTTGTGCAAGCACCTCACTTACTCTGTTCAACAAGGGACTACCCAGAAGGCCAGAAATAGCCCCAGGGAGATCCCACCCATTGTCAAATGCTCTCTTAGAGCTGATGTAACTCTATGTTTGAGAGCAGAGTTATTAGCTGCCTGCAGTAGCGGCCCTGCAGCCAGTCTGTGGAGCAGTAGAGCAGAACAAGCTGAATCATTAACAAACAAGAGACCTCTGTTCTTGCTGGGGTGTCATGCGCATTTGGATTTTCCTCCATTAGGGCAAGAATCAGACTTCGGAAAATGCCTCCTATTATGTTAACAACTGCCTTGACCAGATTTTGATGACGAAGAACTTGGTCCACTAGAAGATTTTGTTCTCTATTTAGCTATGAAGGACAGCCAAACGGTTTTGAATTCAGTCCCGAGGGAATGCTGCCCAATTGGAGGTGTCCTCTTTCAGATGCGGTATCAACCAAAATTCTGTCTTCCCCTCAGGTAGAGTTGAAAGATAGATTGGCATTATTCAAAGAGCTGAGTGCTTCGTAATGCATCTGTATGTACACTATATTCTGCACTCCGATTTCTCTTTTGTACTACCTATTGTACTTATGGTTCGATTGTACTCGTCGTGCATGGTATGATTTGCCTGGATAGCATCCAAAACAACGTTTTGTTACACAGTGCATTTGACAGTAATAAACCAAAAAAAATACTAGTCAGTAGAACTAACAATAGTGGTTGCACATTGTACACCAGGACTCAAGGGTCTGAGCTATAGGGAGAGGTTGAGCAGACAAGGATCTACTCAATTTAATTCAATCTGTAATTGTCATTGTGCAGTGTACAATACAGAGACATCGAAATGCAGTTGGTATCTCCGAAGGGCGAACTTACGAATAACAAGTAATACACATACATATGCAGTGGTATCCATGCAATTTGCTGGTGATTGGATAGTCCGTGGGGGGGGGGGGGGGGGGGGGGGGGGGGGGGGGGGAAGAGACAGGCAGTCGTTGAGGTGCAGCGTTGAGAAGTGTGACAGCCGCAGTGTGTTCTTGAGCCTGCTGGTCCAGCAGCGGAGGGACCTGTAGTGTCTCCCAGATGGGAGGAGGGTAAACAGTCTATGGTTGGGGTGTGAGCTGTCCCTGACGATGCTGTGCGCCCTGCGCAGGCATCGTTTACTATGGACAGACTCAATGGAGGGGAGTGAGGAGCCTGTGATGCGTTGGGCGATCTTCACCACCCTCTGCAGAGCTTTCTGGTCGGCAACAGAGCAGTTACCATACCATACTGTGATGCAGTTGGTAAGGATGCTCTCGAAGGTGCAGCGGTAGAAGTTCACCAGAATCTGGGGAGACAGGTGGACCTTCTTAAGTCTCCTCAGGAAGAAGAAACGCTGGTGAGCCTTCTTGATCAGCGAGGATGTGTTGTGGGTCCAGGAGAGGTCATCGGAGATGTTGACCCCCAGGAACCTGAAGCTGGAGACACGTTCCACCTCCATCCCGTTGATATGGATGGGGTTGTGCGTGCAGCCTCTCGATCTCCTGGTCAACAATGAGCTCCTTGGTCTTCTTGGAGTTGAGGGCCAGGTTATTGTCGGCACACCATGCTGTTAGGAGCTGAACCTCCTCCCTGTTGGTCGACTCATCGTTGTCGCTGATAAGGCCAATCACCATTGTGTCATCTGCATACTTGATGATGGTGTTGGTACCATGTACAGGTATGCAGTCGTAGGTGAAGAGGGAGTAGAGGAGGGGGCTCAGCACGCAGCCCTGGGGTACGCCGGTGTTCAGGGTGAGCGTAGAAGAGGAGTGGTTATCCAACCTAACAGACTGTGGTCTGTTGGTTAGAAAGTCCAGTAACCAATTGCAGAGGGAGGGGTTGATGCCCAGGTCATTGAGTTTGGCTATCAATTTCGAGGGGATAATGGTGTTGAATGCTGAGCTGTAGTCGATGAACAGCATTCTCACATAAGTGTTTCTGTTGTCGAGGTGGGAGAGGGCGGAGTGGAGTGCCGTTGAGATGGCATCCTCCATGCTCCTGTTCTTGCGGTATGCAAACGTTCTTGGTAGGGGTCCAGAGTGGGAGGTAGGCAGCATTTGAGGTGTGCCATGACCAGCCTTTCAAAGCATTTGTACTCATTGTACAAATCATGAGTGTAATAGATTGGGTAAACGCACAGTCACTTCCCCAGAGTACGGGAATCGAGAACCAGAGAATATAGGTTTAAAGTTGGCAGGGAAAAATTTAATAGGAACCCGAGGGGTAACTTTTATTTATACAAAAATGGTCGTGGGTGTGTGGGAAGAGTTGCCGGACCAGGTAGTTGAGGCAGGTGCTATCGTGACATTTAAGAAACATTCAAACAGGTGCATGGATAGGATGGCTTTGGAGAATTTGGGGTTGGAGGGACTAGTGTGGATGGGACATGTTGGTCGGTGTGGGCAACTTGGGCCAAAGGGCCAGTTTCCACCTGTTAGACTCTATTAAGTCACAAGGGGCTGAATTTTGGTAGAGAAGCGGAGGCTGTTACTATTATATAATGTGTGTAGCACTAGCAACCAATGATATCTTTCTAAACAGAAAGGTCTTGTCGATTTCTAAATCGATTTTAATTCCTCAACCAAAACTTAAAATCAAATAAAAAACACAAAATTATTGTTAACACTCAGGAGGTCTGGCACAGCAGCAGACAGAATTCATGTTGATATTCTGTCATCAGGTTATACAGATAGGTCATTGGCTTGAAACCATTGTCTGTTTCTCTCTCCACAGATGCTGCCCAACCCACAGAATGTGCTGTAGTTTTTAATTTGGATTTGCAGCATCAGCAGTTTTTTTGCTTTTCAACCATTGAAACAAGTTTACTAACATACGTACGTGTGTGTGTGTGTGTGTGTGTGTGTGTGTGTGTGTGTGTGTGTGTGTGTGTGTGTGTGTGTGTGTGTGTGTGTGTGCGCTAAGCAAATACACTAGAATATCTCCAGTCAAAACTCTCCTGATTGAGCAGCATTGGATTAACTCAGAATACAGGATGCTGACACGTGGCATTTTTAACAGTTGCGTTTTAGTGTTCCTCACAGCAGTGAGCTGCGTTTGGATCACAACAGCAAGAACCTAGTCGCAGGGAGCCTGTTTCTCCACCATCAGGAATGGGAGCAGCTGGTTGGGAAGCAGGGTCTGGATTCATGTGGTCAGGGCCCTCTCAAAGTAAGGATCGTCATGCAGAAACTTCTGGGGAATTAATCTCATTGAGCACAATCCATTATTAACATCAGTGGGATATTTCCCAGCAATTTAGATCTGCAAGAAAAGCTGGAGCAGAATGTCTTCCATCCAGTTTCCTAACTGCGGTGAATCCATCCTCCAATGTTGTGGCATGAGTTCAAATACATGTTGCAAGGTGACTAACACCATTGCTGTTGAGTCCAGTGAACTCCATGTGCAGGCGCATTAAGTCTGACAGGTCCTAGCGATTCAACCTACCATGATCTGTAGTCTATGCTGGCAAACATTGATCATTTCAGAGATCCATGTTTAACTTTAATTAAGTTGCACACTGTGTTAAAGATGCATTTCCTTATTGAATTGCTAGATCAGGGAGCTTGGTGCAAGGAGTTAATTATCCATTTTGCACATCCAAGTAATTGGAGCCAGCTCTCATCATCAACTTTCCAGAGTATCGGTTTCATGCATTGGGCCAAAATATAGATTTCCTATGTGAATAAGCTTCATTATTCATCGACAGTGAATAACAAATCAAAAAGAGCTGGCACAAATCAACACTTGTGTCCGACCGACTGTACAAAGAACAATGTGCATTTATAAAAGTATCTTCAATGTGAACAATTTTCATGACTCAATAGGTTCTTCACAAGAGAAAATATCAATTCAAAGTAATACCAAAATTAGTGGGATATCTTGAGCGGAGATAATCAAGGACATGGTCAATAAGGGAACATAGTCAACAGTTTGAAAGAAAATGCAGAGTATTTTTAAACAAGGATCTTGGCATGTCTGATAACACACCCGACCAACAGCAGAGGCAGGGAAAGCAATGCTCAAAAGGTTAAAGGTTGCAAGAACAGAATGTGGTAGGGTTAGCAGAAGTTAGAGGGGAAGGAAGAAGAGGCCATTTTAAGATTTGAACACAAATGTCAAACTCAAGTCCAGGGTAGACCAGCCATGGTGATATTGAATGGTGGAGTAGGCTTTGGAGGCCAAGTTGCCTCATCCCATTCCTCTTTTATCGTTGAAGTCTTCGGTGGAATGGGAGTCAGTAAAGATTGGTGAGCAATCCGTAACTTGATTCATGCATAAAAATAATCATGGAGGGGTAGCTAAAGTTCACAGTATAGAATGCAAACTGGCCCATCACACACATACAAAGTCTGAGATGTGGATGCCTTAAACTACGTGCCCCACACTAGAACCTGTTACCACAAGAAAATAGAAGCATTAATAGACCACCAGGCTCCTCAGGTCTGCCACATCATTCAACGGCCAAGTCTGGTCCACCCCAGACTCCTTGTGTCAATTCCTTGAACTTTCAAATAATTGTCTCCACCTTAAATATATCTTTATTATATTGTTAATGCTAATAAAAATATCACTAGAGATGAACATTTTGTACCACCAAGAATTATGCAGATTACCAATGATGGAGAGACGACAGAATTTTTTCCAAAGACATAGAGATTCATAGATTAATTGGCTTGGCGAATATGTAAAAAAATTGTCCCTAGTATGTGTAGGATAGTGTTAATGTGTGGGGATCGCTGGACAGCATGGACCCGGTGGGCCGAAGGGGCTGTTTCCGCGCTGTATCTCTAAACTATACTAAGATCTAAAGCGTGGGTTTTAAAAGACGACGGGTAACTATTACTGCTAAAGAGTGTGTTTTGCCTCTTTTGCCAATTTACACTGGGGTTAAGAAGTGGTGCCAGCACCATTAGCAATGGACAGCAGATGCTTCAGCTGTCCATGTATCTTCCACTCCATATCCAGACAGGTTACCATGACAATAACTACTAGGCCAAAGTCACCCTTCAGGCCTCCACCTGCCAGAAGCAGGTGGATATAGCAATCCTCCTGCTGATGGGATAGAGCAGGATTAAACAAAGGGTTTCATTACCTCCATGTAATCTGAGAATTGGCATGGCATCCGAGTCTCACCTCCACAAAAGGCAGCAAGCACTGTTCTCTGCCGTAAAGCTGGTAATATAATCTACCTTGAAAAGGTATTCATAATCAAATGAACAGGCATGTTATTCAAACAGAACACCATCCTCTGCACCAGGACAGGCACAGGCAATAGAAATTGCAGATCGCGATTTCTTGACCCGATCCTCGATATCACAGAATCTTGGAGTAACGATGCCAAGAGGCTGTTTGACCCACCATGGGTCTAAATATGTACATTTAAAGAAAATTGATTGATATGACTAGCATTTGCTACTCAAAAAAATCATTAAAAATTTAATATTTTAAGAATTCTTGAGGAAGAGAACTGGAACAGATAGGTGTTCAATACCAGATTATTAATAAATAACTTTTAAAGATTACTTTATTGCAAAAAGCACAGGAGAAGGCTAATCATCTTATTAGGTTTATGCTAACTTACAGCAGAACAATCTCATCAGACCTTTCTTCTTCCCCCATCAGTTCATCAGCCATTTACTTTCTCTAAAAGGGTATTTTGGTATGAACGGTTAATTTACCATCAGATCAGAGTGTGGGAGTAAACCATGCCAATTAGTGGAGCCTCACATGGTCACAGGGAGAACATGCAAACTGCACAAGGACAACAACAGTTTTAATCCAAGTCGCTGGAATTGAGATAACAGCACTAACTGCTGCTTGTGTTGCACAGATTTAAAGTAAGTAAAATACATAATAGTTAACTCATTCACAGCTTTCGGCTCTTCATATGTTGGACTTTGATAGCCTTCATATTTTAAGAGTTTGGTTTCTCATTACCCAAACATCTCATGAAAAAAAACAAACTCACAGATTATCTAGAATCCCAAGATGTCCTGTACTTTGTTTCCCATTAGCTAGGCACACATGGAAATTTGTCTCACTCTTTTCCCCAGTCTCCAAACTAAGCAGACTTCCAAAATCTTGAAAGTAGACTCAAGGAACTGCAGACGCTGGTTACCAAAAGTGCTAGAATGACTCAGCAGATCAGGCGGCATCTCTGGATAGGTGATGTTTTGAGTTGGGACCCTTCTTCAGACCCACTATAGTGGGGAGAAGTAAGATGGAAAAGAGGTGGAACAGGACATGGTCTGGCAAGTGATAGGTAGATAGAGGAAGAGAACGTCTTCAACGTCGTAATACCTCAAGAAGATTTTGCAGTGGAGCAGTAAAATGAAGACACAAGGAATTACAGATGTTGGTCACACAATGTGCTGGAGTAATTCAGTGGGCACCATGGCGGGAAGATATAGATAGGCGACGCTTCGAGTTGGGATCTTTGACATCTATTATAAAAGGACAATTTTCAGGATATGGAGACAGAATGTTGGAAGTGCACAGTCTCTTCAGGCCCATTCTTAGTCACGTGTGTGACCAAAAAATATGAAAAATTGTGGAATACATCTCTTCTAATTCTGAAAGCATTACAAGCATATTGTTTTGTACTGTATATACGATTCGTATATATTTTTTAAGTTTATCAAGTGACATTTTTGTAATGCTGACAATGTTTGTTTAGGGTCAGAGGTCAAATATGACCTCACACGGAAGCATTTTTTCCCCCATAAGTTTTATCTTACAAACTCTGAATTTTAAAAAGTTAGAATGTTCATATGCATTATGATTCTATAGCAGGAAAATAGCAATGAATAAGATTAATCTCTTCCAATATATTTTTTTAATGTATTACTTTATGTGATGCCATTGGGTCACGTGTGTGACATTTTGGTTCACTTCCCAAAGAATGGCCCTTCAGAACAACTGTCCAGAGTATAACTGCTTAATATCAGAAGTAATCATGAAATTATATTTAAAATTAAATACACAGAAAACTTCTCATTAACCCAGCATGTCTAATAATTGATTTACTTTAATAAAACTAGGTCAGTTGTATAGAAGTACAATTTCATGCAGTTTCCTTGAAATTAGTTTAATGCAACTTCTAGCCTTCCTCCCAATTGTGCTCGCTCACGTCACTCTCAGAGGCTGTGTTGAAGCAACAAGATACTGTATTGATTTAGAGTTAACATTATCAGCTGCTTGTTCTCTTATCTTGTTGCACTCTTGCACTGGAAAGCAGCAAATATCCTTATCTACTCTCACCGCCTTCAAAAAAACCGCGTGGAACAGATATACTGGTAACACTGAATCATCAAAATTTAACGGAAAAAATACAGCTAAACTATTTTGGCAAACTCAAATTCAAAACTCATGGAGGTAAATTCTTCATGACACGCACTTGCCCTTCAAAATTGGCCGCACCATGAAGACTCTCAACTGGAGATCAATAAGACTCCTCCATGTTATCAAGTTATGTTTACCAAGTTTGCATGCATACTGGCTACCTACACTTGCAGAAATGTGTTCATGTCTCTCCAGAGCCAAGCAATTACCCCTTCATTTGCTGAGCTCACCAATGTTACAGCACCTCAGTTTGGTGGGAGAACAATGCTGGACATATCTTGTCACAATTTCAGAAAAGATGAGCATATATGAAAATTACTTGTTTTAGAAACAGGCCCTTCAGTACACCCAGTCCACGCCAACCAGCAATCACACCGTACACTAGTTATATCCTACACACCACGGACAATTTACAATTTTTACCGAAGTCAATTAACCTGCAAACTTTGGAGAGTGGGAGAAGACTGGAGCACCGGGAGAAAACCCACACGGTCACAGGGAGAACGTACAAACTCCATACAGAGAGCACCCGCAGTCAGGATCGAACCCGGGTCTCTGGCGCTGTAAGGCAGAAACTCTACCGCTGCGCCACTGTGTAGGTATGTTACAATACCTACCTTGAACAGCGCTGCAGTTCTGCCGCTCCCCGTGTGCGCGACTTTGGCGCCTTTCAGAGGGGGGCGGGTTTAAAATGCCGTTTTTCCCTAGACAGTCCAAATCGACCAATCTCAGGCAATTTCGTCGCTAAAGAGAAATCGCTCCGACATTTGTTATATGAAGCTATTTTTAAACTACGCTAGGTCATTTATTAACTAGAGTAGTTTAAAAATCATCTTCTAAAGCCCTGAACGCCGACAGCAGAACGGACCTAACGTAGGCGATAAAAGAAGGTACGCAGTTTATTTTTACATAAAAACGTGCTTCTTATGCATTTAATCAAATTTTCATCATGCGAAAAGGGGCAAAAAAAAAACGAGCCGGCTGTATTTTTCCTGCCGACTGGGGGGTTAAATTCACCGCAAACCGCAACGTTCCAATCCACCGCATTCCACTAAAACCCACTCGCAAGTTGATTTAAATGACCACTAATTTACAGGAATTAAACACTAATTTCTTTCCATTTGGCCTATAAATTCATGAAAATTAGATTTAAAAATCATGTTATATTGTGGATTATTGTGTGAATGTTATTTGGACACTTTGGCAATTTAAAAATGTTTATCATTTCTTAAGAAATGGATAGATGTTTAGATCTAGTAATTGAATTTTGTAATTAGCTACAATTAGGTAACTAACTAATTATATGCTTTCATTTCAGATCATCCAAGTAAGATTGTTTCATATTTGTTTCGGAATGCTTCAATCTATAATAACTGAAACTTTCATTGAGTTCTCTTAATTTTTAAGAAAGTTATGGGCTTTTAACTGTCCTCGATCACAGCTTTTGAGTTAAGTCAATGGAAAGTCAATGGGGAACAAGATGCTAATTTCCGAGTATGAAAATGGCCATAACCTTTTTAATACTGAAGATATGAAAGTGAATTAGGTGTCAAATTAAACTTCTTTTTATGCTTTATCTGATGGGATAAATTGCAGACTTGATTTTTAAAATCTCAAAATTTTGTAACAAGCTTGGGCCTGTTCTAAATGTGCTCATCGGGAGTCATTGTCTGCAATTATAACAAATCGAGACTGGCAGAATGAAATTGGGATTTCATGGTGGCATTAAGGTGGCATCTCCCCACAGGAGAAAGCTCTTGTTGACTAGTCACAACGGCATAATGGCCCCTCTCTGTGCTACAGGATTCCACAAATATTATCCAAGCCTGACCCTGCATCTTTGTGAACGGCAAACAGGGCAAGAAACAAAGCTGATGATGGCAGTATTGGAAACAAACTGGAAAAGCAGGGTAAGGGCTTTGGGGGAGGAGAAGGAGCAGACTATGAAGCACATGCACCAGCACACTTCTTTCAATATACTGTAGTTGTGCTGATTACATCAAGACAGTAGTGTCATATTACCAAACAAAACAAAACTGACTTTGTGAATATAATTGCTGGCAAAATGCATGTTTGAAGACAGAGCACTTTATTCAAAGAAGAAAAACCAGATACCACAGATGCCAGAGCTAGTTCCAAGTAAACAAACCAGATACTTGTTGCCACACAACAGCACAATGTCTAGACATACCGCGAGAGGGAGAGAATATGGAATACAATAGCAGGTTGTGAACCGCATTTGATACGTTGTGCTAAGGAACTGCTGGTGGGTTGTACAGGGGTGAGGCTTAGAAATGCTTGAGTAGCATGAGCACATTTGTGCATAATCATGGTGCTGAGTAACATTCTGCGCTCAAATAAATGTTGACATTTGAATGGAACTTTGAGAGTGCGTTCTATTCTCAGTCAGACGTATCGAGTACGCAGAGAGGCAAAGGTGGTGCTGGATTGAAGGGGATCCACAGACTTAATGCTGCCTGAACTGGATCCCTGATGGTCGATTGACAAGAGATTTGTGTGTTAAAGTGATGGTGCAGAACATTTGCAACCTATTAACTTTCAAAGAGTTAGGACAAATCTAGAGGCAGGATTGTCCATAGAGGAGGCTGCTTCCTTGACTTAGTGATCATTTATTGAAAAGATTCATAGGTCTATTTGAGCGTTAGTGAGAAACTGCTATCGGCAGTGTCATTACGTCATAAGGAATAGGAGTGGAATTAGGCCATTCGGCCATCAAGTCTAATCCACCGTCCAATCATGGCTGATCTATCTCTCCCTCCTAACCCCATTCTCCTGCCTTCTCCCCATAACGTCTGCGGTGTCGGGAAACCACGGATAAAAATGCAACTGTTGTACATTAGCTGCTAAAGAAGCTCTCAGGAGGCACGATGCAAATGGCTGGCACAATCTCTAAATAAATAAGGAACTTTGAACATTTGTGTTAATATTGAACAGGAGGTTAATAATCTCTTGCATGAAATGGCCATGGTTGGACATTAAGCTGATCATGTGAGAGAGCCTGGCAACAGGCAGAGTAATGATTGGTGGCACATTACAAGCAGCTGCGGTGGTAGTCTAAAGCTTTAGAGACTAAGCTGCAGGCACGGACGACAATGACAACACACGGTTTGCACTGTGATTTCAACGCATGTACCAAGGAACTGATGGGACACACTGGGAGGAAGGGTCAGAAGGGAGGTTGCAGCAGGTGGTATGGCAGTAATGAGGGCTGAAAAGTGGGAAGATCAAACTCATACAACATCGAACCTCAGTTGCTACATGGGGAACTACAGAAGAGGATCACTGGGCCATTCACTGGAGGTAAAACAGATATGGGGGGGGGGGGGCGAAAAAAGAAAATCAAGCAATCAGAAGAAAGGGATTGAACATTGAGTTTGAACATGGTACTGCGTCAGTGTAATTGATTTTGTATATTGTACTTGTATGATTGTGATGTGTTGTAAGATTTTTTTACTGAATTGTAAGCAAAAAAGGAATTTCACTGTACCTAGGTACATGTGACAATAAAGCATCATTGAAGTTTGCAAGATTACCAAAAAACATGAAGACAGATAACCTAGTGACAAAGGTTAATGGAGAAAAGGTGGCAAAAACAGTGTCAGTCAAACACAACAGTAGAAATTAAATGTAACACTGGAGGGAGGGATATGGATGGAAGAGGAAAGGAAGGAGGGGAAAGAACGGGGAATAATAGAGAAATGTGGGACTCTGGGATTAAAGATGACATGGAGATGGGGAAAGGAACAGGGTGGTTAACTGTCTGGAGGGAGAAAAAAACCCAAGGTATTAAAATTGTATTAAATAATCTGCTATTTTCTTTGATCTTAAGAGTATAAATGTAAAATGCACTTTCGGTTTCGGAGATTCTACTGAGACAGGGAGAGACATTTAGGCCAGTTCTAGGCAGACTTTATTCACAGAGAGGGTGGTGAAATTATGGAATTCTGTGCCACTGAACAGGGTAGAGCGCAAGTCACTGAATATTTAAAATATAGGTAGATATCTAAAGGATCTGGGTATAGAATGGGAATACGGTATCAGCCGTGATTGTTCTGAACGACAGAGTAAGCTTAAAAGGTTTTATTTGTCGGTTTATTTTATAATCATCATTTGGTGCTTTAAAATATAATGGAATGGAATGGAATACTTTATTGTCACATGTGACTACGCACAGTGAAATTATTTGCTTGCATACCAAATGTATACAAATAGCAGCCACCTACGGCGCAGACAAAGTTACAAAGTACCCAGCTCCTCCTTTTGTTATCCCACCCCCCACCTCCACATATTGTCAGGTTGTCAGAAAATGGATTATTCAGCCAAATTACTGTGTGAATAAGTCCATTGGTGCAGTACATAACTGAAAAGCAGGATATTGCAAGCAGGAACCAAACACCACAGATGCTAGAGAACTGGTTAAATACTTGTCACACCCACAGCAATGTGTGAGCAGGACAGGATTCGAGATCCAAAAGCAATAGGTTGTAAATCACCTTGAGCAAATCTTTTACGATTAGGCTGACCACTCCTTTGGAAGCATAACTCATGATTATGGGAGTGGTAAGTTTATACCAAAGTATTGTGCTGGCGGACTAATACTCTGCAAGAAAGAGTGTTGACATTTGAAGTGAACTTTGCTAGTACAATGTGTTCACAATCAACCTCTAAACAGGAACACTAAGATACCCAGAGGGAGCAGTGGTTGTCATGTTGATGGCTAACAACACGATAAAAACTTCTAGGTGCTTCACACAAGTGTTAAGAAAATCCAAAAATGTGTCAACAACAGAGACACAGGACACTTAACCAATGTTTAATAAGTGTCCTTGTTAGATTTTAAAGGAGCATCTTCAACCTAAATAAATATGCCACTGCCGTCACAGACTTCATTAGTAAGTGTGTAGAGGAATGGATGTCAAAGAAGACAATATACGTTTTCCTCAACCTGAAACCACAGATGCATCGTTAGGCCCATTCCCCACGTGGTCCTGGTCTGGAGGGTTCAAGACAAATAATCCTGAACAGTACATTAAATCTATTTGCAAGCTTCACAAAGCCATCTAGGATGCCATAGGGAATTCTGGACCAGGCTAGAGTCACGGAATAATCAACTGCACACCCAGCGATTGTGGCAACGTTTGCACGCTAAAAAGGGCTATAAAGTTAAGTTTGGCAGTATCACTGGCAACACCAAATCCTTCCTTGACGAGCATCCTATACTCACTTTGAACAGAAGATTGGTCGAATGACATCATCCTCCTTGACAACCTCGGGTGTTCATGTACCTATGGTAACCATCGCAAATGTCAGATCAGCTTTCCTAAGAGTGAACAGGCCTGGATGGATCAAGAGGCTTGTCATGGCTCACATTAACTACATCCAGACAGTCTTGATCCGCTGCAATTTGACTATCATTGGAAAAAGTCCATGGCAGACGTCATCTCTCTGATCCTGTACTCATCCCTGGAAGATCTACATTACAAGGACACCCATGTCATACTCCTATTTATTAACGATAGATTTCCCCCCCTCACCAACCTAACCCCAATCTTCACACACCTGCATCTAGGAGTTAGCACTCTGTTCAGCCACTAGAACCTTGACTTACTGACCCATAGACCAATGTCAGTGAGGATAGGTGACAAAACATCCTGCAAAATAATTCTCAACACTAGTGTCCCAGCGATGTACAACAGGGATGCACTCTCGGCAACTTATTATACACCCTATATATTCATGGCTACATGGGAACATTCTGCATTGACTCCATTTAGAGGTTTACACTGTAGTGGGTTGAATCTCAAACAAGGAGTACAGAGAGGACACAGAGAGCTTAGTAACATGGTGGAAGACAACAACTTCTCCCTCAATGGCAGCAAGACAAGGAGTCAGTTGTTGACCTCAGGAAGCATCAATGGTGCCAAGTTGGAGATGGCCAAGATCTTCAGTTCCTAGGCATAAATTTCAGCAACAATTTATCCAGGGCCATCCATACTGAAGCTACTGCTAAGGAATCACACCAATTCCAAAGACTAAGGAAGTTCGGCATGTCTCAAACGACTCTTACTAACTTCTACAGATGCACCGTAGAGCATCCTATCCTATCACAACTCGTTTGGGAACTGTAGATGGTTTATGCATGCAACCAATAATATAGCTACCTCAGTACCTATAACCCCGCCTTAGTTAACATCAATCATAACACTTTCCCCTCCCTGGGTATAGTTCAGTAGAAGAATGTAACCAGTGCTTGCTGACATGTGTTATACCCTGTGCTATCATTAAAGGATGCTATACACTTCAAGAGTATGTGAATTGCTTATTTACATGGTGTCAGAAGTGGGATCGCCTGATGGCAAGGTTTAAGTCCTTCGTGTTGATGCACACGAGTATTTCATTCTTGTCTTTCTTTAGCGTGGCAACCATGGTGGAGACCCACTCGGTGGGCTTGCTGACCACTTCCAGCACCCCCATTTCGACCATTTTGTTGAGCATCGCCTCGACCTTGTCTTTCATGGCATGAGACATTCTGTGAGGTGCGCGAACCACGGGCGTCACTTTTGGGTCAATGGAAATATGGTAAGTCAGTGGTAACTTTCCCAGATCATCGTTGAACAGGTCCGGGTATTCTGCTACTGGGCCAAACGACATTTGCACTTTGTGGACTGTGCAGTCGAAGGACACCAGGCCAAGGTCCTGGCACGCACGGTTGCCCAGCAGAGTCACACAGTCAGAATTCAAGACGTAAAAAAACAGGTTTTGCGTGGCCTTTTGCAGGTGGCCCTCCCCACCGGCCTGAGAATCTCTCCTCCATAGGCATGCAGAGTAGAATGGTCAGCAATCAAGGGCTCGTTATTCCTTATCTTGTTGAAGAGGTTCCTTGACAAAACATTCACTTTCGCTCCAGTATCCAACTTAGCAAGGAAGGTCAAACCACTGACAGTTATAGATACGGTAGGATCGGAACGCTGGCCAGGTGCGTGGAGGAGTGTAAACACGCTCGACTCCTCTGGAGAACTAATTGGATCCGCATCGTAGGATTCTGCTATGGAGGGCTGTGAGCCGTAACAGCCATCAGATTGTGTCAGCCTGTTTAGATTAGGTCTGGAAGCCTGTACAGCTTTCCCACGGGCTCGACAGGCTGCAGAGAAATGGTTTAGCTTTTTACAAAAATTGCAGGCCTTACCATAGGCGGGGCACGTCGACAGTCTGTGGTGCATGTAGTTACAATTTGGGCACTTTTTGGGGGGCATTTCGCCAGGACCTGGGTTGGCACGCGGCAGAAAAGCAGTGTTTCCCATCCGAGGCTGTGGTCTCTTAAACCCAGTCAGGTTGATAGATTTAGTGCCCGAATCACGGTGGTCATCTGACAATTCAACGACCTCAGACATTCTGCAGGCATCCATAGCTTTGATCAACGTTAGATCAGAATCCCTTAGAAGCTCAGAACGCAACTTCTGGTCACGCATGCCAGTTACCAAAATGTCTCTAGTGAGCCGGTCTGTCATGTCACCGAAACGGCACTGCTGGGCAAGATAACGCAAATCAGCAATAAAACATTCAACAGGTTCATCTGGCAACTGTTTCCTTGTAATCATTTATCCAGGGCCATCCATACTGAAGTTACTGCTAAGGAATCACACCAATTCCAAAGACTAAGGAAGTTCGCCATGTCTCAAACGACTCTTACTAACTTCTACAGATGCACCGTAGAGCATCCTATCCTATCACAACTAGTTTGGGAACTGTTCTGGATGATGGTAAACTATATATATTTTTAAATCAGGGCTGCAAAATGCAAGATTAAGTAGCCTCCAGAATTTCGGCAAAGTGGCCACTGGAAAGGCAGGCCTGGAAATTCAATGACATAGGTAGAGTCATAGGTTAAGAACATTTATTTGCGTATAGTGGAAGTTGTTATTGTTACTTGATGGACAATCCTTAAAAATATGCAGTTCTTAAAATAAACACTAGTTTGCTGGAACATGATTAAAACAACCCTGTCCTTGAAGGTTTTACATATGTTTTAGCAATCACATTGGAATGTAATATTGGTAAGGAAGATAAAACAAGGGCGTGCGCGAGCTCTGTATCCATCCCACTGCAGCTGTGGACCCGACCACACACCGCTCTCATATCGCACAGCTCCTGTAAACATCCCCCTCCATAGCCCAACTCCTTGCATTTGTCTCCACACCCTATTTGTTACCTTCCGAACTGTACATGCTTGAACCAATTAGCATTTTCAAAGACTCCAGAATTGATAGTGCAAGGAGGTACTGAGCCTGTTATCAGAACAAACTGAGATCTGGTCAGCATCAGTCCAAAGTCTGGACTCAGCCCCACTGTAGAACTAAACATAGCTTGCTTGGTGCTTAAAACTTTTTTTAAGTTTGACTGTTTAATACAATTCTAGCTTTGATCCACACTTACAAATTTTGAGCAAGGCAGATTAGGAAGGAGATGGTGGCAGCAACATGAAAGTTCCTTTGAAGATTCAGAATTATTATGTGAGCTTTTCTCCTGCATGCCGCAGGGTGGGAAATATCAGCAAGGTGGCACAGTTCCAGAGATCTGGATTCAATCCTCACCTCCAATGCTGTTATGCATGTGGTATTGGCATATTCTTCCTTTGACTGCATGGATATTCAGTTTCCTCCCACATCCCAAAGATGTGCACACAGTGGTGCAGCGGTAGATTTGCTGCCTTATAGCACCAGAGACACAGTTTTGATCCTGACTTTGGGTGCTGTCTGTATGGAGTTTGTATGTTCTCCCCGTGACCACGTGGGTTTTCTCTGGGTGCTCCCGGTTTCCTCCCACACTCCAAAGACGTACAGATTAGTAGGTGTGAATTGTAATTTGTCCCTTGTGCGTAGGATAGTACTAGTGTACAGGAATCACTGGTTGGTGCGGACTCAGTAGGCCGAAGGGCCTGATTAAGTATTGTATCTCTAAACTAAACATGCAGGTAGGTAGACTGATTGGCCTTTGTAATTTAATTTCTTGGTATAGGTAATAGTATCTGTTGATGGGAATATGCAAAGAATAATTGGTATTGGTTTAATATTGCCACGTGCCAAAGTTCAGTGAAAAGCACACAACAAAAGCTTTTCACTGTAACTTGGTACATGTGACAATAAACTCAAAATCTTTGATTTGCGAGCTATCTAGGCAAATCATGCCAAAAATTACTAGTATGGGTATTGCGAAGAAGGCAATAAATGGAGTGCAGAATACGTTACAGCTACAAAGAAAGTGCAGATAAAAAAGGCTTTAAAATAACTATGTGCCTGCACTCCTAGATCGCTCTACTCTACAACACTCCCCTGAGCCCTTCCATTCACTGTGAAGGTCCTGGCCTGATTTGACTTTGCAAAATACAATACCTCACACTTATCTACCCAATGGAGGACCCGGCATGGGGGGGCCGCCATGAGGAACGGTGGGAGAACAAAGGGGGACACGGTGTGGGGGAGGAGGGTGGTGGGGCACTCTAGTTTTAGTATCCTCTGTCCAGCAGATGCCTGCACTCGTTTGTTTGTTTGTTCGTTCCGGCTAAGGCGCGGTGCACACGGCAGCCAGCCAACAGTCGCTTGTCGTTTTCTTTTTTTCACTTTAAATTTAATTTTAAGTTCAACTTTTTCATTTACCTTGTTGTGTGTTGTGACTGTTGGCAGACCAATTTGCCTCTGGGGATGAATAAAGTTTTATTGTATTGTATCGTAATAACCATTCCTCAGTCCACGCGCAACTGAACAAGATCCTGCTATAATTGTTGATGACCATCTTCACTATCTACAGTACTACCCATTTTAGTGTCATCTGCAAACTTGCCTTGCCTTGCACACTTTCATGCAATTTTTTTAATATAAACCTTGATCATGCCTTGCACACTTTCATCCAAAATGTTAATGTAAACCACAAACACCACTGAGCCCAACACCACTCCCAGGGGCACACCAGCCATCACAGAATTCCAGTCCAATAATCAACCCTCCATCTTCACCCTCTGCGTCCTTCCATGAAGCCAATTTTCTATCCCATCAGCTGGCTCTCCCTAGATCCCATGCAACCCAACCGTCTAGAGCAGCCTACTAAGCAGAACCTTTTCAAATGCCTTGCTTCAAATCCAGGTAGTCAACGTCTGCAGCTCTGCCCTCATCAACCTTGTTCAACATCTTCAAAAAACGAAAGATTCATGAGACACGATCCATTGTCGTTTCTAACGTCTAGATACTGTATGTGTCTGGTCAGTAGGAGACAATGCAAAAATGCATTATCTCACACTTGTTTGGATTACGTTTTATCTGCACGGTTCCGTCCAGCTTTTCAGCGGATCTATGGCCCTGTGCATCATTACACAGCCACCCTCACAATCTATACCCACCAATCTTGGTGTGATCAGCAACTTATCAGATCACAGTCATTCTAATTCAAGTCATTTACATACATGACAAATAACAGAAGGTCCCAGCATTGAATCCCATCAGCAATCAAGTGAAAAACAAAATGCTTGCACATATACTGTAATACAAGGAACTGCAGATACTGGTGTCCCAAAAAAGACAAAGTGCTGGAGTAACTCAGCAGGTCAGGTAGCTCCTCTGGAGAGCAGGGACAGGCAACATTTTGGATTGGGACACTTCTTCAGACTGAGTGTGCAAAAAAAAAAGCACTCTGTGTCTTATTTTTCCTTACATGTACTGTTATGTAGCTTCCTGAATTCCAGTTACTGTTTGCTTCACGGTTAAGGGCCTGTCCCACTTTAAGAGGTAATTCAAGAGTTCTCCCGAGTTTTCCCCCGATTCGAACTCGGGAATGTCCGTAGCGGGTCCGTAGGAGTTCGTGGATGTCTCGTAATGCTAACGGTAGGTACTCGGGAAATCCGGTACACCCGAGACATTTTTTCAACACTGTGAAAAATGTCCACGAGTAAAAAAAATATTCGTGATGAAAAAAATTGTTACTTTTTACTCATACGAGCCGCTACTAGACATCCACGAACTCCTACGGACCCGCTATGGACATTCTCCGAGTTCGAATCAGGGGAAAACACGGGAGAACTCTTGAATTACCTCGTACAGTGGGACAGGCCCTTTAGGGCTTTCTTAAACCAGCTGGAAAAAAAGTTCCAACAAGCAGAGATAATCAGCACTAAGACTTTCACAGATTAACAGACTCACATACGTCAGAGAGGAAGCACTTTGTTACATTATCACAATCTCAATCCCAAAAGACAGGCAGGCAGTTTTAGCAATAACCACAAGCCGAAGCAACAACAAAGACTTTGGTAAAATACAGCTGTGCAGTCCGTTCACCACAGAAATGCAGCTGGAGCGAACGGTTTTTAATTTGTGTCTTTAAGACTGTTCATTAGTTTCCTACTCCAGCATATAATTTCTCCGAGTAGCTTTACTGCTCCCATCATTCAACATCATCGTTACCAGTGACTGACCAGCAACCTCCGTTATAATGGAGGATGGACAAACTGATCTGTTGTGTCACACCTCCCCCCCCCTCCCACCCCAAAAACGCACACCTGCCTTACAGTGCCACACCCCCGCGGAGACTTACCATACATTTCCAATGCCCACGCACATTCCCCACATCATTCCCACCCCACCTTCTGAAGAGAAGGGCAAAATGCTCCCCTGACATTAAAACAAGAATCCACCCACACAGATGAGCGCTGAAGTCAGATGGCGCCCATTCACCTCCAGCTCATCTGTTAGCAGGCTCGGCAGTTCTCATCTCAGAGGAACTCCAGACGGAACCTGCAATGTGGTGATCTATCAGCTGCTGCACTTCGTTTAAATAAAACTGAGGCACCCGAAACAGATCTCATACTGTCTTGTACTCACCAGTCCTCCTTGGGAATTAAATAGAGATTTCAGTTCATCTCAGCAAAGCAACAAATTCTAAATCTGACTCACCAAGTTTATAGATGTGCACATTTTAAATTGGTTTAACAACAGGTTCAGCGAACCCTCCTTTCTCCAGTAATTCAGTGATGTTGTCTTCTGAATCCATTTATACCGTCACCTTTAGTGACCTTCCTTGGCAAAAAAAGGCCCATAACAGGATTCCTTTTAAGGTGAAAACCTGCTCTTTGGGACGGCACTGTGGCACAACTGGTAGAGCTGCATGCAGCCTCACAACGCCAGAGACCCGGGTTCGATCCTCACCTTGGATGCTGTCTGTGTGGAATTTGCACATTCTCTGTGATCTTGTGGGTTTCCTCTGGGTGCTCCAGTACCTTCCCATATCCTAAAGATGTACGGGTTTGTAGGCCTTAATTGGCCTCTGTAAATTACACCCAGTTTGTAAGGAATGGATGCGATAACTTGGAACTAGTGTGAATGGGTGATCGATGGTCAGTGTGGACTCAGAAACAAGGTCCTGTTTCCATGCTGTAGTTTGCAATCAGTTCAATCTGTTCTTGATTTGAAATTACAGAGTTTCAGTACATGCTCAAAACAACTTTAGTACAGCAGACACTTCTCTCAGCCATCCATCTGCAAGACTTTGGAAACTACAATGAAATCCTCATTTTCTAAGGAGGAGCAAGACATTCCTTGCCACTGACACTCCTGTTGCAAATTTTGCATTTGGTCTTGATGTTTCTTCATCAATGAAGCAATCTTTCAGCAGTTTCTGAGATATTTAACAAGGGTAAACAGATGAAATGTATACATTTCATCTGTTCCATTTGATTAGTACTCATGGAACAGATGAATCACAAAGGCAGTCTAATTAGTCTTTTAATTAAAGATAAACGATGAAGACCTCCGACTAAATAAAAACACATAATGGAAGATGTCTTAAATTCTAGGAATGTTCTATCCACAAGGCAGAATTATTCAATTATTAAAATAGTACACAATACATTGTACAGTTTTAAAAATCAGATAAAGCATTAACTCCTGGAAATTATTTGTTCATTACATTTAAGCTGTGACTTGGTATTATTGATTGTACCATCATACACTCTTCCGTTTGTAACCCATAGAGATTCCTACAGCATAAAACATTGAACCTGCACTAACGACAGCCATGAGGCAAGCGGTTATCGTCATTGCATTCAGACTGCGTTCGGAATCTAAAGCACCTCGTTTAAATGCAAGATGAGTCCGTCTCCAGGGTATGTCGTACCAATCTCTGCAAATAGATCCACTAGATTTTTAGGTGTTGTAATGTAGCTACATTCAAGCTTATTCAATTAACAGCCTCTATTAGTCTCCAGAGTGACTCACAAATTGACCTCTGCATTCAGGAAAGTACAGTGCCATCCATGCCTTTGCTTGACCCAGGAGTAAATAATCCAAGTGCACTTCTTTACTGCACAGATGCAACTCAGAATCGTTTCATTCATTACAAATTGACTTTGAGATTAAAAAAACATGTTCAATCAGCACAAAATGTTTATTTTCCACATTAGACGTTTAGTTTCTATCCAGCAGTTTGATAGCTTTGAGCTAAACTTCTATTTCTCAAAGGGGAGGGCCTTAATTCCATTTCAGAAATTCAAGCTTACAAACTCGTCAAATTTTTCCACAGGGAATTCTGCACTGTCACAGGCAAGATCTTTCAGATAAGACATTAAACTAAAGCCGGGCCTGTCTCTCAGTAAGGTGTAAAAACAGCCCGTTGTAACATCGAAGACAGAAAAATAGTAGCTGGGCCATTGGGCCCTTTCAGTCCATTCCACCATTCAATACAATCATGGCTGATCCCATATCTCAATACCCACACTTGGCCCTAACTACTTTACCCCATTTTCTAAGGTCGCAATCTTTGGTATCGACCCCCGCTCTGCAAAAAAAATCTCCTTGCATCCAGCCTGTCAAGCTGTGCAAGGACTGTGCATTGCAATGAGATCTACCCACTAGACCCTTAACAGCATTGATATGCAGCCCAAGTCCATAGCTCACTAAAGGTGATAGGGTGGTACAGAAGGCATGTGGTATGCTTGCCTTCATTGCTACAGGCATTGAATATAAAAGTCAGGAAGTCTTGATACAGCTCTGTAGGACTTTGGTTGGGCCGCATTTGGAGTATTGCGCACAGTTCTGGTCACCCCGTTACAGGGTGTTGAGGTGGTTAACCTGAATGCTGCCTGGATTAGAGGGTTTCAGCTACAGGGAGAGGTTGGATAGACTTGGATTGTTTTCCCTCGAACGTCAGAGTTTATGGAGCGACTTGATACAAGTATATAAAATGATGAGAGGCATAGATAAGGTAGTCAGTCAGAACCTTTTTCCCCAGGGATAAACAGTAGAGACACAGTTATAAGGTGAAAGGGGGAAAGTTTAATATGGATGTGCGTGGCATTTTGTTTTTACACAGAGGTTGATGGGAGCCTAGAAAGCATTGCTGGGGTGGTGGTGGAGCCAGATACCAAAGTTGTTTTTTAGAGGGTTTTCATAGGCACATGGAAGTGCAGAGAACAGAGGGATATGGAACCTGTGCAGGCAGATGAGATCAGTTTAACTGGGCATCATGTTCGACACAAACATTGTGAGCCAAAGGGCACCTTCCTGTGATGTACTGTTCTATGTTCTATGTTCTAAATCCATGAACAGCAGCAATCTACCCAATCTCCCCTCAAAATACAATCTTGTAACCTCGGGTATCAATCTGTTAAACCTTTGTTGCTGAAAGTATATCCTATCTGTGGGAAAAGGACGAAAACTACACACAATTCTGCAAGTGTGGAATTAATAAGAACTTATATAATGCTACTACTGAAATAATAAAAAACAGGGGTTTTGGTCAATATTTATTCCTCAATCAAAATTATATTAAGTCTCAAGTAAAGTCAATTGCATTTGCTGGAATCATCCTTAGAACACAAACTGCTGGAGAAACTCAGCTGGTCAGGCAGTATCTCTAGCGGACATGGATAGGCAACATGTCAGATTTCACATTCAGTCTTTTTCAGACTCAAATATGCTGCCTGACCTGCCAAGTTACTCTGGCATTTTGTGTTCTATGAAAGGTTGTCATTTCTTTCTTTATACACAAGATCCACCAATCCCGGCATTGAATGGGATAAGAAAGTGCATTAATCTCATGCTAAACACCACCCTGCATACCAAACATGTGTCAAGCATTAACAGGGTAAAATTCTCCACAGAAATGCAGTGCAAGGAACAGACTATTATCAAAGTGCAAACACTTAATGGTGTGTTGCCAAGTTTGATTTACAGTAGAATGATGATTGGTTCCACTCCAAGTGGTGACGGCCTTGTCGCTGCGCAGAACTTACTTTCAGGCTAACACACTTTGGAAAACGACCACGCAGACTAATCAGTGAGCGGTTTTCCAAATTCTCTGGGGAAAAACCCGCCCACATCAATCACCCCAAGAATTCCTGGCCCTCTTTGATAGAACTTAATTTGTAAAACATCTTTGCCATTTGTTTTCTTGTATGGAATAAGTATACTCAATCTCAGTTCAAGCACTGGATACAAATTTACGACACACGTTCCTGGGATAATTAAATTATCATGGGTGGGAGGGTGCGGAAAAGTGGAAGGATGTTTGTTACAAGGATATCACAGAACAAAGTGCTTTATATTGTAAAACAAAATCAAGTTGTACATTTCTGGCCTTATTCATCAATGTAGCTTTATCCTATGTAAAGTAAAGAATCCTTTATGTAAGTTGTTTGCAAATACCGAATCACTACAGTAATCGTGACATGGCATTTTTTAAACCCTTATAGATTAATGTATTTGATATGATTTATTGCCATAAGAGCTCTAACCTTCAATGCTTCTGCAGGCAGTTTGTTAGTCCCAATTTTGATCAGTCTCACAAAACAGATTTTAGTAATTTTACCACAAAGCTTCCTTGAAATGCAGGTTTATGACCACGTTCCTAATGTCTGCACACCCAGTTTTACATTGACAAATGCGATGCTACATGTTTAAGTCTCAATGTTCAGAAGAAACATTCATTGTTGGCTCAGATTTCAATTTTGCTTTTTGATCCTATACAGTTCCTGAACAACCTTCTTTAAAAACTCTGCACTGACCAACAATTTTATGGCCTTAGCTGGTGCAATTTCATCTTTGGTTAAGCTCTAAAGCAATAAACATGAATAGTTTCCCTTATCCCTAACCAGTCTGAAGAAGAGTCTCGACCTGAAACATCAACCATTCCTTCTCTCCAGAGACGCTGCCTGTCCCACTGAGTTACTCCAGCTTTGTGTGTCTATCTTCAACATGAATAGTTTCTTCAGTTACTACCACCATCCATGATTTAAATAGATGTTAATTTTAAATAATCCATTTTTTATTCCCTCTGGGTGTTTCTAGGCCTCTGATCATATCACTGTGAAGAAAAGTCCTTCTTACATTGCCTACTTAGCAAATGGGCAATTCTATTATTTTGGCAATCAAATGTTAAGAGGCCAGCCATCAGTTTTGCCCGATCTCATGGTCCAACAAAGCTTTGAACTTTGTATGACTCTTAAGTCAACCTTGACTGATTGATTATTGTACAGCAATATAATAAAAAAACATGGACCATAAAACAGAATGCTCACAGTGAACTCACGATCAGACTGTACTGTGAACTGCTGACTTTGTTCCTTTATGCCATCACCACTTCCAAACATCCCGTGTTGCTATCATTACGTGTACATTAAACTGATCAATGGCTTGGCAAGGAGATGAAATGCAGTATCAAATCTCAAACCCCAGTTCCCTTAACAATTACTAATGGTATTAAATACATGAAGGAAATTTATAATCTGAATTTTAAAATTACTTCTTGAACCATAATCATACGTGGCTGTAACTTGCCATGATAGATTGATGTGCAGTGTGCAGGAAAACCTGAGGGGATCCTTATACCATTCGGAAATGTTGACTGCAGAGGACTTCCATCAGGTGCAATAATAATGGCAGCACCTTGGTGCAGTTGGCAGACCTGCTTCCTGGTAGCTCCAATGATCAGAGTTCAATCTGATCTCCAGTGCAGCTACTGTCGAGTTTACATGTTCTCTCTGCGACTATATAGGTTTCTCCTGGGTGCTCCAGTTTCCTCTCACATCCCAAAGACATGTGGGTTGGTTGGATAAATTGTTCCTAGTATAGATGACTTGTGAAATATGTGGGGAATTGATGGGAATGCTTCGAGCATATAAAATGGGGTTCGAGCAGATGGGTGCCTGCTGGTTGGCGCAGACTTATTGTGCCAAAGGGTTTCCCTTCTGTCTTTAAGATAATAATAGAAAGCACCAGTTTAGTGTCGATGCGAATGCCATTGATGCCTGTGTGTGACCCCATATTGTGATCCAACACATCGAAACATTTAAGCAGCAGGTGTGGATAGCAAATGTAATAGTCTCCTTTTACACCAAACACGGCAAAATCCAGTGAAATAAAAACGTGGAGAGCTCTCCTCGTGGGAACGTGATGATGTAATGTTAGCTGGACAAACAGCGACACTTCTTACATGTGCCAAAAATCAAACTGCGGTCATCTGAAGGATTTGCTCAACTGGAAACAAGTTTAAGCAGCGTGTTTGATCCCTGTAGGCACAGCTGCAAGAAACAAGGGAAGGGAGACATCAAGCAACAAAAATACATGTTAAGAAAAGCAAAGCCCTGAAGGTACCATCACCAATGACCATGATCGGCCTTAGGCCAATGTGATGGACAAAGTGCTGGACAAAGATAGACAAAAATGCTGGAGAAATTCAGGGATGAGGCAGCATCGATGGAGCGAAGGAAATAGGCGACATTTCGGGTCTCACCCATAGATGCTGCCTCACCTGCTGAGCTTCTCCAGCATTTTTGTCCACCTTCGATTTTCCAGCATCTGCAGTTCCTTCTTAAACAAAGTGCTAGACGATGCTCTTTCTGTTTTCCTATACAGCCCTAGTTTCCATTTCAAACAATTTAGTCATAGTCATACAGCGTGTAAACAGGCCCTTTGGCCCAACTTGTCCACACCGACCAACATGTTCCATCTATACGAGTCCCACCTGCCTGCATTTGGCCAATATCCCTCTAAACCTGTCCTATTCTTGTACATGTCTAAATGTTCTTAAACGTTGCCACAGTACCTGCCTCAACTACCTTCTCCGGCGGCTCGTTCATTACACCCACCACCCTTTGTGTGAAAAAGTTACCTCTCATGTTCCTATTAAATCTTTTCGCCCTCAACTTAAACCAATGTCCTCCGGTTCTCGAATCCCCTACTCTGGGCAAGAGACTTTGTGCGTCTACCCGATCTATTCCTCTCAAGATTTTGTACGTCCGTAATCTATGGCAGAGGGCAGTCTCAGGATCAAAAGCACTTATCTCCTTTACAGATCATTTCCTTGTACCGCAGATACTACACAATCTCTTAAGGTATTATATCCTTGTTGGGATAAATAGAATGATCCTTCACTTTAATGCAGAAATCTATCATAAAATGGATTTACACATTTGTTCAAATGGCAGACAAGGCTTGGTCATGTCAATGCATTAAACACTACTGGCACTGTCACGAAATGCAAGCTGTAGCAACATATTGCAAACTATACCTCAGCCCAAGTTTTATAACACCCTTAATCCTGTCATCAGATCAATTCATCCAAATGCTGTGCCTGAACAAGCAGCTCTCTGTCTAAATCCAAAGCAGGCTCATTCGCAAACTTATTCCTTGACCTTTTCAGATGATCCCTGTGGTATGAATCAGGTCACACACACAACAGTGAGGAGCTGCACTTGCTGAATGCATAAATCCTCTTCTTGTGTGTCTTTTCATCTTCACCACCCAGCCACAGTCATTTTGTTCATCAGTAGTAAAAAGTGGTAATTTTGTCTTGATTGCCAAGTTTAGACATTTTTTACTGCATTCCCATGGACTCGTCATCATTCCATTATTTTAAGAACAATCATGGTGATGAAAGCTATCATGCAACAACTCTAGAATGGACCCGTTTGCAGAAAAAAAAACATTTCAACTGATGTGATTAGTTCCCATGAGACCACAGACTTTGCCCATCCCAAGCAGAAAGTTAATTGTTCTGATATTCCATTCCAAGATGCACATTTCAGGGAAAAAATGGCATGCATTTATTCAGCACTGTCCATGCCTTGCTCCCACCTCTTTTCCAGGTTTCGCTCCCGCCACCCCTTCAATCAGTCTGAAGAAGGGTCCCAACCCAAAATGTAATCTGCCCATTCCTCCACCGATGTTGCCCGATCTGCCGAGTTCCTCCAGCACTTTATGAGTTCCAGCATTTACAGGACCTTTCATGTCCTCAGGCTTCCAAACCCATTCATTAGAATGAGCAGGTGAAGGCCAATCAGTCCCTTCTCTGCTAATCTTCTAGCACAATGCCATTTTCTTGTCTTAACCCCATATCACTTAACCCCTGGAATCTTTTAATATCCAGAAATCAGTTCATTCTTAAATCGTCCACTTCTTTTGAATCTGAATCCCTTAGTTTGAGATTCTCCAGCCAGGGGAAACATCCTTCTTGCATCTACCCTGTTAACTCTAGTGAGAATTCTCCACCTTTCAACAAAGCCAGCTGCACATTACAAAATAGGAGGTCAGACTGGCTCAATTCCCCCCAAATGTACCATTTTGGGAATGCGTCTGGTGAATTTTCACTCACAGTCTTCACTAGATCTTTTTGAAATGTAATTACTTTGTAATGGGAAAAGCAAAATCCCTTGACCCACGTGACAACTGCCAGTTAATCTGTAATTTGGTTTTAAATTAAGTTGGTTGAGAGATGAAAACTGGCCAGGACCCTGTTCTTTAGAAAGAAGCTGCAGGGCTTCTTGCGCTCAGCTGAGGGGGCAGATTTGATTTGCGATCTCGCCAGCAAGTTGGTTGTAGAGAAATAACGAGAATTGCTGCAGAGATCATAAAGCGAGCTTTTGTCCATTCACTTCATATGCAGTTAAAAATCAATCAGACCACCCATCGCCCCTTGCTGTGGACCTTTATAAAATTCAAATGTACCTTCTTTCCATATTTACCCAAAAACTAATTGTCGTACTATTACACAGCCCAACGTTGTAACTGCTCTAGCTACATTATGCAAGAAACAGATTTTCAGTGCAATTTAATCCTCACGGTAGTGTCTGCACACGTTTCTTCCCGACAGTAAAACACTTCCATTCATATAGTTCACTTCACAGGATATCCCAGAGCACTTTACAGCCTCCACCCACTATGGAAAGTTACAGCTGTAATGTAGCAGAACAGCCAACTTGCCTCTAACAAGCTTTGACAAAAAACAATATTATGCTAACCCAGTGTACTCTCCTGGCAATATTTGAAAGGCAGAGTAAATCTCGGAGAATTTCCCCTTTCTTTGAGCTGTGCCGTGGGGTCTACCCGCATGTCAGACGAGGCACTGATTTTAATGTCTTGTCTAGAAGAAAGTAATTTAGTTTAGAGACACAGCACAGAAACTGGCCCTTCGATCCACTGAGTCCACACCGACCAGTAATCCCCATACATTACCACTATCCAACACACTAAGGGCAATTTATAACTTTACCAAGCCAATCAGCCTACAAACCTGTAGGTCTTAGGAGTGTGGGAGGAAACCGGAGCACCCAGGGAAAACCCCACGCAGGTTACCCATACAAACTCCGTACAGACAGCACCCGTAGTCAGGAGTGAACCCTGGTCTCTGGTGTTGCAAGGCAGCAACTCTACCACTGTGCCATCCTAGTACTTGAGTACCAGCTCAGGTTCGTGTTCTGAGCTGACACACATCACCTCTGAATCTGACAAAAGTGCTACAGTTGAGTTATGGCGAACACCTTATGATACAGCTCCAACATCAAGCTTAGTGCCAGTGCTCCATTCCCACCATAGTAAGGGAAAGTACAAAGCACTTTTCCAACACAGGGAAGGAGGGGTGAACATATAAGAACAAGGACTTCTGATCCACTTTATTACTTCAATGTGACTCCATAGAGAGGGGCAGCTGGATATATAGAAACAAAAATGAATGTGATTCAAGAATATTATTCCAACTATAATTTGAGTAAAATAGGTCTTTCCCCTTAGCCAGGACATCAAAATAGCTCTGGTGTAAGAATGTATTATTTTTAAACAGCAAATTTCACAAAGTAATTCTAAACATTGTAAAATATTTTCCAACGTTTTATCTTTGAGTCCTTTCATTAAGATATTTACTTAACAGCTCTGATTTCCACAATCAACAAAACACAACTTTTCTCAGCAAGCAAGGCCTTTCAGGAAACGCTATACAGCTGTCAGCGCTGTTTATAAAAAAAAGTGTTTTCCTACCCTTACAGTGTGTAATGCCATGGGGATCTGCAGCCTTTAATAACACTGTAAACAAACAAATTCAGCCAAGCAACTTATGGTTTCTGCCTCTGCACATGATCGGGGCCTTGCTTCCAAACAACACCTTCTCCAGCACCCCCACCCCCACCCCCCCCCCCACCCCCCCACCCCCACCCGGTACCTCCCCGATACACTATGCCTGGCTGGCAAGAAAGATAATGTGAATACTTGGAACTACTCTTGAGCCTCTGACAGACAGGATGTGGGGAAAAAAAAATGCCCGCATGTGTAGCGATCAACTTTTTGACCAGTCATGTCAAAATAAAGGTGGACAAATGCAACAGCTAAACCCTGCATTATCGCTGTCAGATCTTTTGGAAAATAGAACTGAATCTGCACTTCTCCAAAGTCCCCATCAGTGTAGGTGAATTGCAGGGGTACAGTCTCTTTGTCATCAGGATCTCACTGCTATCTTGCTCAATGCTGCCATTATTTGAGAAACATGTCAAGCTGTTTGTCCTGCCCTGATCTGTCGTCTAAGCATGTACTGTGTTCACCCATCAGACCAGAACTGGACCATATCAAAGCAGCACAGCTCCAGTGACCCTAGGTTCAATCCTTCAGACATAGATCATTCCGCCTGGAAAACAGGTTCTTCCCTCCATCTCCCCCCCCCCCCCCCACCGCCATGCTTGCGCCAACGAACAATGACCCCGTACACTAGCACCATCCTACACACAAGGGACCATTTACAGAAGATAATTAACCTACAAACCTGTACACCTTTGGAAGCTGGGAGGAAACCAGAGCAGCCAGAGAAAGCCCATGCAGTCACAGGGAGAACATACAAACTGTATCGACCAGGATTGTAGTTCATAGTCAGGATTGAACCGGGTCTCTGGCGCTATAAGGCAGCAATGCTACTGAGGCGCCACTGTGCCACCTTGTCGTCCAGTGCTGCCTGTGCGGAGTTTCCATGTTCTTCCTGTGTGGGCTTCCTCCTGGTGTTCCAGACAGGTGGCCTGGCAGCCTGTCTGGAACAGAAAACTGCCCCTATTGTGTAGGCAAATGGTAAAATCTCAGGGTAGTTGATGGCAATGTGGGGAGAATAAAACAAGATTATTGTAGGATTAGTGTGTCCGTGTTATATGACTCTCTGGGGGCCATGACCAAATGGTGACCTGAAAACAGGACCAGCTTTGAATTTTCACTCTGCCCCAGCCCTACAAGACAATGGCACCAACTGCAGCACTCCCACAATACAATGCAGGGGTAATCCAAGCTTCCACTTTGCTAATGTGCACATGCTGTATTTAGCCTCCAGAGCCCTGCAGGCATTAGGCTTTAAAGAAGCTAATTCATCCCAAGCTCCAGAAGGATTTGACCCAGAATACTCTGCTCTGCTTTATCCTACAAAACCTGGGTCACCGTGATACAGCATGCCACAGCTGACTAATTGTTTCTGTTTAAACTCGGTCCCTGACCATCATTTTCATGTGACAAGGTAGATCAATTTCACGGGCCATAAGTTTCATATGGAATTCCCTGTCCTTGGTTAAATTATTTCATTCCTAATTCTCAATGGAAAAAAAAATACTGAAAAACTGGGACAGCAAGATGAATGAGCGAGTAAGTAATGTAAATAGGAGCAATAAGCCATCATTGGATGAAAGATAGGAAGAACTCATTACATTACTTTATCAGTGGAGCTCAGAATTTCCTTTAAGTAATAACATGACAGATTGTGAAGTCCCCTGTGTACTTACTATATGTGGAATTATAACTGCAATAGATTACTCTTTCAAGATACTGTTTAAATTACATATGAACTTATGATATTATGGCTGTTATTACATCTATGAAAACAGAAAGCCTATTTCATTTCAATAATTTACAGATTACTTGATAGCACATGATGAAAGAATAATATTAACATCTAAATTATTGGATTATTCTCTCAAGAAAAAAAAGTTATGTAAATTGCTCATCATATCAAATGAATAAAAAGCATGCATTCTCATATGATTCAAATGTGAATCATATTATCTCCAAAAAAACTAAATAGTAATATACTTTAATCTCAATAATCTTCATGGTTTTCGCCCTGCAGCTTTTACACAGGGAGAAGTAAGCTTTATTGGTTTGCACATGTCTGATCTGCCATGATCAGTAATTAAAGTCATTACCATTTAATCCGGTGCGTTTTTCTTTCCCCATTACATCATCTGTAAATGTTGGAATCTTAAATGTTTCAGATAACGTCTATGCCAAAGAATCATACTTCACTACGCTCAATTTTTAAAAAAATAACTCTGCACTCAACTGGGGAAGTTTCCCATAACCAGTGGTTTACAAGGAAATACTAATTTTCCTGCTGCAAATAATTAATCCAAAGAATATGATTTTCATGAGCTGTTGCACCTCATACCCTTTAGACAGCTGATATTGATTTCTGAAGGTCTTAAGTTTAAAAAATCTTAAATCCAAGATGCAAAATATAATACAAAAAAATGTTTTCCAAAATATTCTATTACTTTTGTAATTGTTTGGAGGGTTTGTTGGATTATTCCCCCGTTCTATTTTAAAACAGTGAACTAAACCACGCCTTAATATGCCAAGAGTCACTCCTCTGAGCAGCCACACCTCCCATTCCTTTTATATTTCAGGCTGCTGAACTGACGGACTGTGGAGGGGTTAGAGAGATGTCCTCAGATTTATCTGTGCGCTCCTTGCAACCCGCCAACATAAATCCAACCGTCTCCCTATTGACCTTGGATCAGCCAATGCGCAACATTTGACAACTAATAAATACCACCCCGAGTACTCAGCCGGGCGATCTTATGTGTTCCTCTTTTTTTTGCCTTGTGTCACTTTAACATTATTTTCAAATTCAGCCCGAAGGCGAGGAGCTGGAAGCAATGTGGAAATTGTTGGAACGAAGCACATGTCTGACTTTCTGCTCAAAGATCGATCCGGCCGCTTGTACAAAATAAAACAAACAACTTTCCATCCCGAGGTTCACACGTTGAGCAAACAGCAAAGAGTTTGAGACCTTTTTTAAAAAAAAAAAAAAATTCCTGCTGGCCAGCGGACCCCTGCCTAAAAGGCAGGCGGCGGAGTTAATCTAGCGAGAGCTTTGCAAGGATTATGATGGGAAGATTACAAAGCCGACACCGCTTTTCTCACCGTGTACAGCCCTCTGCATGCGCCGAGGCGGGCGGGCAGTGTTGAACTTGCAGCGCCCGGTGGCTGGCTGTGGGCTCGCCGGCTGGTGGGACACGCTCCCGTCCTGACAGCTGCGTCGATCCAGCGGACGCGAACTCCTCTCCCCAAACACTTATGCAACATCAGGCTCTGCCTGGACTGCAGGAGAAAGTGTGGCAGCATTGTTGCCCGCCGCTCCCCCCTCTCTGTAGACAAGTTGTCCCTTTCTGCCCGGCGCCCGTCCTCAGCGCAAACACGGTAACAGTGCCGGTCCCGGCCAGTGATCGGGACTGTCTGTGTCTGTGTGTGTCTGTGTCTGTGTACACCGCCGCCGCCGCCGCTCACTGTTGCGCTCTCAGTGCAATGCCACGGCTCCGCGTGATTCAGCTGTTGTCAGTTTCACACCAGTCCCGCCTCTCCCTTCTCTCTCCTCCCTCCCCTCCTCTTCGCTCCTCCCTCTCTCCACCATCCCTCTATCCTCCTACTCTTCCACCCTCCCTCCCTCTCCTCCCGCCCCTCTACTCCTGCATCCCCTCTTTCCCTCCTCCTCCTCCTCATCCCTCCCTCCCTCTCTCCTCCTCCCGTCCACCCACAGGGAAGCCCGCAGCCAGCTGCACCATTGGCTGCCCTCTCTCCTGATTGATGTGGGCATGTTTCATTACAAACCGCGCACCAAGGCACCGACAGTCGGTAACACAAGTGTAAGTCAGCCGTTGCATTTACATTCTGTGCATCCGATCCACATTAAATGCTTATTTACTACCCAGACCGACTTTTTAAGTGAAGCGAGGGAGGCCTGTGCACAGTAAGCGAATGGGAATGCAAAGCTGCAATTAACACAGTGTTTATACAACAGCGCGGTATTTAACTAAAAAATAAAGGACAATTGGGCCCGTCGCAGCCCAGATTAAAGCGAAGTGCAACAAAAGTTATCTTGCAGAACACTGCATCACAGGTCAGGGACCCCTTGCACGGAATATAGAATGGTCATCAACAATGAAATCTTGTCACATTTTTTTCCCGCCTCGCCTTTGTCACCACTTTTTAACGCGTGAATAGGAAGGGTATTAACACCGTCCAAAAGGTCACCTGTTCGGGTTGCATAGTTAATCCGGCTCACGGAACATATACATTACTGTTTCTAGTGCACCAAAGCAGGTGACTGAGCAAAAGCACAGTGGGAGTCTGAGCTTTAGTTTAGATTTAGTCTTAAATTTAGGAGTTTGAAGAAGGGTCCTGACCCGAAACGCCTTGTACTCGCTGGAATTTAGAAGATTGAGGGGTGATCTCATAGAGACTTACAAAATTCTTAATGGGTTGGGCAGGCTAGATGCAGGAAGATTGTTCCCGATGTTGGGGAAGTCCAGGACAAGGGGTCACAGTTTAAGGATAAGGGGGAAGTCTTTTAGGACCGAGATGAGAAAATCGTTTTTCACACAGAGAGTGGTGAATCTGTGGAATTCTCTGCCACAGAAGGTAGTTGAGGCCAGTTCGTTGGCCATATTTAAGAGGGAGTTGGATGTGGCTCTTGTGGCTGAAGGGATCGGGAGTATGGAGAGAAGGCAGGTACAGGATACTGAGTTGGATGATCAGCCATGATCATATTGAATGGCGGTGCAGGCTCGAAGGGCCGAATGGCCTGCTCCTGCACCTAATTTCTATGTTTCTATGTTTCTATGCCACCCATTCATGTTCTCCAAAGATGCTGCCTGAGTTACTCCAGCGCTTTGTGTCTTTTCTTAGTTTAGTTTAGTTTAGAAATACAGCATGTAAACAGACCCTTCTGCCTACCCAGTTCATGTCTACCATCGCTTTACACTAGTTCTATGTGATCCCACTTCCTCAACCATTCCCTGCACTCTAGAGCAATTTTACAGAGGTCAATTAACCTACAAATCCGCACATCCTTGGCATGTGGGAGGAAACCAGAGTACCTGGAGAAAAGCCAGGCGGTCACAGGGAGAACGTGCAAACTCCACATAGGCAGCACCCAGGATTAGGTTCAAACCCAGTTCTCAGGTGCTGTGAGCAGCGACTCTACCAGCTGCGCCACTGTCCCGAAAGTCAACAGATCAATAATGATCCTGCTCCCAGTGTATGCCTCATACACATGAACAACTTTATGTAGGCACCTCAATGCAGATTGTTAGTAGCACCATTACTGCCTCCATAAACCCCTTCAAATATATTGTGTAGGAAAGAACTGCAGATGCTGGTTTAAATCGAAGGTAGACACAAACTGCTGGAGTAACTCAGGGGACAACGCAGCATCTCTGGAGAGAAGGAATGGGTGACGTTTTGGGTTGAGACCCTTCTCTGCAAATATATTGGCAGATTGGGCCAATCTGTGAGGATGTCCTCACTCATATCAACAGGTTAGGTTAATTATTGTCACGTGTACTGAGGTACAGTGAAAAGATTTGTTTTGCATGCTATCCAATCAAATCAGATAATACTACACATAAATATAATCAAGCCAAACTCATACAATAGGTAGAGTGAATGGAAAGATACAAAGTGCAGAATGTCGTTCTCAGCATTGTAACACACCAGTTCCAGAAACAATGTCCAATGTCAGCAATTGGGCCGGGGTGAATTGAACAGTACTCTGGCTTATGGAAGGAGCTTCTTTGGTCTGAAGCTCACCAGCTTCAATAGGACCATGAACACACATCTATATACCTATCTCCAGAAATGAATACCCACCTCCAAACTGCATCAGAGCAAAAGATTTCCAGTAGGATAAATGAGACACTACAATGGTGTCCTCATAGCATCATTGAAACAAATTGTTTTATACTTCTTAGACATGACAAGAACTTAGGCCTGACACCATTCAAATTGCTAGTGAAACCTTGGAATGTACAAAACATTTTTGTAGTCTCTCTGAATAGTGTTGGCTCTCAGCACAACGACCAAAAGTTTTTTCGCAGAGGGTGGTACGTATATGGAATGAGCTACCAGAGGAGGTAGATGAGACAAGCACTATGTCAACATTTAAAACACATTTGGACAGGTACATGGATTGGAAAGGTTTAGAGGAATATGGGCCAAATGCGGGCTGGTGGGATTAGTGCATCTTGGTTGTCATGGGCACGTTGAACTGAAGGGCCTGTTTCCATGCTGTGAGACACTATGTGCACCACAATCATAGCCACAGACTGTACTACATCTCGATCAAAGGCAACAATTGTGGATACTTCACAGGACTCGTCGTCACCTCAGAATCCTCTACCACAAAGGACTGTTCAAGATGAAGATAAAATACATATCAAGCATGACTTTAAAAATCTAAAACAGATCCATCTTATTGTCATCCAAATGGGGATTGAGTTTTTTTTAAAGAAAACATAATGAGGAAGCATGTTTGGTTGTTCACCCTGTAAAGACTTGCCATTTCTAGGCCCATGTTATGTTGGCACGATTAAATCAATCTGTGGGGACAAATGCTGGGCATATGTTTTTTAACTAAAAAACTTGGTAATACAATTTGAGATGTGAATTGTAGTGTACAGGATGGTGCTGTGCCACAAGGACAGGTGCGTGCCTGAATTCACTTGATCTCAACTCTCACTTTGTAATGTACGAACAGAGTGCTGCTTTCTCAACTGGCTCACATCCCAATGTTCAGACCTCTGTGCCGCAGGTGACATTAAAGCAACATGAAGGTGCCTACACATCAGTGGAGTTCCTTGCTGATATACCGTATGTTCAATCATTTCAACATTGACAATTGGTTCCTATGCATTTCTTCCAGTCTTGTGTACTGCATTCATTGCTCATGATGTGGTCTCCACCAATTGGAAATTGCACAGATAGGGTGACCACTTTGCCAAGCACCTACATTGAGTCCACAGTGGCAATCTCGAGCTTCCTGTTGCTTGTCACTTTAATCCCTCAACCCTCTCCCACTCTAATCTCTTTGTCCGTGGCTCCTATATTTTTACCGCAAGTCCAAATGTATACTTGTGGAACCAAACCTTATCTTCTGTATAGATTGGAATCAATATTGCATTCATCAATTTCTATTTTAATTCACCAAATTGAAGTACGTTATTTTCTCTGGTTATATCTAAACTGTAATATGTTTCTGTTTATTACTCTTCACCAATATAGCCTGATTTTGGCCTATATACGTTTCACAATTTTTTCATGTTCCTTTGTCTGTGTTCTCTCTCCCTCTCTCTTTCCCTTGTGATTGCCACATTAAAATATCAGCCACATCGCTTCATCCACAGCTACTCAACTAATCATAGAAACAAATAACAATAGAAATTAAGAGCAGGTTAACCCATAAAACCTGCTCCATCATTCATATGATCATGCAAAGTCAGCACCGTTACTGCTTTCTCTGCATATTACTTGACCTCTTTGGCTATCAGAACATGAGTGTAGCAAAAAGGAGCAGAAATAGGCCATGGACTGGGCCTTCCTAGCTTTATTAATTATTACTGGGCATCCAATATCCAAAAGATATTACTCTGGCTCCACCGACCAGATACAGACTGGTGTCTGCTTGAATCACAATCCTGTTACTCCTCGTCTCTCCCAGCTTTAGTATATTCCTCCCTGCCATTGAAACCCTCTAGATTTACATCCAACCCTGTCGTACTATCAACCATCAAAATTTTTAACCAATTTCGTTGCCATTATAAGCTTTCATCAGCTTCAGTTCTGGGTCCCATTCACAGTAAACATTTATTCCCCCCCTCTACACTTGACTCAACCTTTCGACAGTGGGGTTTGAATGGTCTTATGTCCATTAAGGATTTATACATTAACAACATATTTGATAGTTTCGACTACCTACACAAAAAACATGGCCTCCCACATAATCATTTCTTTAAATATCTTCAGGTTCGCCACTTTGTCATGAAACAATTTCCTTCTTTTCCTGATCTCCCTCCTGTCACAGTGTTGGATAAACTCACCCTTACCTTTGCAAATAAAGGACTGATCTCTGCTGTATATTCTCGATTGATGCATTTAGGAGATCAAAACCTGAACAAAGTTAAAGCTAGGTGGGAGGATGACCTTGGTATGAATCTATCTGAGGAATGCTGGACAGAAGCGCTGAAAAAAGTCCACTCCTCGTCATCTTGTGCTAGATTGGGGCTCATACAATTTAAAGTTTTACACAGGGTTCATTTAAGCAAAGCTAGGCTTGCTAACATATATCCAGGGACGGACGCTGGCTGTGACAGATGCTCGTTCTCTCCAGCCAATCCAGCTCATGCATTCTGGTCTTGCCCCAAACTTGTTAACTACTGGGCAGTGGTTTTTTAAATGATCAGTGAAGTCCTTGGGATGACAGTGAGACCTTGCCCGCTTGTAGCTGTATTTGGTGTAGCAGATAAAACCTTGGGTTTAAATACAACCCAATCTGATATCATTACATTTACATCACTTTTGGCCCGTAGGAGAATCTTGCTGGTCTGGAAATCTAACACTCCTCCATCTGCCGCTGCTTGGCTGGAAGACATCATGTTGTTTTTAAGGTTAGAAAAGATTAAACTCACATTGAGGGGGTCTGTGAAAAAGTTTTATTTGAAATGGGAACCCTTTTTTTATCATACTTTGAGGGTCTAAAGGAACTACCTGTTGACTGAGGGCACTTGACATTAAGTGGGGATCTGCCTTTATTTTGTTTTGTTACTTTATTATTGTTAAAAAGTGCATTCGATTTTGTGATATATTTGGATTGTGAAAAAATAAGCTGCCAAGGGGCGTTTAAGGAGGGTGGGTTAGGATTATTTTGTTTATATTATTATTATTATTATTATTTTTTATAAAATACAAAATGGAGGAAAATGTAATGCTATACATCAGGTGTACTGTGATTTTTTTTCCCCTCCAATAAAAAACTATTAATTTAAGAAATAGGCCATTCAGCCCCTCTAGCCCGCCCTGCCATAGCTAATCTTCTCCAGGTCCCTTCTCTTCTTCGCCAGTTCTCCAATTTCCTTATGTTTCACAAGTGTATTAATTTCCTTCAAAAATCCCCAATGATCTAGAATACAAAATTGCCAGGATAGAAAAATTCACAGGTTAACCTTCTTATGCAACCCAGTTTTAAGTGAGTGAGCTCTAATCTTATAACTCCATCCCTCATTTCAGGTCGTCCCACTGATGGAAGCATCTACCCCTCGTACTCTCTAAGGATCTTACATAAAATCACTCCAGATGTTACTGAACTCCAGGGAATTGAGATGTACTTTCTTTACCCACTATTGAGAGGCCAACTCCCTCATCCTAGCAGGTGCCCTTGTGACTCTCTTTTGGTATGCATACAAAACCAAGCACGCTATCTAGGTGTGGCCAATAAGAACTATATATAACTCCATCTTCAATATGCTTAAACATTTGGTATCCTATGGTACATAATTTCATTCTTTATCCAATTTTTTGATGAAGGTGAAGAAATTCCTCCTAATATCAGTCCTAAGTGACCTACCCAGTATCATGGTTCTGGACTTCCACACTATCTGGGATATCGTTTTTAGTCAGTCTAGTCCCATCTGGATGTTATATGTTTCAGTAAGGTCCCATCGACATCTGGTAATTTAACAAATAACATTCCCCTTGTGCCATCCTCCCTTCACATGCCAGTCCTGCCATCCCAGGAATCAGTCTCATGAACCTTCCATCCAGAGCAAGATAGGAGATCAAAACTGCACACAGCTTGCAAGTTGTGGTCTTTCCAGAGTAGTGTACAGCTGCTCCTAGTAACCTTTATATTGCTGTTTATCACTCATCTAGCTGTCTCCACCTTCCCCCTTCCCTCTCCCTAACGGACACAATCTGCTTTTTGTTTGTCTACCTCCATCTATCACCCACCTGCCTCTGTTTCCCAACTCCAGCCTGCCCTCTCCCTTACCTGGTGGCTTAATCTACCTATGTTCCTTCACCCCTTCTTGGCCCACCGTCACCCCCTCGCCCCTGTCCCACCACTCCTCCTCCCCTTTTTTTCCAGCCATCTTCTCCCTCCACTCCTAATCGTAATTCAGGGGTTTGATCCAAAATGTCAAAATTCCTTTGCCACCACAGATGCTGCTTAATCTATTGAGTTCCTCCAGTTATTCCAGATTTCAGCATTTGCAAACTCTTTTGTCTCCATTCCTCCTCCTGCATTCAATTCCTCTGACTATGCAGTCAAATGTGCCATTTGCTTGCATGCGTACTTTCATCAATTGGTGCACAAGGGCATCCAGGTTTCACTGCATCTATTTTCCTAACGTCTACCGATAAAACATGATGGCTACCGTGGTCGTGCCACATCAAGGATATTCCCCACTCTCCCTACAACTAAAAACAAATCTGTTTTCTTCCTTTACCAGTTCCATGAAGGGCCTTCCACCAGAAACATTGATTCTGTTTGTCCATCTACAGATGCTGTCTGACCTGCTGAACATTTCTAGCATTTTCTGTTTTTATTCACAGTTCAGGAATCATAATTTTCAGCAGTCTTCTGATTTACTTTAAAATTTTACCTATGACATTGGATTCTTTATACATTAAACTAAAAATCATAATCAGATTGTCAGAAATCCTACGGATCATTGGTCCTGCATATGTATTCCATAAAAACCCGCAAGTGTCTAAATCTGATATATTAATTATAAAAAAATAATGCTTGTTAATTAACAGGTGGAAACCTTTATTAAGTCAGCAGAATAGCTGCTTCAAATGCCACCAAAGTCTGAAGTCATGACCTATGTGTATTCTCAACTACAAGGCATTCCATATTGTGAGCTGTTTATACTTCTTGGCAAAAACTGCAGAGAATGGACCATAACAAATATCAGTGAACTAAAGTGTATCGTATAATTTCACAGTTGGAAATATTTTTTAATTGCAAAACTTTTCTGAACCCTTTCATTATAGGGGAGCTCGCCAGATCTTTCCTCAACTCAGCATCTGTCCATGACCAAGAAGAATATGTTCTCTTGAATATTTTGCTCTGTTATTGAAGTTGAAACTTGCAATCAAGGCTGTTAGGCATTGTAGGATAACATGGATCCAGATTGAATCAATGTAATTGTGTTTTTTAGCATAATTGATAAGCCAAACAACTTTCCCTCCACAATCCAAGGAACATTCCTATTCATCTCAAAAGAATAAAGTTCATTTTGTGGTTTACTCCGTCATTGTATCAGCCTTTTGTTCATTGATTATATCTTCCATTTACTTACATATGAAATCATTTTAGAAATGTGGATTACATTTGTGCAAATTAATCATTTTTTCCAGCATAATTAAAATTGTAAAATGAGTGTAAAATGGAAACTTCAGTGATTTGTTTCAAAATACTGGTTGCACCAATACTTCAAAACATAGAAACATAGAAAATAGGTGCAGGAGTAGGCCATTCAGCCCTTCGAGTCAGCATCGCCATTCATTGTGATCATGGCTGATCATCCAAAATCAGTACCCTGTTCCCATATCCCTCGTTTCTTAAGAGCTACAGTATATCTAACTCTCTTTGGCAAACATCCAGTGAATTGGCCTCCACTGCCTTCTGTGGCAGAGAATTCCACAGATTCACAACTCTCTGGCTGAAAACGTTTTTCCTCATCTCAGTCCTGAATGGCCTACCCCTTATTCTTACAATGTTATTTATTTAATGTTACTAACTTGTACCTAAAAATTATTTTGTAGCTGTGAGAAGAATGGTATGTGGCTCATGAAGTGCCCTGATGTACATTCACTGTGAAAATACACATCTAAAGCACAGGTCAAGGGTTGAATTTAAGCTTGTATGTTCTGGATGAGGTAAAATGAACAGGAAAAACATATCTGGTTTGACAGGAATATAAATCGGCACAGGGAAATGCCAACTGTTGCATTGAATTATTATGGAAATTTTCATTGGCATGGGAAGATAAAGTTTGCTTACAGGCATCTAAAACTTGTTCAGTGTTAGAGACTTTGTATATTGAATTATTTTATAAAGCCTTTCTTATTGAATTCTTTTGCCACATACCAATGTTATTATTCATCAGTGAAGCAATTTTTGCTACAGTGTTCATTTTGGTGACTGGTTTCATATGAGTGCAAAACATTGAATCCCTGACGATACAGACAGCAGATGGCCAGGGGATGAATTACAGATGTGTTTTATGAGGAAGATGCCATTCTCTCTAGAATTGGCCTAAAACTATATTTGCACTTCATTCTTATCTACAAGATTTTTGTACTCCATTCAAAGTTGAATTCCTTTGTGTGCTCTGTCTGTTAGCAAGATCCCCACACCTTTTGTAACATCCGATGCTTTCTTAAAACAGAGAGAAAAATGTTTTCTAAAGAATAAATTTGATGCCTGAATAGACTTAGAAATTTATTTGTTCATACTGGAAAGCCAGAGAATACAATTATAGAATGATGCAGAACAAATTGAGGGCATTCTGTCCATCATATCTTCATTAGCTCTTTCCTCACAACTCTAAAAATCCTCCTTTCATGTATCCATCCAATTTTCTTTTGAAAGATGTTACTGAAGGTTTGTATCACCCCTTCAGGCAATGCATCATTAAAACTCATGTAAAATTGCAGACCCCTTGTGATCTCTAGCTGTCCATCACTGTAGGTAGCTTCTTATTGAATCTGTCAAAAAGTCTCAGGATCACGAACAGGCAACAAATTATAATCCCCAGGCTAAGAACAACCATCTCAGTTTCTCTTTATAATGTACAGTACCACTCTTTCAGAAATCTTGCCACTACCTCCTCTATGACCTTGACATGCATGTACTTTTGCCCAGTGTTCATCTTTGGCTCTTATCAGGAACTGGGGTCTAAACAGTGGTTTTAAAATGGTTAGCATATCTATTTAGTTTTTGTACTCAGTGCCTTCATTTACAATGCCAGGGGATCTATGATGCTTTTTTAACAGCCCATCTACAGTAAATGGTTCAACAACTGTTCTATATTTACATATCTGCATCCTCCCATCTCCTTACCTGCTCCGAACCAAAGGGTTCCCACCGAAACTTCACCTGTACCTCTTCTCCAGATATGCTGCCTCACCTGCTGAGTTGCTCCAGCACTTTGTGTCTATCTCGGTATAAACCAGCATCTGCAGTTCCTTCCCGCACACATGGTTGTAGCTTTGCTTAATATAGCCTCTCTGTTGGAGCTGGCTGAGTAGCTGATAACCTGAATGCTAGGGATGGTGGCCTGACAGTAGCCTGCTTTTCATAAACTTGGATTCTTTTGTAGAGACATGATTGATGGTACATTTCCAATGCTTGCATGAGATGCTTACTGTAGATAGTTAAAATCTCTAGGGCTTACAGCAGGGCGAGAATCAGTTCCACATGGTAGACTATGTTTTATGCTGGGATTAGGGATTTTTATTCAGATGCCTGAAGACTGTGCTGGTGCACTGGGCATGGTGACATATTTCTTCATTGATGTTGCGTCTTTACTGAGAAGTGGCTCCCATGCCATCTAAAGTGTGAGCCATTATTGTAAGGTGTCCTGACGTGCAGCAGTGCAACAAGTTACTCTGTATCTCCTGTACCTGTGAAATGCAATTTACTGAACTTAAAAAAGTAGTTCATGTTACACAGAGCCTACTAAATTGTCCCTATATCCCCCTTAATATTGTTACCTTTTCTCTCTCTTTAGGTAATGTTCCTTTCCCCACACAATCTGTTGTTATTAACTCTTCCTTGACAAACCCATCTGTCTCTAAAAACTGACACTTCATCTCCAATTTTCCTTACACCAAGCATTGATGTGCTGTACCTCCTCAAATGTGTATTAATTTTTCCCAGAGAATCTGTTTTAGTTTCTCCATTCAGGTTCCTGCCACAATAACAAAACAATGAACCCAAATTACAAACAAAACAAAATATGGCTTTGGAAAAGTCGTCTGTCGCTCCCCATCTTTCTCATCTTTTGATTTGACACACTAACTGTACCATTACCCTCCAACGCCTTTCCATCATCTTGCTACTGGGTGGGACCACTGTAGCTGGGTTTCATTGTTAATTGCAGTCAATGTAGCCCTGGAATACCTCTTCTTATTGTTAAGGTGCCACACCTCTGATGTTGCCAAAGGATCTACTCCTACTTCTCATCTACTTGCTTTCGCTCAGAGTCAACATCCAAAAACATAGTTTCACTTTCCATGTAATTCTTGATAGTTCCCATTACTATTTCAAATACTTTGCTATTTGCTAAAAAATAATAAGGAAGGGGACGTCCAACTAAACATGACCAGAGCCATCATAATTGGGTATCTTATTTGATCCAAAGCTGTTGTTTGGATCTCATATTCATGCCTTCATTAAGACCCCTGCAATGTTGTCCAAATCTAACTCCGAGTCTGATCACCTGACGTGAAATAATGAACCATGAACCAGTCTCCTTCTAGTCTTGCCAATTTCAGTGCACTTTGATGCATTGCTAAAAAAATGAGCGGCTATCAGAACCCTACTGATAATGCCATAACTTGTGTAAAGTCCCATTTACTCACTACACTCTGTGATCGCTCCTGATAAAGCAAAGTTTACATTTAAAATTTCTAATTCTCATTTTTAACTCACCCCATGGCCTTGCACACCTTTATCCCAAATATATGTAATCTTCAACCCCCCACAAGCTTACAGGATATGAATCCAGGTTTTACAAATTCCGATCTTGGTCATCCCTAAATTTAATCATTTCACCCATTTCAATCTCTGGAATTTCTACCTTAAAGGTCATTGCTTCTTTACATGTCCTTTCTTTCTAAGACATTACATTAAAAAAAAAAACTATTTTGTCAACCAAAGTATTAGTTACTGGCCTTAATAAATTCACATGTAGTTCAATGTCAAGTCTTGTTAGATAATGATATAAAACTCTGGGAGGTTTTGCTATGTCCAGCTAAATATAAATTGTGATTAGATAATAGCTGGTTAAGTTAATACATTTGTATTCTTAGTCTGCCCAACTTTTATGGGCCAAGTACATGAAAGTAGGATCTAATTCAAGTCTGATTGTTGTATCATGTTCTTTATCACCAAATATCAATTGTCATGGATGGAAGTGTAAAGCAGCCTTTAGATAAATTGCAAAGCACTAAAGTGTTTTCATGGTCAACGATTTGTTAAGGCACTAAAGAAAGGAGAACATTTAAGAAAGACTGTCAATTTAATTAATTGGAATCCATGAACTGCCCAAGTAGCTGATACTGTTTTTACTTGAATTAGTATAATTACGATCAGAAAGTTTCAATTTTAATTCATTTAATAGTTAACAAAGTTTCTTCATATTTTGAACACTGAGTGGTTTGATGAACCTAATCTCTTTAAATCCTTTGCCAACATTGACAGAATACTCAGCCAAATGTACAAGGTTTTATTTTAACTCTGTCAATTCTCTCTCAATGGTGCACATATTGATTACACTAGAAATTCCAGTTTGTGACTGTACAAAGAGGCCTTTATGCCACATTATGATTTTATTAATGACCAAGCAGACCTTACTTCCTTGTATGATGGACTCCAGATTTGGATAAATTCTGCTTGTGCAGGCAATGGAATTACATAATTAAACATTACTTTGATAGATGCTAGTTGTAGGTAACTGTAATTCATTCCCTCATCCATCACATCAAAGAGAAGTGCATTTTCTTTTTTGTGTTAAATAATTTTACAATGAGGATATCATTCCTCCCATGATTGCTCATGAACCCGATTTGTTTCAATGAATATATTAGCATGTTAATTATTTTTAAAGTGTGCTCCCTTTACATCTCACCCTTACAATGCATGGCTTTGATTTCATGTGAAGTGCAATTATTTTTGAGGCGTTATTTCCATCCATACAGCACAATGAATTAATTTCTAACTGCTGTGAACTATACTTATGAATCTTGGCATGAATAACCAGAGAGAAAGCATATAACTGGGAGTAATGCCAGTTTTATGTGACATGTAAATCAATTATAATTTCTTTGTTTAACTAACTGAACTTGTTTCCTGAATTCCAACCCTATTTTAGTGCTAAAGTCGTGATTTCCAAATAATGAATTTATATTTGTGATGCAGAACCATTTTATATTAAGTACAAGTATCATTCTTCCCATTCACAAAGGATATTTAGTTTTCAACATTTGATTTATACCAAACTAAAATAAAACCCTGATAGAGAATATTTTAGCTACTTGACGCTTATTGTTGTAATTAGGCTTAAATTCTTAAACCATCTTGTGCTGTTGTAAAGTACAGGAAGGAACTGCAGATGCTGGTGTAAAACAAAGACAGGCACAAAAATCTGGAGTAACAGCGGGTTGGGCAGTATCTCTGGAGAAAAGGAATAGGTGACGTTTTGGGTCGAGAATCTTCTTCAGACTCATCTGTCTATTATGCTGTTATAAATGTAGACTGCATGACTGTAGCAACAAGATTTCAGAGAACTTGGATGACTTTAAATTAAAGTAACTGAAGCTGCTTTTAAAATTTTAGGCTACATTTTTATTGCACCTTTAAGGTAGCAAAATGTAAAGATTGGAACATGCCAAATTGGAGGGTGGAAGATTGCAACCTTCACGTGGTCCGCCCTATTTCAACTAATCCAATCAATTCAACGTGCACAAATGGAAGATCAAATAGAACAAGTTGTCCAACAACTTTAGGTTGTGCACGCCACACGAAAGAAGAAGAAGATGCCAAATTGGAATTGGAATTGAGTTGATTTGTGCATTTAGTTTGGTTCAATTTGTATTTCAGATTGGATCAAATAGTGTGTTGGATTTGGGTCAGATTGTTTGTTAGTTAATGTTGTAAGCTTCAATGAATAGAGTGAAGAACGAGGTAGTTGTATGAAACACGTGACACAGAGGGTTCATATTATCATATAACATTGTCTTCGCAGGGCTCAGAGAAGTTATGTCCAGGTCATAAAGACTAGCAACAATAAGCACCTTAATTTCTACATTGTACAATATTGGGAGAGTTAGGGAGAGATCATTCTCAGTCTTCTCCTAACACAAGCCAGCCTTCAGCCAGTTCAATTCACATTACATGATATCAAGAAATCGATGAGCTCAGTAGTTTAGCCAAAGGCTAAAGGTCCCTAAAATAGACTGGTGGAGTGCTATAAAAAGTGTGTGCTTTTTTCTAGCCAAGCTATTCCAATAGATCTGCAACACTACCAGTAACCCAACAAATGTAGAAAATTACCCAGAAATATTTCACCCATGTACCATATCCATGTACCACCAGAGGAAGAATTCAGTTTGCTTAGGTTTTAACCTAATCACCTACTCTCAAGCATGTAAACTGACAATAAGTAATCAGTTACTGATAATCACTCCATGAGAAGATTTGGTTTGACTCTGAGCACTTATATTCAGACATCTTTAGGATCTTAATCCATTCTTGAAATTCAGAGATAAGAGGGTGTTGGCTATCCATTTCCCTTCACGAATGCTGCCTGAGCAGCTGAGCTCCTCCAGCACATTGTTTTTTGGTTAGAATTTGGTCAGGTTTCATCAAACTAGCATTCGATCAAACGTAGTTTTGAAGAATCCAATATTATGGAAGTTAATGGAATTCAGGAAGAAATCTCTTCACTGACTGGAATCGTATAGAGCTGAGAAAGGAGGCCGTGGCTCTCAGAGACTTCACCTCAATTCAGCAAGAGTTATAGTCATCTCAACCATTTTAATAACCTTTCGGAAATTGCTTTACAAATAGAAAACTGGAAATGCTCAACACCGCTAAGAAATGGCACTGTAGCGCAGCTTGTAGAGCTGTTCGATCCTAACCTCAGATGCTCTATGTGTGGAGTTTAGACGTCCTTCCTGTGACCATATGATACTCTGAATTCCTCCCTTAGCCCAAAGATGTGGAGGTCAATTGGCCTCTGTAAATTGGCCAGGCATGTAAAGAGTGCATGTGAAAGTGGGATGGCATTGAACTAATGTGATCAACATAAACACAGGAGTCTGACATTGGAAGAAAAAGCTATGCTGCTATTATTTAGACAATGAACCAGAGCATTGTAGAGGGAACAGTCCTTTTGGAATGCAGAATAAAGTGGGGATAAAGTGTCTGGTAGGGTTAGAAATCATATGGGTGATATATTGACTGTGTAGATTGGAAGGTGAGAACAGAGGGAACCCAACTACAGTGCTATGTTGATTAAGTTCAAATGTAGGTGACCCACCAGTGTCTCTTTGTGAGCAGCTAGGGTATAAAGAATATAGAAAGACACAAAATAATGGAGTAACTTAGCGGATCAGGCAGCATCCCTGGGCAACAGATACAGTGGCTTGCAAAATTTTCATACCCCATTGAATCTTTCCACATTTTGTCACGTTACAACCACAAACGTAAATGTATTTTATTGGGATTTTATGTGATAGACCAACACAAAGTAGTGCATAATTGTGAAGAGGAAGGAAAATGATACATGGTTTCCAAATTTTATTACAACTAAAAAACTGAAAAGTGTGGCGTGCAAAAGTATTCTGCCCACCTGAGTCAATACTTTGTAGAACCACCTTTCGCTGCAATTACAGCTGCAAGTCATTTGGGGTATGTCTCTACCAGTTTTGCACATCTAGAGACTGAAATTTTTGCCCATTCTTCTTTGCAAAATAGCTCAAGCTCAGTCAGATTGGATGGAGAGCGTCTGTGAACAGCAATTTTCAAGTCTTGCCAGAGATTCTCAATTGGATTTAGGTCTGGACCTTGACTGGGCCATTCTAACACATGAATATGCTTTGATCTAAACCATTCCATTGTAGCTCTGGCTGTATGTTTAGGGTTGTTGTCCTGCTGTAAGGTAAACCTCCGCCCCAGTTTCAAGTCTTTAGACTCTAACAGGTTTTCTTCCAAGATTGTCCCTGTATATGGCTCCATCCATCATCCCATCAACTCTGACCAGCTTCCCTGTCCCTGCTGAAGAAAAGCATCCCCACAGCATGATGCTGCCACCACCATATTTCACAGTGGGGATGATGTGTTCAGGGTGATGTGCAGTGTTAGTTTTCCACCACACATAGCGTTTTGCATTTAGGCCAAAAACTTCAATTTTGGTCTCATCAGACCAGAGCACATTCCTTGTTCCTTGTTTCGACGTATTAAAAAAAACAATTCTGACAGCCAGCTACTTCCGTGTTCCACAAATAAATAGTTATGGGCTAATAACTGAGAAGTTCACATTAGCAATATTGGCGAGATTGTGCAGAGACAAGAGGTTGGGCAACCTCGTTAAATTCACATTAATCCGATGATCCCATTGAATCAGCTGAGAATAACCAACTTCCTCTTCCTGTTATTAATGATTCCCTGTCAAACCAGTTTCTGTGCTGTGCAGAGGCGCAGGCAGATTTAAGTTTACATTAATACCCCATGCTGACTATGAGACAATGATAGGGCTGTGACCTGTCCTCCTCTGGCTCGAAATCTGATACGTAGATGATGATGGGTGTAAACACACTTGTTACCATTCCTTGGCAACAGTAGGTGGGCCTCCGCAGCCCTACAAATATTGGCCTCGGTTACTGTTCAGTTCAAGGTGAGGGCATTTTCAACCTGCTCGGTAACGTATGAACCTACACACACCAGTTGTTCATATCAACCAATCATTATTATTACTTTTATTTTTGATTTAACAATGATTAAAAACAGCAATTTGTTTTTATGTGGTAGAACAACTTCCGAGGAATTAGGCAAACACATTTTCATTGGTCAGGAGATTGTGTGCCACGTAGCAATCGGTGGTGCCCGCAAGAGGCAAGCCGCCGCACCCTGCGTGTACCCGAGGGCCAGAGAGGAGGGTGAATAGAGGAGGGCGGTCAGTGCCGATTGCCAGAGCTAGTCAACTACGAATGTTGTACAATGTAGGAAATATGTTCCCAATGTAGGGGAAGTCCAGAACCAGGGGCCATAGTTTAAGAATAAGTGGTAAGCCATTTAGAACGGAGATGAGGAAAATGTTTTCACACAGACAGTTGTGAGCTTGTGGAATTCTCTGCTTCAGAGGGCGGTGGAGGCTTGTTCTCTGGATGCTTTCAAGAGAGAGTTAGATAGAGCTCTTAGGGATAGTGGAGTTATGGGATATGGAGAGAAGACAGGAACGGGGTACTGATTGTGGAGGATCAGCCATGATTGCATTGAATGGCGGTGCTGGCTCGAAGGGCTTAATAGCCTACTCCTGCAACTATTGTCTATTGAACGTTGAGATTCAAGATGGCGGATGCAGGGAAACAAAGGTGCCGGTAAACGGATTGGGGTCTTACCTAGGAGGTCGGCCGCAGGAGGCAACCCCAGGACACGAAGGCTGAATGGTGGCGAGTGAAGTAAGGTATGACAGTTTGTGGGTTGATATATCCGGATCGAGGAGATTGTGGAGTGGGTTGTTGGAGGTCCTGCAGCTGCCTGAGCCTTGATTGGATCAGGCGCCGCTTCAAGAGGCTGAGCACATGGATCGGACGTATGGAGAGGTGGAGCAACGGTGGAAGACACCTAACAACTTCACTTGGCCAGGCTGACTCTGCAACATTACCGGAACAACTTATGGCCAAGTCAAGAACTCTACATTTATAACTTCAGACTTGAATCCTGAAAAATGGTGCCACAACATGGTGACACTTGTATGCAGCTCAGTGTACTATTCTTATACACTTGTACTTAACTAAGATTGTGCTTATGTATAATAGTACTTTTACTAAACTGTATGACAAAAAGTAATTTCACTATACCCTCGGTACATCTGATGATACCATAGATCTATTGAACAATTGTAATCAAAAAGCTTGATCAAAGAGATAGGTTGTTAGAAGAAATATCAAATGAAGGGATTGAGGCAAGAAGGTTTAGGAAGATTTGCAGAGGATAGGACCTGGGCAGCTGATGGAATGACCTTCAATGGAGGGCCAAAGTAAATCAGATGCCAAGAAGTCAACATGAGAGCAATGCAATTCTTGGAACTGAACTTGATACCGAGATGGGGAGGAGTGAGGCCATCTAGTGCTATTCTTAAATGTGACAAATAAATGTGAACGAACTTGAACTTGAACAAAAGGTAGCACTCAAGATCCAACCTTCCCAAATTTTTAATATATTCGTACGGCTTAAGTTTTTTGTCTTTAAAATAAAACATTTTCAGAGGCCTACCTAAAAGAGTACAATTTTATTCATGGCTACAACTCAGAGATGATAATGAAAGACAACCTTGCAGACTGAACACTTTAGTTTAAGATGCTACATGTAAATTTATTCTTCATTCTGAAAGAGGCTCGACCCAAAACGTCACCTATCCATGTTGTCCTGGGATGCTGCCTGACCCACCAAGTTACTCCTGCATTTTGTGTCCTTTTGTGCCACATCTGAATTACTTACGAAGTTACCTGTTACAACGCAGAAAGGAGCCATGTCCGTGACATCTCTGAACAGAGCAATCCCATGTCCCATTACTTCTCCTTACTTCTGTGTAGCCCTGACACTTATTTCCTTTCATAAGCCCATCAATTTATGTTTATGTAGAAACACTTTTCAATAATTTTTTTAAAATTATTTTGCAACTTAACTGCCCTGAGGGTAGTGAACAGCAGATAATTAACGTATGATCACATCTTTAGAATAGGGGTATGTAGACCACTAAGCAATCAAATCTGTTTATGGATTGCTCTGGTCAATAGTATAACATTGGTGATTTGTGGATGCAAATACATTTAAGGTTTATGCAAGTTTCAACGTGGAAGTGTTGATATTATTCCCATTTTCAATGTAGTTGTGCTATATGGAGACAGCAAATTGATGCGCTCTTTGACAGAAGTGTTTTGTTAAAGAACAGATATTACTTGAAAGTGAAGATAGACATAAAAAGCTCGAGTAACTCAGTGGGACAGGCAGCATCTCTGGAGAGAAGGAATGGGTGATGTTATGGTTCGAGACCCTTCTTCAGACAGTGAAAGTGAGCTGAATACAGTCAATGGGAATGCATCTTAAACTAAAGCAAAAGAAGAACCTGAAAGAATCAAGCCCAATTCTCCATATCTACAGTATATGTTCTTGTCAATAAAGGGTAAGTTGCTGCAGTGTAATACTAATCATGTCATTCTAACAGAAGAAAGCCCTTTGGCCCATTCTTCTTGCTCTATTTCTTAGAGAAAATTGATCCATGACAACCCTTAGCTGTTTTGAATTATCCCTCTATGATGCATAAGGGATCCAAGTTAGTGTAGTGATAGATGCTCAAATCAGACTGATACAGGGCCGGATTTAGATGATGAGAGGCCCTAGGCTATTCCACTTGTGAGGCCCCTCCCAATCCCCCACCCCCACGACGAGAGGACGATGGAAGAGTCCACCAGATTGACACCGATGTGCAGCCAATGAGATAAAGGCTGGAAAGCTGTGCTTTTTATTTATTGCCAGTGCTAGTGTCGAGTTATCAGCTTAAAACACTATTATTATGAAATGGAGGGCAAGGAAAATGACTGAAGTGTTGTTTAGAGACTACAGTGCATTGTGACAGCATATGTAAGAAAGGCCTATGACAGTGTCAAAAAAATTATACACCAGGCCCCTATGAAGCCTTTCAAAAAGGGGGGTGGTGTGGCAGGATTACAAAAATTTTATGTGAAATGAGTGCACACAGTGCATATCACAAGTGCGCAGCTGAAAGACCCTTGCGGCCGGGGTCCAGGGCCTGCCTAAGGGCCCTGGAAGCTCTGGGGATTTAGATGCTCTCTGGAGCACTCTGACCCTTATTTTGGAGCATTTTTGCACCAAATTTATGACCAATATTTCAGAAATAATTTTGGTTGAGTCAAGAGTAATGAGTGGTTGGAATGGGATGATTTGGGTCATTGTTGTATACATTTTTTTTAAATCAAGCGTTGAAGCTGTCCTTGTTTTAATAATCAAGTTGTACTGTAAAATGTTATGTAAAATGTTATGTAAAATGTTATAAAGGAGCATGCAAACACTGCAAATATAATACTGTGTTTTTGCAGTAAATAAAACCTTTTTTTAGAAGTTGATTTGATTGCCTGTTACTGTTCGACTGTGTTAGTGTGTGCACATTAAAAATATGATGCAAAATGAAAGTTGCAAACTATGGAATTCATATTTTTCAGTATTGTTATCAAGGAAAAGAAAGCAGTTCCAATTGTTTGATATTATTCATATGGAGGAGAAAATATAATTGCTCTAAAACCTACCTTAATTTTGCAATCTCACTAAAGATAATCCCCCTTTCTCTCTCCCCTCCTCCTTCTCCCTCCCTCTCCCTCCACCTCTCTCTCCCTCCCCATCTTATCTGGAGTAGACACGAGGCATCGAGGTGATTGTGTAGAGTGCAAACGGAGATCTGAACCTGCCCGGGCCGACTGCGCACGCGCGGAGAGACAGCGCCATTTTGCGTCGCTACTGTGTCACCGGCTTCCCCCAACTGCGCAGGCGCAGATGGTCACAATTGTTTTCCCCAAAACTTCCAGTGGGCTGGAACCAGAATTTCGGGTAATTTCCGTCAAAGTGGAAATGCTGATAGCGCTCCAATTTTTTTTTTCTCTTTTGTTTACTCTGGGAAAAAAACACCTTGGCCGGAGGCCCCCTAGATCTTGAGGCCCTAGGCTTCAACCTATGAGGCCTGTAGGTAAATCCGACCCTGTCGAGGCCCCCCTGGATCTCGAGGCCCTAAGCTTAACCTTGTGAAACTTATACATAAATCCGGCCCTGGACTGATATGCACCTTGGATGAACACAGAACATAGAACAGTGCAGCATGTGATACCTATATCTCAATTCCTTTCATATCCACCTCCTTCTTGATCTCAAACCGTCCTGGCATATTAGCGTACCCTGCATTGATCTCACTCTGCTCCATGACCTTCTCCTTGGTGTATACAGATTCTAAGTTACCCTCAAAATGCTGAAGTAACTCAGGCAGCCAGGCAGCATCTCTGGAGAGAAGGAATGGGTGACGTTTTGGGTTGATACCCTTCTTCAGACTGAACCAGCATCTGATATTCTTTCTTACACAGATTCTTAGTATTTGTTTCATACCTTGTCCACATCCTTTGGCTCCAAGCATAAATCCCCGATTTTATCATTGAGCGGCCCGACCATCGGCCTTGTTACCCACTTGTTTTGTAATGTTTTTATAAAAGCCTATTTTATAAAAATTCAACTTGCCAAAGACATTTCATGGCCAATATAGACCCTTCTAATTGCCTGCATGAGTTCTTTCTTGTTCTCCTTATATTCCTCTCACACCCTGTCTGATTTAATTTTCCTAAACATAGAAACATAGAAAATAGGTGCAGGAGGATGCCATTTGGCCCTTCGAGCCAGCACCGCCATTGATTGTGATCATGGCTGATCATCCGCAATCTGTAACCCGTGCCTGCTTTCTCCCCATATCCCTTGATTCTGCTAGCCCCGAGAGCTCTATTTAACTCTCTTTTAAATTAATCCAGTGAAGTTGCCTCTGTGGCAGAGAATTACACAAATTTGCAACTCTCTGGGTAAAAAAGTTTTTTCTCATCTCAGTTTGAAATGGCCTCCCCTTTATTTTTAAGCTGTGGCCGCCGGTACTAAACGCCCTATGTTGGGAACATTTTTTTCTGCATCTAGCTTGTCCAGTCCTTTTATAATTTTATATATTTCTATAAGATCCTCTCTCAACCTTCTAAATTCCAATGAATACATGCCCAGTCTTTCCCATCTTTCCTCATATGAAAGTCCCGCCATCCCGGGGATTAACCTTGTGAACCTACGCTGCACTGCCTCAATAACAAGGATGTCCTTCCTCAAATTAGGAAACCAAAACTGCACACAATACTCCAGATGTGGTCTCACCAGGGCCCTGTACAACTGCAGAAGGACCTCTTTACTCTTATTCTCATATCCTCTTATTATAAAGGCCAACATGCCATTAGCTTTCTTCACTGACTGCTGTACCTGCAGGTTTACTTTTAGTGACTGGTGTACAAGGACACCCAGGTCTCGTTGCACTTCCTTTTTTCCTAATCTGACACAATTGAGATGATAATCTGCCTCCTTGTTCTTGCCGCCAAAGTGGATAACCTCACATTTATCTACATTATACTGCATCGGCCATGCATCTGCCCACTCACTCAACCTGTCCAAGTCACTCTGCAATCTCCTAGCATCCTCTTTTCAGTTCACACTGCCACCCAACTTTATGTCATCTGCAAATTTGCTAGTATTATTTGTAATTCAATCATCAAAATCATTAATATATATTGTAAATAGTAGCGGCCCCAGCACCGTGCATTGCGGCACTCCACTCACCACTGCCTGCTATTCTGACAGAGACCCTACTCTATAATTCTACTCTTTGTTTCCTGTCTGCCAACCAATTTTCTATCCATGTCAATACTCTACCCCCAATACCATGTGCTCCAATTTTGCCCACTAATCTCCTGTATGGGACCTTACCAAAGGCTTTCTGAAAGTCCAGATACACTACATCCACTGGCTCTCCTTTATCCATTTTATGTGTCACATCTTCAAAAAATTCCAGGGATTAGTCAAGCAAGATTTCCCCTTCATTAATCCATGCTGACTTGGACCAATCCTTTTACTGCTATCCAACTGTGCCGTTATTACTTCTTTAATAATTGACTCCAGCATCTTCCCCACCACCAGTCAGGCTAACTGGTCTATAATTCGCTTTTTCTCTCTCGCTCCTTTCTTGAAAAGTGGGATAACATTAGCTACCCTGCAATTCACAGGAACTGATCCTGAATCTATAGACCATTGGAATATTATCACCAATGCATCCACGATTTCTAGAGCCACCTCCTTGAGTACCCTGAGATGCAGACCATCAGGCTCTGGGGATTTATCAGCCTTCAGTCCCATCAGTCTACCCAATACTATTTCTCGCCTAATACAAATTTCTTTCAGTTCCTCTGTCTCCCTAGATACTTTGTCCTCTAGTACATCAGGAATAGACAATAGACAAGAGATGCAGGAGTAGGCCGTTCGGCCCTTTGAGCCAGCACCGCCATTCAATGTGATCAGGCTGATCATCCCCAATCAGTACTCCGTTCCTGCCTTCTCCTCATATCCCCTGACTCCGCTGTCTTTAAGAGCCCTATCTAGCTCCCCCGTGAAAGTATCTAGAGAACCGGCCTCCACTGCCGAGGCAGAGAATTCCACAGACTCACAACTCTCTGTGAGAAAAAGTGTTTCCTCGTCTCCGTTCTAAATGGCTTACCCTTTATTCTTAAACTGTGACCCTTGGTTCTGGACTCCCCCAACATCGGTAACATGTTCCCTGCCTCTAGCGTGTCCAAACCCTAAACAATCTTATATGTTTCAATAAGATCCGCTCTCATCCTTCTAAACTCCAGAGTGTACAACCCCAGCTACTCCATTCTCTCGCATATGACAGTCCCGCCATCCCGGGAATTAACCTTGTAAACCTACGCTGCACTCTCTCAATAGCAAGAATGTCCTCAAATGAGGGGACCAAAACTGCACACAATACTCCAGGTGTGGTCTCACTAAAGCCCTGTACATCTGCAGAAGGACCAATTTGCTCCTATATTTGACCCCTCTTGTTATAAAGGCCAACATGCCATTCGCTTTCTTCACTGCCTGCTGTACCTGCATGCTTACTTTCATCGACTGATGAACAAGGACCCCAGATCCCGTTGTACTTCCCCTTTTCGAACTTGACGCCATTTAGATAGTAATCTGCCTTCCTGTTTTTAATACCAAAGTGGATAACCTCACATTTATTCACATTAAACTGCATCTGCCATGCATCTGCCCACTCCCCCAACCTGTCCAAGTCACCCTGCATTCTCATAGCATCCTCCTCACAGTTCACACTGCAATCCAGCTTTGTGTCATCTGCAAATTTGCTAATGTTACTTTGAATCCCTTCATCCAAATCATTGATGTATATTGTAAATTGCTGCGGTCATTGCACCGAGCATTGCGGTACCCCACAAGTCACTGCCTGCCATTCTGAAAGGGACCCGTTAATCCCTACTCTTTGTTTCCTGTCTTCCAACCAATTTTCTATCCATGTCAGCAGTCTACCCTCAATACCACGTACCATAATTTTGCCCACTAATCTCCTATGTTGGACCTTATCAAATGATTGTGTCTTCCTTAGTATCGGCTTCCTTTTTCTCTTTGACTCGTCGGTGCTCGCAGTCTGGCAATCTCTGCCTATCAGCTCCGTGGAAGCACCTTCACTACACAGCTTGCAGACGTTTAGGGCTACTCTCCAATGCTTTTGCAAACGCCACTATGGCTGTGCAGTAAATATTGTTTATTTGCACGAAACATGATCTGTGAATGAATGAAACAAAAAAAAATCTGATTGAATTTATTGATCTAGGAAGCTCTGTTGCCAGCCATCCTTAGTAACATAAATAATAAGTCTGTTTATTTATTAGAGGAAGGTACCAAATGCTAGAGAATTTGAATGTAAGGATCGGAAGGCAGTCGTAAAGGCATCCACACTAACGTTCAGGCCTCAAGTTTTTATTATCTGTTATACACTCTCTGAAAGTATAGCTTTAAGTGAAACTACGTAGTTAACTTAAAAAGAAAATTGGACACAGACTCATGAAGAATATATTTGCAGAGCCACAGTGCATGATTGGGGAATGGAACTGAGTGGATAATGCTTTCAAAGATCCAGTACAGGCTAAATAGCCTTCCTCTTTGTGGGTTGCATGATCCTATGTGAAAGAGACCAAAAAAGTATTGCTTAAGTGTGGAATTTGTGGCAATTCTTTTTGTTATTTCATAATGGACAGCTTTGATGACATAATATCCAGGTATTATTCATGTACTGTATGCCAGCTCTGATTTGTTCTGTACCTTTTCATGCGTCTAGTTTCCCTCACCCCTGATGAAGTATCCCGACCAGAAACGTCACCTATTCCTTTTCTCCAGAGATGCTGCCTGACCCTTTGAGTCACTCCAGCATTTTGTGTCTATCTTTGGTGTAAGCCAGCATCTGCAGTTCCTTCCTACACATCTATTATTCATCTAATGTCATTGAAGAAAGCTCTTCTCATTTTGCTTGGAGGAAGCTGTAAAGATCAATTCCTATATTATTGTCCACAACCAACAATTATTCTTATCCCTTGTAAATGGGAGATATTGTATTTTGCAATTAATTTATTAGCCAAGTATGTACACATGCAATGAATTTGTATGGATAGAATTCATTCTGGAGGCTTTTGCCACGCAAATCATTTCCTCCTAATCTGACGTGGCCATCATGGATAGAAAATGAAGTAGTTTATTATAAAATCAAGCTCTCTCTTTCTGACTGGCTTTATACCATCTGCCAAAGGGCTAGTCCTACTCCTCCCGTGATTTCCCTCTTGATTTCGTGGAGGACGCTTTGTATTAATGAGCGTGCATCTGGGCCTGTAGGTTATTAGCATGTGAGACACATTAACTGAATGAGGGATGAGATTAGACAACAATGAACAATACTGAGATGGATTGTGCTGAACTACTGTAAAATGAAAAAACATTGCAATGGAAACATTGCTTTGTCTCTGGATAAAATTATGTCTTTGTTCAATATATTGGCTGCACATGCAATACTGTAAATTACTTCTAACTAAAATCATGAAATGCATAGAGTGATTTCCCAGTATAAATCCCAGCTCAGAAAGAATGCACTGTAAGAACCGTAAATGTATAGCACTGATGAATGCCTGTGACTCGTCTTGTGTGTGAAAGTCAGTTCCAGAATAAGTAGGCAGCTTTTTATCTCACAAAGGAAAATGTAAAAGATCCCTAATTTAAAGAATAATTGCAAAGCTGTACATATTGTGTTAAGGAACAAACTTGTAATTTCTTAAAGCATTCGGCAAAGTGACAGGACTTTCCAATTGGCGTAAATTTTAATCTAGGTTAAAATGCCTGCAAATGTAGAACTGTTCTATTCATGAGGTTTTTGTAAAGTGGTTGGGGTTCTCCACCATTAATCTCTACACAGAGAGCCAAGATAGACAGATGGGGTCACTGGGTTTTTGTTTGCATGAACTCAAGTTTAGCAGGTGGGATGCCAGCTGAGAAAGCATTGGAATTGTTGTATCTGGGAGGTTATAAGTGCATGGGTGGGGGTTTCAACAGCAGATGAGTTGAAGTCGGTGCAGAAAGTAGCTATGTTAGAGTTGGAAGGAGGCAAACTTGTTCGACTGTGCAGCTGCTGCCTTATAATGCTTGCAGTGCCAGAGACCCGGGTTAATTCCTGACTACAGGTGCTGTCTGTGCGGCGTTCGTACGTTCTCCCTGTGCGTTTGCTTGGGTTTGCTCTGAGATCTTTGGTTTCCTCCCATACTCCAAAAACGTACAGGTGTGTAGGTTAACTGGCTTGGAAGTGTAAATTGTCGGGGATTGCAGGTTGGTGCGGGCTCGGTCGGCCGAAGGGCCTGAAGGGCGCTGTATCTCTAAATTAAACTAAACTAAACTAAACTAAACTTTCAAGAGGTAAATGGCCATATGTTGTGCAGATTCCTACCTATTTGTTGTGTAGGTTCCTACCTACAGTATTTCAAATGTCATTGTTTCTGGGCCCCAGATGCTTGTTTAAATGTTTTCATGTAAAGTCTGGATCATTCGTCCAAAGTATTTTTGCATAACCTTTTTGCATAACCTCCTGTCAACAATTCCCATTGTGGCTTTCTCTCTTTCACATTAGCTTTGTTCCACCAACAATACCTTTTCTTTCCACGCTATTCCTTCCTTGTGTTTATTTTTATTTACGCAGTCGCATAGAATTCAGATTCAGAGGAATATTCTAATTAGGGACATTTGACCAGGAACACATATCATTTGTCTTCTATCATTCAATGTCTTGTTGAATGAAGTACTGACCTTTTCAAGAGCATTTTTGCGTGTGTAATGATAGCATACTCATGAATGCAGCACACGAGCTTTGCCAGTGAATGCTAATGATTGATGTTCCTTTCCCAGAAGGACATTGATAAATAAAAGTGCTTTTAAAAAATAGAGCACAAAATTAGAATGGAGAAATGGAGTGGAGAATTTCAGAAAATGCGTAACAGATGAGAAAAACTTGAAGGGCAACAAAATTGAATTCCATAATGGCAGATTGACTGCAATAGATCAACACATTTCACATCCCTCCTCACCACCAGGCAGAGCATGTTGTGGGTTGTCTCTGGTTTATACAGCAAGCCCTTGTTGAATCCCAATCAGAGGTCAACGTAGATTCAGACCTGGATGTGCCACCTTCTACGCACTTTGTAAACTTCCCTTCAAATTCCATCTTGGGTTTATTAGCAAGTATCTCATACCTGTGACCTCTAGCATTTCCCATTAGAGAGAATTACCTTTCAATTGGATAGTCAACCCAAGGTAATCACTTTCCAGTGATATCATTGATTTGATTATAGATGATGCCATATTACAGCATTGTAGCAGAATAGTTAAAGAGTAAGGGTGTCAAAGGTTATGGGGAGAAGGAAGGAGAAGGGGAAAATACATGTAGCTCAAATCGTGGAGTAGACTCTATAGGCTGGATGGCCCATGTTTCATTCTGCTTATGAACTTATTAAATAACAAGTGAACACGCCTCAAATTAAAGCAGGCATTTACCAGTTCTCAAAATTTGTTTATGCTACTATGAAGAAGTTTGTACTGAGAGGCAAATACTTAAAAAGACAACAAAAACAAATCTGTGTAAGAGGCACTTGAAACCTTGCTGTGTGACTCCAGTTGGGCAGTCCAACACATGCAGGATCATACAGGGAAATAATCATGTGTAGGAAGGAACTGCAGATGCTGGTTTAAACCAAAGATACAGTAAACCCAAAATGCTGGAGTAACTCAGCGGGACAGGCAGCCTGAAGTCTGATGAAGGGTTTCGACCCGAAATGCCACCCATTCTTTCCATCCAGAGATGCTGCCTGTCCTGCTGAGTTACTCCAACATTTTATGTATTTCCAAGAGTATATTCATCTTCTGAATTCCATCTAGAAATAGTATGAGGAGACCCAACAAACACTGTGCAAAATCACAACTAAAATAAGCGAGCGTACACAAGTGCAGCAGGAAGAATGCAGAAAACATCTTAAAAAGTCTGGATAAACAGGCAAGGTTTGACTTTTGATTGCAGGAATTGGAACCAGACAGTGTAAGCCACATTGAACACTAATTTTAAACTTAATTTAAAAATGATTTGGGATGGCTTTGTCAGCAGTTTGTGGTTTATATGCTGTAGATCCAGTGTGTGCTGTTGGTGTGGGTACAAAGTGAAAGTGGAACCTAGCTTTATGTACCCTCAACTTAACTGAGCAGTATTTTCCTCATTCTACAGAGGCATTAGGAAAGGCTGCATTGGGAAAATGACTTTCCTAACAATCAGTATAGATCTGCAATGGGGCAAAATCACTCCAGGTGTGGGTCATTGGCGCTGTGGTAGAGTTGCTGCCTTATAGAGCTAGAGACCTGGGTTCAATCCTGACCGCGGGTGCTGTCTGTATGGAGTTTGCCCATTCTCTCGCGACCAAGTGAGTTTTCTCCAGGTGCACTGGTTTCCTCCCACACTCCAAATACGTGCAGATTTATAGGTGAATAGGCTTCTATAAATTGTCCCTAGTGTGTCGGATAGACAGGGGTGATCATTGGTCAGCGGGTTGTTGGTAGGTTTAAGGGCCTGTTTCCACACTGCATCTCTAAACTAAACTAAGCCGTGAGTGAACACCCCCTTGTAAATAACCTTCAATGTTCCTTGTAATTATTTTCATTTTATTGAAATATTACATTATACCTTATTGAACATTATTACAATGAAATATGTTGGCTCTCATGATAACTGCTATCATCAACATTAACGATAAATGGAATAATACAAAGTACATCATAAAACCTCCAGTCTTGGAACATGATTTGCACTGTTACTTGGTCTTAGCTCTGGCGACTGTGGATTGGGGGATGGGAAGGTGAATAGAGATTTTAATTTTTCCCTATGGCCCCAAGCAAGTGATAGAGAAGAAAAAAGATGACAGGATTTATACTCCTTGTTATCAACCAGTGTACACAGACATGACCTTGGTGCCTACGGTTAAATAGACTACTAATACTTACAATCCAGGCTCACAGATGATGGATAGCTGTTCAGACAAGATACTGGAGAGAGGCAGGTGCAAGCAGAAAGAATGAAATTAAGAATCGGCATTAATATGCCATATTTCATGACCTCAGGGATGATTTAATTGATACTTTTAAAATATGGTTGTTAGTTATATGAAAGGAAACATGCTCAAACGTAACAGAGGTGAGTTGCCCTAAGAGATGCTGGAATCTAGAGCAAAATTACTGGAGGAACTCTGTGGAACAAAATTACTGGAGGCAGCAACTGTGGAACAAAATGGACAGATGAGATTTCGGGCTGGGACTTTCCTTCAGACTGAAGGAGAGTCCCTATCCGAAAAGTTGTCTGCCAATTTCCCTTCTTGACGTCAGTGTTCTTCCAGCAATTAGTTTTCTTTTAGACCTCATACAGATACTGTAACACTATATTTGTTTCTTTAATGCCTATTTTGCATTAGTTTAGGCTATATTGGCCTATCTCATCCTGGATCTGGTCCACTGACCAAAATCACTGCAGTAGTCCAACCCTGTCCCGACTGTCACCTCCACTGATCTGTTCCAGGTAAAGTAAAGTTCCCATAATCTGGCGTGCATGCGACGTTGGCGATGCTGAATCAACAGATTTCTCCAGTTGATTTGATGTTAATCCTTTTGATACACAAACATATTTTAATTATGTTTTGGATAATATTATGTTGTTTAACAAAGCTGGTGGAGCTGCTGCCACACAATGCCAGAGACCCAGGTTCAATCCTGACCTTGGGTCCACTTGGCGGAAACACTTGACCATGTTTCCGCCAAGTGCTCCAGTTTTCTTTCGACGACTAGGGTCGGGGAGGGACGGAGAGAGAGAGAGGATGCAAGGGTTACTTGGTTAGAGAAATCAATATCCATACCACTGTGTTGTAAGCTGCTCAAGCAAAATATGAGGAAATATCACTCCTTTGTGATGTTATTTTACTGAGAGCCTGGTGTGTTGAAACTGTTTGAGTTCCGACCACAAACATCAGCATTCTGATGAACAACAATGCAATGACCTCTGCGCAAATCTTCTCATTTGTCATGTGCTTGTTTTTCATTATTCTTGATCTCCACTTCTCATGTCTGCATTTCTTTAATGCTAAAAGATTAATGGACCGTGGAACAGATGACAGAGAGCTAATGTGAAACTTACAGTGTTTCAGTCTGGGTGTTCCCTTTTCATGGTTAAAATGACTGTACATCAGTTGTCATTGGGTCATACGACAAATTTTATTCAAGATGTGTCATTTTTGTGTCATACTCACAGTGATCTATTTTAATAATTTATTCCATTTGGGAATTTTAGAAATGTTTATAAAACTTGATATTCATACAATTTTTACCAAGTATTTGTATCTGTGAACAGATTAGAATATTGATCTATATTTGTGCATCATCAAATGATTTGAATCTTATTTTTGTGTTGCATCAAGTAAGAACGCATATTTGTGGTACAAAGGTTACACTGCTGCAAAAACTTTCTCTCGTGGCTTGAACTGTGCAGTTCCAATTGTGTTTTTCTCATGAGTTGTTCCATGCTGTTTACCTGCTTGAAAACTGCACTAAAATGTAGTGAAGGAATGGGAGATCCTTCAAGGGTCTCAACCCGAAACGTCACCCATTCCTTCTCTCCAGAGATGCTGCCTGACCCGTTGAGTTACTCCAGCATTTTGTGTTTATTTTCGGTTTAAACCAGCATCTGCAGTTCCTTCCTACACTAAAATGTAGTGGTTGTTCCCTTTTTAGCGAGAATTCATGTATGCTTTCTTTCTGATCGTGTTCTATATTAAACTGCAGAGCCCTTCAAGAATCTCACACTCTTACTTATTATGCCATTTCAATTGTTCTTTACATAACATTCTAAATATACCATATCCAAACTTCGAGCTATGGAAACATAGGCACCTTATGATGCAGCCTATAATTATCCTTGCTGGTTATTGAAGCAATGGGAGCAATGAACCGCTTTTATGAAAATACTTCTCTTTGTCCACGTTTCTGATTTAGAGGATCAGTTTCTATGAGTCTCTAGAATTTAGTCCGGGAATAGATAGGAACGGGGAATCTTTGGTACTTGGTGAACAACAGAGGCATCATAATCATTGGAATAGGAGCTCTGAATAATTTATCACGCCTCTATATTGTAATGGTACGTTGATACAGCCAGACAACTCCTACCTCCCGTGACCCAGGTTCAATCCTGACCTCTAGTTGCGCGTTCTCGCTGTGATAGTGTGGGTTTCTCTCAAGTGGATGGGTTTCCTTCCCAAAGACGTGCATGTTGGCAAGTTAATTGGCTACTGTGCATTGCCCATAGGTGTGCAGGTGAGTGAATGAATGGGAGAGTGGGGGGGGGAGGAAGGTGGTAGGTTGATGGGAATGTGGCGAGAAGAGGATACATGGAAAATTGGATTTCTCTGTGAGCCGGACAAAGGCAAGACGAGCTGAATGGGGCGTTAAAGGTTAAAGGCTTGAGAGGGAAAAATAGATCAACCATGTTCTAATGGCAGAGGAGACTCTGAATAGCCTAATGCTGCTCCGATGTCATATGGACTTATAGTCTTATTTGTTGGACCTTTAGATAGTTTTCAGCAACTGGGATTAAACAAAATAATTTAGACTAAGATGTATTTTATTTACCTATGTGCCTCAACTCCACACCGACCAGCTTAGTAATTTGTCAGAGGGTAGCACCATTTGTAATGAAATAATTGCCACAGAAAATTGGCAAAATCATTTTGCCCCTCCACTTCCAGCTTTCTCCACTCCCACCATCACAATCAGGCTGATTAAGGGTCCCGACTTGGTGTATGTGGTAAACATGCTCTGTGCTCTGTCCTCTCCTTCTGAAATTCAAATGGCAGAAATGGGATGCGCCTATTATAGAGGGTACATTTTCATCCCAGAGACATTCAGGGTAATGCTGGTATCCCAGAATCACTTAAAGCACTGGATAAATAAGTGATCACAAGATACCTTTATTTTCTGAAACATTTTGGCACGATTGGCTGCACCGCAAATGTTTTTTTGTCTTTTAAAATTTTTTAATGTGTGTTAAAAGTCTGTGTAAATGTTCTCCGGTTCCGGGGGAGGGGGAAACGTTTTTTTCAGTTTCTTACCTTGCCGAAGATGCGATAAATTTTCGGATTGCATCTCTGGTTGCTCTGCAGCCTAACATCCATGGAGCTGCAGGCCTCCTCGGACTGACTTTGGGCCTCACCGCGGGGCGTGGATTTACATTGGAGCAGATCCATTGCCTGGGATTACTCAAACTGCGCATGCAGACTTACCATCAAGAGCTTGCAGTCTTGGGAGAGGCTAGTCGGGAAGCTCCAACGACACAGAGGCTCGACCAGCCCCGAGGTGGAGTCCGATCGTCCGGCGCAGGGGAGCTGACATCCCTCCGATGCAGGAGCTGATCGCCTCGATGTGGAGGGCCTAAACGCCACCGGCTACGAGATCCAAGATGGTCCCGGCTTGAGGCCCCCAACCGCGGGAGAGCTAAAGGAAAAGATTTAAACTTTTTTTTGCCTTCCATCACAGTGAGGAATGCGTTCCGCTCTCTCCAAGCCTTTAACTATTCGGCACGTTTCAATGAGGTCCCCTCTTATTCTTCTAAACTCCAGCGAGTACAGCCGAGTGCTGTCAAACGTTCATCATATGTTAATCCATTCACTCCTGGGATCATTCTTGTAAACCTCCTTTAGACCCATCTCCAGGGCCAGCACAGATATCCTTCCCCAGATATGGTGACTAAAATTGCCCACAATACTCCAAATGCGGCCTGACCAGCGCCTTAGCATTACTTCCCTATTTTTGTATTCTGGCCCTCTTAAAATAAATGCGACCTGATATTTTCTATTTCTGAATATTTACTATTTCCTGAATAGAATCACTATTCCCAGTGTTCTTAATATTAAGTTACATGTACCAGAATTACATTCCTTTATTTCCCAGAGACATTATTTTATAAATATTTGAGAACTTGTATTCCTCCATGTACTACGATGTAACGAAAGGAGGAGTGAGACCACAATACTGAAATATTATTTGCAAAATGTTTAAATTCAAAAGCTGCTGATGCATAATTAACTATTTATTGAACAGGATGATGAGTTGTTCTTCCATGTGTCCTGGGATTTATTCAAAGGCAATGGGACTGGAAACAATCTTTTTCATTGAGCCAACTCTTATGTATATGTCAGATCTCACTGAAGGCTAATTATTCCGTGGATTATGTCCAAAGGAGAATAGAGCCATTAATGAAAAGCAGCAGACTATAAGGACTTCCATTGAAATGAGGCTTAAGTCACACACTAAGGATTTAAGCAGTTATTTGCAACTGAATGCCATGCCCTAAGTAGAAATGAGAGACAACTGCAATTTAAGACCTATGTTTTGCTTCAAATACTGACACAAAGATGTAATCGTTTTCAATGTGTTAATTCTATAAATGCAAGCATTCTGTCAGTGCTATTTAGCTGCTGTATTGCTTGAATGTATGTAGTAACAACAATAATAATTTGCATTCAAATAATACATTTCAACATATCCCAAGGTGCTTCAAAGAAAAGGTTTTCAGGTGATAAAACCATGTTGAGCCAAAGGTAGACACTTTAGAATGGGTGACGAACAACAGGAAAAAGTGGAACATACAAGATTAAGGAAGGAAATTCAATGACATTGGACAAAAAGAGTTGCAGGTATAAACCTCTGTCTTATTTATCTGCAGTAATTTGAATATTTATTGAAATACCTATGTGAATTTGGTTGGATACTTAGATTAACTTCCATGGCAAGTCCATCTGGCAATTGGCCAACACAAATTCAACTAACAGTCACTGTTTCAAGATGTCATGGATTTTTGAACGTTGAAGACAATGTTCATCCTATCAGTTCTTCTCACCATTCAAAGGATTCTACAAATATATTCCGGGTTCACATGGATAAATGCACAATCATTCTGAGTGTTTCTGTGTTTGGACTTGTTTTACCATTGAATAGCTCATGCACCATTATTTATTTAGGTTTAGGTTTATTCTTGTCACACGTACCTTGATACAGTGGAAGACTTTGTTTCCTGAGCAGTACAGCCACTATGAAAATTCCTTGTTTGCCATTACTATAAACTGTCAACAGTAATACTCTTTCTTCTTTCTGATGGCTGGTTTGAATGGCAATAGTAAATCTAGCTGGAGGTTAGTTTACCGTCTCAAAAAGTGAGAGTTTATCTTTGTGGTGGCCTTGTCAGATTTGTGCAGATAACAGAGTGTCGTGATTTGAAGCATGGCTTGATTAGGGTTCCATGCCGCATCCTACAGAATTTCTCATGTGCCACTTCATCAACTGATCATAGCCACAATCTTGGCTAGATCTGCTTCAGAGCCCATTTTTCCCTTTTTTTTTGTCATCAGTTGAAACCAGGTTAATTCAAAATTAGTAGGAAGGAACTGCAGATGCTGGTTTAAACCAAAGGAAGGCACAAAATGCTGGAGTAACTCAGCAAGATAGGAAGCATCTCTGGCGAGAAGGCCACCAATTCCTTCCATCCAGAGATGCTGCCTGTCCCGCTGAGCTAATCCAGCATTTTGTGTCTATCTTTAGTTCGAAATTAAATGTTTATTCCAGATCATGTTTCTATTTCACACCTTCATCCAGAGTTACTTTCTGGTTAGTTGTGCTAATCAGTAAAACTCTGATAATGTGTTGGAAGGAACTGCAGATGCTGGTTTACACCAAAGATAGACACAAACTGCTGGAGTAGCTCAGCGGGACAGGCACCACCTTTGGAGAGAAAGAATGGGTGACATCTTGAGTCGAGATCCTTCTTCAGGCTCAAACTCAGAATGTGTTCTCTGATTCTTTGGAAATACTGATGATTTGGCATCTGGCTCACTGCTTGCAGATTCCTGTGTCTCCTTCAACTCACCAGGGCATAGTTACAGCACTCCTTTTAAAATCACCAGCTTCGACTCTGGGATGTGGGAAGAAATTCACAAGGAGAATGTGCAAACTACACACCGATAGCACTCGAGGTCAGCACCGCTGGAGCTGTGAGGCAAAGATGTTGGAGATGAGGTGAACTTTGTTTTCACTGTGACTTTGCTACAATCTGGAAAGCACTTCCTGAAATTTGTGATGAAATAATACATCTCAAAAGGGAATTGGTTTTATACTTTAAAGCTCTGATGAGGATTTGGGATCAATTCAGGAAATTCATGTGAAGAATGATTTCAAGCATGACTGACCTCCTCATTTGCTTTATGATCCCATGACAGATTAAATTTTAATGCAGTTAACATGTCTCATCAGAATGAATGTTTCCACCCAAATCCTCTTGTGGTCGATAAAGTCAGATAATCTACAATAATTATAGGAGGTATGGAGTAAATGAGGTGCTAGAGGAGTATAAAGAATGTAAAAAGAATCTTAAGAAATAAATTAGGAAGGCTAAAAGAAGATATGAGGTTGCTTTGGCAAGAAAGGTGAAAGTAAATCCAAAGGGTTTCTACAGCTATATTAATAGCAAAAGAATAACGAGGGATAAAATTGGACCATTAGAGAGACAGAATGGACAGCTATCTGCAGAGCCAAAAGAGATGGGGGAGATATTGAACAATTTCTTTTCTTCGGTATTCACCAAGGAGAAGGATATTGAACTATGTGAAGTAAGGAAAAAAAGTAGAGTAGCTATGGAAACTATGAGATTCAAAGAGGAGGAAGTACTGACATTTTTGAAAAATATCAAAGTGGATAAATCTCCAGGTCCTGATAGGATATTCCCTAGGACATTGAGGGAAGTTAGTGTAGAAATAACCGGAGCTATGACAGAAATATTTCAAATGTCATTAGAAACGGGAATAGTGTCGGAGGATTGGCGTACTGCGCATGTTTTTCCATTGTTTAAAAAGGGTTCAAAGAATAAACCTAGCAATTATAGACCTGTTAGTTTGACGTCAGTGGTGTGTAAATTAATGGAAAGGATACTTAGAGATAATATATATAAGCATCTGGATAAACAGGGTCTGATCAGGAACAGTCAACATGGATTTGTGCCTGGAAGGTCATGTTTGACAAAACGTCTTGAATTTTTTGCAGCGGTTACTAGGGAAATTGAAGAGAGTAAAGCAGTGGATGTTGTCTATATGGATTTCAGTAAGGCCTTTGACAAGGTTCCCCATGGAAGGTTGGTTAAGAAGGTTCAATCTTTGGGTGTTAATGGCGGAGTAGCAAGATGGATTCAACAGTGGCTGAATGGGAGATGTCAGAGAGTAATGGTGGATGGCTGTTTGTCAGGTTGGAAGCTGGTGACCAGTGGGGTGCCTCAGGGATCTGTGTTGGGTCCACTGTTGTTTGTCATGTACATCAATGATCTGGATGATGGGGTGGAAAATTGGATAAGTAAGTATGCAGATGATACTAAGATAGGTGGTGTTGTGGATAATCAAGTAGATTTTCAAAGTCTACAGAGAGATTTGGGCCATATGGAAAAGTGGGCTGAAAGATGGCAGATGGAATTTAATGCTGATAAGTGTGAAGTGCTACATCTTGCCAGGACAAATCAAAATAGGACGTACATGGTAAATGGTAGGGAATTGAGGAATGTTGTGGAACAGAGAGATCTAGGAATAACTGTGCATAGTTCCCTGAAGGTGGAATCGCATGTAGATGGGGTGGTAAAGAAAGCCTTTGGTGTGCTGGCCTTTATAAATCAGAGCATTGAATATAGGAGCAGGGAAGTAATGTTAAAATTGTACAAGGCATTGGTGAGACCAATTCTGGAGTATGGTGTACAATTTTGGTCGCCTAATTATAGGAAGGATGTCAACAAAATAGAGAGAGTTCAGAGGAGATTTACTAGAATGTTGCCTGGGATCCAGCAACTATGTTACAGAGAAAGGTTGAACAAGTTAGGTCGGACACACGGACTGACTACCTTTAATCAGACTTTACTGGTCTAAACTTTATTCCCATTACCCTGTACCTGTATACTGTGTGCGGCTCTTTCACTGTACCTCGGTAACTAACTAAGTGTTATTGAAGAACACATTCACGTGTAAGGTAAGGCTCCATGGATTCAAGCAGTTTAACACAAAAGTATGACTATGCTGCAAAGCCTGTGGATTCAGGAAATGGTGTCTGTGACAACGATGTGTAAAGTGAAGATTCATGAGAGGCAGTTTGATCTCAATAGCATGCTGAGCACTTTGTGAAGGACAGTGATGCAACGAATTTGGCAAGAGGTGATTGTGCAGCATTTTTGCATACTATTATGTTAATAAATTGTGTGATCAAAGGAAGAAGTGATGTCACTTTGGAATACCAGCAGTCACTCTTAAAGCTGGTCTTACTGAGGTTTGAAGTTGAATTAAGTCAAGGAAGTTGGTGTAAACCTAAAATTGATGGAGAAAAGTGAGAATAAAAGTATAACCACAGGATGCTTGATCAGTGTAGGACTACTTGGGGAGAAAATAATGCAAATCATGACCCATACACTGAGAATGTAGTTTAGTTTAGTTTAGTTTAGTTTAGAGATACAGCGCGGAACCAGGCCCTTTGGCCCATCGAGTCCATGCCGTCCAGCGATCCCCACACACAAACACTATCTGACACACAAAGGACAATTTCTAATCTCACCAAGCCATTTAACCTACAAACCTGTACTTTTTTGGAGTGTGGGAGGAAACCGGAGATCCTGGAGAAAACCTACGCAGGTCTTGAGGAGAGAGTACAAACTCCGTATAGACAGTACCGGTAGCCAGAATCGAACCTGGGTCTCTGGAGCTGTAAGGCAGCAACTTTATTGCTGCGCCAACCAGAAGAGTTTTGTACAGAATTTGTTTGTGTATATTTTTTATAATGAGTAAAGTTTATTTTTGGAGTATGTAGAAAAAAAACATGACCCAAATACAAGCTGGCTTCATAGGTAGCCTAGAATTTATACCAAGGGATGTGAGTCACTCACATCTCTCATTGGGATGATGGAAGCGTGTTTAATAGCTAATCATATTTCTGATCTGAAAGGCCATGCTGAGAATATACATGTATTAATGCTGAAAGGAGGGAAGGTAAGAGAGTCACATTACTTATGGAATCGGGCCCAAAGTGTGACTCAAACTCACGTACGTAGTAGTAAAAGTCCATAAAAAAGCTAAATCCCTCTGACCTCTATATGTAATTCAGTTGTTGAGAGAATATTTCAACTCAATGCCATTTGAGATAGCAGAAAGATGTACATTCAGCCTGTAAAGCTAAACCATGAGTGACTACAATGTCGTACTCAATGACTTTGCTAGTAGTGTAACTATGAGGACCTTTGGACTGTGTACTTGGAGACAGATGTCTAATACTCTTGGAGATAAATAGGTTCAGTAGAAGTTGGCAGGCAAAAGGTTGGTAAGTAAGGTTGTTATTTCCATAGAGATTGCAGTCACGAATGCCCGGGTATTCTGTGCTTTTCCAGCCATAAATATAACAGTTGTTTGTAATCAGAGGATAACTCCCAGAAACAATGACAGCATTATGGGACAACAATGGCACGTCACTGTTATAGTTACCAGCAGTCATTTGCTCAACAACTGTTCTTTTAAAGAGTTTAAGTGCTAATGTCAGAAGAAGGGGCATATAGCAACAGCTTGTAAAACAGAATGCAAGGCAGATAGAAACAGGATCAAATGTAACATCAGTATGAATAAGTTTATTGGCCAAGTATTCACATACAAGGAATTTGCCTTGGTGCTCCGCCCACAAGTGACAATGACATACAGTGGCTTTTCGGTTCGAGACCCTTCTTCATCAGTCTGAGGAAGGGTCTCAACCCAAAATGTCACCCATTCCTCCTCTTCAGAGATAGAAAACTAAACTAAACATCCTGACTTAGGAAAACAAGGATGCCATTTGCTTCTTCACCACCTTATCAAGCTGGAATGCTGGATCTCCCTGGATCTCTCCATTTATTAACATTCCTAGTGCCCTACCATTTATGGTATATCTTCCACTTGTATTTGACAGCACTTGTCGAGGTTAAATTCCCTCTGCCAATGCTTCTTTCTGATGGATATCCCACTGGAGCCTTTTTAATGCCTCAAAAAAGTCCATTTATCATATTTCTACTGCTCAGTTTTTATTAATTACCTTTATTAATTTTATTAATTACCTCAAAAGACTTCAAGTTAGTGAGAGTGGATATTCCCTGCAAAGAAATGTACTGACCAAAATCCATAATCAGACCCTTCCCTTCCAAGTGTGAGATTATAAGATCTTAAGATATTGGGACAGAATTAGGCATTCGGCCCATCAAGTCTGCATCATGGCCGATCTGTTTTTCCCTTTCCTTACTGTGAGAAAAAGGGTTAACAGACATAGTTGATTTAAACTAAAACTTTAATTACTCCAGGCCAGCTGACGGGAGTACACGGACAAAGAGAAGGTGCGTTGGGGCGAATGCTGAACCACTGGGGGGCAGGAAATACCCAGGGGTTGGAGAAGACAACAATGATAAGGTATTGTTATTTTGAATGGCCAAAACACCCGATGAAAGGAGCTTCGGTCTGGTGGCCTGAGGATGGGTCAAATGGAATTTACTGGAGAACCTTTGATGGTAAAAAGAAAGGTCAGGGTAAAACAAGAATTTAATGATGATGTTATTGACGGTGATGACACCGACAGTGACCTACCGGACCCCAGGAGTGAGAAAGAAAAGGGAATAAAGAGACAGGAGGCGGTCATGGTAGATAAATTAAACCCCAGTCACTAGGAGAGGGAGGCAAGAGGTCAGACAGAGTAAGAAGAAAATCGGTAAAAATTAGACCTCTAAGAGAGGTACCCATGGTAGGACCCTAAGGGGGAATGGGGTTTGTTAATGTCCCCTTAACTAGTACTGAAGTGAGGAATTTCAAAAGGGAAATGAGAAGCCTCCTAGGGGATTCTTTAGGTCTGGCAGAACAGTTAGCTCAGTTCCTTGGGCCAAACACTTACACATGGGAGGAGTTAATGGCCAATATGAGGAATCTCTTCATATCCGAGGAGAGGCAAATGATTAGGGCAGCAGCAATGAGAAAGTGGGAACAGGAAAACCCACCAGGGCAGCAAAATGCTGCAGCAGCAGATATAACTTGTACAGGACTTGAGGGAACTGAATAAGGTGGTCCAAGCCCGATACCCGGTAGTGCCTAACCCTTACATCATCATGGGACAGATACCACCAATCCACAAATGGTTTAGTGTGGTAGATTTAAAGGACGCCTTCTGGAGCTGTCCGCTGGCAACAGAGAGTAGAGAATTATTCGCTTTTGAGTGTTGGCTCTGCCCTCAGTAGAACAACCTTTCCACCTCTTTGTAAATTCAGACAAAGGGGTGGCACTAGGGGTACTCACCCAGAAAAGAGGGGGAAAATCGACAGCCAGTGGCATTCCTCTCGAAAATATTAGATCCAGTCTCCAGGGGATGGCTGGGATGCATAAAAGCGGTAGTAGCAGCTACCGCAATATTGGTGGAAGAGAGTAGAAAATTAACCTTTGGAGGAGCTCTGGTTGTTTCTACGCCACAAACGATAAGAGCCATACTCACTCAAAAATCCAACAGATGGTTAACAAACTCTAGACTTTTAATGTATGAGGACATCCTGATGGAAAAAGACGATTTGACTATAATTACAGATAAGAACCTTAACCCATCCCAATTCCTGTATCCAGCAGAGATACAGGGCGACGAGGAAGAGAACCCAGTACACTTCTGCAGTACAATAATAGATTTACAGACAAAAAGTAGTGAAGACTTAGAAGAGCAACCTCTGGCTGAGGGCAGCCGGTGGTTTATAGATGGATCCTCCAGGTGGATAGATGGAGAAAGACATAGTGGGTACGGTATAGTGAACGGGGAAACTATGGAGGAAATTGAAAGCGGCAGGCTACATGGTAGTTGGTCAGCTCAATCTTGTGAATTATATGCATTAATGAGAGCTTTGGAACTATTGGAGGGGAAGGAAGGAACAGTGTATACCGATTCAAAATACGCTTTTGGAGTAGTACACATCTTTGGGAAAATCAGGAAAGAGCGAGGAATGATAACCACTCGAGGGAAAGAATTAGCGCATGAGCAATTGGCAGGACAGACACTGGAAGCCTTGCAAAAACCAGAACGAATAGCCATAGCACATGTGGCAGAGCATCAGAAGGGTAACACCCTAGAGGCCAGAGGAAATAGGGCAGTGGATGAGGTTGCAAAAAGAGCAGCCACAGGACAGATGGTAGAAATGAAGTCACTAATACCTTGAAGGGGACAAGAGGAAAAGATGCCTATCTTTAGTGAGAACGAGCAGGAACACATGAGAGAAATGGGGGCTCAGCGTACTTCAAATGGGAAATGGTGGACACCGGATGGAAAGCAGCTATTGAACAAAGAAATAATGAGAGAATTATTAGGGAGGTTGCATGGACATAGCCATTGGGGAACACAAGCCCTCTGTGACACCCTCCTCAGAACCTACGCTTGCCGTGGAATGTATACCATGGCCGGACAAGTCATAGGGGGCTGTGTAATATGTCAGCGAATTAACAAAAAAATCATGAGAGCAGTCCCAGGAGGAGGACAACCATTAGCAGTTAGGCCCTTCCAGAGAATACAGATAGATTTCACCGAGCTGCCCCGGGTACAAACCTGGAAGTACCTGTTAGTGACAGTGGACCATTTCACCAGGTGGGCAGAGGCATTCCCCACGGCAACTGCCACCTCACAGGCGGTAGCCAAGATATTACTAGAACAAATTATACCCAGATATGGGATTGTGGAAACAATAGACTCAGATAGAGGGACCCATTTTGCCTCCAAAACACATAAAATGATATGTGAAGCACTGGGAATAGAATGGAAATTGCATACACCATGGCATCCCCAGAGCTCAGGAAAGAATGAATAGCACCTTGAAGACCCAAATTACCAAGTTGATAGAGGAAACAAGACTCCCCTGGACTAAGTGCCTCCCGATAGCCCTGTTGAGAATCCGAAAGGCACCTCGAAAAGACATAGGGATCTCACCATATGAGATGTTATTTGGGCTCCCATACTTAGGGAAGATAGAAGGAGTTCCAACAATGCAAGGGAACGATGTGTTCCTGGGGAACTATTTACTGGCAGTGTCCAAATCTCTTGCAGAACTAAAAATTAAAGGATTGCTGGCCCAGAGCCCACCACTGGACTTCCCGATTCACTCAGTCAAGGCTGGAGACTGGGTATTAATAAAAACGTGGAAAGAAGAAAAGCTGCAACCTAAGTGGACTGGACCCTACCTGGTGTTACTAATCACCGAGACAGCAGTACGAACAAGGGAGAAAGGGTGGACACACGCAAGTCGAGTTAAGGGTCCTGTGGAGGCCCCACCAGACAATATCAGCCCGTGGACTGTGCGCAAAGGAGAGGGACCATTGACTTTTATATTTACCAGGATCCCGCGGGAAAAATGAAGATTTCGTGTTGGTGGGTCGTGTGTTGGGGAAACACCCAACTTGTAAGTAATGTAACATGCATAAAAATCACAATACCACAGAATAGAAGGTCCACCACCATCCCATTTGATGTAAGGAAAGGAAAATGGTGGTGCGGCTGTAGAATGTATGTATGCGCCCATCCCTGTAAAGATTGGCACGCGGTGCTCACTTCATCAAAATATGGGTGGCATCGGACCACCAATCAAACTGATAGGTGGAAAGTGTATCAAAACCCGAACGAGAAATTACCAGGACGCGTACATGTGAGCATACAGAGTGTTCAAATGCAGGAAAGTGGTAGGTATTGGATATGCGCAGATAAAACAGGGAAGGATGCATGTCTGAAGTTTGAGATAGAAGTGAAGCGGGATGGATAAGGTAAGATACGAGGAGAAGGGAGAGGTGTTCAAGATAGATGACAGTCAGAATAGGGATCCCGGGGCAACACCAGCACCTCCAGCAGTCAGCAATGTAAATAGGGAAAATGAGCCTAAGGATCTGAAGATAATGATAGTAGCAGGAGAAACAGGATGAAGGCAGTTATATGAGAAGGGAATATCAACAGGGGAAAAAGGAGCCAACACCTGGCTAGCCTGGATGATGTACACAGCCAGAAGTATACAACAAACCACTTGTTACGCCTGCGCCGGAGCCAGGCCTCAGCTGGTCCCAGTACCATTTCCCATTAATTGGGATAGAACACCTGGGGCTATGTCATGTACACTACAGCTATTCACGAATCCCCTCTTACCGAAGAATGCGATATGCCAGAGTTATCATTACCTATTTCCGACCAGCAACAACAATACGAAGGGCCAAAGGGAAGACCCTAGACCTCCTCCATTTACCATTCCTCTTGGGGAGGAGGGATTTGAGTGCTATACAAGAGATAACCCAGAGGGACAGGACATGGGGAAGGTGCTCAACTGCAATCAGACGTATAACATAATGGCTGAGGAACAGGGGCCACTGTTCAATAGCTCCTGGCTGAGAAAGCAGATAGTCAGTAGAGCTGAGTAGTCAGTAGAGCTGATGTCTGGTGGTGGTGCGGGGAGAATACCCTGTGGCCCCGGTTACCAGGGTCATGGACGGGTACCTGTACCCTCATACAACTGATGGTGCCCTTTACCATAGCAGTGGAACATGCTGTAGAACTCAAGGAAGGAAACCAATGACAAAAGAGAAAGGATAATTTGACACACACATCTATATAGATGCGATAGGAGTGCCAAGAGGGGTACCCGATGAATTCAAAACCAGAAACCAGATAGCTGCGGGCTTTGAGTCCATGCTCTTCTGGTGGTCCACAATTAATAAAAATGTGGACTGGATCAACTACTTATACTACAATTGACAACGCTTTATAAATTACACTCAAGATGCAGTTGAAGGATTAGCGGAACAACTGACAGCTACCAGCCAAATGACCTGGCAAAATCGCATGGCCTTGGACAAGCTACTGGCTGAGAAGGGAGGGGTGTGTGTAATGTTTGGCGAACAATGTTGCACATTCATCCCCAACAACACTGCTCCGGATGGGTCAGTGTCAAGAGCCCCAGCAGGTCTCACCTCTCTGTCTATCGAATTGGCTGAGAACTCTGGAGTAGACACCTCCTGGACTGGGTTTCTAGAATCCTGGTTTGGGAAATGGAAGCACATCTTTACATCAACCCAAACATCAGTGGTAGTCATGGTGGGTTTACTGTGTTTGTTTGGATGCTGTATCATTCCCTGCGTACGGGGGTTGGCCCAGAGATTGATAGAAATAGCCCTGACAAAGAACAGCGCTGCCACCATAATGGCCTTCAGAACACAGTATGACCAACGAGAGGGGGATATGGAGGTGAAGAATCTGTTGATAGCATTAGAAAAGGAGGATATAGTTTAAATCAAAAAGGTTGCTTGGCAAAAAGAAAAATGATGGATTGTGAGAAAAAGGGTTAACAGACATAGTTGATTTAAACTAGGAATAGAAAAATATAGCTTAGAAAGAAATAAGGTGTCAGCAGAAACCAGACTGCTAGTAGAATAGAAAGTAACGATATATAGAACAGAGAAAAATTCGAGATAAAAAGTAACAAACAGATAGAAACTTCAGTACAAGCCTTTGACGTCAGGAGATGTTCCGAGACGTTCCTGGACTTTCTCGTGGGAATGTGGGCTTTATGTTATAATTAAAAAGAGGCAAAATGGTAAGAAAAGAGGGTGTGGCTATAATGTAATGAAATGTATAAAGATAGAATACATCCCGACCCTCGGTGTGCCTCTAGGGGACAGCAAAGGAGAGGCACCTATTCTGCAGAATATTATCTTAATAAACACTTCTTTGCCTGACTTTGTCTCAAACAGCTTTGTGATTTTTTCATATCTCACAATACCATTCTCCATCCGTCTCCATGTAATCTTTCACACCTTTACTAATCAAAAACGTATCAATATCCACTTTAAAAATACCCAATGAATGACCACTACCATCTGTGGCAATGAATTCCACAGATCTACCACCCTCTGGCTAAAAAAAGTCCTCCTCATCTTCATTCTAAAGGTACGTCCATAAAAATAGCATTATTCCTTTTATCTTGTATCTGTACACTGTGGACGGCTCGATAGTAATCATGTATTGCCTTTCCACTGACTGGCTAGCATGCAACAAAAGCGTTTCACTGTACCTCGGTTTACGTGACCATAAACAAAACTAAACAAAATACCCTTTTATTCTAAGGCTGTGCCTTCTGGTCCTAGACTCTCCCATAAACATTGTACAAACTTTGTTCTTTAGAATCTTCTTCAATTTTTCCCTACCATTGGCATTGGGGTCTCCAGTTGTAATTCTCTGATTTATCTACACTGCCCTTCTTAATTAAAGGAACAACTTTAGTTATTCTCCCATCTTCTGGTACTGTTCTTATGGCTAATGAAGAAGAAAATACCTCCATCAGGGCTCTGGCAATCTCCTCCATTACTTTCCATTGCATTCTTGGATAGATCTTATCTGGTTCTGGGCGAGCTATCCACTCTTATATCTTCCAGGTTCCAAATACTGACATGCTCTAGTATCTCTCCCTGAACTCGTTACCCCCCAAATTCTTCTCCTTAGGGAATACAGATGAAAAAATAATAATTTGGCTCCGCACATGGATTCCCTTTTGTGTCTCCCCTACCCCTCCCCTTTACTTCCCTAGCTATAATTTTGCTCCTAATATAATTTAAAATATATTTTTTTAAAGGACTATGGATTCTTCTTAATCGTATCTGCCAAGGATAGTTTATGACATTTTTTCCTCATGATTTATTTCTTAAATTCTCTCCTACACTCTTTATATTGCCCAAGGGACTCGTTGGATCTGAAACTGCAACAGTATATTGTGCACTCTGTTTATTTTCTCATTGGTACTAATTGTTATAACCATATAGAGTTTGATTTGCTTGGATAGCACACAAAACTGTCTTGGTATGTCTTGGTACACCTGACAATTAAAAAAACAATACCAACAAACTTAATCATCTGATTTTGGGAGTGAAAGTTCAGACTTTATTGTTTGTAGCCGGTTATTTTGGGGTTACCCAATGCAGCTTTTGACATTATGTCTTTCTCACTTGAGTTAAGACCCAATATACTGTATTTGGTGGAGTGGATAAGCAATGAGGAAACATCAATACTGCCTTACAAAACAACATTGTAACAGCTCTTTATTCGCTAAGGTTCATTCTAAGTGTAGATTTCATTCCACAGAACCAGAAAGTGACTTTAAACATGAGACTGGCTAATGTGTCACTTTCTTGGCAGTGCTGACCCAGTGGAATCAAGGGGTGGATTATCTTTGCATGACACATGATACATTTTTATCATCCAGCATTGTCTGGCATTTTGCTAAACTGAAGATGTTGTGATAATCAAGCTCATTGTTATTACCCACCCAAACATACTCCTTTATATGCAGCAGTTTTCAAAACTAAAAGTGACTCCCTTCAACATGAAAAGATCCTTCTACGTAAATTATTTCTTTTTTTGTTGCTTGGTGTAATTTATGACATAAATGTTTCACACTTTAAAATCATAGGCCTCCATTTAATGTTATAGTTTGTTCTAAACTGGAGAAAGTTGAATGATAAGAGAACCAACTAACAGAAAGTTAACGGGGGGTATTTTTTGGTTTGATATTGATGATTTAACAGTTTGTTGAATGACACATTATAGTACTTTATAATCTTCCTTTTACAACAATAAAATTGTTTCTTGGTCACAGTACCAATAAGGATATGATACCTTTACAACAATTTCCTACAGTCAATTATCATTTGCACGATTCCCAAACACCCACAGTATAACCCACCTCCCCTTCCACTGAAAACAATCAGTCAGAATGCAGAAACAAAAGGTTCTGGAAACAGTCAGTCAGCATCTTTGGCAAATACAGACCACTGAATCTTTCAGGTAAAAGTCCTCAGTTCAACGGAAAATATTACCAAGGACCAGTATTTCAACTGCAATAAGGACCCGAAAAAAAACGTCCTTTGCTAAAATTTTTACAAGGTTGCAATAAATGGGGTTAATCTAAATGATAATATTTTAGTTGAAATGATTTCTTCTGTCTAACTTTGCAGTTTATTCTAGTCTTTTTGGAATCTCATCTTATTTTAGTATAAACATCAATATGCATGTTTTTCTTTATTATTGCTAGTTTATAATTTTGTCAGAGTCATTGAGCCATACAGTGTGGAAAGGCCCTTCGGCCTAACTTTCCCACGTCGACCAACATGCCCCATAGACACTCATCCCACCTGCCTGCGTTTGGCCACTATTCCTCTAAACCTAACCTATCCATGTACCTGTCTAAATGTTTCTTAAACATTGTGATAGTACCTGCGTTAACTATCTCATCTGGCAGCTTGTTCCATATACCTACCACCCTGTGTGTAAAAAAAAGTTGCCCCTCAGGTTCCTATTGCATCTCTCCTCCCTCACCTTAAACCTATGTCCTCTGTTTCTTGACTCCCCGACTCTGGGTAAAAGACTCTGTGCATTTCCCCCTGGGCGCCACAGTGGCACAACGGTAGAGTTGCTGCCTTATAGCGCTTGCAGTGGCAGAGATCCGGTTCGATCCTGACTACAAGTACTGTCAGTATGTACTTTGGACATTCTTTGTACATTGTGACCACGTGGGTTTTCTCTGGGTTCTCCGGTTTCCCCCCACATTCCAAAAACGTACAGGTTTGTAGGTTAATTGGCTTTGGTAAAGACTGTAAATTGTTCCTAGTGTGTATGATTGTGCTAGTGTACGGGGATCGCTGCTCGGCATGGACTCGGTGGGCCGAAGGGCCTGCTTCCGCACTGCATCTCTAAACTAAACAATGGCATTTTCCATACAAAACCAGAGAGATGGCAGTGTTCTTGACAAAAAGCTAATTATACCGAGCACCAAAAGTAACTAAAGACAGAGATTGTGGGTTGACTCACCTTTACTGAAAGCACATAATCTACTGTATATTGGCGTTTACTGGTTGTGCAACCTTACTGTACAACCGACCTCTACATCTTAAAGTGCAACGGCAGATTTGTATTTCCCGAGAGAAAATAACATTCAAAAGAAATGTTTGTTCATGGTATAATGATTAAATATCAATGATCAGTAAAATTGAGACATTATCTTTGCTATTGCCCAAGCTCACAACATATGTAAAATGTGCTTAGAAGGAAAATACATAATGTTCTTAAAACAGATACAATACTGTAACAATGATATAATTGTGGGGAATTAATTTTGCGAGGAAATGCCATGAAGTTAGAAAAGAGCAAGGAATTTTTTGCTATCTGAATTATGAGGGGCTCAGATGGGGTGGAACTTCTCCTGCAGAGGTGTCTATAACCAGAGAGCATAGGTTTTAGGCAAGGTTTACTTTAGCTTAGTTTAGAGTATGGAAACAGGCCCTCTGAGTCCGCACCGACCAGTGATCCCTGCACATTAACGCAACCCTACACACGGTAGGGACAATTTTACATTTTATACCAAGCCAATTAACGTACTAGCCTCTACATCTTTGGAGTGAGGGAGGAAACCGAAGAAAACCCATGCAGATCACGGGGAGAACGCACAAACTCCGTACAGACAAGCACCCAGTAGACAGGATCGACAGTAGCCATATCGCCAAGCCAAGCAAGGTATAGGATCTGAGTTTGTTCCAACTCTTCAGGAGACCTGTGTTAACAGCATACTCCCCTGCACTTTATTACTCTTCATTTATTCTCCAATTCCCCTTCTACACCAACTGGTGAATCTGCTTTCACTGCTATTGCAGGGAGTGTATTCTGTGCTTTATTGGACAAGATTTTCTTGAATTCCATCCAAGAGCTTTTTTAATTTAGAGATACAGTGCCCTTAGGCCCATCGAGTCCGCGCTGACCAGTGATCATCCCTTACACTAGCACTATCCTACACACGAGGGACAATTTACAATTCTTACCGAAGCCAATTTGAAACAGTGTGTAGTTAATTATACAGGAAAAGTGAGAGTAATGGATCTAATCTTTGGGAATGGAAATGTTGAAGCATCAAATATAGAGAATTTTGGAGATAGTGACCATAACACTATAATTACAAGGTAGTTATGAAAAAGGATGAAGATTGCCTAAAAGTTGTTCTGCTTGGGCCAATTTGAATATCATAAATAGGATCTTGAAAAGTAGACTTGGAACGGCTACTTGTGGGCAAGTTATACATTTTACACGTGTAAGTCATTAAAAGTGAGATAATAAGTGTTCAGGACTAACTTGTCCTTATAATAGTTAAAGGGAATAGATATCAAGGGCTGGATAAAAAAAAACATAGAAGCCTGTGGCAGTTGCGGGGAACTGAACATAGGGAAGCCCTTTAAGCAGGACAGAAATTGTAAGGAGGTACTTAATAAATAAATTAGAAGGACAAAGAGTGGCATGAATTATCACCGGAAGACGAGATGAAAGAAAATCCCAAAGTACTTAATAAGTACATTAAGGACAAGAATGTAAAAGAAGAAAACACTATGGCCCAAGAATCAAATAAACTGTTTGAAATCTGAAGTAAAATTAGAAAATGCTGGAAAGAGAAACTGTTAAAGTTCAAGGTATGGGGCCCTTTGTCAGAACTAGGACAGAGAGAGAGAGAAACCAGTTAGTTATGGTAGCACAGAATTCAGGGCTGGGTGGGTAGACCAAAGGAAATGTTTCTTTAGTGAGACCAAATACATTCATGGGGGCAATTAAATAACTAAAAAACACACAGTATTTCTTTGGTTGACAAAAATGCTGGAGAAACTCAGTGGGTGAGGCAGCATCTACGGAGCGAAGGAAATAGGCAACGTTTCAGGTCTCGACCTGAAACGTCGCCTATTTCCTTCGCTCCATAGATGCTGCCTCACCGGCTGAGTTTCTCCAGCATTTTTGCCTACCTTCGATTTTCCAGCATCTGCAGTTCCTTCTTCAACATTATTTCTCTGGTTTGTCAGTGGCAAGGTGGTTTAGCAGGCCCAACAGATTTGGCAATACCAAAGGAAAATAAAACGAGTTATAATTAAAACAGACAGATGGGCTCTTGAAAGCATAGTGACCCAATCCTGATATGTGCTTTCACTGAAAAACTCAGTCTGGTGGATTGGCCGCAGTGATGTCAGCAGTTTTCAAGCTCCATCTCCTCCGCCTGATGACATTTCATGCTCCTGTCATTGGCTGGATTATCGGCAGAGTCTTGGAGTTCACAAGCGGCATAGACTGAGTGTTCATCATTGTCCAGACTGCCATGTCCAGACGCACAAGACGTGCAATCCTACAGTTCATACTCTGTGGAATTGGACTCTGTTACTTATTCCTAATGTTTCCTTCCTGGATTATTCCAATGATGGCCACCACACACGCTACTATCCACTCCATGCCTGATTTCATTCTCAACCTCCTCCACCCCAGGCTGATCATCCCATCCCCATCCACAATCCCTATCCTCTCTTTCCACGCAATGGGATTTCCTCTCTGAGCAACTTCCAATGGTTTATCCTGCAGTAGAGAGGTCTTTGTGTGCGTGAAAACATGCATTGACTTCAATCAATTGCAAGCTGGAGCCTTTACTAAATGGTGTAGATCAGCAATGCAACAATATTTTTGTTTACTTTCTCAGCCCAGTGTTAATGACAGATTCTGATGCCAATGGCATCTCTGCAAGTACGTGTCAGTTGCATACAGAATCTCAAACAAAAATCCATGATGGCTCATTACAATACTTACATTGGGCGGTACGGAGGCGCAGAGATGGAGTTGCCGCCTTACAACGCTTGCAGCGCACTGAGACCCTGATTTGATTCTGACTATGGGCGCTGTCTGTACTGAATTTGTACGTTTTCCCCGAGACCGTGTGGGTTTTCTCCGGGGGCTCCGGTTTTCTCTCACACTCCAAAGACGTACAGGTTTGTCGGTTAATTGGCTGGTGTAAGTGTAAATTGTAAATTGTCCCTAGTGTGTGTGTGTAGAATAGTGTTAATGTGCGGGGATCACTAGTCAGTGTGTACTTGGTGGGCCAAAGGGCTTATTTCTGCGCAATTTAAAAAATGTATATGTGTAGGAAAGAACTGCAGATGCTGGTTTAAATCGAAGAAGGACAGGTGCTGCATCTCCTGCGGTTGCAAGGGAAAGAAAGGGGGGGAGGAGGTAAAGGTACGTGTGCTGCATCTCCTGCGGTTGCAACGGAATGTACCTGGGGAGGGGCTGGTTTGGGTGGGAAGGGACGAGTTGGCTCATCCAATATATAGTTTTAGCAGTCAGATTTTGCAGCAAATTCAAATTCAAAGGGAAAAAAATATTGTCTCTTACTAGTTAAAGATTTCATCTTTCAAGTTGGATACAATTTTCAATGAAAATTTAAAAGACTTAAAGCATAACGTGTTCCATACTATGGAAACCACCAGATAGAATTTGTCTTTGATCATCTGCTTAAATAATTGGTTCAATGCTCGGTTCAAAAATGTGGTTTGTTTGAAGTTAATGGGACTGAAATAAAAACAGAAAGTGCTGGACTGCTTGGCAAGTCAGGCAACATAATCGGAGAAAGAGTTGCTAAAATGTTAGAGCTGGGAAAGTTTTAAAAAAACAATTGAGGTGGGGCTGGGGGATGGTGAGCTGGCTGGGTAGAACAAAGGAAATAGGCTAAGACCAAAAGAAGATGGATGACACCGATCAGTCTCAAATGCGAAGGGGTGAGGATGGTTTGTTCCTGGCAACTAATCAGTCTGGAAGAGGCGTGAATTGGCAGAAAATGGAAACAGGAAAATTGAACTGATAGATACTAAGCATAGAAGCATAGAAAATAGGTGTAGGAATAGGCCATTCTGCACTTTGAGCTAGCAGCACCTGCATTCAATATGATCATGGCTGATCATCCAAAATCAGTACCCCATTCCTGCTTTCTCCCCATATCCCTTGATTCTGTTAGCTCTAAGAGCAATATCGAACTCTCTCTAGAAAGAGTGAATTGGCCTCCACTGCTTTCTGTGGCAGAGAATTCCACCGATTCACAACTCTCTGGGTGAAAAATGTTTTCCTCATCTCAGTCCTAAATGGCCTATTCTTAAACTGTGACCCCTGGTTCTGGACTCCCCCAACATTGGGAACAATTTTCCTGCATCTAGTTTGTCCAATCCCTTAAGAATTTTATATGTTTCTATAAGATACCCTCTCATCCTCCTAAATTCCAGTGAATATAAGCCCAGTCGATCCTTTCTTTCATCATATGTCAGTCCCGCCATCCCGGGAATTAGAGACAAGAAATCTGAAATAAATTAGAACAATTGGAAAGCCCGTCAGTGGAGTGCGTAAAACTGGATTACATTGGAACTATCATGGTTTGAAAAAAATAAAACGCTGCAGATAATGGAAAATCTGAAACAAAGACAGAAACTGCTGGGAGCACACAGGAGGTCAGGTGGTATCTGTAGTGAAAACTATAAAGCCACAACTCCAGGTCGATGACCTCCATCACTAAAGATTATCAGTTCAGAATATCAATTGTACTTCCTCCCCACAGAAGCAGCTCAGCCCACTGAACACCCCCAGATTTTCCTTATCTTACACTAGAACTCACCAGCTTCAACAAAGGCTGCAAAGTTTATCTGAAATTGTTGAGTTGCCAGGATTCCAGCGTGTCAAGACAAAAAATGTGATTCCTGTACTTGTTCCAGGAATTGTTCCTGTACCTATACTGGGCTTCCTTGGAACAGTGAAAGATAACACAGATAAAGATGTGGGGGTGCCAGTGACAGGCAACTGGAAACTAAGTGCCATTCTTGGCAAATTAATGGATGTGTTCTGCACATGATGCATGATATTTCATGGATAAGATTTCTATCTCTTTTGTTTATCTTTCACTTAATAATTTTCCTTTAATTCGTGGCCGATGGATTATAAAATATAGTTTGGGCTTATTCTCGGGTTTTTCAAATCCAACCAGCTGCTCATTTCAATATTAATGCGATGGCTTCTATGAAACAACTTGATTTGATGTTGGTGATGTCTGTCATACTGTCGAGACTAAAGAAGAATCTCAACCCGAAACATCACCCGTTCCTTCTCTCCAGAGATGCTGCCTGTCCCGCTGAGTTACTCCAACATTTTGTGTCTATCTTCGGTTTAAACCAGCATCTGCAGTTCCTTCCTAAACATAATTTAATTTCTGCTGTTTTCTAAGTTTATGTCCTCCAGAACTGTGTACAAATAAGTTTTTGATATATTTCAATGCACATTTTGGAGTGAAATTATCTTGTAACTATCCCAACATTTTGTTGTACCATCAGTGAAGTTACTGATCCTCAGCCAAAAAAAAACAAACTAACTGCCAGAGGAACTCAATGGGTCAAGCAATGGGTCAAGGGTGACACAGTGGCGCAGTGGTAGAGCTGCTGCCTTACAGCCCCGGAGACTCGGGTTCGATCCTGACTACAGATGCTGTCTGTACGGACTTTGTATGTTCTCCCTGTGACTATATGGGTTTTCTCCGGATGCTCATGTTATCCCCACATTCCAAGGATGTGTAGGTTTGTACGTTAATTGGGTTCTGTAAATCGTCCCTAGTGTGCAGGATATAACTGGTATTTGAGTGATCGCTGATCGGTGTGGACTCAGTGGGCCAAAGGGCCTGTTTCTACATTGTATCTCTAAACTAAACTAAACTAAACTAAAGGTAGACACAAAAAGCTGGTGTAACTCAGTGGGACAGACAGCATCTCTGGAGAAAAGGAATAGGTGACGTTTCGGGTCGAGACCCTTCTTCCCCAAGACATAAGAAGGGTCCAAATCCGAAATGTCACCTATTCCTTTTCTCCAGAGACACTATCTGTCCTGCTGAGTTACTCCAGCTTTTTATGTCTATCTTCGGTTTAAACCAGCATCTGCAGTTCCTTCCTAATCTAAACTAAATAACTACAAGGGCAAAGTGATAGTTGACATTTTGGATCGAGATGCTGCATCAGGTTGACCCTCAAGTTGTTTAAGTAGTTATAAAACTGGTCGAAAAACTTGAGTAATAGTTTCACTTATGGAAAACATGTTGCTGGAAAATGTTCTGATGGGAGTTTGGACTGTTTGTCTGAGGGGCATAATTATTATGTAAATTAATTTCTGTCAATACCACTGAGCAATCTCGCTCTGCGACCTGGGCTGCATCATGATAAGCTAAAATATTTTATTACTTCAGTAGGAATTTTAATGGGCTATTTGCACCTCCAACTGCTTGTCAGCAAATAGCTTATGCTGTCCAGTTGTTCGTCGGGTTATGCTGCTCACTTGACAAGTCACTAAATAATGCTGTCATTATAGGTTGTAATGCTTATGTTTGTGGTAGCAGACTGCGAGGGTATTATACACTTATACTGTTTCCATTATTTTAGCTGTTATAAAGGTCATCAGTTGATTCATTGGATATCTGGAGGTGTTGGAGTGGGTGGAGGTGTTGGTCGAGTCAGCTAACACAATGGATGTTAACACTAGTCTAATTTAGTATACAGTGCGGAAACAGATCCTTTGGCCCACCAAGTCCGTGCCGACCATCGATCCCCACACACTAACACACACACACTAGGAACAATTTTTACACCAAGCCAATTAACCTACAAATCTGTCCGTATTTGGAGTGTGGGAGGAATCCTGAGCTCCTGGAGAAAACCCACACAGGTCACGGGGAGAATGTAAAAACTCTGTACAGACAGCACCCGCAGTCAGGATCGAACCAGGGTTTCTGGCAGCAACTCTACAGCTATGCCACAGTGCCGCCCACAATGACACCAAGAAGCAAGAGTTTATGGGGAAAGAATTGTCTGAGTCCACACTCAGGAACAGTAGAAATCATATGAGAACGAGCTGTCAAAGAATGTCAGTCAGGAAGCAATGACAAATGCAATGCTGTTGTGCGGTGACTGACTTCCTTTCTTCCGGGTTAATATTTAAATAATCTTAAAGTAAATAATTCTTTACTTTATTCTGGCAACACACTTCTTGTTATTGTTTTTAGCATTTTGTCCAGAAATGTCCATGGATTCCCATTCCAATATTTGCGCTGACGGCAAAACTATTCACTTGCGTTCTGGGCTTGCTTTAATTAACCCACGCAATTATAGATAAGAAACGCTTACTTTGCAAACGTTTGACTTCACTCTTATCATTTACAGTGTGTGGTGCAGTTTCATAGAGTGCTGTGGTAAGGAATTGCAGTGCGCCAAAAGACAAAATGTGAAGTGTGTTTAACACAAAAAACTTACTAACTTGAAAAAAAACTTCAAATTAAATTTACAGTACAAAATGGTACACTTACATTCAAAATCCATAACAGTGTGGTGACCATAATTTTGAAATGCTCTTACAGTTATGTATAGAAATTTAACATGTCTGGTACTTAACTGTCAGAATATGGCCATTAATTTTACTCACAATACTCTTTTGCAGAAGCTGATTCTAAGATTGTGGATAATGTGTAACTAAACATCACCAAATTATGCGTAATATTAGCCACATGGCCTGGCGAGTATTCTATGGCCAATCGCTCTTGCAGGATGTTCACTTCAAATATTCAATCTCTTCAAGTTATTTAAACTTTCCATTTGATGAAGTATTGATTAACGTCTAAAGATGCTTACTATTTTTTTTTCATTTCCTCTGCAAAGTATTCAAATGTAAGCGTATTCTAGTCCAAAGTGAAGTGATTCGAGAAATATTAAAAATTGGTGAATGAAAGACAAAATCATTAAAACCAGCAAGGTGATGAGCTCTGTATGTACTCATTCTTAACATTTCTTGCCATCAATAGGAAACCAGTGATGTACTGTATTGTACATATGAGTAGATATTTAAAATGTACAATTCTGAGAATCTTTTATTGTGTTTCCAGTGGCTTCCATTAATACAAAAACACTTATTTCTTGAAGTCTTGAGGATAAAAATTCAACCTTGTTCACAAGCGCTAAACAGGCACTTGTAACACACCATAACACACCAAAATAATAACACACCATCGGGTTTTGAAATTCAGTTTCATTGACTTCAATTAAATCTATTCTTGAAAGTGGAGCACAATCCACAGCCGTGTTCATTTTGAGCAACTGATAGAGGATGACATCAATGCCTATTATTATGTTTGCACAATTATTTGTTCCACTCCACTGCAAGTTTAATTTCTGAGAAACCTGAGGGAAACCTTTGAATCATGTATAATTAAAGTGGGATTTAACTGGTAGGCCACAGTTAAGCCAGCATTATTATTTTCTTTGGGTCTTTTTGAGTCATTAGTTGTGAGTCATATCAGTGCGATTGAATGCCTATGGAAATATTCCCATTTTGAAATGTGTGAAGAAGCTTCTGTTAATTTTGATACTAAGAAAAAACAGATGAAATGTGGTGACATTTCCAACTAAGGAGGAACTTAAGAACAATAGAAAACAGGAACAGGAGTCAGCAAATTGGCCCATTGAGAATGCTTAACTATTGATTAAGATCATGGCTATTCCTTAATATGCTTTCCTGTTCATTTCCCAAAATCCTTGACTCCCCTGTTGCATGTTGACAGTATCTATCAACCTACACCGTGAACATTTCCAACAAATGTATCTTTGGAGAACTTTGGGGTGGAGAATTCCAAAATATTGCAATTCTCTGAGAAGAATCTTCCTCTCACTTTCATCACATTCTGGAGATGGCTATAGCGTTTGGAGTGCGATGAATTTTTCTTGATTGTCAACTTTATTTCAAATAGAAGGAAGTATAACTTTCAAATAGCCAGGAATAAGAAGTATCATTGTTGTAGGAAGGAACTGCAGATGCTGGTTTAAACCAAAAATAGACACTAAATAATGGAGTAACTCAGCGGGACAGGCAGTATCTCTGGATAGAAGGAATGGGTGACATTTTGGGTCTTGATCCTTCCTCAGACTATTTCAGGGGAGAGGGAGATACAGAGATAAGGAAGTGAAAGGCATGAAAATGGGACCGAGGATGGAGATCAAGGAAAATTAGAATAGATCATTGGGTACACAAAAAGCTGGAGAAACTCAGCGGGTGCAGCAGCATCTAAGGAGCGAAGGAGATAGGCGACGTTTCGGGTCGAGACCCTTCTTCATCCCTCCTTCTTTAAAACTAGAATAGATCATTGTTAGCTAGGAGAAGGTGACAACAAAGCAAACAGAGATAAAATGTAAATGAGGACAGTCAGACTAGTTTGAGAACTTGGAAGGGGGAGGGATGGTGAGAGAGGGAGGGCAAGGGTTACTGAAGGTTACAGAAGTCAATATTCATGCCACTGGGGTGTAAACTGCCCAAGCTAAATATGAGATGTTGTTCCTCCAATTTGTGCTGGGCCTCACTCTAACAATGGAGGAGGCCCAGGGCAGAAAGGTCAGTGTGGGAATGGGAGGGGAAGTTACAGTGTTTAGCAACCGGGAGACCAGATAGGTTTAGGCGGACTGAGCAGAGGTGTTCATCGAAATGATCACCAAGCCTGCGTTTGGTCTCACTTATAGTATCACACTATGGACGATAGAAACCTGAGCCAATAATATAAAATGCTGGAACTATTCAGTGGAGAAAGAGGGAGAATTAACGTTTCAAGTCATTAACCTTCCAATGATAGGTTATAGATTTGAAACATTAACTCTTTCATCCTCCTCAGCTGCCTGACCAGTTGAAGAAGTATGCTTGAGATGGCACCTAAATTTGACTTACTAAGGAATAATGAGTATTTTATATGATCCTGGTCGCTTTTATATTATGTGCAAATGAACAAAGTAAATTTGAAATCAAATCAGTATGGTAAGTTTGCTGCTGTAATAAATCTCATCACTTCAACTAGAAATGCAATAAAAAAAAAGAAAATTAATAAGATTTTATTTTCTATCCTACCTGGGATATGACACTCAGATATGAACTCTGCTGTATGCTCATTTTTTTAAAACCTCCATTCTTCAACCGAATGAGCAGATGACTGTATAATCATATCATTGAGAAAACCACTACAAACTGCAACTGATAACTGCTTCCTCTTGTCCAACTGTTCAGTTCCTCATTCGGTAATTGCGTTGACTGCTGTGAATCATTTAATGTATTTCTGTATTAAACGAGGCCTTAAAAATATAGATGGAAAATAGATGGAACCTGGTTTTGCAAGGAAATTGATCAGTGAACCAATGAAAAATACCATCACCAGCAGCCACATTTCATTTCTCCAATTACCTGTCTTTCCCTTACATCTCGTCACAATGCTCCTGATAAGCTTAACCAGCAAATGCAATTATTTTTATTATTAATGATCCTGTTAATGAGTCAAGAGCCATGAGTGAATAATTGTCATATGCTTTGGCAGCAGAACAATGTAATTCTTATTTGCTGCAGCATAACAGGCCCATCAGCACAATCGCACAATCGCACAACAAATAAATATACAATAATCAATAATACAATAAATTATCAGTAATACTAGATAACCGTAACCATTAGAGAAATAATTTTTAATTTCATAGTCATAGATTCATGCAGTGTGGAAATAGGCCCCTTGATCCACCAAGTCTCCACTGAACATCAAGCGCCCATTTGAGAAATCCCTTAGTACGTATTCCCCATTCATTCCTTCTACATTCTGTCACTCGACATATCAGCAGCTATTTACATTGGCCATTTAATCTACCAACTTGTACCTCTTTTAGGATATGGGAGGAAGCAAGAATACCAGGAGTTACAGAGGTATAGAGTCAGAAGATCATAGTCAGACAACTGTACAGCTCCTCCCCCTTCTGTCGTGAGGTAGATTGACTCCCCTCCAACCCTCCCCCCCTCCCCCCCTCCCCCCCCCCCCCCCTCCCCCCCTCCCCCCCTCCCCCCCTCCCCCCACCTCCCCAATCTTTGCACATCCCCAATCCTTTACACTCGCCACTTTAATTTCATGTATTTTGTGTTTTATGACTGTTGCCAGATCAAGTTCTATCGTATCGTATCGTATCGTATCGTATCATATCGCATTGTTTCGTATCGCATGCAAACAGTCCCTTCAGCCCAACTAGTCCATGCTGACTAAAATGCCATCAACGCCAATCCCATGTGCACACGTTTGACCCATATTCCTCTAAATCTTTCTTATCCATGTAACTATCCGGATGGCTTTTAAATGTTGTTGTTATACCTGCCTCAACCATTCCACTGGCAGCTCGTTCCATATTGTACCACCCTACTATTGACTCCATCTACACTTCACGCTGCCTCAGAGAAGCAGTCAACATAATCAAAGACATGTCCCACCCCTGCCATCCCATCCTCGCCCTCCAGGAGCTTCTGCCGTGCGCAGCACTCAGTGTTACAAAAGTAAAGGATAGGCACTTGAGATTAAAATAATGGTGCAAGGCTACAGGCATTGGGTTAAGGAATGGGACTGAATGGATTGTGTCATAGACAGCTGGTTGCATTCAGGGGATAAATGGCCACCTTCTGTGCTGCAGTATTTTTAAGACTCTGTCGGAGATGGGGTTATATAATTTGAGTGGACAGTATAACAGGAAACATTCAAGGGGGTCACCAAGTGGTAAAACCAATGAGAATAAAATTAACTAGGACCAGTTAAAGCCAATGAATTACAACCAAGAAGGTAGACACAAAAAGCTGGAATAACTCAGCGGGTCAGACATAATTTTTGGAGAAAAGGAATAGGTGATGGTTTGGGTCGTGATGCCTCTTCAGACCAAGAGTCAGGGGAGAGAGAACAGAGAGATATGAAAAGGTACATAGAACAAATGAATGGGAGATATGCAAAAAGACAGATCAAAGCTAGCAACAATAATCAAGGAAAGGCAGAGCCTACAAAGGTCCATTGTTGGCTGTGGGGAAGGTGATAATAAGTGGTACAAACAGAAAAACTCAGCAGGATGACAGTGAAACTACTACAATGACTAGGGTGGGGGAGGGACGGAGAGGGAGCGAACAAGTTCTTCTTTTCTGATAGCAGATCCAACTTCTCAATTCAGGATCCCCGCCTCTGAGTAAATTTGATACGAACAATCTTTCTGGATGTAGTATACTTAAGGATTTTGCGAACCAAGGTCTATGTTTGATGGAGCTTTCAATCCGTTAACATGAATTGCAGCTGGAAACAGTGCTTATCCATCAAGGCTTCTTCAGAATTTACCTTTCTTTATTGATCAGTAATGTTTCTTGTGCCTGAATTCATTTATGTTTTTTTACCAGGAGGAGAACAGAAGTGTGGAACAATTGCAGAAGTAATTTGTTTTAATGTTTGACCTCAGCTATGGGAAAGAATGGGAAGTACGTTTCTCACCCTGCTTAGGAAGGGCGTTCAAGCTTGATTGTTCAGCAATCTGGTGCATTTAGATCTGAGAAAAGGCAGACACATTGGTACATGTCCTTTAAAACCACACCTACCACCATGATGGCAACTTTATTCCTGAAACTGTTTATTTCTAAAGTTAAATAGTTTAATTGGTTTCTTTTAATGGTGGCGTTGAAACAACTGTGCATCTAATTTCCCTATTGTATAATGTGTCAATATATCTTTGGATTTTATCTATTTAACTTAATACAATAATACCCCATGCCATAAGGCTGGCTAGATATTGGTCACATTCCTTGGTTTTGACTGTTCCTCTTTTATTGGCTTTGGGTTGAATGTCTTGAACACATTTATTATACAGCAGCATAAATATTTTTTGTTCATTTTAATTTCTAAAAGCAGCACTCTGAGATGCATATTTTATAGGAAGGCAATCACTCTAAATGCCACCAGTAGATTTCTACTTTGGTAGGTAGCCAACAAGGTGGGCTCCATTCCAGTCAAAATTCTCTACTGTAGGTTAGAACATTCATCATGATTTCACTGGACCTTTGTGTAATGCTTAATGCCCCATTAAGCTTTGCATCACATGATTGTCCCATCAATAAAAGTACATGCTTTATTGCTGCAATGCTGCTAGGCCTGTCATGTGCTGCTTAAAATATCATATTTCTTAGCTAATGCCGGACATGGCAGTTCCAGTCCGGCAATTCAGGTTTTCTTACCTCTTTTTACCTGGCAAAAATCCAAGGTTATACTCTCACAGTCATATTGTAAATTGATTCATCCTCCACCACTCTTCCACCACTTCCATACCTGATCCGTCTGCCCATCATTCATGCATTCATTGCCTGGGAAGGTGTGTTTTAGTTATGAGAGGAAATTGAATAGATTGGATTTGTTTTGCTTGGGGTGTTAAGACAAGAGGGTATCTGACAGAGAGAAACTAAATTACAAAGGGTGTGGACAATATAGCAGAAAATCGTATCCTGTAGCAGAGGTGTCAAGAACTAAATGGTATTGGTTCAGGGCAAGATGAAAAAGCTATAGGGTAGATCTGAGGAAGGACTTTTCATCCAGGAGATGGCTGGAATCTGGATTACTCTGCCCGAGTGGGTCGTCACGGCAGCAATTATCTCAACATTTCAAGGGACAAGCGCCGTGGCTTAGAAATTAATGGACCAAGTCCTAGTTCATGGATGGGTATAGCTGTACACTTGATGGTCGGCATGTATATAATGGACTGGCTGGAGGGCCTTTTTCTATGCTGACTAACTATATGATGGTAAGACATTGGTTCCGTTAAGCATTATTCAGATGTTAACTTTCTTATCCATGTTTTCAAATCTGTTCTGTCCTTAGCCCACTCTTCACAATCTTCCTGGCTGTGTATCTTCTGTTCTGGTTTCCGAACCATCTCCGCCTTTCATGGTCCTAGCACTGCATGTGTCTTTCAGTATCAATACCTTGAATCTGGAATTCCCTCCCCAAACCTTACTGTCTCTTTGCCTCTAAACCTGTGATCTTCATCACCAAGAAGGACAAGGGTATCAGGTATCTGGAAACACCTGAAGTTACCCTTTCTGGTCACAAATTGCCTTACCTTGGAATGATCACCATTCCTTCATCCTCGCTGGGTCTAAATTCTGGATGACCTTGCCCAACAGCAAAGGCTAAAAACCACAATCTCAAATAATTACAGAAAATGCTTGGACTATTCAGCTGGTCAGGTGGCATCTATGGAGGCAGAAACAGTAGATATGCACAAAAAGCTGGAGTAACATAGCGGGTTAGACAGTATAACTGGAGAAAAGGAATAGGTGACGTTTCGGGTCGAGACCCTTCTTATTTCAGTTTGTTGCCTACCACGGAAAACTGGGAAATGTAAGAAAAGAAGCATATTGCAGAGACAGGGTGATTTTGAGAGAACAGCATGAATTCTGCCAAGATAGAGACCTAGAGAGTTTATGATGCAAATGATAGTTTTGCCCCCAGAGAGAGAGGCTTGTTAATTACATTTGATCTGTTTGATCATAATGCTGTAATGTTGAGAACTTTTTGTTCACTTTACACACTGTACTTGAATTTGTGTACAGTATTATCTGATTTGATTGTACAGCATGCAAACCAAAGCCTTTTCACTGTACCTCAGTGCATGTAAATAATAAACCTAAACCTAACCCTAAAATCGGAAGAAATAAATAAGATTAGAGGAAGAAGAGCTAAATTGCTGGAATATGTGGTGCCAGAAATCTTAATATAAAAGAGATTGCTGGAAGGAGTCAACATGCCAGGCGGCATCTATGGGGAGAACAGTTGATTTGGCCTACCATTTTGGAATCAAATTGGAAATGCAGGTGAACTGATATTGTTGTATTCAATGTTCAGTCCTGAAAGTTGTAAATTGCATGGTTGCAAGATAACATGATCTTCCTCATGGTTATGTTGAGATTTGTAGGACTAAAAAACTAATGCTGTGGAGTCCATCGCGGGGAGTACGGTGGAGAATTACTGTGAAACGCAACAGTCCAAGATTGCCCTTGAGCATTGTGGGAGTGGCTTCACCACTTGCACGGCAGAAATTGAAAAGGGCTTCCCAAGCTCGATTAAGGATGAACTGAGAATTCTGGTTTTGCCAGTTACACCCCCATACTGAAAATGAATACAAATCAAACTTATCCTTCCTTTAAGACACTCTTTACTTTAGATGTTACACTTCAGAGATAGAGCATTGAAACAGGCCCTTCAGCCCACGCTGAGCAGCGATCACCCTGTACACTAGCACTATCCAGAACTCTAGGGACAATTTACAATTTTTACAGCAGCCGATTAACTTACACACAGGTAAGTTTTTGGAATGTGGGAGGAATCCAGAGCACCTGGAGAAAACCCACGCAGTCACAGGGAGAACGTACAAATTCTGTAAGGACAGCCCCCATAATCAGGATCAAACTCAAGTCTCTGTTGCAGCAACTCTATCACTGCGCCACTGTGCCACTCCACTCCTTAAAACTTAATTGATTGTCAATTGTTTGATCATCTGAACTGATTTCCAGCAGATATATTGTTTAATTTTGCTTTTATGCATATTAAAAGGGTTAGAAGTTGATCCACATTGTTTTTTTGGCCATTAAACAACATTGTGGGCCAACCTGATATTGTTTGCAAAGGTTGCATGGTGAGCCAGGACTTCAAAGAAGACCTTTGACCTGATTCCCTGTGTAACACCCATTGAAACTGACCTTGCTAGTATCAGCTTGAGTTCCCTCCTGGATTGTTCTCACAGCTTGCCGCATGGAGACAGTGTTATCGCCTGGCTGCCCGCTGGGATTCCTGGATAGCTTGTTTTGAATGCTTGACTGAATTCTGCAAGTCACGTGATTTCCAGGAATAGTTGCCTTTGCAAGGAAAACAAACTCATAAATTGGGCAGCACAGTGGAACAGCAGTAGAGGTGCGGCCTTGCAGTGCCAGAGACAACGGGCTCAATCCTGACCTCAGGTGCTGTCTGTCCGGAGTTTGTACGTTCTCCCTGTGATTGCGTGGGTTTTCTCCGGGTGCTCCGGTTTCCTCCCACAATCAAAAGAGATAAATGTTTGCAGGTTAATTGGCTTCAGTAAAATTGTAAATTGTCCCTATTGTGTAGGATAGTGCTTGTGTACGTTGATCGCTGGTCGGCACAAACTCGGTGGTCCGACGAGCCTGCTTCTGCACTGTATCTCTAAAGTAAACTAAACTTAACTAAAAAAGCAATGGACCTAAGTCACTAAAGGTGTTCCAAAAGCTGCAATTCGGCTGTGGGTTAGGAGATAGAACCAAATTAGTTGTCAGTTCCTTCTGGTGAAGTAGACTCGATGGGCTGAATGGCCTAATTCTGCTCCTATAAGTTATGAGCTTACGAACAACAACTCACTGTGAGAGTAGTGCAAGGCTGTTTGTTGGGGATTACAATCTATTAGATGTTGTTAGCAATTGGGATTACTACAGTATATGGTTAACAGCTCTGTCCATGCCTAATAGTAATTAGGAAACCCTGAAGAAGCAACAAGAATAGTTGGTACTTAGTTGTATGGTTTTAATTACAATCTCTTGCACATTTTAGTGATGGAAATGTATTCTAGAAATTTTACCTTGGTTTTGGGATCCATGAATTTATATTCTATAGGGTCCACCATGTCTCACCTCAGCAGGTATGATCTCTGAAGTCAGCTATTAAAGAGAAATTCTATAACACATAATACTAAATGAATGGCTGGTGAAAAAGTGGGTTGAGGGGAGATGTGGGTGGAGGTGGGTCAATAGTATGTAAATGGGAGTTAGAGGCACATGGACAGTAGGCATACAGGGGCTTGCTTTATGTGTCTGGGGGCCAGAGACATCTTTATGTAGCTTATGCCGCACAGTGCAGATATGTGTTTGTCCTGGCAGCTGACGAAACATTAGATTAAGTCTCTTCTCCTTTAATAAGGAGATGGGCAGAACCTTCACCTCTCCACCCACTCACCATAAGGTCATAAGATCATGTCAGAGGAGCAGAATTAGATCATTTGGCCCATTCAATCATGGCTCTCCTTCCTAACCTCATTCTCCTGATTTCTTCCTGTAACCTCTGATACATGGACTAATCAAGAATCTATCTATCTCTGCCTTAAAAATATCCATTGACTGGGCCTCCATAGCTTTCAGCTATGGATTCCACAGATTCACCACCCTCTGACTAAAGAAATTCCTCGTCATCTCCTTCCTAAAAGAATGTCTATTAATTCTGAGGCTATGTGTGAGAGGTAGCAGAGTGTGACATGTAGCAGACATCAGCAGCCTGGAATGATCCTGAGGCTAAAAAGCTGAGAGTGGCCGTAACCTCGATCTCCATGGGCGAAGCAGTCCAGTCCTGGTTATGTGTGAGGCTGTATATGAGACCAAAGGATGCCACGAATCTTAGTCAGCCGGCCCTTTAAAGGGCTTGGTTTGGCAGTGGATGGGGGAAACGATGGTTCGTAAAATCAGACTTTTTTGAATATATAAGGAACATAATTTTATGGAACATCCCAAAATCTTCCCGCAGATAGATTTTATGAGCTGCACCACTATTACATTATTTGGGAGAGTTTAATTCTGGAAAATTTGAACAAACAATATGAGACAGATTTCCTCAAGGGTGTCAAGACGCAGAAATGCATGCAAATTTGCTCTCTTTAAGATTAACTTGATTTTTAACGCCATTTTATTTGGGGTTTTATTGTCTCTCCAACTCTGGACTGAAGATCAACTCAGTTTTAATCCCACTTTTCTGCTCTTCGTCCCTAACCTGGTACTTATTTTTATCTCAAGGATTTTCCATTCAGGAGATTCATAGTGAATCATCCTTTTCCGATCTCAATAGATGGATGTTAAACTAATGATGATTGCAAAGCTCTTAAGAATAGAATGGGATTGAAAGCTGGAAAATACTCAGTTTCAGAAAAGGATTTATAGACATGACATCATCCTCAGCCCCAACTGTTTCAAAATAGTCAGTGCCAATAAAAAAGCATTTCTCTGTGTTGTGAGTGCTCTATTAGAGTGAAACTGCTGAATTTAATAATAACACAGACCTGAAATAGCTTATTTAAAAAATTGCGTTCGGAAACTTGACCTTTTGTTTCGAAAGTTCAAGAGCAGAATTTTAGTTTTGATTCTCAGTATTTTTTCCGAGAATGCATTGCATGCAAATTTTTCTAAATAAATATATTTCAGTACAAGTCGCTATGCATTGTAGTCTTTAATATTTCCACCCTGTGAAAAAGGATCTGACTGCCCACCCTATCTATGTTTCTCATATTTTGATGTACTTATATCTGGTCGCCCCTCGACCTCTAGCATTCCAGAGAAAACACGCAAGTTTGTGCAACGGTCCAATGGCCTTGACACCCACCATCATGAAATGCTTTGAGAGGCTATTTATGGAAAGCATTAAATCCAGTCTACCATGCAGCCTTGACCAACTGCAGTTCCCCTACCGCCACAACAGGTCCACAGATGATGCCATCTCCCTGGCCCGACACTCATTCCTGGAACACCAGGATAAGAGTGACACCTACGTAAGACTCCTATTCATAGACTAGAGCTCTGCCTTTAACACCATATTCCTATCCAAGCTCACCACCAAACTCGCGGAACTCAGGGTGGTGAATCTGTGTAATACTTCAGCACAGAAGGCTGCGGAGGCAAAGTCAGTGGAGATAGTTAAGGCAGAGACTGATAGATTCTTGATTAATAATCAGAGGTTATAGAAACATAGAAACATAGAAAATAGGTGCAGGAGGAGGCCATTCGGCTCTTTGAGCCAGCACCGCCAATCATTGTGATCATGGCTGATCGTCCCCTATCAATAACCTGTACCTGCCTTCTCCCCATATCCCTTGACTCCACTAGCCCCTAGAGCTCTATCTAACTCTCTCTTAAATCCATCCAGTGACTTGGCCTCCACTGCCCTCTGTGGCAGGGAATTCCATAAATTCACAACTCTCTGGGTGAAAAAGTTTTTTCTCACCTCAGTCTTAAATGACCCCCCCTTTATTCTAAGACTGTAACCCCTGGTTCTGGACTTGCCCAACATTGGGAACATTTTTCCTGCATCTAGCTTGTCCTGCATCTAACTTGTTGTGGGGAGAAGGCAGGAGAATGAGGTTAGGAGGGGGAGATAGATCAGCTATGATTGAAAGGCAGAGTAGACTTGATGGGCTGAATGGCCCAATTCACTTATGATCTTATGAACTTGTCAGCACTCAAGCAGAAGGGTCTCGACCCAAAACATCATCTAGTCCTTTTCTCCAGAGATGTCGCCTGATCCGCTGAGTTACTCCAGCACTTTGCGTTTATCTTCGGTGTTCACCAGCATCTGCAGTTCCTTCCTACACAGAGGGGTGTGGAATTGATTGTTGCTAAGGCTTCATACAAGGACCTCGTTCACCAAGTGGTTCCAGTAGTCTTATGACCATGCCTCATTATTTTATTGTTTTTATCTTAATATAGGCCTCTGATTATGGTAATACTCTTATAGTAATATGATGTCTAATTGTTCATAAGTCCCAATGGTTTAGCATTTGGCTCATTCATTATTACACTCATTCCCCATGAATTGAAGGCCATGGTGAATATATCATCGAAGTGGGAAGTGGTGTGAGTCTCTTAAGCCCCTGTCCCACGCTGCGAGTTTACCCAAGAACTCTCCCGAGTTAAAAAAAAATCAAACTCGTGATACTTCGTCACGAGTATTTTTTAACTCTTGGAAAGTTTTCACGCTGTTGAAAAAACTTCACGAGTTTCCCCAAGTACCTGCTGTTAGCATTACGAGCCGCTACGAGACATTCATGAGCTCCGACGTACCCACTACGTACATTCTACGTACTTACCACGAGTTTTTTTTTTAAACTTGGGAGAGCTCTTGGGTAAACTCGCATCGTGGGACAGGGCCTTTACCCCTGCACTTGTACTCAGATTGTTGCTCACCAGTTGACACGCTCACAACCCACAAAGACCCAACTTACCATCAAAGACTTCACTGAATCAAGGGACTGATCTAATTGTGTTTCCTACCTCGAGTCTGCATTACGGACTGGATGCTTTGTATGGATGTGAAAGATTGTATTTTGCTATTTCAGGTTACCCACTTCCCCTGTATTCCTTTCACACTCCCTCTCTCTCTCTCTCCCCCCCCCCCCCCCCCCTCTCTCTCCTCCCCCCCCCCCCTCTCTCTCCTCCCCCCCCCCCCCCCCCTCTCCCCCATTGCCTGGAAAGTGTGTAGAGAAGTTTTATGTGGATGTTGCCAGGACTTGAGGGTCTGAGCTCTAAGGAGATTCTCGGACTTCATTCTCTGGAGCACAGCAGAGACTGAGGGGTAATCTTTTAGGATATATGACATCACGAGGGAAACGGATCGGTGAATGGACAGAGTCCTTTGTTAGAAGTGTTGATCTTTATGTGCAGGGGACATGTCCTGTATCGTCACTATTTGCTGCAAGCCCGAAACGAAGAAATAAGTGGATTATGGATTGCATGGATGGGGGTGAGGCATGGAGAGGAGACAGTGAAACTGTTAGACAAGGAACGCCACAAAGAGAGAGAGAGAGGGGGAAAGGTAGAGACATACAGTGAGGAAGGAGAGTGTAGTGGGAAAGGGAAAAAGATCAACAAGAGTCAATGTACTATTTCAGCACCTGTGTGGTGTTGCACAAGGGGTCCAAGCAATGCTGATTTTTAAACTGTTCTGTGACCTATCCTGATCTTCCTTAAGCTTTTTGAAAGTGTCAGGTAGACACATACAGTACAGCATTAATACTCAAAGCTTCTCCGTGGATTGTCACCTTGTCGTGGTGGAGAAGCTTGTGTGGACCTGAGATCCTGAGAGCGATGCCGTCTGGAGCTAAGCTCCTGGAAGGGCCACCCATGGCGGTAAGGTCGAAGGGGAGGTCTCTGACATAGAGCAATCCAACCAAGACCTCAACGGTGGAGCAGGCGGAGGATGATGGCTGGCTTTACTGGAGCATCACAACGGCTGGGAAGGCGGATGAAGGCTGCAGCAGAAAAGGATCCCCGGTTGTCTTGGACTCTGTGCCACTGGATCCTGACCCAGATCTGTCAAGGACCGTGTGGTGGCTGTCTGTGCACCAGTCTCCCAACGTTAAACAAAGTCACGCACGGGCGTCCCCCAGAGAGAGGACAGTCATACTCGTTTCGAGGGACTGCCGATGATGAATGCTCAAAAACTGCACGACTACAGTTTCGATCTATGTCTGTCAGGACTATGGGAGTGAAGACTAGGTCACAGTCATGTAGCAGGCAGCATTGCCAACTAACAGACAGTCCAAAGGAAATTTCTGAAGTTCAATATGAGGCACAGAATAAAACAGGTGCCTACTTCCCTTACTCCTGAGATCATTCAAGGGTTCTATTCTTTTTGTGCACAGATATTCCATCAGTAATCAAAAAGCAAAGCACACTAGCAGAAATAACTCATGGGCCTTGAGATGTTTTTTTTCTAACTTTTCCTGCCAATTGATATTCCTTATGCAAGTTTACAACCTTTTATGCAATTTTATTGAACTTGGGTCTTTAAGTAATTCAAATCTTCACAAAAGTGCTTTAGAATATGCTTTTGCACAATACTTCTCATACATAAGTACAGCAAGCAGATGTCTCTCGACACAAAGCACAGTCATCAGCTTGGCTCATTGCCTTCCAGATTTCAATTGCCAGTTTAGAAGGCCACCTAGTGGTTGTAGAACGTTTGCACTCCAGATTGATTGAGATGCATGGCAAATGCTATCCCATCAAGCAAACTTAAGTAGTCAAGTTTATTGTCATTTGCAGAAGTATGGAGAGGTACAGACACAGTGAGAATATTGCTTTCAGCATTACTGTCACTGTCTCAGACAACACACAAACACATAAATTAGACGTGAATTATGTGTAAAATCTACAAGACAGTATTAAAGTGACACAGCAAGTGAAAATCAAGAAAACAAGATATTAGTGCAAAGCACAATTAAACGAATAAGGCCAATATAGTACAAGAGGTGATCTGTTCTGTTCCATTGTGAGGTAGGATTGAGGTAAAAAACATGATGGTAGGATTAATGCATCACTTTCATCGTAAAAGGTATATATCACATTAACAACCCTGTATGAGTCAAGGAGTCCCATTGCTCTTTACTGATAGGCCCAATTCACAGTAAAAGAACAATTATATTTATTGGTGTTTAAATACAAATAAATATATTGTGAACACGTTTCTATTCCTTTTAATTACTTTTATTTTACTGGTCAAGACTTTTCCTATGTCGTATAGAATAGTTAAGGGGCTGTCCCACTTGTGCAACCTAATCTGCGAGTTTAGAAGAGTGTCTTCGACCTTCAAACTAGCAGCATGGTCGAAACGTGGTCCTAGGAGGTCCTATGAGGTCGCTGGAACTCTCCTTCATGCTCTAGGGAAGTTCCCGAATACTCGTGGCCTCAGCTAGGTCGCAGAAGCATGTTGAACATTTTTCCGCGAGGAAAATTTGGTCGGCATGGGTCTTTTTAACTCGTAGTGCAGTGGAGTGGGGTCGCTATTTACTTACAGGCAGTCGAGGGCAGCCGTAGGCAATCTCATTCGCTGACCGGGCATTTTGATTGGCTCATTGGAGTTTCAGGACCTAGGAAGACCTACCGGTAGGTAAAATGCCCGCTAAACTTTATTATACTTCATAAAAGTGTCTCCACTCCTTCTCCCCCCATTCTCTCCCCTTCTCTCCCCCCTCTTCTCCCTCCCTCTCTCCCCTTCTCCCTCCCTCTCTCGCCTTCTCTCCCCTTCTTTCTCCTTCTCTCTCCTTCTGCCCCCTCTCCCCCTTCTCTCCCCCTCCTGCTCTCTAAGGGACTTACCATACACTGTGGCAGCCTTTTACCTTCCTCTTCATCACGCAGACAGCGCTCCTCTGCTTTCCCTGGCCCCCGCCTTCGCGATGTGTTTGCGTGTGTGTGTGTGTGTTTGTGCGGTCGATCGATCCAGCTCGCGGTTTCAATGCGGACAGTCGATCCAGCTCGAGGCTTTCCAGGCGAGTGCCCTCGAGCTGGAAGGTCGAAGACACTCTTTTCAACTCATGGATTAGGTCGCCCAAATGGGACAGCCCCTTTAACAGGTCAAGAAACGTCTAAAGAAGTTCAGAATTCTTGCAGAAGCCGGTGGTCCTGTCCACAACTATTTGGTCAGCAGAACTGGGAGATCTGAGATTACAGGTGCATGATTCTCTAAAAGTGGTAGTTCAGCTCGATAGGAACAGAAAGATGTTTAGCATACTGGCTTTCATTGGAAAGTGTATTGAGTAGAGAAGTTGGGACATCATGATGCAGCTGTACAAGTTGCTGGTGAGACCACTCTTGAATTACTGTGTGCAGTTCTGGTCACCCAGCTAAAGGAAGGATGTCATTAAGTTGGAAAGGGTGCAGCAGAGATTCACTAGGATTTTACATGCATTTGTGAGTAATAGGGAGAAGCTGGAGAACCTGAGACTTTGTATTTGGAACGTTGGAAGTTGAAGGGTGACCTTATTGAGGAGTATAAAAACATAAGAGGCATGTCAACACTCGCAATCTTTTTCAAAGAGTCAAGCATTCTAAAACCAGAGGGCATAGGCTTAAAGTGAGAGGGAAGAGATTTAAGAGGGATCTCAGGGGCAAATGTTTTCACTCATGGGGTAGTCGCTATCTGGAATGAGCTGTCAGAAGAAGTTATAGAAGAGGATAACGTTTTTATATCTTTCTATGTCATTCAACTTGGCAGTGAGTGTTAGTAAGAAAGGCAAAACAATATTGCAATTACATTGAAGGGGGGAACTGCTCAATTGAACACCACAGAGATGCAACTAGTAGTGGTGTGCCTCACATCTCCAGCTACTCAGGTTCGATCTTGACTTAAGATGCTGTCTGTGTGGAGTTGCACACATTCCAAAGACATGTGGGGTGGTGGGTCAATTGGCTGATGTAAATGATCTCTCAGTGATTAAAAAATTGGATTAGTGCAAATGGATGTTTGACTGTCTATTAGGATCAATAAATTGAAGAGCTTGTTTCCATGGTTATAACTCTATGAGTTGTCGTTTCTATTGTGATATCTGTAATAAAGCTCCATCTGGCAACATTGGTGGTGCTGAACTAACAGTTTTTCTAGGATATTGGATATGACTTCTGTTAATACCCCAACGTACTTTTAACTTGCTTTCATTAGATGTTACACAGTAGCATAATGAGTTTTCCAGTGATTGTGCTAGGTTTAAAGGGAGTGTGGGACAAGGAGCCTGGTGAGTTTAAAAAGAGCACAGGAAATAGAATCTGTTCAGTTTAAGGATTCTAGGTAAAACAAGAGTTTTACCTGAGTTTAAAGTGATATCAGTGAATTAGGACTCGGCAAGTTTAAAGGGAGCCTGGTGTCAGAGACCAGGAAGGTTTGAAGAGATGGCAGGAATTAAGCTCGCTGAACCAAAAACCATATGTTTGGGATTTCCAAGCAATCAGATAGTGAATTATTGGAGCTTGACTTTATTAAGAAATATTTCAGTGTATGCTTATTTGACCGAATGCTCAGCCATCTGGAATAATGGGGCATGCATATTTGTGACTGTAAGACAATACAGTTTATAATGTTTAATCAGCACTTTACAAGTGCAATAACTGCTTACAGCAAAAGGGCAATTTTGGAGCCATAAATCCTGGCTAGCTAAAGTAAACTGGAAAATAAAGGATTAGTCAATTGATATGCAGTGGCAGATATTTAAGGCATCTTTGGGGTTGCGCAGAATAGATTCCAATGAGAAAAATAAATCTAAGTAGAAGAACCACCATCTGTAGTTAACTACAATTTTATAGATAATCCAAGTTAAAACAGTTGATTGGCATAAATGCAGCTGACAGGGCAAAGGTATGTAGAGAATATTAAAAAATAATAGGTAGTGGAAGGTAAGATCTTTTTTTCACCCAGTTTTATTCCACCAGGGAGGTCATACCTTCCACTACTTGCAACCTCCGGCAACCACCTTCAACTAGCATCGCAACCGGCTTCGACTAAAAAATTACCGATTTTTTAAACGGCAGCCTATTTTTAGTCGTGGCCAGTTTTCAATATTTTGAAATAATCGCCGGAACATAGAAGAAGCGGAAACCACTCGACCATAAAGGAGACTGACAAAAACCTCCGGGAACATCCGGGAAACTCCGGGAACTGCACGGAAACCTTGGGTGGGGCGCAAAGTCTCCAGAGGTTTCCGTTCAGGCTTCCTAAGTTGGACAGGGGCATTACATTACCATATGTCACAGGACTTTAATTAATAAGCTAAGCTAATGTAAGCATTTCTGCCTGAAAATAGATAGTTCTGATATAAGATCTTCAACTTGAAGCCTGTCTCTCTTTCCAGATATGTTGCCTGAACTCTTGAGCATTTCCAACTTTTTCTGCTATTAAAGGGCCTGTTCCACCTTCGCGACCTTTTCAGCGACTGCCGGCAACCATCGTAGGTTGTTACAGGTCGACGAAAATTTTCAACATGAACAAGGTACGACTCTTTGGGCAACTACTCACGACCATACAGGCTTCACTCCGCGACATGTCGCCAGGGTGTCGCCTGTATGGTCGTGAGTAGTCTCCTCAGTCGCCCAAAGAGTCGCAGCATCTTTCTGGTCGATGCTGAATTTTTAACATGTTGAAAATTTCGTTGACCTGCAACGACTTATGACGGGTGTCGGCAGTCGCCGAAAAAGTCCCATGAGTGGGACAGACCCTTTATCCAATGTCCGCATCTGCGGTTTTTTGATTTTCAGCTGAAGTTTTCCGATATCTTTAGCCCTTTGTTAACATCCGCTCCCCACATTGTGTATAGGGTCTGTAGATCTGAAGATACTGTGGTAGTATTTTTAACATAATTTTAAGCCTCTGGATTTTGTGAACTTTTCAGACACCCATGTGCCATTGAAGCCCACTGAATATGTTTTCGACTTTTTGTAACCTAGCACTGCACTATAAACATGCATACATTGGACTATAGTGTCAACTTTTTTAAAACCAGGGATTAAAAGATTTACATATTTTTCTGCTTTGTTTAACGTATCATTATCGTAAAATCATCTTAAAAAATCACTGGAGTGCTTGGTATTAAAGGACAGATAAGTAGGTTTCAGAGCGCATCTACAAAGAGGAGTCATGGAACAGCATCATGGAATTATTATCTAGTGGGGCAGGTGGCTTCTCAAAATAGCACAGCATTTTTCCTGTGGCTCACCATTATGTTTTCTTCATGTATTTATCCATTTTCCCCTTTTCAAAATCACAATTGATGCTGCATCCAATGCACTTTCATGCAGTGTGTTCCCTATTATAGTCATTCACTTCACAATGTCTATCTTGGCTATTCTAACAATCATGTTAAGTCGACATCCTCTGCTCCACGAACCTTGCGTCAAGGAGAACAATATCACTTTATCATCAGTTAAGATCGTAAGTGATAGGAGCAGAATTAGGCCCTTCGGCCCAAAAGGGTTATTCTGCCATTCAATCATGGCTGATCTATCCCTTCCTCCTAATCCCATTCTCCTGCCTTCTCCAAATAACCTCTGACACCTGTACTAATCAAGAATCTATCTATCTCTGCCTTAAATATATATACTGACTTGGCCACCACAGCCTTCTGTGACAAATAATTCCACAGATTCACCACTCTCTGACTCAAGAAATTTCTCCTCATCTCTTTCCTAAAAGAACTTCCTTTAATTCTGAGGCTATGACCTCTCGTCCTAGGCTCACCCACTAATGGAAACATCCTCTCCACATCCGCTCTATCCAAACCTTTCACTATTCTGTACATATCAAATAGGTTCCCACTCATTCTTCTAAACTCCAGCGAGTATAGGCCTGGTGCCGTCAAATACTCATCATATTTTCACCTATTCATCTCTGGGGTAATTCTTGTAAACCTCCTCTAGACTCTCCCCAGAGCCAGCACATCCTTCCTCAGATATGGTGCCCAGAAATGCTCACAATATTCCAAATGCGGACTGACCAGTGCCTTATAGAGCCACAGGATTACATCCCTGCTTTTGTATACAAGCCCTCTCAAAATATATGCTAGCATTGCGTTTGCTTTCTTTACTACTGATTCGACTTGCAGATTAACTTTTTGGGAATCCTGTACTAACACTCCGAAGATCCTTTGCACCTCTGATTTCTAGATTCTTTCCCCATTTAGAAAATAATTTGTGCACTATGAGCAGGTTATTAAGCAATAATCTGGCATGCTCAGGACTGTCACGCTGGAGTATTAGATATTCTGGACCATTGGATGGTCTAGTAACACCCCAACACACTTTTAAATGTTTTCCTTTAACGTTATACTGTATTATAACACATTTTACAATAAATCAGGTAAGTTGTCCATTTCCCTTTTAGAAAATCACAATTTACTCTGTATTCAATGTACTTTCATGTAGTGTGTTCCCTATTATAGTCATTCACTTTGCAATGTCTGCTTTTGCCCTGTGTCAATCATGTTAAATCTACATCCTCTGCTCCACGAACCTTGTGTTAAGGAGAACAATATCTCATTATCATCTGTAAAGATCATAAGATCATAAGATCATCAGTGATAGGAGCAGAATTAGACCATTTGGGCCATCAAGTCTATTCTACCATTCAATCATGACTGATCTATCTCTCCCACCTAACCCCATTCTCCTGCCTTCTCCCCATAACCTCTGACAATCTGTGATTCCATTGTTCTAAGGGAGTGGTAGAGTAGATTACTATCATCGGTTTACAACGATGAAGTCTGGGCTTGGGTGGATGGTTGTTAGAAGTGGAGTGAGGTGGAGGAATTGTTGCTTGAGAAGGGTGGGAGATGATCAGGAGGTGACTGTTTAAGAAAGAGCTGCAGATGCTGGAAAAATCAAAGGTAGACAAAATTGCCGGAGAAACTCAGCGGGTGAGGCAGCATCTATGGAGCGAAGGAATAGGTGACTTTTTCGTGTCGAGACCCTTCTTCAGACTAATGTGGAAGTGGGGGGGGCGGGAAGAAGAAAGGAAGAGGTGGAGTCAGTAGGCTGTGGGAGAGCAATGAAGGGGGTGGGGAAGGAGGGAGAAAGCAAGGACTACCTGAAATTGGAAAGGTCAGTGTTCATACTGCTGGGGTGTAAAGTGCCCAAACTAAATATGAAGTGCTGCTCCTCCAATTTGCAGTGGGACTCACTCTGGCCATGGAGGAGGCCCAGGACAGAAAGGTCGGATTCTGAATGCGAGGGAGAGTTGAAGTGATGGCCACCAGGAGATCAGGTTGGTTAGTGTGAACCGAGCGGAGATGTTGGGCGAAGCGATCGCCAAGCTTGGTCTCACCGATGTACAGCAGCTGATACCTTAAGCAGTGGATACAATAGATGAGGTTGGAGGAGGTGCAGGTGAACCTCTGCCTCACCTGGAAAAACTGCTTGGGTCCTTGGATGGGGTCAAGGGGGAGGTAAAGCGACAAGTGTAGCATTTCCTGCGGTTGCAAGGGAAAGTACCAGGGGAGGGAGTGGTTTGGGTGGGAAGGGACGAATTGACCATGGAGTTACGAAGGTGCAGTCTCTGCGGAAAGCCTAAAGGGGAGGAGGTGGGAAGATGTGGCCAGTGGTGGGAACCCGTTGGAGGTGGCGAAAATTTCGGATGATTATTTGCTGTATGTGACGGCTGGTAGGGTGGAAGGTGAGGACAAGGGGGACTCTTGTCCTTGTTACAAGTGGAGGGGATGGGGAGTGAGAGCGGAGCTACAGGATATAGAGGAGACCCTTGTGAGAGCCTCATCTATAATCGAAGAGGGGAACCCCCGTTCTCTAAAGAATGAGGACATCTCCAATGCCCTGGTTTGGAACACCTCATCCTGGGTGCAGATGCAGCGCAGACGGAGGAATAGGGATAGTCACAGGAAGCAGGTTGGGAAGAAGTATAGTCCAAATAGCCATGGGAGTCAGTGGGTTTGTAGTAGATGTCGGTCAGTGGTCTGTAACCTGCGAGGGAGATAGTGAGGTCTAGAAACGGTAGGGAGATGTCGGAAATGGTCTAGATGAATTTGAGTGCTGGGTGGAAGTTATTGGTGAAATGGATGAGGTCAGTGAGTTCTGCATGGGTGCAGGAGGTAGCACAAATGCAGTCGTCAATGTAGCGAAGGTAGAGTTCGGGGATAGGGCCACGGTACGTCTCGAACAAGAGGTGACTAGTCAGTAAGTTGGATTTAAGAGGTTTGTTGATCACAGACAAAATCTTGAGAGGGAGGTTTATCAGGAAAATTACTAAGGGAGTGAGAACATCAGGAGAGAGAGAAGTTGAAGGAAATCAGCAACATTGAAAACAAATAAGAATCTATCTGGGGCAACACTAATTCTTCAGATGCATTGGCTGCTGTTAATTATGGTTGGACACCAACTCATTTTGAAACAGGCCATCACTCCCTTCAAAGCTGATCTACTCAAATGCTTGTTTCCGGTATTCTCCCAATGTTCTTTCAACATAAGATTATAATGGAATTGGAGCAGGAATAGGCCTCTCGACACCTCAAGCATCCCACACCATTCAATATGATCATGGCTGATATGCCTCATTACCTCTCACCATTGGTGGAATCAATAGGAGGTGCTGTCTCCAAAAGGCAGCCAGCATCATCAAAGACCCACCCCACCTTGAGCATACTCTCGGCACGAAGGAGGAGTCTGAAAACCTGCAATCCAGGTTTAAGAATAGCTTGTGTTTCCTGAAACAACTATTGAACACTGCACAACGCTAATCTCAGCTGTGAACTATGGTTGCACGAAGCACTTTGGGTTTTATTTTGGCACTATGGTTAGCGTTATTAATTTTTTGAATTTTTGCTTTTTATATATTGACTGTGTTTGTGTTTACAAGCTTATTATGCTGCTACATGTAAGAATTTAATTTTTCAGTTATCAGTACATAACAATTAAATACACTTGACTCTTTTGAGTCAATTTCTCCGTGCCCTATAATTCCCTAATCTTTAATAAACTATATTTGCATCCTCTTTAAGTGCCTCCAATAATCTAGTCCATACAACCCCTTGGGGTAGAGATTATAGAGATTCGCCATGCTCAGCAGGAGGAGATTCCTATGCTCCTTTGCTAATTCCTATGTACCTCAGTCAACACTTCTACTAACTATGTCCCCTCATTCATGAATCTCCCACCAGTGGAAACTATTTACTAATTTTCCTCCTTTATCTGGTAATTTTTTGTCTCCTTTTTATTCTTTCTTTTAGCTTTTGTCACTTTCTCCACCCTTTTGTCAATCACCTGCTCCCCCACCCAACCTCACCCTATGTGTATCCACCTAAGACTTGCTAGGTTTTGTCCTGCCCCAACCTCTCTTTTCCAGCTTTCTCCCCCCCACCACTCCAATCAGTCTGAAGAAGGGTTCAAACCCGAAACATTATCTGTCCATTCCTTCCAGAGATGCTGCCTGACCCGCAGAGTTCCTTCAGAATTTTTCATTATACTCAAGATTACAGCTTCAGAAGTTTGTGGTATTGACAGTTACTCTGTCATGCCCTCTGAGGATCTTATATTTTTCAAGTAGATCATCCCTTCTTCTATTGATGTTTATTTTGAATGGACTCCATGACTGATTCTCCAGAACATCCTCTGAATGGATTTCTTCTCATATCTGTTCTAGGTGGTCTATCCCTTATTCTGAGACTTTGACCCCTCCACACCCCACCTGCCACACCCCCATTCTAAGGTTATTCTTCCTTCATCTACCTTCTTTCTTCATCTACCCGCCAGGCCTCCAGGCCTTCTATAAATATTCTTCCTTCATCTACCCACCAGGCCTCTAGTCCTTCTATAAGTTTCAATGAGATCACCTGTGATTCCCCTATACTCCAGAGAAGACAGGCCTACATTATTCAATCTCACCTCACCTGGCAAACTCATTATCCATTGGACCATACTATGAACTTTTGCTGCACTCCCTCCTGTGACAAGAATAGCTCCAGACACAATCTCAGGGCCCCATATAATTGTACTAAACATCTTTAGTCTTAACTTAAATCGTTTCATAATGAAGCCATTTGTTCTGCTGATCATTTGTTGCAAAACTTTACAAAACTTGTAGAAAACTTAAGAAAAACACTAAAACAAGTCTTTGTTCTTTCCGCTTTCACCTCTGGTTTTTCTTCCATCCATCTGCCTGTCATAAACCCCCCTCGCCTGGTCTACCTTTTGCTTGCCATGCTGCTCCCTGTCTCTCCCCTCTCCCAGTCCCCCCCCCCCCCATAATAAGTCTGAAGGAAGGTCCTGACCCGAAACGTTACACATCCATGTTCTCCAGAGATGCTACCTGACCTACTGAGTTACTCCAGCATTTTGTGTCTTTCCTTGGTAAACCAGCATCTGCAGTTCCTTGTTTTTTCATTGTAAACTGACACATGGTCTCCTGACTTCCCCTTTTGAAGTTAATGATTAGTTTCTTAGCTGTGTTTTTGTTTTTTGTTTTTGGGGCACCACTCAACCAGGTGTCTATCTCCTCCCTGTGCACTGCCTCATCACCTCTCAACCAGGTGTCTGCCATGACAGTGGTGATGTCGACAACTTGTAGAACAGTCCTGTCATTCCCAGACTGAGGTAAACATTGTTACACCAATGTTTCATTATGTAGTGCATCAGGAGAGTATTAAACCTATTGTGGTGTGGTGCCTCTTTGGAAGATCAATCCAATGACTCCCAGAGTCATAAAGTTATAGAATGATACAGTGTGGAAACAGGTCCGGGGTTGAAGATTGCAACCTTCACATGGTCTGCCCTGTTTCGACTAATGCAATCAACTCGACGTGCACAAACAGAAGATCAAATAGAACAAGTTGTCCTACAACTTTAGGCTGTGCACGCCACACGAAAGAAGAAGAAGAAACAGGTCCTTCGGCCCAACACCCACACCAGCCAATATGTCCCAGCTACATTACTCCCACCTGCCTGCATTTGGTTATATACCTCCAGACTTGTCCTATCCATGTACCTGTCTAACTGTTTCTTAAATGTTGGCGTAGTCCCAGCCTCAACTACCTCCTCTGGCAGCTTGCTCCATATATCCACCACCCTTTGTATGAAAAAGTTACCCCACAGATTGCTATTCCTGTTCTCCTTCACCTTGAACCTATGTTGTCTGGTCCCCGATTCCCCTACTCTGGGCAAGAGACTTTGTGTATCTACCCGATCTATTCCTCTCATGATTTTAAACACCTCTATAAGATCACCCTCATCCTCCTGTGCTCCAAGGAATAGAGACCCAGCCTACTCAACCTCTCCCCGTAGCTCAGATCTTTCCCCACAATTCTGCAAACTTTTTTTCTGTTCAAATATATTTTCAACTTCTCTTTGAAAGCCACGTTTGAACGCTCCCAGTATGCAAACAGATTAGATTGTGCATTTCAAATTCCAATACCTAGATTCATTTTAAAGGTGTGTCCTTGACCTTTGGACTTTAGTTACAACTGGCTAACAGTTTGCTTTCCGAACCACCTCATTTTTCTGGCAGACAGTTTTCCAATGTTTTACATTATAGTCTGCAAATTGGATGCAATAAAAAACATCAGTTTGAAATGGTGCCACAAGATGAAAGCCAGGCGATTCAACAAGCTGAAACCATTCGAAGAAGAGGAGTGTTTTGAAAATATTGCACAGTGCAAAAAAATGCCAAAGTACATTACTTCGAAGGGCAAAGTATCTTAACTCCACAAAGGGAAAAGCAACAGAATTAGATTTGAATGACCAGCAGATGGCAGCAAAAAACAAATAATTCTGTATCAGTCTTTGTGATGGCATTTGCTGTAACGTGGCCTGGGATGTGGATTTATCCCACATATTGATCTCAGTCCTCATTGTCAGTAAAAAGTTTTCTTCCCCCCAAGCTAAGTTCGATTACCTGTACTTCCCTGCAGAGAAGAAAGGAAAGCCAGACACAACCTGGAGAGAATTGCAGATGAAACAATGGAATGAAATGACGAACTTCACCACCTCCAGTTTAAATTCCAGTTGGAATATTTTGGAGGACCAAGTAACCAAGAACCAAGAAGAACCAAGAAGACTCGGTGACTCATCGATCCTCTCAAGAGGGCAAAGATCTTGATAGGTCAAAGATTACTTTGAGTTGTCAGGCTGTTCATCAACATTAAGGTTTGTTTGAAGCACATCGTGGTTCAAAACCTAAATTGATCTTTAGACCCAGATCTCATCTTTCAACAAGTCTGTAGATTTCCACCTTCACCACAGCATCACTTGCCTCCGAAGATAGACACAAAATGCTGGAGTAACTCAACGGGTCAGGCAGCATCTCGAGAGAAAATAAATATGTGATATTTGGGTTGAGACCCTTCATCAAACTCACTTCTTAGACATCGCTTGATCCCTTTGCATCCCTTTTGGGAGAATCTAAAACCAGGGGCCTCTGTTTTTTTAAATACAGAGTGGTTCATATATAACAAGAAGGAGGAGGAATTCCTTCTCCATGATTTGGGAATCCTTGGAACACTTGTCCCTCGGAGAAATGTAAATGGTGAATAATGAATTATATTCTAGGATTGGACTGTAGAAGAGTCAAGTATCATGGGGAATAGACATGAAGATACAATCGAGGATAAGATCAGATCAACTGTGATCCTACGAAATGCTGGACCAGAGTTGGAAGCCATATCACCAACCTGCTGCTATTTCTTTTGTTCTGATGCCCATATGCTCCCAATAGCTTTTAAAAATATTTTTCAGAAACTGGCATCACTGGCAATGCCAGGATTTAGTGTCTGCCTCGAATTGGCCTTGAGGAGGTGATGGTGAGCAGCCTTCCTGAACCGATGCAGTCTGTCTGGTCAAGATAGTCCTGCATTACAATTGGATAGGGAGCCAGGATTTAGACGCAGTGGTGATGAAGAAACAAAGATATATTTCCAAAACAGAATGGTGTGTGAGTGTGTGTCTTGAAGAGAAATTTGAAGGAGTTGGTGTTCCCTTGTGCTTGCTTCCCTTGGCCCTTTTGATGGAAGGTGCCGCCAATGTAAATTAGGTAAAAAACCTTCAGTGTATTTTGTAGATAGGTCACACTTCATTCTGTGTGTCAGTCGAGGGAGGAATGAATGATTAGGGTGGTGGATAGGTGTATTGTCTTGGATAATGTTAAGCTTCTTGACAATTGTTGAAGCTGCATTCGTCCAGGCAAATAGAGATTATCCCATTACTTTTCCCACTTGGGCTTTATAGATAGTGGAAATGTTTTGGGGTGTCAGAAAATGAATGACTTGCTATACCCAGTCTCTAACCCAGTGAATTACTTGCCAGACCCAGTCTCTAACCTGCCCTTCTGGCCTTAAGATATATTATTATGTGGCTGGTCCAGTTAAGATATATTATTATATAATGTGGCTGGTCCAGTTAAGATATATTATTATTGGCCCTTAAGATATATTATTATGTGGCTGGTCCAGTTGAGTTTCTGATCAACATTGAACTTCAGGATATTGATGTTGGGAGCCTGGGTGATTTTAATGACTGCTAACTGGTAGGCAGTTTACACTTGCATAGGATCATTCTGTGACACTTTGATGGCACTTCTCGTCCAATGCCCAGGTCGTGCTATGTGTAGGTATGGACTGACTCATTTGCTAAAGACAGACACAAAAAGCTGGAGTAACTCAGTGGGACAGGTCGCATCTCTCGAGCGAAGGAATGGGTGAAGTTTCGGGTCGGGACCCTTCTTCAGACTGAAAATCATGAGAAAGGGAAACGAGAGATATAGACAATGATGTAGAGAGATATAGAACAATGAATGAAAGATATGCAAAAAAGTATTGATGATAAAGTAATGATGGATATGCAATGGAGGGCATTTAAAGACTGCATGGATGAACTTCAACAATTGTTGATCCCAGTATGGCAAAAGAATAAATCAGGGAAGGTAGCGCATCCGTGGATAACAAGGGAAATCAGGGATAGTGTCAAAGCAAAAGATGAAGTGCACAAATTAGCCAGAAAAAGCAGCCTACCAGGGGACTGGGAGAAATTCAGAGACCAACAAAGGAGGATAAAGGGCTTAATTAGGAAAGAGAAAATTGAGTATGAAAGAAAACTGGCAGGAAACATAAAAACTGACTGCAAAAGTTTTTATCGATATGTGAAGCGCATAAGATTAGTTAAAACAAATGTAGGTCAGAAACGGGTGAATTGATCATGGGGAACAAGGACATGGCAGACCAATTGAATAACTACTTTGGTTCTGTCTTCACTAAGGAAGACATAAATAATTTGCCGGAAATAGCAGGGGATCGCGGGTCAAATGAGATGGAGGAACTGAGTGAAATCCAGGTTAGCCGGAAAGTGGTGTTAGGTAAATTGAATGGGTTAAAGGCCGATAAATCCCCAGGGCCAGATAGGCTGCATCCCAGGGTACTTAAGGAAGTAGCCCCAGAAATAACAGATGCCTTAGTGATAATTTTTCAAAACTCTTTAGACTCTGGATTGGAGGGTAGCTAATGTAACCCCACTTTTTTAAAAGGGAGCGAGCGAGAAAATGGGGGATTACAGACCAGTTAGTCTAACATCGGTAGTGGGGAAAATGCTAGAGTCAGTTATTAAAGATGGAATAGCAGCGCATTTGGAAAGTAGTGAAATCATTGGACAAAGTCAGCATGGATTTACGAAAGGTAAATCATGTCTGACGAATCTTATTGAATTTTTTGAGGATGTAACTAGTAGAGTGGATAAGGGAGAAGCAGTGGATGTGTTATATCTGGACTTTCAGAAGGCTTTCGACAAAGTCCCACACAAGAGATTGGTATACAAACTTAAAGCACACGGTATTGGTGGTTCAGTATTGATGTGGATAGAGAAATGGCTGGCAGACAGGAAGCAAAGAGTAGGAGTGAACGGGTCCTTTTCAGGATGGCAGGCAGTAACTAGTGGGGTGCCGCAAGGCTCAGTGCTGAGACCCCAGCTATTTACAATATACATTAATGATTTGGACGAGGGAATTAAATGCAACATCTCGAAGTTTCGGATGACACGAAGCTGGGGGGCAGTGTTAGATTTGAGGAGGATGCTAGGAGGCTGCAGGATGACTTGGATAGACTGGGTGAGTTGGCAAATGCATGGCAGATGCAGTATAATGTGGATACATGTGAGGTTATCCACTTTGGTGGCAAAAACAGGAAATTAGACTATTATTTAAATAGTGACCAATTAGGAAAGGGGGAGATGCAACGAGACCTGGGTGTCATGGTACACCAGTCATTGAAAGTGGGCATGCAGGTGCAGCAGGCTGTGAAGAGGGCGAGTGGTATGTTAGCATTCATAGCAAAAGGATTTGAGTACAAGAGCAGGGAGGTTCTACTGCAGTTGTACAGGGTCTTGGTGAGGCCACACCTGGAGTATTGCATACAGTTTTGGTCTCCTAATCTGAGGAAAGACATTCTTGCCATAGAGGGGGTACAGAGAAGGTTCACCAGACTGATTCCTGGGATGGCACGACTTCCATATGAAGAAAGACTGGATAGACTCGGCTTGTACTCGCTGGAATTTAGAAGATTGAGGGGTGATCTCTTAGAGACTTACAAATTTCTTAAGGGGTTGGACAGGCTAGATGCAGGAAGATTGTTCCCGATGTTGGGAAAGTCCAGGACAAGGGGTCACAGTTTAAGGATAAGGGGGAAGTCTTTTAGGACCGAGATGAGAAAATCATTTTTCACACAGAGAATGGTGAATCTGTGTAATTCTCTGCCACAGAAGGTAGTTGAGGCCAGTTCGTTGGCCATATTTAAGAGGATGGATGTGGCCCTTGTGGTTGAAGGGATCAGGGGGTATGGAGAGTATAGGATACTGAGTTGGATGATCAACCATGATCATATTGAATGGCAGTGCAGGCTCGAAAGGCTGAATGGCCTGCTCCTGCACCTAATTTCTATGTTTGTATAAAGGGAACAGGCCATTGTTAGCTGTTTATTGGGTGAGAATGAGAAGCTGGTGCGACTTGGGTGGGGGGAGGGCTAGAGAGAGAGGAACTAATTTGCGAAAGAGATGCACATGTAGTTGAATGAGCATTAATTAATATCCCCCACTTTAGCCTTTATGATGGAAGGAAGGCCATTGAAAAAGCAGCTGAAGATGGTTGAGCCCAGTACATTATGCTCTTCTGTTTGTTACTTGCAGACAGGATTACTTGAATTATCCTCTTGAATATCCTGCAAAGAAAGTAAAAGGATGACTCATTCCCCTTGTCTATTGTACTGTCTGTGATGCTGTGGATAAAAGGAAAGCTATAATTCTCACAGGAAATCTTTAAGATAAGTAATGTACCATGTGTATTACCCTCTGATGTTGAAGCTTGCCTGTTGGTTAATTTTTGAATTAAGAACTTTATAATCTACAAAGCTTCATAACCAGAGGAGTCATTATTCACCAGTCTGAAGAAGGGCCTCGACCCGATACATCACCCATTCCTCTCCAGAGATGCTGCCTGTCCCGCTGCGTTACTCCAGCTTTTTGTGTCTATCTTCGAGTCATTATATTATCTGGATTAAGTGTATTATCAGCTTTCATATTCCGTCACCTGTATGTATTGTCCTTGAGTGCACCCAGGAAGGGCGTCACAGTGGTAGACTTACAACAGCAGAGACCCAGGTTCGATCATTACCACGGGTGCTGCCTGTATGAAGTTTGTACATTCTCCCTGTGACCACGTGGGTTTTTCCCGGGTGCTCCGGTTTTCTCCCACACTCCAAGACATATAGGGATGTATGTAAATTGGCTTCAGTAAAAAGATTGTGTACGGCATGATCGCTGGTTGGCACAGCCTCAGTGGGCCAAAAGGCCTGTTTTCCTGCCTTATCTTTAAACTAAACTAAAGTAAACTGAGAGAAACGCACATACTGTAAGTAGATATGAAAGATGGGGATGAAGAACGTGATGTTCCCAGAGAGGTTTGGTGAAGTTAGGTAAACTAACAATGTTAGTGTTTGCTACATGTGGGTTACAGAAGCATTAGCAAGTCCAGATTTGCTTTTTCCCACTCCATCACTGAATGTTAACTTACTCAGCTCACTGTCCATCTTATCATCTGACAGCATCTTAACATCTTACCTCGATGACCATCAGCACATCTCATGGCCGTCAGCATTCACAAAGACTCGTCACACCCTTGCAAGTCTGTTCGGACTTCTACCTTCTGGCAGACGTTACAAGGCCTTCTACGCCCACACCTCCAGACTTAGGAACAGCTTCATCGCACATCGACCCGGCACAGACCTATTTGCACTTTACACTGTTTTACGGTTTAAAAAAAAATCTTGTTTCTCTGGGTGTTTACATTTTTAGTTAATTAAGTTATTACATCGGATGGAAGCTGCATACCAAATCTCGTTGTACCTCTGTGCAATGACAATAAAAGATATTATTATTATTATTATTATTATTATTATTATTATTATTATTATTATTATTATTATTATTATTATTATTATTATTATTATTATTATTATTATTATTATTATTATTTGTGCTCAGTCCCCTGCTTTACGCTTTCTATACCCACGATTCTATAGCCAGCTCTAACGTCATCTTTAAATTCACCAACGAAACCAGCACTGTTGGAAAAATAAAAGGTAATGATGAGGAGGAACGGAGATTCATAATGTGGTTGAGTGGTGCCATAACATCAAGCTTGCTCTCATAGAGTCATTAAGTCTTACAGCATGGAATAGGCCCTTCGTCCCAACTTGCCCAGACCAGCTAATGTGTCCCATCGACACTAATCACATATTTGCTGTCAACTTTACCAAAACCAAGGCAAAGCTGAGTGTGCAAACACTTGTCTTCATTGGAAGGACAGAGAAGAAGAGAGTCAACAACTTCAATTTCCTGGCTGCACATCTCTGATGATCAGTCCTGGGCCTACCACATTAATGCAATTACAAAGGTATTTCCACAACGTGTCAACTTCCTCAGAGGTTTGAGAAGATTTGGCAAGTCGCCACATATGCTATCAAGCTCAAACAAGTGTATCAGTAGTACAGTGGAGAGCATACCAACAGGTTGCATCACAGCTTGGGTTGTTAATTCATAAAATATCTGTAATAGTTTAAATCTCACTTGACATTAGAAGTGCAAATAAATAAAATTGGGTTTGAAACATTCGATTCAGTGCTATAAATGGAGGTGAACAAACAAGTCATATGTAAGAGCAGCACATTTAATTCTTAAATCGTAATATTGTTTTTTTTTGTCTTCATTTTTTTGAGTTTTCTTTGCTTCCTCACCCACCTTTCTCTTTCTTTCTTTGGTCTTGTGAGAATTGTAGCTTTCCTTTTATCCACAGCACCACAGAGAGTACAATAGATATAGATCGTACTAAGGACAAATGAATGGAAGATATGCCTATATCTCCTGTTTCTATTTCCCTTGACTGTCAGTCTGAAGAAGGGTCTCGACTATCTTCAATTATCATTTGAATCATTCTGCCTCTAATAGTTTTTTTTTATAGATTTAGAGTAATAAAAAAGAGAGAGAAAAAAAGTAAAAAAAATCATAAGGAATGGAATAATTTACCATTAATACATCATTGGAGATAAGATCAAGGAATATAGAATATAACTTTTCATCTGATCCTGAGTCGAAGTTTCAGTTAGGTTCCCCTGCCGAACCAATCTACCCTTTCAAATGATCGATGAAAGAAGACCATATTCTAACAAAAGGGTCTTGTTTGTCCATTAAGGCAAATCTGATTCTTTCCAGGTGTAGGGTCTCCGACATTTCCATAATTCACATTTTAATTGTGGGGGTTATAGGACCTTTCCAAAATTTTAATATTAATTTCTTCCCGATTATTATACTGTAACCTAGGACATTTCTTTGGCTTGTTGTAAGTGTCAAACTTTGTTCTGATATTCCAAGTATTATTAGTTTTGAGTCTGGATCCAGTTTAGTATTAATAACTTCAGAAATTATTTTAAAAATATCAATCCAGAAATTTTAAATTTTTATACAATTTGCAAAAGTATGTGTTAAGTTAGCCTCTAGATGCTGACATTTATCTCAGATAGGAGAGACATGTGGAAAGATTCTATTCAGGTTTACTTTAGAGTAATGTAATCTGTGTAATACTTCAAATTGTATTAAAGCATGTCTGGCATTTAACGAGCATTGATGTATATATTGTAAACTTTTGTCCTCTAACTTCAATTTCAAGAGGTAAATAAAAAAACAGAATGCTGGAGGAACTCAGCAGGCTAGGATGCATCTGTGGAGGGAATGGATTAGGAGTTGTTTCAGGCCAGGGTTCTTCTTCAATAGGAAGGAACTGCAGATCAAAGATACTAGGATACTAGTATCTTTGCTGCAGATCAACCATGATATTCTTCCGATTTAAATCGGAATTCCAATTTTATTGTTTTCCTATTTTCTATTTTTTGTGCCTGATTATTTGGCGGCCAATCAACCGCTGTCTCTAAGGGTGTTGCGTCCAATCACCGACCAGCTTCCCTTAAAATTCCCATCCAATCAACAAATCGGCCACCTCCCGTCCAATCAGCCGCTATCTCCAAGGGCATTGTGTCCAATCACATAATGCGCTGGTCACTCGGCAGCCAACCAGACACAGGGGCCTTTTGATCAATCACCGACCTGCTTCCCTCACCGAAGCAGACAATGGCTGCAGCCAACACAGAGAGAGAGAGAGAGAGTTGCAAGAAAGCAGCTATGACTTATAATACACAATAAACTATATTATAAATACACAATAAACAAGTTATGCATTCTTGTACTCTTACATGGGTATGACTGCACATTAAAAAATCCTCCCCCCCCCCTCCTTCCCAACCTCAGCCTCGCGGACCCTAGTTCCTAAAACCCATTTCCATCGTTGGTTGTAGCCATGACTGAAACCTGGTAAAGGGAGGGGCAGGTCTGGCAGCTCAATGTTCTGGGGTACAGGAGCATCAAGAGAGACAGGGGTGAGGGAAAAAGAGGAGGGGGGGTTGGGGTTGCATTGTTGGTAAAGGAGGATGTCATGGCAGTGATCAGAGGTGAAATTACGGACGGTTTGTCTAGTGAGGCAATATGGGTGGAGCTGAGGACCAAGAAAGGGATGATCTCCTTGTTGGGGGGGTACGACAGACCCCAGAATAGTCAATGGGAATTAGAAGAACAAATGTGCCAGGAGATTGCAGACAGCTGCAGGTCATAGAAGATTGTAGTAGGGGATTTTAAATTTCCCAATATAGAGTGGTAAAATCATAGCGTGAAGGATTTAAATGGGGTGCAATTTCTCAAAAGTGTTCAGGAGAGTTTTTTTAAGCAGTATGTAGAGGCACCCACACGTGAGAGGGCAACGATGGATCTAGTATTGAGAAATTGGGAAGGGCAAGTTAATGAAGTGTTTTTGGAGGAGCCTTTTGGGACCAGTGACCACAGTTCAATTAGGTTTAAGATAGTTATGGATAGGGACAGAGAGGGTCCACATGTTAAAATGCTCAACTGGGGTAAGGTGAAATTTGAGGGTATGAGAGAAGGTCTCGCTCAAGTTGAATGGAGCAGGTTATTTAAGGGGAAAGCATCATCGGCCAAGTGGGATGTTTATAAATTGTGCTGACGAAAGCTCAGGAAATGTACGTCCCAGTTAGAGTGAAGACCAAAGCAGGCAAACATAAGGAAGCTTGACTGACGAGGGAAATTGAGGCATTGGTCAAAAACTAGAACAGGGGACAGGTATTGGAGCTGGGATCACGTGCATCCCTGGAGGAGTTTTGGGAACTAAGGAGGAAACTGAGAAAGGAGTTCAGAAGGGCAAAAAGGGACCAGGAGATAGTTCTGGTGGGTAGCATTAGGGACAATCCAATTTTTTTTTATAAATACATAAGGGGGAAAAGGGTAACTAGAGAGAGAGTGGGACCTCTCAGGAACAAAGCGGTCACCTCTGTGAGGAGCCACAGGAGATGGGCAAGGTCCTCAATGAGTAATTATTTTCTGTATTTACCGAGGAGAAAGACTGTAGGATGGAGGAACTTGGGGCAACTGCTGCCCCTACATCACCACGCACCACGACGCGCCGTGATGTGACATGGTGCGTGGTGACGTAGGCAGTGACGCGAGGTTGCGCGCGGTGCCCCAGGATTTTGGGATGTACAAAATCTTTGCGTGCCATCTGCGTGACGTGCAAATGATGTCCAAGTGGGACAGGCCCTTTAGTGGATGCGTATTGTAACATAGTGAAACCCACCTGCCATCAAAGTACTTCAAGGACACGACCAATAAGAAACTCAACGGCATCCAGAACACAGTAGCAGCCTTGACTGAGAACCATTTAATTCCCTTCTCCACTCGGATACCATGGTTGCATCTTTATATTGCATGGTTTGTTACTTGCAAGGATTCTTTGACTGATCCTCTTGACATCTATTATCAAGAACGACAAGGGCAGGAGGTTTTAGAAACACATCTCCTTTAAATTCCCACCTAACCGTACATAATTTTGATGTCCAGTATCCAGTAAAATAAAGTAATTCAGTAAGCTGCAAGCACTTCTGGAATGACTGCTGCCCCTGGTTTCAGCCACAAAACAACTCCTCTATGAAAGAGCAGGCTTGCACAGTATCATGTGTTAATCATACGTCATGACCGCCAGTCATATTTTCCGGCACTATCTAATTTAACAATGACCAATCTATTGTTTAAAATGGAAAATGCTTGTGGAAAATTCTTAAACTGTAATTTGTTTTGCAGTGATAGCCTCCTCAGGGAGTTCCAATACTGTGAACAGTCGACTTCCAATCATTGCTAACAGGTTTGCCCATTAACAAATAATAATATTAAATAAAAACACTATCTATCATGAAAATATAATGGATTTGCATCTGAATTCTGCTTCACGTCAAGTCTTTACTTTGATCCTGTCTTCCCACGGGCATCTTCGACTTTGATTGCATGTCAGCTACTTAACTTGAAAGCTTGTTTCTTTTTCTCCAGTTGCTGCCTGACCTGCTGTGTGTTTTCAGTGCGTTCTGTTTTTGATATCAGATCAGTAGCCGATAGTCTCTGACATATATTTCCAAATTGTCATCAGCTTGACATCTCTTGCAGTTTTGTGCTTATTGTGAATGCTCTTTGATTGGTTTAATCTTTTGGTAAGAGATAAAAGTAGAAAAAAACAAGAAGCTAGAGGAATACATAATAGTACAGGAGATGGTGTTCGTATCAAAAGTATATTCTGGAAGAAAATAGATTTCAGCACACTCTGTTATAAAATCTTTTTTTTTCCACTTTAGTTTTTATTGCTTTTATGTGTACACAAATAAAACACAAATATAACAACGAAACATACAACAATGCAATGAAACGTACAACAGTGTAGCGGGGGGTTCAGTTTACAATTAATGATGCAACTATTTTCATATTAAAACATTTTCCAATAACTTACATTATTGTCTATAAAATTATACAGTGTTGATGTCTTTATTTCGATACGTAATCCATTTTTCCCATTTTCTGTTAAACTCGTCTTCTTTCACTCTTAGAGAATATGTCATTTTCTCCATGACAAATATTTCCTGTACTATGTCTAACCATTGTCTAAGTCTGGGTGTGTCCGCTGCAAGCCAGTTTCTTGTAATGGCCTCTCTGCCAGCTGTGAGTAGGATTTTAACCAAGTAATGGTCTTCCTTCAGCACCACTGTATTTATATTACCCAGGTATAAAATGGAACACTTCTTGCAGACTATATATCCTAATACCTCCTTTAATTCTGAATTCACTCTGTCCCAAAATGGTTCTATTTTTGTGCAACTCCAGAAGATATGTGCATGGTCTGTTATAAAATCTATATTAGCAATCTCAGCAAACTATGTATTGATATACTTAAGAAAAAAAACAGGAAATGCTGGGGCCTCTTATCACTGGAGAGAGAAACAGATTGATAACCTCTTATTAGAACATATTCTACAAGTCAGTTAACACGAATACCTCCCCCCTTGACTCCATTCAAGGACCTAAGCAGTCTTTACAGGTGCAGCAGAAGTTCACTTGTACCTCCTCCAACCTCATCTATTGCATCCGCTGCTCTAGATGTCAGCTGCTCTACATCGGTGAGACCAAGCGTAGGCTTGGCGATCGCTTCGCCCAACGCCTCCGCTCGGTTCGCATTAACCTACCTGATCTTCTGGTGGCTCAGCACTTCAACTCCCCCTCCTATTCCGAATCTGACCCTTCTGTTCTGGGCCTCCTCCACGGCCAGAGTGAGGGCCACCGTAAATTGGAGGAGCAGCGTCTCATATTTCACTTGGGCAGTGTGCACCCCAACGGTATGAATATTGACGTCTATAATTTCAGGTAGTCCCTGCTTTCTCCTCCCCTTCTCAGCTCTCCCCCAGCCCACGTTGCCTATTTCCTTCGCTCCATAGATGCTGCCTCACCCACTGAGTTTCTCCAGCATTTTTGTCCACCTTCGATTTTCCAGCACCTGCTGTTACTTCTTAAACAAGAATACCTGGTTGTTTGCACATTTTAGATTGCAGAAGTAATCAGGAAAAAGGATTCAGTTGCAGCAACCAATGCGACCTAATCTCACCCTTACCAGAAGATCAGTGTTAGTCATTCTTTGTCAGTAGAAAAACATCCTGACTTCACTTCTATATATATTTTAAACCAGTTAAATATGTTGGAGTAGAAGTTCACTTCTATTGTATACACTGCATATAATTGAACCCTGTTTCTCTTGTTTCTCATAATTACAGTGAAAGTAAACTTATCTTACTGTTTCACTGGTTTAGAGCATTCAATAGAGGAAAAATATGCACTCCATTATTTCTATCTCATTGTCAAGATTTGCATTGGAGGATTGTTCTGGTCTCTCATCCAATTTTTTCTCATGAATAGTAAGAAACAAAGACTTTCTCATTAATGATGAGAAACAAAGACACCATCTTTCGGAAGCTTAGTATGGAAAAAGTCAATATAGAAGTGAGTGGTGAGTGGAAATATCATCGTCAATTTTATTTTTTTGTGGTGTTGACTCCCTCAATTTTCTTCCCAAGCCTTTTGCACTCCAGTCACAAATATAATGTTATCATCTTACTCTCAACAGGAAAATTCCTTTGTCTCCGAACTACTTTGCAACATGATTGACTGGGACTGTTGGAACATCTGTGGCTGAATCGTAGGCTATCTATTTTATTCCAATTACATCAGTGCAACACTGCAGGAACATGGTATGTAGGGCTGTGCATGCGGAGCTGGACAAACACTTGGATAACTTTAAAAGCAGTACTTAGTTCAAACAAAGCTAATGGTGCTACAATTAAGTACATCAGCGCAACTATTTTGTCACATAGTGCAAAGTGTGATCAGAACCAAACCAGAGTCTTCCGGTGGCACACAAAAGGCTGGAGAAACTCAGCGGGTGCAGCAGCATCTAAGGAGTGAAGGAGATAGGCGACGTTTCGGGTCGAGACCCTTCTTCAGACTGGTCAGGGATCAGGGAAACGAGAGATATAGACGGTGATGTGGAGAGATAAAGAACAATGAATGAAAGATATGCAAAAAAGTATTGGTGTGCCATGTTATCTTAACAGACGCTACACATAGCTCCACTCCCTAAAATTCGTGATTTTTCGCGTTAAAATTGGATCTACAGGTCGGGACCAATTTAAAAAACTTATCGGAGTCTCTGCTCGACTTGCTGATAACATTATCAGTAACAGTTGTGAATTTAACAGAGGATTAAAGCACGTTAAATGAAAAATTCTACCCTGGGTAAGAGCACTCAGAGGACAGTTACAAAACTCTCCTGGGGAAGCCAGACAACGCCTACAGATTTATTTTTGAAGTGGCTTCCGAAGAAAAGGTGCTTTTCGATATGGCTACGACTCAAAACAGACTTGGCCAAGGACAAAGAATTTGATAATTAAAGCTTTCAGTAAGTGAACTGAAAGATGTAAAGGTGGATGGAAAAAGGATGGAACACATGTTGGGAGTGATGATGGAAAAGATAGAAAAGCTGACGCTAAATATGACTTCTTGTAATCAGAATGTTATTGAGTCTGTGAAGGATTCGATTGGCACTATTAATAAAAGAATTGACGATGTGAGAGATGAACTATCGGAGAGAATTGATAAGGGTGAAGAAGACACCACGAAGAAGTTCGGCGCTGTGCTGGACACTGTATCAACCTGTATGTTAACAATGCATGAGATGGAGGATGAGATGGCAAGAATGGTGGAGGAGATGAAGAAGATTAGGTCAGAACAAGACCTTGCTACACGACGGATGTAAACTCAGCTGGCTAAAGTTTCAGACAAATGTCTGGACCTCGAGGCTTGTTCGAGACGTCATAACCTAAGATTAGTTGGCGTACCAGAGGGAGCCGAGAGAGATAACACTTGCGAGTTCGTTGCGGGATTAATTAAAGAAGCTCTTAAGCTCCCTAACCTACCAAAAATTGAAGCAGCACACCGGGTTCCCAGGTTCAAACACAAATCTCAGGATGTACGCGACAGATTATTGTGAAATTCCGGGACATTGCTGACATGGAAGAGGTTATGAGGAATATCAAATATGGCGTGCCTCTGATGTATGGTGTAACTACTTTTAAAATCTTCAGAGACTACCCTAAGGAAATTATGCAAAAGCAAAATCAATTCTCTAAGGCAAAGCAGGCTCTCCAAGGATATAAGGAGGTCAGATATGGTGTTTACTACCCTGCTAGAATGCGCATTTCCTACAAGGTACAGCAAAAATTATTCTCAAATCCCGAGGAGACGTACAAATATGCTCTAACCATCGTGGAACAGAAGGACTAGCTGGAAAGGTTGGACATTTTGGACACTCTCTCTCTTTACTATTGCAACCAGAATGGTGGCACACTGCCCAAAGAAGGAAATTTGTTTAGACGTCTTATCGGCGGAATGCTAACTCAAGGACACACTCTGTTCCAAGAGAAGCTGGAAAAAGATAAGCAACGAAAGCAGAGCTCAACAACAGACTATATGAGATTGAATGAATAACCTAAATGATATAGCATTAACTTCCTTAACAATATTAACATAGAATATTAACATAATAGTAATGAATGCTAATCAGAAATGCAGAAATGGGGATTTTCAAATTAAAACTCTAATTTAACCTAATAATTCTTAAGTAGATTTATAACCAGGGCGTGAGGGGATGAGGCGAGCTACAGGCTTAGTTCCAGAGCCAGAAATAGGTTAACCCCTTCATCTAATAGTCGATGATGTTTGTGGTTTAAATATACGCTTAACACTCAGTAGACAAAAATTATAGTTATATCCGGAAATACCTAGGAAATGGACATATATTCTGTAAATGGGTACTATACATTTGATTTTTTTAAACTGGTCCCGTTCCAATATGTTATGATTAATTGAGGGAGCGGAGCTATTTGTTTGTTTTATATCGACACGGAAGTCAATAAAATGTTTTTTCCCACCTACAGGTGGGTCACTTGTTACAGTGCCGACAAGATCGGACACTGTATTCTCACTTGTATTAGTTTTTTTTAAATTATTTTCACAATTAATCACATGTGTGTTTTTCTTATTCAAGGACTATCGCAAAGGGAATCTACTAACTGAATATTGTAGAGTAAATGATCCCCCTATATCCAAAGACCTGAGGTATGAATGCACCGCAAGACACACAGGTATGAAATCTATTCAAAATGCAAGACGATAACCAAAATAAACCGGGAGGAATCTCATTTTGTAGTTGGAACGTTAGGGGTGTTAACGAACCCATTGAAAGGGGTAAGATTCTAGCGCAGCTGAAAGCATTCAACACAGATATTGCCTTTTTACAAGAGAAGCATCTTAAACTTCAAGACCAAGCTAGATTGAGGGCGAACTGGATAGGACAAACTTTTCACTCGTCATATACATCGAAATCTAGAGGAACATCTATTATTATTCACAAAGGCATTCCATTTAAACCCAAAAATACCTTAACAGATAAGGACGGGAGATATTTGATAGTTACCGGGGAGATCCACGCTGCCACAATTACCTTGGTAAATATATATGCGCCCAACTTTGACAACCCGCACTTTTTCAATAAAATCTTGAATATAATTGCAGAATATAACTACCAAAATGTCATAATCGGCGGATACTTTAACTGTGTCTTAGACACTTACTTAGATAAATCCAATCAAAATCAAAGAGGTATTACGAAATCCAAGACTAGCGAACTTCTAAACACATACATAAAAAACACAAACATAACAGATGTCTGGAGGATTGCAAATCCGACCGGCAGGGATTACTCATTCTATTCAATGGTACACAAGATATATTCACGAATAGATTATTTTTTGGTGGATACAAAACTAATACCCCACACTTCTAAACCAAAATACCACACAAATACAATCTCAGATCACTCCCCAATAACTTTTTTTTTAAATGGAAGGAATGACTAAGAACAAACCGTTTTGGAGGTACAATCCACAAATTTTAAAAGACCCGCAAGGGAGTCCATATTTAAAAGAGCAAATGCACCTTTTCTTCGAAATAAATGACACGACAGACATATCACCTACATTATTATGGGAATCTTTTAAACCATTTATTCGAGGCGTGATAATTTCATATCAAGCTTTTCAAAATAAGAAAAATAAGAATGAACAAAGACAACTAGAAGAACAAATTAGACAACTGGACGTAGAAAACGCTAAAGACCCCACTACAGATAAACATAATAGAATAATAATACTGAAATTCAAATTAAATAAATTATTATCAGAGAAAATCATAAGATTATTACATTACAAGACAGGAACACTTTGAATTTGGGGATAAGCCCCATAAACTTTTGGCACGTCAGTTAAAAAAACGAGAAAAGGATCACACAATTTTAAAGATTTAATCAGACAAAGGGGAAGTATTGACCTTACCGAGTGATATTAAAAAAAGATTTGCACAATTTTACGAGAATCTGTATACATCTAAAACGATAATGGACACCAACAAAGTTACAGAGTTCTTGGATAATTGTAACCTTCCTAAATTAGAGTTGCAGGAACAAGAGGAATTGGGAGCACAAATCTCAAATAAGCAAATAGAAGAAACAATAATCTCATTAAAAAATGGAAAAACACCAGGTCCCGACGTATTTAGTAACAAATTCTATAAAAGTTTTTATGACATATTTTCCCCCCGCCTACAGAAAATAAATACTTATGCCTTCAAAGCACAAATACTACCTGAAACACTAGCAGAATCCATGATCACACTAATACCTAAGAAAGATAAAGATGTGGAAGAACCTGGATCATATAGAGCTATTGCGTTGCTAAATACAGATCAAAAAATATTAGCGGAAATACTAGCTAGAAAACTAAGTAAATATGCTAATAAATTAATACATCCGGATCAAACGGGGTTTATCCCTAAGAGACAATCATTTAATAATTTGAGACGTCTGTTCAATATAATGCATTCACACCAAACTGAAGATCAAAATCTATCAATCATATCGTTGGATGCAGAGAAAGCATTCGATCAGGTCGAATGGGATTATATGTTCAGGGTATTGCAAGAATTTCAACTGGGAGTGAATTTTAATTTATGGATTAAATTACTATATAATAAGCCAACGGGCAGAATATTAATGTACAGTAATTTATCTACGAAATTTAATTTGTCAAGGGGAAACAGACAAGGATGTTCATTATCACCGTTGTTATTTGCCCTCATAATTGAACCCTAGTGGAAAGAATCAGAACTCATCCGAATATCCACGGATATAAAACAAAATATTCCAATAATAAAATATCACTATACGCTGATGACGTACTATTGTACATCACAAAACTTCATATTACTATACCAAATATTTTAAAATTAATAGAGGACTGCGGATCATTTTCAGGGTATAGAATAAATTGGAATAAAAGTGAAATCATGTCAATAAAACCGAAAGACTCTACGCATCTTTTACAATTTCCTTTCAAAATAGATACAGAAAAATTTAAATACTTGGGCATCAAAATTACTAGAAGATATCAAGATATGTTTGATGAAAATTATAACCCTCTACTTAAGAAACTATGTAACTTGATTAAATTTTGGAAAACACTTCCGATGTCCTTAATTCTGGAGTATGGTGTACAATTTTGGTCGCCTAGTTATAGGAAGGATGTCAACAAAATAGAGAGAGTACAGAGGAGATTTACTAGAATGTTGCCAGGGTTCCAGCAACTATGTTACAGAGAAAGGTTGAACAAGTTAGGTCTTTATTCTTTGGAGCGCAGAAGGTTAAGGGGTGACTTGATTGAGGTCTTTAAAATGATGAAAGGGATAGACAGAGTTGACGTGGATAAGCTTTTCCCATTGAGGGCAGGGAAGATTCAAACAAGAGGGCATGACATGAGAATTAAGGGACAGAAGTTTAGGGGTAACGTGAGGGGGGAACTTCTTTATTCAGAGGGTGGTGGCTGTGTGGAATGAGCTTCCAGCAGAGGTGGTGGAGGCAGGATCGAATTTAACATTTAAAAGTAAAGTGGATAGGTATATGGACGTGAAGGGAATGGAGGGGTATGGTCTGAGTGCAGGTAGATGGGACTAGGGTAAAACAAATGGTCGGCACGGACTGGAAGGGCCGAGAGGGCCTGTCTCCGTGCTGTAATTGTTATATGATTATATGGTTATATGGTAATAGGCTGAATAAATGCCATAAAAATGATTTTTCTACCACAAATTTTATAGCTGTTCCAATTGATCCCAATATATTTACCCAAAAATTAAAAAAAAAACTGGACTCAGATATCACAAATTTTATTTGGGATTATAAATCCCACAGAATACAAAGAGCTCATCTGAATAAACCCAAAGTAGTAGGGGGATTAGCACTCCCCAACTTTATGTATTACTACTGGTCTGTAAATATCAGAAACATGATCCAATTGCTGGATAACTGTCCCCAACAATCGGATTGGACGATTATGGAGAGAGAGGATTGCTCTCCTTATAATATTGGAGCAAATTTCTCTCTCCAATATCGATGAATAATATAAATTACAATAAAAATCCAATTATATACAGTACAATCAGAATTTGGAAACAAATAAAACACAATCTAAAATTAAGAAATTTATCTCTCTTATCTCCTATCGGTAAAAAACCCTCATTTAAACCTTCAACTATAGATAAAGCATTTATACAATGGGAAAGAGCTGGAATTAAAATCTTTGGAGATGTGTATGAATTGAGAAAACTATTATCATTTAAACAAATACAACTAAAATACAATTTGGGAAACAATCAGTATTTTAAATATTTCCAAATCTGTGACTATCTGAAAAAACATGCACAAGATTATCACAATATGTCTCCAGATTTACTGGAAGAGGTAATGAATACAAAGGCAGAATCAGCAAACCTAATATCATATATATATATAAATTATTCTAAATGCAGAAATACCAACAACAGATGGTATCAGGAGAGACTGGGAAAAATAATTAAGTATAAAAATTCCCAAAGAAAGGTGGGAAGAATATTTATTAAACGTGCATCAATGTTCAATTAATGTAAGACACACATTAATACAATTTAAAATCCTACACAGATTATACATTCAAAAACTAAAATAAGTAAACTTTTTCCCAACGTCTCACCTATATGTGATAAATGTCAATGTCAAGAAGCTAAAATAGCACACTCATTTGTCTTTTGTACAATAATTCAAACATTTTAGACTGAAATTTTTGAAATTTTCACAAAAAATATTTAAAATAAAACTGACCCCGGAAGCAGACTGGATAATCTTCGGGATATCGGAAAATTGTCCCGAATTAAATGTGTTTCAAAAGACTCTACTTGAATATGGCCTAATAACTGGAAAAAAGCTAATCTTAAAATTCTGGAAAAATTCTCCGGTACCAACAGTCAATATGTGGATCTCAACTATGTTCGAAACACTACACTTGGAAAATATGAGACTCCGACTAGCAGGAAAATCAGACTGTTTTTATAAGATGTGGTCTGCATTTATAAATCTATTACAAGGATAAGGTGCAAGAATACCTCAAAAAAGTACCGGTGTCGGGTCTTGGTAAAGGGGGAAGAAAAACTGTCGAGTTGGTAGATTCCTTTTGCGAGATGTTTATAATAAAGTAACTGGCTTTTCTTTTTTCTTTCTCTATTTTTCCCTTTTTCTTTTTTCTTCTTTTTTTTCCTCTCCAGGGACTATCTCTTAATTCCCGTTTCTAACTCTTCAAGGGTTTCCTTTCCCTCTGTCACGCTTTTGCACTTTCACATCTCGTTTTCACTTTTCTACTTTCTATGCTGCTATTTTTCTCTCTATTCTCTCTGTTCTAAAGCCTTAAAATAAAAAATAAAAATTAAGGGGTACAAAGACTGTAATATACAATACAAGGGATATGCTTAATGTGAGCTAATAGGAATGTAAAGATTATACATGGACATAGGGTCCCAGAGAGAATATGGCATTTGGGTTATAAATCCCACAAACACAAAACTTGGAAATAGTTAAGAAAATGTTATCACGCGGTAACGTAGGCCATAGTTTGAAGCTGGAACTTAAAGGTGCATTCAACAAGGATAAAACAGCAGATATGAGATAACATAAATAAAAATCTATGGGCCAGCCAGCATCTGTGGAAGGGAAATGGACAAAGTTTTGGGTTGGGACCCTTCTTCAGATTCATGGAATAGAGGATAGAAAGTTGGTAAAGAGAGGTGAGGGGAAGAGGAGGGGCTAAAGTTGGCAAATGATAGGTGGATATGGTGAAGAGCGGTGATTGGGAGATATGGTAACAAAGGCTAGGTGTGAAATGGAGACAAAAGGGTGACAGATAAGGAAGGAAGAGGAGGGGTGAAATGTAAAGGTGGAGAGAGGAATAAGGTGTGCAAAGGGTCAGAGAGAGAGGGAAAGAGGGAAGATAAAAATAAAATTGGAAACTCAGAGAAGGGAAGGGTGGGAGATGAGTAGAAGGTGCATGACGCTCACGTCGCAGCGGCCCCTGCAGCATGTCTGTCTTTTTAAATTTTTTTTGTCTAGTTACAGTAAATGTAGTTGTTGTGTTTTAACTTTTAAAATCTCTTCCCTGCACGGGAGATCCGACCTTTTTCCTGTCAGGTCTCCGTTGTTGTTGGGGCCTAGTAGCGTGGAGCAGCCTCCAACCGGAACGCCTGGGGGACTCCAGTCACGGAGTCTGCCGACTATTTACTATCGTGGGGCTGGCCAGTCTTGGAGCATGTGGAGCGGTGGTGGCTCGCTGCTGCGGCCTGGCTCCGGTGCTCGGAGGCTCCAGCCGCAGGCCCGGTGGACTATGACATCGGGAGCTTGCGGGTCCTGGTGGGTGACCACTATTCGGAGCTCCGCAACGCAACTTCTCCCGCCTGTGTTGCGGGGTTGGAACGACCCGGAGGGGGGCCGTACATCGCCCCGCGCGGCTTTAATGGCCGTGGGACATGCCATCGCCCGCCGGGGGCTCCAATTTTGGGGGTAAAATGGTGTACGGAGAGGGAGAAGACTTTGCCTTCCATCACAGTGAGGAGAAGATTCACTGTGATGGATGTTTGTGGATTGAATTGTTTGTGTGTCTTGTAGAAATTGATTTGGTTGTATGACTGTGGAAACAGTTTCGTTTGAGCCTCATTGAGATTCAAATGACAAAGAATAAATATTGTATATTGTATTGTATGGGGGGGGGGGCGTGGGGGGCAGGTGTGAGTTGGGCGGGAGGAGGGGAGGGGAGGAAGGGTGTGGGGGACAGGTGGAAGGGTGTGGGGGGAGGTGGGGAGGAGGGCTGTGGGGGGAGGGGAGGAGTGGTGTGGGGGGGAGGGTAGTCGGGGTGTGCGGCGAGGGTGTGGGGGAGGGAGTGGTGTGGGTGGGAGGGGGGGAGAGCGGATGGGAGGAGGGGTGTGGGGAAGGGGGATGGGAGGAGCGATGTAGGGGGAATGGAGGAGGGGTGTGGGGGGAGGGGTGTAGAGAGGAGGGGCGTGGGGGGAGGGGTGGAGGTGTGTATGAGAGAGGTGTGTGGGAGGAGGGGAAGGGTGTTTGTGGTGGGGAGGGGGTGTGTGGACACGGGGGGGGGGGGGACTCTATGGCTTCACTCAGCACCTCCCGGCACCGGCTGCACTCACCCCACGGCTCCCGGCTCATTCCATGGCTCACCCCACTCATTCCAATGGCTTCGGGGCTCAGCGCGGCTCTCGGAATCAGCCCGGTCTCCGGGACTTTATTCTCCTCTCCCCGGTGATTGATAGTGGGTGACGGAAGGGGCATTGCTGTCCAGGCGATTGACATGATTGAATATCAACCTGCTGATCTTACGATTTTTAAACCTTCATAACATTTGTAATATTCACCCAATCGGGTGGTCGGCAGCAAAGATCCTATAGGATCTTTGGTCAGTAGATGCTGCTCACGTTTTGGTCGAGGCTTTCCAGGCAAGTGACCAGAACCTCTGGTGACTCATGGAGAGTGACTGGAACCTCCAGGAACCTCTGGGAACCTCATGGAAACCTTGGGTGGGGCACACGGTCTCCAGAGGTTTCCGTTCAGGTTTCCTAAGTGGGACAGGGGCATTAAGGAGACATTTCTTCACCCAGAAGACAGCTTTAGATTTCTTAACCCAAAGGGTAGTGGGCATCAGTCACTGAGTATTTTTAAGACAGAGACTGATAGAATTTTAGATATTAGGTAAATTGAAGGTCTAGGATTAATGAGGATAGGTGATGTTGAGGTAAAATATCAGACATGATGCTTGTGAATAAAATAACAGAAGAGCTAAACATCCCGCATGCTTTTATTCCTTGCTTTCTTACATTTATATTGACTTTTGTTAAACAGAAGAAGTATCGTTTGGAGGGATACCTGACAAAAATCATTTGTTGTTATTGCAAGAATGAATAGGGACTTATATTATTATAGGTACACTCTACATTATACTGCATCACTAAGTTATATTCCATGTTGAAAACATATATTGAAACTATTGGCAGCACATGGCTTGTGTCTGAAAACAAATATTATGTGAACCATAGTGCTGCAAGGTAAGTTAGAGAGAAGAAACCTTACAAGGGAGCAACAGAAAGTTGTAGTTGTATGTTTGAAATGTTCCCTCAGTAGTTCTCTCACCACAGACATTGCCTGTCCAACTGAATGACTCCTGCATTATTTTGTTTTTAGTTAAATACCCAGTATCTGTATAATTTGCTTCATGAATAAACATCGAAAGCGTTTCAGGTTGGTTGCCATGGGCTTGGTTTGAATCTTGGAGGTGAACACTACGACTAACATACTCAACAACTTAGTACTGAAATTCTCAAAATCTTGAGTCAAACTCAAAATCTCAAAGCTGGGTGAAAAATGTGCTTCAGCTTATGTTGTCATCAGAACAAAATAGTGAGAAAAGAGACTTGCAGATCACAAGACGTTTGATTTTATCCTCAGCTCTGTACCTTTTGATATCTTTTTCAGCTCCACGACAAGCTCACCTGACAGCAGCCGTTGTTGCTGCCTCAAACACTGAAACCTTTAATAAAAATCTACATTGCAAAGTTCAGGCCTTTGATATGCCTCAACCTCATACCTAGTATTAAACCTATGCCAATTGATTTGCGTTGTAAGAAATATGCTGATTTTCTGTGGATACTTATTAGAGCCCAGCTGTAAAAGATTTAAACCTGGGTGTCTGCTGGGTGGTAATATAGTTTCTTGTCTTAGCCTATTTTCTCCAAGGCATGGAGTTGAAAATTGAGGTCCCATGAATATTAGAAACAGGTCATGAGGGCTTGTCTATTTAGTGCAGTGTTAGTGACTATTATATCTCTGGGGGAAGGGTAGGAAGGCAGAGTGATGGAAGGAGTATCAGTGAGCCATATTATATCGCTCAGCCTTCTCCCTGACATCCACAGATGGGCTGAATCCATATTGAGATAAACCGATCTAGGAAGAAACTGCAGATGCTGGTTTAAGCTGACGATAGGCACAAAATGCTTAACTCAGCGGGACAGGCAGCATCTCTGGATAGAAGGAATGGATGACATTTCGGGTCAAGACACTTCTTCAGACTGAAAGTTTGATATTCAGTCTGAAGAAGGGTCGCGACCCAAAACAAAGGCAGCAGTGGTCTGTGGAGGCCAAGAGTTCACTTCAGGACTGTCTTAAGTCTGTTCATTCGAACATGTTCAAAACTACTTCAACCAGTCTGATTGAGATACCTCACTTTGCACCAGTTTCATCAAGAAATGCATAACAACTACGTTAAGACAAGGATAATCAGGGTCTATCCTGAATGATCAGAAAGTTAAACCCTAGATCTGAGGTTTTCATTAAGGATAATTGTTCTCTGTAGAAGATGGTTGAGTATGATCTCACAAGGCCACCAGGGATACCAAGGAGACTGACAGGGGATATTGCCAGGTTCAAGAACAGCTTCTTCCCAGCAACCATCACGCTCGTAAACATTACACAGCACTAAAGTCAGCAAAACCACAAAGTGCTGGAGCAACTCAGCAGGTCAGGCAGCATCTATGGAAGGAATGGATCGGTGACATGTTCCGAGGCATCCATATCACAAGCAACCTAACCCAGCCCCGCACACTGATGCAATGATTAAGAAAATGTGCTAGCATGTTTACTTTCCCAGGCAACTGAGAAGATTCGACATGTCCATGATGATTTTCTTGAACTTTTATGGATACACTATAGAAAGTATCCTCACAGGATGCATCAGCCTAGGATGGCAACTGCCCTGCTGTTGATCGCCTGAGCCACCAGAGGGAGTGAACATAGCCCACCCCATCAAAGGCTTATTATCGACAAGGATGCCTGCTACCCTGGCAATCCCTTTTCTCTCTTTTACTTCGTTTGGCTACTTGGTTATTATACTTTAATATTACTTTGCACTATGTGGATTTTGCTCTACATTCAGCTGTTTTGCACTAGTTTTATTTATCATTAATGTATGTGTATTTATGTATTTTAGATAAATAAATATACAGTGAATGGTAGGATAAGAGGGATTGGTTTAAGTGTTCAATACAGACATCATGTGCCAAAGTGCCTGATCTTGTGCTGAGCAGTTCTATGTTTTAAACAAAACTTATTAATATATTTCACATTTGTCATTTCAAGATTTGTATTTATTCATTCATTCTTTACTTTACTGTCCTTCTTCATGTCTTCAATAATTCAAATTAAAGCAAAACCCCACTAGAAGTTAACTTCACAATGAGCAAAATGGGCAGCACGGTGGTGTAGTGATATAGTTGCTACATTACAGCGCCTGAGTCCCAGGGTTCGATCCTGCCAATGGGTACTGTCTGTATGGAGTTTGTACGTTCTCCTTGTGACCTGCGTGGGTTTTCTCTGGGATCTTAGGTTTCCTCCCACACTCCAAAGATGTACAGGTTTGTAAGCAAATTGACTTGGTATAATTGTAAATTGTCTCCAGTGTGTGTAGGATAGTGTGTAGGACCATGTGGGGATCGCTGGTTGGTGCGGACTTGATGGGCCGAATGGCCTATTTCCATGCTGTATCTCGAAACTAAACTAAACTAAACTAAACTAAACTAAACTAAACTAAACTAAACTAAACTAAAAATTGCTTAATAATACTTAGTGCATCCTACTGGTTTCCTGGTTAAAGAAAAAGTTGTTGCTCATATTGAAAACCTTCCATCAGAACTGAGAAAATCCATTTGGAGAGAAAAGCTGAAATTTCTCCATCTGAACATGCTTGAGGAGCAGCAGCAATGGATTCAAAACATAAACCAGAGTCAAACACTGCAGCGGAGTGGAAGGTTGCAAACTTCACGCGATCCGCCCTGTTTCGACCCTCAAAATGTGGATTACAAGCATGTCTGAGACGCTACATCAACGCAATTCTATTTTATAAAATTCTATATTAAAAAAAATTAATATTTTTATTAGCAGTGTACAGTAATATAAATCACGGCATATGACAAAATACATTTATTGTACATCTTCCATTTTAAATTTAACAAAAAAGAAATAGAGAAAGAGCGAGAAAGGAAAAAAATGAAAGAAATAGTGAATGGAAGAAAAAAAAACAAATAAAAAACAAAGGGAACATTACGTGTTGATATACCTGCTTCATTTCTCACCACACCCATCATCCTGTCTATGAATCGGATTAATTCCAGAATTGCGTGGCACCATAATATACTTGTAATGAATCAATAAAAGGAGACCATATCTTTAAAAATTGCTCTGATTTTCCGGCTACGACGAGTCTCATATCTTCAAGATGTAGCCTCTCAGACATGCTTGGAATCCACATTTTGGGGGTTGGGGTAGAAGCATTTTTCCAAAATTTAAGTATAAGTTTTTTTGTAAGAAGCAATATTTAACCAAGGTGGTTATCACTGTCTATTCCATGGAACCAAGCAGTCTCACCCTATGAGTGACTGTTAAATTACTTTCACTCTGACTTTCACTCTTTTATACTGTTTTCTCTTTGATTTAAAAATGTTAATAATTTCCTGAGCTACTGTATCTTAATGCTTCACTCAATAGTACATCTGTATACTTTATTGGTTAACAATCCTGCTCTTGTACGGACCCATCTAGGGACCCCGAGAGTCCTTTCAGGTAAAAAAGAGATTCATATGTACCTCCTCTAACTTCATCTACTGCATCCAGTGTTCCTGATGTGGACTCCTGTACATTGGCAAGACCAAACGAAGACTCGGCAGCTGTTTCACCGAACACTTATTCTCAGTCCACCGATTGTAAAAGGCTGGTGTTCAAGTACCCTGCAAGCCTGAGAATGACCAGGTCATCCTCACTCTTTGCTTTCAGTACAGCAACCATTTCTCATTCCACATATATTAATGCCAATTTCTCGTGGCAACCTTCCCGATTAGCCTCCCACATGGGACCTTAACAAGACCCTGATATCCAAGTATTTCACTTCCACTGGATCTCCTTCCTTCACCCTGCTTGTCACATCCTTAAAGCCATCTGGTGGATGATTCAAACATTATTTTCCTCTCATTTTTCCATGTTGGGTCTGCTCACACCTAAAATTCATTTCAAGGCATTCTGTTGTTACATCCTTTATATTATATTATGGATTCCCCAATTTTTGCCTTCTCATTGATGTTCGGCTAATATTTTTGGTAGTTCCCTGTGTAGGAAGGAACTGCAGATGCTGGTTCACACCGAAGATAGACACAAAATGCTGGAGTAACTCAGCGGGACAGGCAGCATCTCTAGATGGAAGGAATGGGTGACGTCTAAGGTCGAGACCCTTCTTTATGTTTCCTGTTGGTTCCCTTCCCCCTTGCTTAAGAACCAGGGTCACATCTGCTGTCTCCAATCCACAGGAATTTGGGGAAAAGTTAATCAGAGTATATGCCCTGCCTTACAGCCAATTTCTTCAAACCTATGGGATGCAAATCATCATCTTTGGGTTTCATTAGCTTTCAAGTTCAACAACTTCTTTAGTATTATGTTTTCGGACCAATACCTTATTCTCACTAATCCCTTTAATCTTTAATATATATCTGATAGATTTTGTATGTCTTCTTCATTGATGACACATGCAAAGTAAATGTTTCATTCTGCTGCTCCTTCCATATTCCAAAATATAAATTCTCCTACCTGTGTCTGTAAGGGCCACACTTGCCCTTGGTAGTCTTTTCCTTTTCAAGATACTCTATAAGCTTTCAAGATTCTCACCCACCGACTCGTATGTTCTATCTTGCCTTCTTTTTCAATCTCTTGGTCCTCCTATGCTGCATTCTAAAATGCTCTCAATCCTCAGCCCAGCTGCTAAATTTAACACTTTATAAACCTCTTTGTTGCAGTTAATGCTAACTTAAGTTTCTCTCTTGTCAGCCATGGATTAATAACTTTTCCTTTTATTGGACTCAAAGATTTTTATTTGCGACTTATGTATTGTTTCCTTTAATGCAAACCATCATCATACCTTTTGATGTATTCTCCCAATCAACCACAGACAAATCTCCATTCATTCCTTCATACCGTAATTTATTTTACTTGTACTTTGGATCATAGTTTTGCATTATTATGTAATGGTCACTCTTCTCCAAAGATACCCCTTGCAATAAAATTACTATTTAACCCTTTGTAATGCACATATTGAGATCCAAAGTAGCATTTTCTGCAATTGATCTCTAAAAGTATCTTAAATACATCCTATAAATCCATATTTCATTGTGCGATAGGCCAGGATAGAAGAGGTAAGTGAAAATATTGAAAACGGAACATATCCAGAGTTGTAAATCAATGTAAACACATCAGAGCTTAATGTTCATCATTTGAATGAACATAGTATTTGCAACAAGTTAGATGAGTTGAGAGCAAAGATAGCAACATATGAGTATGATCGAATATCTTTCATAGAAATGTGATAGCATGGTGACCAGGACTGGGGGCTCAATATTCCAGGTCATTAACTGTTCCTGGCTGAAGGGGAAAGGAGGTGGGAAGTGTTGTTAATCAGAGGCACTGCTGAGATGTTCTAAAGGCTGCGGATAGTGGTGTGGAATTGGTTTGATTTGAGGTCATGAATAGAAGGAGGAAGACATAATGGGAGTAGACTAGAGACCCCAAAATGCGACCTCCCAGAGCATAAATGGGGAAATATCAAGGATAGACACAAAATGCTGGAGTAACTCAGCGACTCAGGCAGCACCTCTGGAGAGAAGGAATGGGTGATGTTTTGGGTCGAGGCCCTTCTTCAGATTGATGTCAGAGGAGTGGGTGGTACATAGATAAGGACGAGTATAGATAAGGAAGTGTCAGGTGTACAAACAGGACCAAGGCAATGAGATCAAGGAAAATGTAGAATAGATCATTGTTAGTTGGGAGAAGGAAATATCAAGAGGTTTTTTGAAGGGAGCTGCAATTATATTGGGAGATTTTAATCTACTCATTAACTAATTACATTAAAGTAAAAGTACTAATTGTACTGGCAAGTATGTAGTAGAAGAATTAGTGAAATATATACCTGATTGGTTTTAGAGCAATACATTGTGGAGCTGACCTGGAACAGGCGATTTTACGTCTGGTTGTATGTAATGAGTAAGGACTAATAAGTGATCGAAGAGGTTAAAGATACCTTAGTGATATTGACTGCAATAGAATTCCAAATGCAGCTTAAAGAGGAACACTGCAGGTCCATAGCCAGTGTCTTAATTTAAATAAGGGAGCAATTGTCTAAGATGGACTGGGTAACAAATTAGATGTGGTCAGTGGAGGAATAGTGGCAGAAACATTTGGGCCATAATATTTAGAGATACAGCATGGAAACAGGTCTTTCAGCCCACTGAGTCCATGCCGGCCATCAACCTTCCATTAATACTCGTATGTTAGACCACTTTCTCATCCACTCCTTGCACAGTGGGATCAACTTCCAAAGGCCAGTAAACCTACAAACCTGCACATCTTTGGGACATGGGAGGAAACCGAAGCACTTGGAGGAAACCCACATGGTCACAGGGAGAATGTGCAAACTAGATAGCTAGAGCTCTTAAAGATGGCGGAGTCAGGAGATATGAGGAGAAGGCAGGAAGGGGGTACTGATTGTGGATGATCAGCCATGATCACAGTGAATGACGGTGCTTGCTCCAGGCAGCCGGGAGAGGAGGATGGGGGGGCTTCAGGCGGGGCTTTCGGGGACAGGTGGGGAAGGGGGGGTAAGGTTTTTTTGGAGGGCTAGTACGCACATTGTGGGCCCAATTGACTTTTCTTGGGCTAGTCCTGTAGCTGGGGACGGCGAAGTTTCAGGTGGGAGTATTCTGAAGATGGGGAGGGGGACGGCTTCAGGCAGGGGCTGGTGGGGGAAGCACTGCTATGGCCTGCCGCTGCTGTGGCATGCCGCTGCCGTGGACTGCCGCTGGGGGGGGTGTGCCAGGGGAGGCGGATGGGGGTGCGTGGGCGGGGGTGGTGTGCCCCGCCAGTGCCCGGCCCCGTCAGAACCTGGCCCCCTCAATCCCCCAATTTTCACACCTCACTTACCCAGGATCTCAAGGTTGCAGCAGTCAGTATCGCATTCGGCCAGACTCCACACACCGGGCCGGCTTCGGGGTGGATGACTTCTGGACTCACTCACGGCTTCTGGACACTCACTGACTGACTGCCTCAAGGCTTGTGGACTCACTGACTGACTGACTGACGGCTTCTAGACTCAATGACTGACTCTGACTCAAGACTTCTGGACTGACTGACTGGCGGTTTTCGGACTCACTCACTGACTGATTCACGGCTTCTGGACTCACTGACTAACTGACTCACGGCTTCTGGACTCACTGACTGACTGACTGACTCACGGCTTCTGGACTCACTGACCGACTGACTCACGGCTTCTGGACTGACTCACTGACTGACTCACGGGCTCTGGACTCAATTCCAGCTTCTTGACTCCGCTCGGCCTCCAGGGCTTTATTCTCCTCGCCCCTGTGATTGACAGCGGGTGCCGGAAGGGGCGTTGCCATCCTGGCGACTGACAGGAGAGAAGACCAATCTGCTGATCTTACGATTTTTAAACCATCATAACTTTTGTAATATTCCACCAATCGGAACAAAACCTGATGCGCTTGGAGCACAGGAGAACGCTGAGTAAGGTGGTGAAAAATCATAGTGCTATTGGGTACCGTTTTTGTACAAATATAAAAACAATGTATAGAAGGAGAAAGAGAGAGAAAGAGAGAGTGCAATTGGACCCATGGGTACAACTCCTATAGGCAACTATTTTAGATAGGGGAAGGGAACCTCCTTATGTAATTTTAGCTTACAATAATATCTGCACTTTAAAAGTACTTAATGATTTGTAATACTGCCACCTCTCATCCCACCATCAATACAGTCTTTGTCCTATTGGGATAAAGGACGAGGCATACTAATAATTCGTCAAATTTGATTTAATTGCTGACATTACTATGTATTCTGTTTGTAGTTTACAAAGCTGTCAGTGACTTGCATTATTTGTCCCTAAATTGTATGAACCAGCGAGAAACTCTGGCTGTTTTGCAATGGTGCAACATAAACATCTGTGCTATAATGAGACTTGTTTTGAACAGACTGTAAGGGAGACAAATGGCCAAGTAGCTTATTAGATAGAAAGAACAGTTCCTTCTAGAATACTGAATGTCTACTGCAGCAATAACTCTGACCTTTACTAATGGAACAGGTTTTGTACAAGGAAAATTGAAAACAATTATGATTATAATTCACATTCTCCTGCTGTCATGTTTGTGAAGAGTTTTGTGATTTTTGTGTGAGAATTTAGCAGATAGGGCAATTATGTTCATTAAATCCTGTGTCCAAATGACTCCTTGGTTACTAGTAGATGATGTATTAATGTACTATCATAATAAAATACTGGATTGGCAGAAAGTAGCTGCTGGAGAGAAGGAATGGGTGATGTTTCCGGTTGAGACCCTTCTTCAGACCCTTCAGGAAGGGTTTGGAGTTGGTAGAGAATCAGAGCGGACTGATTAGAAGAACAGAAGGTTCATTAAACTAATGGCCGAGGGGGTGGTGAGGAGATCATGGAGCTGAGAGATGGTTGACTGTGGGCGAAGGGTCGAGGTCAAAAACAGGAATGATAATCAGGGAGTGAACATTGGGTAAAGGGCCAGGAAAGAGATCGGGAGGTCCGATAAAGTATCATGTATGCCATGGGGAGGATAGGTGGTTGGGATTGGGTGAAATCCAGCAGAGAATAGGTAAGAGCTGAGGTTATCATTGCAGATGATAACATAAATAATGAACTTTCATGGGGAAGGTCAACATGTTGGATGCATCAGGCCAGGTACAGGAGATCGAGAGTAGTAAGTTCCAGCTGAGACATGCTTCAATATTTGATGCTCTCACGCTTCTTGAACCTTGAATGCATGATAGAATTTTGCACATGACTTCAATTGTGTACCAATTGTGTACTTGATGGTATTACATGTGATTGATTTTCACTGCATAGAAACATAGAAATTAGGTGCAGGAGTAGGCCATTCGGCCCTTCAAGCCAGCACCGCCATTCAATATGATCATGGCTGATCATCCATAATAAAATAAACTAAACTTAACTTAACTTAACTAAACTAAACTATACCTCAGCAGTAATCTAGCCTGAAATTGGGAATATGAACTGCTTAGAATCATCTTAAGGTTCTAGGGTTTCACTGGTATTATTCTACAGGTATTATTTTATTATATATGTTCAACTTTTTAAAATTAAATGTCAGTGCTGCATTCATTTCTTATTTTCTGCGTTCGTTGTTCATTAAATCACAGTCTGGGAAAAGTCACCTCAACACTTCTTTCCGTTGTTTTTCTTCACCCGACTGTGGTGCAGGTCATGTCCCTGTTTTAATGGAAGAACATTAGAGACCTTGTCAATGGTATGTTGACTGAAAGCAAGATGCTGTCACAGTGACATGGACAGCAGACATTGCTTAAACAGCCATATTCAATTTAAAAGCTCTATTTACATTGACTGCACTTAAAGATAAATTAAATCAACTCACAGGATCACCACAGTTAACATGGGAAGTAAGCTCAGTGCAGTTCAATGTATAGTATTCTGGCAGCTTTTAATTTTACCTCTATTCACCATCACATAACTAGCCCACAATATTTATTCGTGGTGAAAACAGGTTGGGATCTGATCAAGATGGTTTCTTTGTCCCATTTTCCTTCTGTCAGCTTTCTGACAGGGAGCACAGGAAAATCTAGGCTGATGTCATGAAAGCAAAATAGAACATAAGAACATGATAGGCATTCCACCCCTCAATCCTACTCTGCCATGCAGGAGATCGCAGTTGATCTGTTACCTCCTGTTCCTGTTTTCCTGTACTCATCACATTTTCCACAATTCCATTAATATCCAAAGCAGTCAATCTCTGCCGTATCAGTAAAAGAGCCTCCACCGCCCCTTAGGTAGAAGGCTTCAAATGTTCACTACTCTCTATGTGAAAAAACCTCTTCATTTCTGCTCTGGAAGATCTACCTGTTATGTGGCAAATGTTGTCCTTGCCTTCAGACACTCCAGTCAGGACCTTTCTTCTGTAGAAAGGCCCTGACCCAAAATGTTACCTATCCATGTTCTCCAGGGATGCTACCTGACCTGCTGAGTTACTCCAGCATTTTGTGTCTTTCTTTGGTAAACCTGCATCTGCAGTTCCTTCTTTCTACATACTGAAAAGATTTATGGACATGCATCTAATACCAGATACCTGAAAGTTTCTTATTAGTGTGTTGTTACATTATCCGGTTTCAGATTCGCTTGTCATGTTAACTGGGGTACAAAGAAATTCCTAGTTCACATAAACAGTGAACATTAGTAATGAAACAACGATGACGCTAAGCAGAAGATGGTTGCAAGATTGTAATGCAATCAAAGTATTTCTATAAATTTTAAATATGATAACAGGATAACCGAATGAAGTAGTATTAAGAGTATGTGGCTGCATCTCAGTGAAGAGTATGTGAAAGGTATTTAGTGATTAAATTATTCTAGTTGTTTAAACTCTTCCTTGTTTAGGTGCACTGTAGGCTTTTTAGTGTTCACCACCTCAATTAATTCTGCATTTTACTGTTTATTCACATTTTACTGAGCATTCTCAGTTTTTGAGTTTTATCCAATTTCCCTTTGGCCCTGTAAATATGATTTGTCTGAAAGAATCCCAAACAGCAATGATTTGTTTATTGCTTTAAGGTGTACAAACTAGTAGGATTGGAAGGTTGTTGCCCTGTCTGACAGCAATAGTCTTTGCTGTGTGTCCACTGAAACATTTTTCTCTTGGGACTCAGTGAATTGCACACTACTCTTTCCCCAATGCAGACTGCCCCCCCCCCCCCCCCCCCCCCTGCACATTTGAGTGGTCACCTGGGCTTGGGGGAAAGGAAACAGAACGGCGACAACGAGGTGGAATTTTGTGTTGTGTGCTGAGATTGGAGTCTGGGTATCTGGGACAGAATGGGGGTGGGAGTTGGTGGATAGGAATGAATGCAGGGAAACCAGTGTGACTGTATACTGGAGCCTTGGGGAAGGAGGGAAAATGAGAGGATGTGGGGATATGTTGGGGTATAGCGGGGGTAGCATGTGCAAAGTTGAGATCTCAGCGTTTCACATGGAAGTGGTGCTGGGGTCAGGATGGGGGTGTCTGGTTGGGTGGCAAGCCTAAGGAGAATAGTCAAATTGAGTGGATACAATTGAAGGAGAATCCCCAACCCACCCCCCCCGCCCCGAGTCCATTCCCAGCATTGCACTGGGACATGCCTGGCTACTGAGACAGCAGTTCAACTGAAGCATAATTGTCCCGACTGTCCAGTGGCGGATGCTTTTTGGAACAATGTAACCTGATTTCCTGGGGAAAGGACCTTGGAAGGTTACGGTTTATGGGGAATAATGCCTAACTTTGCGTCATATAGCTATAATCATAGAGTCATAGAGTGATACAGTGTGAAAACAGGCCCTTCGGCCCAACTTGCCCACACCAGCCAACATGTCCCAGTCTCACCTGCCTGTGTTTAGTCCGTATCCCTCCAAACCTGTCCTATCCATGTACCTGTCTAACTGTTTCTTAAACGTTGGGATAGTCCCAGCTTCAACTACTCCTCTGGCAGCTTGTTCCACACACCCACCACCCTTTGTGTGATAAAGTTACCCCTCAGATTCCTATTAAACCTTCACCCCTTAACCTTGAACCTATGTTCTCTGGTCCTCGATCCTCCGACTCTGGGGGAGAGATTCTGTGCATCTACCCGCTTTATTCCTCTTATGATTAAGTGACTGAAAAGGAAATTGTGTTAAAGTCCACAGGGATGAATTGTGTTGGCTGAATCTCCAGGGTACTGTGATTAAATGCATGCTCTGATTAAATGCATGCTCTGATTTTTAGATGAATGGCATTGAAAGAAAGGCTGCTATATGTCAATATTTCTCAGCTGAAATCTATTTTCATTGAAATTTTCCTCCTATATATATATATGGGCCTCATATTTACTTATTTGTTTGCTATACTATACTCGTTGGGACTGTTGTTCCATAGGATATGAACAACAAATTTTAAGAAAATAAATTGGATTTAAAAATCATATCATAGCCTACATGTAATAAGTTTGTTATTAACTTGCTCATAGTTATGAAACACAGGAATGGTACCAGATATGGCCACTGAGGCTGTGCGATTAAAGTATTTTACCATCCTGTTAAAATTATGATTGACTCTGTAGTCCTTGATTTGTGACATTTCAAACAGCAAGGTCAGTTTCTTCAATCAAAATAGAAGTGTGGGAGTAGTAATGGGATTTCAATTTCTACTTACATGAATAGTTTAAGATAGAGGCTTACATCCCTTTATGCAGCTCAAAATTATAAAAGAAAACATATACATCTGTTTGGACAGTGTGAAGGTGTGATGACTAATGCTTTACAACAACCAACACCCACATATATTACACTTTCTGTCCAAGCATAAGAAAGGTAGGCTGCTTGGAAAGGCACGGTGTAAACTATTTGTTCAGTTGTTTGAATATTATTTGATATTGGCAGCTACAAAACCTTTACCAGCTCCCACCAACCTTTACCAGCTCCCACCATACACAAGACTCTTTTCAATTACATAAACAATCTATTATTTAAAAAATATATAAATAACATCGCCGGATAATGGAATAGAAATCAATTTGTGATGAAGACGCATTGCCTGAGTAGCTCAGCGAGTCAGGCAGCATCACAGAACATGAAAAGATGACGTTTAGGGTCGGGGACCTTTCTTCAGACTGATAATTCTGAAGTTCTCAGTTTGAAGAAGGGTCTTGACCCAAAACATCACCAACCATGTTCACACCTAAGATGCTGCCTACATGCTGAGCTAATCCAGTACTCTGTGTCTTCTTTTGTAAACTAGCATCTGCAGTTCCTTTTTTACCCTTATTATTAGATTGATTCACTGACTGTTTTCCAGTGTCTTAAAGATTTTGAGTTTGTGTTTAGTTTATTGTCACATGTACTAAGATGCAGTGAAAAGCTTTTGTTGCGTGCTAACCAGTCAGCGGAAAGACAATACATGATTACAATCGGGCCACGCACAGTGTACAAATACATGATAAAGGGAATACCGTGACTGATGTTTAGTGCAAGATAAAGCCAGTAAAGACCAGATTAGAAGACAATGTAAAAAAACAGCCTCTCACAAGATAATTGTTTCAACTTGGTTTAAAAGTCAGTGTACTTTGTTCATGGCCAGTGCATGTAGTTTTCCGTGCAAACACAGCAAAGAAAGACATGCAACATTTTGAATAATGCTAATAACTCTTCCCTTAGCTGTTACTGCAGTGAAGAAAATATTTCTTTCTATCTTTCTGCATAACTAATTTCCCTCTTTCCAGATATTATTCGAAATATAAAAACAGAAAATGCTGGAAATAGGACACAGGTTAGGTCGCATTTGTGGGTAGAGAAATGTTTCTGGTTGAAAACCCTTTCTCAAAACTGTGAAGGAGAGAAAATAAGCTTATTAAGCTGCACTGAGGATGGGGACGGGAAACACCTCTAAGAGAGTAAAACCAGAGTGACGATGGGTATAAACCAATGATCCAACATTTATCATCTGCGCATTAAAACGGATCAAATATTGAGACTTATGGCTCATATTTTAAAATAGCATGATAAATAACTCGATAATTCTGTCAAGATTATTTGGGTTTTCCAAATATTTTGGCCGCGCAACTTATCAATCACAAAATTAAAGCATTACATAGAGGTCAACTTAAATCATTGAAAACACCATTAAATCATTAAAAAGGGTACACAAAAGGCTGGAGAACCTCAGTGGGTGCAGCAGCATCTAAGGAGCGAAGGAGATAGGCAACGTTTCGTACATTAAAAACTTTTTTTTGGACAACTCGCGGCCCCGTTTCAATCCTTTGGTATAAGTAATGTACCTGGCAACTGCATGCAAGGTTTATATGGTCAATGGGTGAATGGGATGAGTGAGAACATAGACAAAATAACTTAGATAAAACAATGTACCAGTTATGAAATGCAGAGCAGTGGCACTTGTCTGGTAGGTCAGGCTAGATATGTCCTCCACACCAAGAAGATAAAGAAAATAAATTGGAAAAACAAGCTAACAAACTGATTCCATATCACAAATGAATGACTGATGCAGAAAAAGTCAAGTTTGCTGAAGGTGTAGAATACAATATTAGCTTTAGAAAGCTGCAACATGCCCAGGCAGAAGATGAGGTGCCCTACCTCATGCTTACAGTAGGCATTATGTTAACATTGCAGGAGGCCACGAGACAATAGGTCAGAATGGGAGTGTAGTGGATATTTTAAGTGGCAGGCAATGGGAAGCTTAGGTTGCCTCCTTTAGAGATACAGACTGGAGACAGACGCTGACCAATGATGATCCGTAAATTACTTCTATCTTGCACACCCGGAACAATTTTACAGAAGCCAATTAACCTACAAACCTTCACGTCTTTGGGATGTTGGAGGAAACTGGAGCACACGGACGAAACCCACATGGCCGCATGGAGAACATATGAACTCCGTACGGACAGCACCCTTAGTCAGGATTGATCCCATGTGTCTGGCCCTGTAAGGCAACAACTCTACCAATGTGCCCTTTCTCAGGAATTGGCACACATTCTAATGAAAAACACTCAGAATTGGACAATGTACCCCAGATTGAGTTTAGCAATTTTCCCCATACTCTCTGCTTTTATCTACAAAGTTTATTGCAATTCCCATGTGTCTTAATATAATAGCAGAACAAAACATGGTTTAATAGAGTGTGGGTTTTGGGTGCCAGCTGTGCCAAGTTTATTACAATATGATCTCATATTTGTCCAGTGAGTTGTACTGGCTGTCATGTTTGTGTGGGCATCACTGTGTACACAGATAATGTCACCTGAAGTAGTCAGAGTAGAAATAAGACAATGTCAATCAGCATGTAATGGTGTTTTGATATCAGTGCGGTCACATTGGACTTCAACTCGCCATCTAAGCCCTCAGTAAAAGACTGAAAGGATAACCAACTATTTACAGGTTAGGAGATGACTCATTTTTAGTTGCTATAGTTGTAATTCTTAAGCTGTTGGTTCTTTTTAAAACTCTGTAAAGTTACTAAGTGCGAGAGGGAGTGGTGTGCCAGATGCTGAAGGGCCATGGTGATGTCAACATTTTCACATGAATCAATTGCACCCGAACATGGCAATTAGTGGTCATTGGTACAACAGAGAGGGAGAACAAGCAGAAGGCTTGATATGATCCTTACCTCTATAACAGAGTGCAAAAGAGCAGATTGATCTCTGTCTGCAGCAGTTACACGGAGCAGTGGTGGCCATGAAAGCAAAGCACAGCATCGTACTGGGCCAGACTGACCCCTACATTGCCAGTATCCACACACACACCCAGTGCAATTAGGACCTTGCAGTAAGAAAGGACGAAATGTATATCTCCTTAGTCCAAGATAAAACATGATATTTTTCAGAGACTTAAAGCATGATAGATGCAAGATGTCACTGGAGTGCGGTGACTGTTCCGTGCATCCCCAGAAGAGGATCTAGTATCGTCAATTATAATCACTCCACTCTTGAGATCTCTTGAATCCATGAGTGCATGATGGTACTCATGGTAGGATTTAACAGGATAACACATAAAACAAAGCTTTCCATTGTATATTGGTACGTGAGCAATTAATAAACTAAATTCAACTAAGAGGAAGAAGGGCTTTCTACCAGAAGACACACTTACCTGATGTGCTCAGTTTCTTCCTGTTTCAGTTTCTAGTGTTTCTGCAGGTGTTACAGAGCACAACTAGCCGACTGGTGCCAAATGGGATGCAGGGAGCACAACAGCATTGGCAATAGCGGGTTCATATAAGTGTCTAGTATCAGTTAAAGCACTGCTAAGCTGGACATAAAGGACATGCACACAGTTGGTTGGTTAGTTAATATCATATGTAATGTGGTGTGATCTCAAGTATAAGTCAGGGTGGGAATGCTTATTTTGCATGAGGCTTTTCTTTTTGTGTTGTGGCCAGGTGGATGTTATGAAAGTAAATGGCAGAAAGTGAAGTGTGGGTCAGAGGACATATGGAAATTGCTTTGCAATTAATGCATGTTCTATATGTCTGATGACCTCTGGCAGGACTCAATGAAATCTAATTAGCTTTCTTTAAACAGATAACCCAAGTGACCACTATTACAATAGAGGTTAGCTGGAAAATTAAACATCTATTTCCAGCTGAAGCCTTGTTAAGTGTTTTTCTGGTGTGATGAATAGAAAGATTAGAACAACAGCTTTTGACCTCAATAACCTACCATTTGCAAGCACATTCAGTACTTTAGAGTAATTGCATGTTGAGCAAGTTTAGCGTCACAAGTTCACGTTTACAAGTTATAGGAGTAGAATAGGCCATTCGACCCATCGAGACTACTCCACCATTTAATCATGGCTGATCTCTGCCTCCTAATCCCATTTTCCAGCCTTCACCCCATCAACCCTGACATCCGTTCTAATCAAGAATTTGTCCGTCTCTGCCTTAAAAATATCCACTGACTTGGCATCCACCGCCCTCTGTGGCAATGAGTTCCACAGATTAACTGCCCTCTGCCTAAAGAGGGTCCTTTGTGTTTTGTTTTGGAACAACTGAAATTCTGAGGTATTTTGCTGGGTGGTGAATTACTGGAATTTTCTGCTCTGTTGGGCTGTGAGGTTAGATCAGGGGAGGCATTTAAAGAAGTGGTAGGTCATTTTTTGATAGATTTGGGGAACTGAGAACTAGATGGAAATGGCACAGAAAAGGATTTGGCGTGGGGCAGGTCAGCCAGGATTATATTTACTGTGGAGATTGACATGTATGCTAGGGGATTCTGGGAAGTTATTAGGGATGTCATGAAGAGAGGCCACATTACAGAGGAGGAGGTGCTGGAGGTCTTAAAAAATAGTAAGATAGATAAACACCTGGGACCAGGTCAAGTGTATCCTCGGACATTGCGGGAAGCTCGGAAAGAAAAATGCAGAGCTGCTGGCAAAGATACTTGTATCATCAAAATTCATGGATGAGGTGCTAGAAGATGAAAGGCTGGCTAATGTCTTCAGGAAAAGGCAACAAGAAAAAGCCTTGGAACCACAGAGTGACTGTGTTCATATGTGTGGTGAGAAAGTTATTGGAGGGGTTTTCGAGAGACTGGATTGAAGTGACAAGGATGGCTTTGGATGCGGTTATCTCAGCTGGTACATGGGAAATCTTATATCACCATATTTAATTGGGTCTTTTGACAGGATAACCAAGAAGACCGAGGGCAGTGCAGTTGACGAGGGCAGCAGACCAGACAGCACCCAAAGTCAGGATCAAACTCGGGTCTCTGGTGCTGTAAGGCAGCAGCTCTACCGCTAGGCGACTGTGCCACCCTCTGTCAAGAACTTTAGACAGACCTGCCACAAGCAAGGGATATATCAGAGAAATTGTATCTTAAGGGCTTCCACTTCATTCGATGACCCACCACATTGTTGAACGAGCTGCTTCCCAGTGATCTGAAGTGCAGTGCAATTAGTGGCCGGTGCTCTTCAGAAGTAAAGGTTACCTCAGCATGATAGTTACTGTACACTCACATCACCAGAGTACAGTTAACATTTTCAAAGTCAAATAAATTGTGACTCTTGAGATATCCTGAGGGTGTGATGCAGCACAAGGCAATAGGAAATCATCCCACAGCCTGTTCCTCAGTTCAACAGTGACTTATTAAAAAAATCTATAATTTTGATGGAACATTCAGGAGCAAAAGGCCTCCCTTGCCATGTTAATAAAATTGCTTTATTCTGTTGGATAATTACAGATTTCCAGTGAAAATTACCTTGCATTGACTGTCGACTAGAAACCATCTGTCATCCACGATCATTAGCATTCAACAAACTTTTGCCTTTTGATTCTTTTGAGTCTATGCTTATAACCTGCTGTGCTGTGTGATGTTGACTAAACTGCAATAGAATGCCGTTTCCTTTCTCTTTTAGTTATGCTGTACAATACTAGGAATTAATGAAAGTGTCCTACTAAAAATAATTATGTAGTGAACATTTTTGTGCTGCCTTTTTTGCAAGTCCTCCTGCTTTTTCGCAGCTATTGTCCACATTGACATGACTGAAACAGGCAACGTGGTGTGTAGAAAACTACAGGCACCACTTCCCATCCCTCTTGATAGCATCAATCATTGGAGATCTTCCCCAGCGAATGCAAGCACCTCTTGCTCTCACCCATAGTTGACCATCGATTGGCCATCTAATGATATGGAAACCCTGAAAATAGAATTCCTATGACATACTGTATCATTTGCCTATGTCAGTGTTGTCTAAATCCCAATTGACAATTGTTTTATGTAGGATTTAAGTCATTGAGCTTTCAATGAACATAGAACATAGAATAAATAGTACAGTCTAGGAATGGGCTCATTGGCCCACAATGTTCGTGCTGAACAAGATGTCAAGTTAAACTGATTTCATTTGCCTGTACATGATCCATATCCCTCTATTCCGTGCACTTCCACGTTCCTATCTAAAAGCTAATGCCACTGTCGTAACTGCCTCTACCACCAATGTTTTCCAGTTCCCCACTACTCTTTGCAAAATAAACTTGCCCCATAAATCACCATTAAACTTTTCTCCTCTAACCCTATAGCTATGCCCACTAGTGTTCGACATTTCCACCCTGAGAAAAAAAATTCTGACTCTTTACACTATCTACGCCTCTCACAATTTTATATATTCTATCGAATCTCCCTCAACTTTCAATGTTCCAGAGAAAAAAAATGTTTATCCAACCACTCTCTTTAGCTGAAACCCTCTGGTTGCAGAGTTTTAGAGATACAACGTGGCCACTAAGTCTACTTCGTCCATCGATCACCAGTACACCAGTTCCATGTCATACACACCAGGGGCAATTTATAGAAGCCAATTAACCTACAAACCTGCACGTCTTTGGAATGTGGTAGGCAACCAAAGCATCTGGAGAAAACACACTCGGTCACAGGAAGAACGTACAAACTCTGTAAAGACTGCACCCATAGTCAGGATTGAATCTGGGTCTCTGGCCCTGTGAGGCAGCGAGTCTACCTCTGGGCCACTGTGCTGCCCTAATCCAGGCAGCATTCAGGTAAACCTCCTCTCAAAAGCCTCCACCTTTCCTGTAATGGGGATGACGAGAAGAGCATACAATACTCCAAATGCGGCCCAACCGTAGTCCCGTAGAACATTTGTCAAGTTGATAAAATTTGATTTTTTAGATTTGCGAATATATCAGCAATAGTGCAACAAATAATACTAAAATACAGTTGACGAAAATTGGTAAAACACTCTAATGAACGAGCCTTAGTGTTAAAGACAATCACACAAATTTGGGTGGTCTAAAGCTGGATCCAAACCTGAAATGTTGCCTACTCATGTCCTCCAGAGAAGACACCTGACCTGCTGTTACTCTAGCACACAGTGCTTTTTTTTTGTAAACCAGCATCTGTAAATCCTTGTGCTTTCAATCTAATTTCAAGATGAGTTCATTATAATTTCCATTGTGTATTGAAGTTACTGACAAGTCATTTCTGACATTAGTCAATGGTTAAATATGACCATCTCTGAGTTGTCAATGGTTGTTTTAAAAGTCAACTTGCATGTAGGCGTTAGGTGATTCATATTTCATGGACATATATTGTCATGCTGGAACATCGAGCATCTTTTGATTAAAAAAAGCAAAATGGGAAAGAAATAATGCATTTCTTTCTGTGTAGAGACCAACTTGTAAGGCCTGATTTTGTTGGCAATTTCTCCATCAATGGAAGAAGAGTCAAAGGAATCTTTAAAAAAAATATTCCAATAATCAACATATTATAACCTGAAATAGATGGTAACAGTGAAAACTATTTTTATGCGCTGGTGAGAAGAGAACAATGAAGCTTTGCAAGCGTCAGGCAGGTGGTTTCTGGTTGTGACATGTCTTCAGTCTGAAGAAGGGTCTCGATCTGAAACATCAACTATTCCTTTTCTGCAGGGATGCTGTCTCTGACCTGTTGAGTTACTCCAGCTTTTTGTGACTATCTGAACCTGCAACTTATTTTGTAAGGACCCGAGCAAATTTAAGTTTTTAATTGTATTGCCTGCATGTTTTTAAAACTGTGAGCGGTAGCTGGACCGAAATGAATGGACACGAAGTTATACATTTCTGTGTGTTTCGTTTTTATCTACCGGGCATGTAAGCAGTTTATGCCATACAACTGACTTCTGTTCAGAGCACATGTCAGGGGAGCTAACAACCAGACTGGCTCATTTTAAACAGCAAAGTTTGGATTTCATTGTTTAACTGGGTCTGTCTTTGCAGTTCCTATGTCAATTGAGCAGAAGTAAAAGTTATTTTGACGGAAAATTGGGTTGCATGAATTCCTGTTGCCAAACACAAATATAGGCAGATGAATCATGCAGTACTGTTACTTGTGACACTGATGTTTGTGGCAAATCTAATTTAACACACATTCATGAATTGTGTTTTTAAAATGCACCAAAGAGGTTTTTTGCTTCCTCCTTAGATTTATGACCTGAACTGAACAGCCTATCTCTGACTTACATCTGTTATCCTAGCTGTATAGACTGTTGAGCCCTGGGGAGAGAACTTGCCAACGCGTACATGCTAAGAGAGAGAACTATATTTGATTTGGCTAATAACTGTGCAATATGGAAGCTCAATTGATAAAATGCTTCCTCGGATGGTGGTGGTAACAAAAATGATAAAAGTGTTTAAGAAGCTATTAGAAAGGTACATGGATATACAGGGAATGGAGGGGTACAGATCGTGTACAGGCAGATGAGATTAGTTTAACCTGCGGTATATCGAGGAGACACGAGTGACTGAAGTGATTCATAGATGAGGCCCACACTAAATAATGAGTGAGTGAAGTGAGTGAACTAATGAGAGACCAGAGTGAGTGAGGGTGATTCTTCAGTAAGTGTCTACTTTTAAGTTTCTGGAAACCCGATTATGAAACTTACATTTTTACAACATTTGAATGTTGTTTCACATAGATGAACATCTCTACTATCGGAAAAATATGTTTGGCGCAATCTTTTAGAGAATTTAGATTATTTTTTCCTCTTCTTTTTCCAGGTTGCCCATTGCATTCAGTTATATCTGTTGCATTTTTATGATGAACAACACTGTAAAATATAACTGATTTGAGAATATAAAATCACATTTTTGTTGCAGTCTTTCAATTTATAGAGTACCTTCCTCAAATAAACCACCAAAAAAAATTCAAATAAAATACCTAATGCATTGATTTTAAACTTTCGTAACAGTTTACTGTCGAAAAAAGTGGTGATTTTCAGCAAGAATGGTAACCTAGCTGCATCTCCAGCTTATCTTTTCACATAAAGTCACATAACTTTTCAGCAACTTCCTCGAAAACAATATTAACTTCAGATGACTAGGCTGAAGCATACTGTTCATTTATCAATTACAATTGATAATTATGGTCATTGTTGGATTATTTTACACATTCATAGATGAGGCCCATCTATGAGGCACCAAGACCATAGATGAGGCACCAAGGCAAATTCCTTGTATGTGAATACTTGGCCAATAAACTTACTTACTTACTTATTATGAGCATAAAATGCTCATGTGATGGATATGACACCGCTAGATGGCGATGATCAATCAAGTCATCTCCCTCATGTGGATCTGGGGCTGTGGATCTGGGGCTGGAGCTGGGGATCTGGATCTGGAGCTGGATCTGGAGCTGGGGAAGTGGGAGCTGGGGCTGGGGGCTGGGGGCTGGGGCCTGGGGCCTGGGGCCTGGGGGCTGGGAGCTGGGGGCCGGGGACTGGGAACTGGGGCCTTGGGGCTGGGGACTATGGCTGGGGCTGGGGCTGGGGCTGGGGCTGGGGCTGGGGCTGGGGGTCTGGGGATCTGGATGGGGAACTAGGAGCTGGGAGCCGGGGGCTGGGAGCTGGGAGCTGGGGGCTACGGCCTAGGGCCTGGGGGCTTGGGGCTGGTGACTAGTGTTGGGGCTAGCGTTGGCATTAGCGTTAGGGTGAAAGTTAGCGTTGGGGAAGAAAAGATAAGCTGGAGATGCAGCTAGATGGAGATTGGGGGTTACATTACAGAGGTGGTGTGACGGGAATGGTGGCCCAAGTCTTTAGCTCAGCATGGCCTTGTTTGGACGAACGGCACATGGTAGTAACACATCTCCGTTCAAATCAGAAAATAAATAATTTTTTTTCTCTCTACGATTTCAACACCGTTTGGAGATGGCGGTGATCAAAGGTACTTACCTCGCTATACAACAAAAAGCAGAGTTTTCACATGCTTCTCGTGCCGCGAAACAGGAGAAATTTACAAGGTAGGTATCTATTGAAGTCTGCGATCTTTTGAGCTCGGAGGTTCGCGTCTATTCTATTTTTAGCGAAGTGGGATTGCTCAACAAAGGTGCGTGACGGTTAATGACTCCAATCGTCGGGACAAGGACTTTTTGAAAAAAACGGTACGATTTTAAATTTTATCAAGAATACAGGAATATTTTTAAGGGTGATAAATATTTTAATTATTAATACCTACCATTTAAAAGTATTTTCATTTCAGATAGATCCCCCATTAAAAAAAATTCACTTGAGACTTGAAATTTCACAAGTTACCATCCGAACATGTGGTTTCCTGGGGGGGGGGGGGGCATCGAACATCGTGAAGAAAACTAAAAAATAACACTTTATTCATTTAGGGTTTAATCTTTATTTATGAGGATTATGTTTATTAACATTATAGAAAAAGAAGAAAAGGGATAGAATTATGGATTTTCTTTATATTCAGCATCAAAGTAGCGGGACACCAAAGTAGACACTTACTGAAGAATCACACATGAAGCGATTCATAGATGAGGCACCACAGCTCCGCACTTGCTCCCCATCCCCCTAGTCACAACAGAAACAGTCCCCCTAGTCCTTACCTTTCACCCTATCAGCTGTCGCATACAACACATACAACCCGAAACGTTGCCTATCTCCTTCGCTCCTTAGATGCTGCTGCACCCGCTGAGTTACTCCAGCCTTTTGTGTACCCACTAGTTACATCTTCCCACCTCCACCCCTTTCCGCCTTCTGCAGAAACTATTCCCCCCGCAACTTCCTGGTTAACTCATCCTTTCCCACCCAAACCACCCCCTCCCCAGGTACCTTCCCCTGCAACCGCAGAAGATGCAACACCCGTCCCTTTACCTCCTCCCTCGACTCTGTTCAGGGACTCCGACAGTCCTTTCAGGTTAGGCAGAAGTTCACTTGCACCTCCTCCAACCTCATTTACTGTATCCACTGTTCAAGATGTGGACTCTTATACATCGACGAGACCAAACGTAGACTGGTCGATCGTTTTGCTGAACACCTTCGCTCAGTCTGCCTGAACCGATCTGATCTCCCAGTTGCTAAACAATTTAATTCTCCTTCCCACTCCCACACATACCTTTCTGTCCTTGTTCTCCTCCATTGTCAGTGAATATAAACACAAATTGGAGGAACAGCATCTCATATTTTGTTTGGGCAGCTTACAGCCCAGTGGTATGAATATTGATTTCTCTAACTTTAGGTAGCCCCGGCATCCCCTCTCCCTCCCCCACCCAAGTCACACTAGCTTCTCATTTTCACCCAAGTAACGGCTAACAATGGCCTGTTTCCTTTATCATCATTACTTTTTTTTGGATATCTTTCATTCATTGTTCTTTATCTCTCTGCACCTCTACATCTCTCATCGTCTTTATTTCTTGTTTCCCTTATCCTTAACCAGTATGAAGAAGGGTCTCGATCTGAAACATCACCCATTCCTTCTCTCCAGAGATGCTGCCAGTCCTGATGTGTTCCTCCAGCTTTTTGTATCTATCTTTGGTTTAAACCAAAATCTGCAGTTCCTTCCAACACAATATATTTGTATATTGGGTCTTCTATTTCCTACTTTGTTCAATGTTTCTAGAAGTGTGCCAAGACGTCTGGCCATGTAACACTTTCACCTGACAATAATAAGATTTCTACCAGGATTTGTTAGTGGCTATGTGGAGTAGGAAATTAATCCATTGTCTTCAAATTAAGAGGTGATAAAGCTAATAACATGGCCATAAAAAAGGATTGTCAAAAAGTTTTGACAAATAAATTTTGTTGAGCAAACAAATCATGACTAAAATAGAACATAGAATGATTAATACAACACAAGAACAGGTCCTCCAGGCCACAATGTCTGTGCCAAACATAATGCCAGTTTAAACTAATCTTATCTGCCTGTACATGATCCGTATCCCTCCATTCCCTGTATATCCATGTTCCTTTCTAATAGCTTCTTAAACACTTTTTTCGTATCTGTTTCCACCACCATCTGTGGCAATGTGTTCCAGGCACCCACAACTCTTCATGTAAAAGGTTTGCCTTTCGCATCTCCTTAAAACGTTGCCTCTCTCACCTTAAAGCTATGTGCCCTTGTCTTCAATGACTCATGCAAACTTCTATTGATGTATCATAGAGAGCATACTGTCAGGTTGGTTTGGGAACAGCTCTGGTCAAGACTGCAAGCAATTGCAGAGAGTTGTAGATGGAGTCCAGTCCATACACAGACCAGGTTCCCCACCATTGATTTTGTCTACACATTACACCTCCTCACGGTAGCAGCCAACATAACCAATTACAGTATATTGGCCCAACAAACACCAATCTGACAATGTGCAAATTGTTCTTTATTTAGTGTACAGCGTGGAGAGTCCCTTTGGCCCGCCGAGTCTGTGCTGACCAATGTTCACCCAGACATTAGTTCTATCCCACAAACTCCAGGCAATTTACAGAAGCCAATTGACATACGAACCTGCATGTCTTTAGTATGTGGAATACTAGAACACCTGGAGATAACCCACACAGATACTGGGAGAATGTACAAACTCTATACAAGCAGCACCGGCAGTCGGGATTGAACCTGGATCTCTGGCACTGTAAGGCAGCAAATCTACCACAGCACCACTGTGTCGCCCTATTCAGTTTTATGGATGTAGGTTGATCGATTAATATTAACTAGGAGACCAAGAAGAGCTCTACTGCTCTTCATTGGATAGCATTGTTAAATCTTTTGTGGTTGAAAGGGAGGACCTTTCTTTAAAGATTCTGGAAAGCAGTGTTTTTCAATGTACAGCCTTGAATTTATGCTGAAGTCTCAAGATGGACCAAAATCTGATTTGGAGACAAAATCAATAAAAGACTTTTCCAGCAAAGAATCAGAATCAGAATCTGATTTTATTCACCAAGTATGTTTTGCAAAATACGAGGAATTTCATGAGTCAGGTCAGTCATACAATTAAAAGCAACAGACTCAAAAACACATTTGAACATGAACATCCAAAACAGTGACTCCTGCATATTCCTCACTGTGATGGAAGGCGAAATAAAGTTCAAGGCCATCCTTTTGTTCTTCCTCGGTCAGGGGTCTCATGCTCTCCACTGACGGGACGGTCTTGACTCCCGTAGCCGGCAGCGTTCGGGCCCTCCACGTTGAGGCGTTCAGCTCCTGCATTGGGGGGTTAGCAACTCCCCCGCGCCGGCTGATCAAACCTTGCGTCAGGGCTGGTTGAACCTTATTGGCTCCCGACTAGCCTCACCCGAGACTGTGAGCTCTTGATGGTAAGTCCGCAGGCCACTGTGGGAGCGATCCCAAGCAAGGGATTCGCTCCAATGTTAAGTCCGCGCCCCGTGGTGGGGCTCACGACAGTCCGAGGCGGCTTCCTGCTCCAGCGATGGTAGGCCGCAGAGCCCGGAGAATGTGATCCGAAAATTGATCACATCTCCGGGAAAGTAAGAACTTGAAAAAAAGTTTCCCCTGATCACCCCCCCTCATAAAACAAACCCAACATGAAAACTAATCGAAGTACATTAAAACAAACTCTATGTATATATTGTGTGTATATATTTATATAATGGTATTTAGACACACTGATCTGTTTTGTAGTCATGCCTACTATGTTCTGTTGTGCTGAAGCAAAGCAAGAATTTCATTGTCCTATCAGGGACACATGACAATTGACAAGTGGCACTTGTACACTTGAACTTGAACTCTTAACAGACGCTAAAAATAACAAAAGATGAAAAAACAAACGGATTGCCGGCAGGGCTGGCCATCTCCCTGGCGCCCCCTGGTGGTCAAAGAACTCTGCCAATGCAAGGGTCTCGACCCGAAACGTCGCCTATCTCCTTCGCTCCTTAGATGCTGCTGCACCCGCTGAGTTTCTCCAGCTTTTTGTGTATCCTCGATTCTCCAGCATCTGCAGTTCCTTCTTTAAAACCAGATAAATATCCTGTTCTTTGCAGACAGGGGTGCATTTCTAAACCGCTAGTGTTAACCTACTATGGATTTGCTTTCAGGCAGCCTATAATGTGTATATTTCTTAAAAATATGATAAAATGAATGTTAGTATTCTGACAATGTAAGTTATATTGGATCCAAATGTTAACCAATAATAATTTCAATTAAGATGGAATCAGGTAGATCTTCAATGGTGTTAAAGAAGGAACTGCAGATGCTGGAGAATCGAGGGTAAACAAAAGACTGGAGAAACTCAGCGGGTGCAGCAGCATCTAAGGAGCGAAGGAGATAGGCGACGTTTCGGGTCGAGAACTTCTTCAGACTGGTTAGGGATCAGGGAAACAAGAAATATAGACGGTGATGTGGAGAGATAAAGAACAATGAATGAAAGATGATAAAGGAAACAGGCCATTGTAAGCTGTTTGTAGTGTGAAAATGAGAAGCTAGTGCGACTTGGGTGGGGGAGAAATAGAGAGAGAGGGAATGCTGAGGGAGAGGTGGGAAGGGGAGGAGACAGCAAGGGTTAACAGAATTGAGAAAATTCAATGTTCAAGCCCAGAGGATGCAGACTCCCCAAGCGGAATATGAGGTGCTGTTCCTCCAACTTGCGGTGTTGTTCACTCTGGCCAGGGAGGAGGCCCAGGACTGAGAGGTCGGATACGGAATCGGAGGGGTAGTTGAAGTGCTGAGCCACCGGGAGGTCGGGTTGGTTATTGCGGACCGAGCGGACGTGTTCGGCGAAACGATCGCTTGGTCTCACCGATATAGATCAGCTGGCATCTGGAGCAGCGGATGCAGTAGATGAGGTTGGAGGAGGTGCAGGTGAACCTCTGTCAGACCTGGAAGGACTGCTTGGGTCCCTGAAAGGAGAGGAGGGGGGAGGTGAAGGGACAAGTGCAGCATCTCTTGTGGTTGCAAGTGAAAGTGCCTGGGGAAGGGGTGGAGCGGGAGGGAAGGGAAGAATTGACAAGGGTGTTGCGGAGGGAGCGGTCTTTGCGGAAGGCAGACGGGGGGGAGATGGGAAGATGTGGCAAGTGGAGGGGTCACGTTGGAGGTGGCGAAACTGGTGGAGGACTATGTGTTGTATGTGCCGGCTGGTGGGGTGAAAGGTGAGGACCATGGGGACTCTGCCCTGTTTGCGAGTGGGGGAATGGGGAGAGAGGGCAGTGTTGCGGGGTATGGAGGAGACCCTGGTGCGAGCCTCATCTATAGTGGGGGAGGGGAATCCCCGTTCTCTGAAGAATGAGGACATTTGTGATGACCTGGTGTGGAACACCTCATCCTGGGAGCAGATGCGGCGTAGACATAGGAATTGGGAATAGGGGATGGAGTCCTTACAAGAAGCAGGGTGGGAGGAAGAGTAGTCCAGGTAGCTGTGGGAGTCAGTTGGTTTGTAGTGGATGTCGGTCAGGAGTGTATCACCTGCAATAGAGATGGTGAGGTCAAGGAATGGTAGGGAAATGTCGGAAATGGTCCAAGTGTATTTGAGTGCCGGATGGAAGTTGTTGGTGAAATGGATGAAGTCAGTCAGTTGTGTGTGGGTGCAGGAGGTGACACCAAAGCAGTCGTCGATGTAACGGAGGTAGAGGTCGAGGTTGGGGCCCGGGTACGCCGAGAACAAGGATTGTTCGACGTACCTGACAAAGAGACAAGCATAGTTGGGGCCCATGCATGTGCCCATAGCTACGCCTTGTGTTTGGAGGAAATGGGAGGAGTCAAAAGAGAAGTTATTGAGGGTAAGGACCAACTCCGCTAGGTGGAGGAGGGTGTCAGTGGACGAGTATGGGTTGCTCCTCTGGTCGAGGAAGAACCGGAGGGCTTTGAGACCATCCTGGTGGGGGATGGAGGTGTAGAGTGACTGGGCGTCCATGGTGAAGATGAGAGGATGGGGGCCTGGAGAATGGAATGCGGGGAGCCGACGGAGAGTGTCGGAGGTGTCTTAAACATAGGTGGGGTTTGTCAGGCTAGATCTTCAATGGCCCTTGGCAAATTACTTTCCATCAGCACTGTTTACCAGAATCTTCACAGAACACACAATGTAAATATATGCCAATGCATCCTGAAACTACAATTACGTGATATGTAGAAGGTGCCTGCTTTATGCAAAGTTCCTTTCAGACTGTGTTCATGTCAAAAATCGAGAGTGTTTTATTGTTAAACCTACTGAAAAGGGAACAAGGAAATTCCTGCTTGCAGTGGCATAATAGGTTTGTAAACAGAGTACTCATAGTTAATACGTAAACAAAAGAAAGTTAAATAAATCAAAGAAAACAATATTAGTTTAAATCAAAATCCTGAAGTCTACAGTGCAACCAAGACAGTTTGAAGTTCGTAGTTTAGTTGGTGTTTGTAGTGTTCATGAGTCTGCTGGTTGTTGGGAAGGAACCTATACAATGTTACAGTAATGATCAAATAGATCATGCAGTGAGGTGACACATATTTTTATTCTCCCTTTAAAAGGTAAGAAAATGATGCTGGATAGTCAGTACTGCTGGGGCAAACAACAAAGTTTGTTCACATTCTCTGGTTTTCTAGCCTTACCAATGGACTAGACCGTTTTCTTGACCGATTACGGCACTTTGAGTCCTCCTTCTGGCCCAAAGAAGGCACTACTTTCTGCAGAAAGGTACATTCCCCTTCAGTGTAACCCTATGCTCATGAAGCATCTTGAGTACTTTGATTTTCCTCCCCTGCGGCAGCTGTAATCAAAACACTATCCTGGTAATATTCGCTTTCATTCAACAACAATTAAGTATTTTACATGGGTTACACAAAATGCTTTGCAGCAGCATTCAACAATTCAACAGTATTTTACATAATGACTTTATGACATCTCAGAGCTTGGTATGTGAATATAAATCTTTAAGGGTGTTATTAGATAGCATTACTTTCCTTAATTCAATTCCAATGAAAGGTCTTCAAAGTGAAATCTTTTGTTTCTCTCGCCACAGATGCTGCCTAACCTATTGCGAGTCTCCAGCAATTTCTGTTTTCATTTCAGATTGCCTGATACTGCAGTTATTGTTCTTTTTAATTCATGTTTCTGTTGGACCAGTTCAATTCACTGAACACATTGATCTGCCACTGCAAGACCCAGCTCTGGTGATGAATGCGCAGGGTATTGTTTAACCTCATGACTTTGCTGAGGGTTACCATGTAATCCTGGTGTATTTTACTTTGACTTTACTATAACTCTGCAGGTTTGATCAATTCATTTTGACCACATTTGAGTTTGTTCAACTCTTTTTCTATTTGAATCTTCAGCAAGTATGGTACCAGCCTAGATTTACAAGTTTGATCTAATATTTGGATTAATGTGCATGTGGACTTTGGGCATCTCAATGATGGTACAGTAAACCTTCATTATAATGGGTTTCGGTTACAGCAGATGGACCTACTAATCAACCTAGGGTGGCACGGTGGCATAATGGTAGAGTTGCTGCCTTACAACGCTGGAGACCCGGGTTCGATTCCCACTACGGGTGCTGTCTGTATGGAGTTTGTACATTTTCCCTGTGACCATGTGGTTTTTTTCCGAGATCTTCGGTTCCTCCCACACTCCAAAGACGTACAGCTATGTAGGTAAATTGGCTTGGTATAAGTGTAAACTGTCCCTCGTGTGTAGGATAGTGTTAATGTGCGGGGATCGCTGGTCGGTGCAGACTCGATGGGCCGAAGGGCCTGTTTCCGTACTGCGACTCTAAACTAAACTAAACCTACCAATCATAACTACTTAATTTGGCACTTTTCTTTGCGCCAGCAGTGTTGCTGATCTGGTCTGATGAACTTCAGTAATTCAGTTAAAAAATAAACTGCTGGAGGAACTCAGCGGGTCAGGCAGCATCTGTGCAGAGAAATGGACAGACGTTTCAGGTCGGGAAGTGTTGCAGTGGATATTAGTAAATCAACTTGTGTTGCTCTTCACAATGGGTTTCTCTGTTGCAAAAATAAGGTCATAGTCATTTGAATTTTTTTTCTCGCACATTACAAAACAAAATGTAAATTTTTATGCTGAAGGAGTAAATTCATTTTAGCACCGGTTTTACTTCATTTGGATTATGTTGCTTTTTAACTTAACAGATCAGAAATTTAGGTTCCAGTCCAGAGTGGTTGCAAATAATCTAGTCTGGCAATTGTGTACAACACTGTACCTTGATACATGTGACAATAAACTAAACTGAACTGAAGTGTAAAGGAATTTGGATTTATCTGTGGCTTTTCACCTCAAGACAGAAGGATGTTGTTCACGTTGCACTGCATGAGCATAAACATCAAGATTGCATGATTTGAAAATTCTGATTTTCAAACACTTCCTTAAAGTGAGCTCTCACCTATCGACTCTAGTCAGTTTAAAATATGCCAGTGGTCTATTTCTAAGAAAAATATAGGAGATAGGCCTGGTGTCCTGGACGATATTCGTTTTGCCTTTTGTATGACTCAAATTAATTTTCTATATATTATCAAACTGATGGTGTACACAAATGGTTTCTGGTTATCGTCATGGCGATTGTACTTCAATGTACATAATCTGGCATGTGTTTAGATGCTCCACTTTTCATTGTTTCAGCCACGTTGTTAATCTGTTCTGATGCACCTAAGTGATTCGAAGTTGACCCTCTGAATTCCTCCAGTTGCTTTTTTTTGTCAATATTCCGGCATCTTGTGTCTCTCAGTGATTCAGTGCCTTGCATGAAGATTCATGGTGGTCCTGTCGCTCTGGCTTTTCTGCTAGCTGCCGTCATGTGGAAATGCCATGGAGTGACGGCCTATATGTAAATGCCACCTGCTGACTCCTGATATAAGTGCGGCATCTTGCGATGGGAAAGAGAGCCTGAGGCACATGAGACCTAAGCATACTTCTGTGGCTTTGTGGTGTATTACCATCCTGTTTAGCTGAAGATAAGCTGTTCATCCTGTTCTTTAGAATTTAGAACATAGAAGAATAGAGCACCGGAGCACGCCCTTCAGCCCACAACATGTACGTCAAAATTGATGCAAACAAACTAATCTTCACTGCTTGCAGATGGTTCATATCCCTCCATTCCCTGCAAACACATGTGTAATTTTGCTCCTAGATCTAAACCCCCCTTAGGCTAGTTCAGTAAAACACTGAGTCAAGCACTGGACCACTAAACATTATTTTATGAAACAATAACAAACTCCCTATACAATACCTAACCACCGCAGGATCGAACTTTGTCTCTGCCTGTCCAAGCCCTTGAGCCTCGTGCAAGCAGATACCTCTAATAGGATACACAGTCTCAAGCACCCCTCCAGAAGATCGACAATGATCCTAGTGGGTATCACTTTTTATAGGTCATCGGATCCTGTGGGGCAGAACTACAATGGGGTGGCAGCCCCTACAATCCAATCACAGATATTGATTACATCAAAGTGTTATTGACAGTTCCCCAACCCAATTACAAAGTGCCCCATTACAATGTTTCTACAGAAGCTTCTGGAAATAAGTCAGTTAACACGAGTAATGGAACATTCTCCTGGGGAGTATAAACTATTGAAACAAGGCTTCACACTTCAGCCAATCATCAAACAGTAACACAAACACCTTGCAACCTTATTAACAGTATTTATAACCCATCTGCAGTCGGCCAATCCTGCTAATGCATCTGCAACACCTCTGAGCTTCTTTGCAAAGTTGTCATACATTTTAACAACAGGGAGTACATCTGAACCTCATCTTATCTAATATTTCAATCTAGGACCTAGACTTTCTGGCACCGGCTCATAGCTTGTGGCTTTACACAGAAAATGACCAAGCAGGCCCTGCAGATGCAAAGATCCTCCATTTTATAATAGCTTTATTTTGGCCAATTTTAACACATGTGCCTACCCAAAAGTGTCTTAAATGCCTCTTCTTATCAGCCCCAAACACCACCACCACCGGCAGCACATTCCAGGCACCCTACACTCTCGATATATAATAACTTGCCCCATACATCTCCTTGCCCCTCTCACATTAAATATATGCCCTCTCGTCTTTGACATTTCCACATTGGGAAAACATGTTCTGATTCTCCACTCTATCTATGCTTCTCATCTATCTATCTGTATACGTTGAAAACTCTGTGTATGTGTGTGTGTGTGTGTGGGTGTATGGCATTTTGCCTTTGAAACGTATCTCCTCGAAAACCAGATGCAAAAACGCAGAGATTTTTACAATTTCAGTAGGGATTTATCTTGTGAGTTCAGAAATCCAGTCCTTGGTCAATTATTTCCCCAGAATTTGAATAAAATTGTTCACAAAACTCACTTAAAAAAAATATAAAATCGCCACTTGAGCTGCAGACGTCACAATGCCCACATGCCCACCAATCGAGGCCCACCTGCATCCTGCCCCCCCCCCCCCCCTGCTGCCACGCCCAGTACGCTCGTGCCACTCCTCCCGCAGCTGGAGTCCCACGCCCGCCCGCTCCAAACCCCCCCCCACCCCGTACAGATGCGCAGAAAGAACGAGCGTTCTGCAGATCGGGAGGTCACCGGAGGTCACAGCAGGTTACAGCCGGCCACCGGCTTGCTTCTGAATCCTTTCCGTATACCCCGCCTGATGGTAGAACATAGCGGCAAGGGCGGCCGTTATTGACGCGTGGGGCACGCGATGAGAAGGCAGCCCTGGTGGCCATTACTCCATCTGGGTAACTCGGCGCAGCGTGTCAAGTCGCGCCCTCCCTCCCTCCCTCTCTTCCTCTCTTCCTCCCGCTGCAAATCCAATGCGCTGCCAGTCAATGCTCGCAAGCCCTTTGATATAAAACCTTGCGACCCCCCTCTCTCACCCGTCCCCTCTCTCTCTCACTCTCCCCCTCCTCTCCCTCGCTCTCCCCCCTCTCTCTCTCTCTCTCCCCCTCTCTCTCTTCCTCGCTCTCTCTCTCTCCCCCCCAACTCTCTCTCTCCCCCACCTCTCTCTCTCTTCCCCACCTCTCTCTCTCTCTTTCTCTCTCCCCCACCTCTCTCTCTCTCCCCAATTCTCTCTCTCTCCCCCTCCTCTCTCTCTCTCTCTCTCTCTCTCTCTCCCCCTCCTCTCCTCTCTCTCTCTCTCCTCGCTCTCTCTCCTCTCTCACTCTCTCTCCCCCACCTCTCTCTCTCTCCCTCCTCTACCTCTCTCTCCCCCACCCCCTCCCTGTTCCCCCCTTCCTGTTTCTCCCCCCTCCATGTTCACCTCCCCGCTTTCACCCCTCTCCCCCTCTGTCTCCCCCTCCCTCTCCCTCTCCCTATTCCCCCTTCTCTCACTGCTCTCTCTTTCTACCCCCCCCCCTTCTAGATGCACCTGCGAGTTGGGGGCTATGTGTCAGAGATAGGGCGGTTATGGGGTAAAAGGAGCAAATTAATAATATTAATAGAGGGTAATAACCTATTGCAGCAATCTAAGGAGCGAAGGAGATACGTTTCGGGTTGACCCTTCTTCAACTGGGTTTGACCCTTCAGGTGAAGAAGGGTCTCGACCCAACATCGCCTATCTCCTTCGCTCCTTAGGGTGCACCCGTAGTTTTAGCGTGTGTGTGTGTGTGGGGGTGTTAATGTGTGTGACGCCACATGCCCCCCCCCCCCCCCCCCCCCCCCGGCAACCGCACGCTGAGGGAACAGACCCAACGGGTCTGCCCTTGGTCTAGTATACTTATAAAACTCTGATCGTTATTATATTTGCTTGCTAGTGAATCACATCTTCTCGAAAACCAATGTGCTAATGCTGACATTTTTACATATTCCAGTAGAGATTTACCTCATGATGTCGAAAATCGCCTAATTTGAAAAATTGGTTCATTATTCCTTCAGTTATTTCTACAAATTCTTCACCAATTTGAAGCTAATGCTAACTGAAGCTGAAGCGAATGGGCTGATGACGTCACAATGCCTCTGCTCCTCACGGCGAGCTGCGCAGATTTTTCACGTCGCAGCCTGCTGGCCACTATTTTCCACGAGCTGCAAGTTACGTGCCGCCCCCCCCCCCCCGCATAACTTGCCCTCCGACGGCCAACCCAAGAGATGCCAAGGAGCACCCGAGTGATTATGTCGCAAAGAGCGACACGCATTATGCTTGCGCCTCGGCTCGGCTTTCCTGAGAGCTGCTGAGAGCTTTGTACTAGAGTCGGGCCATGTACTACAGCTCTCACTCTCTCTCGCGGGGCTCTCTCCGCTTTTCGCAGCACCCTCACTTGCCCAGCTTTCCTCCTCCTTCTCTCCCCCCTCCATCTCTCCCCCTCACCCCCTCCCCTCCCTCTCCTCCCTCCTCCCCACTACTCCCCCTCTCTTCCCCTCCTCTCTCCCTCCCCCCTCTCTCCCCTTGGCTGTCTCTCCCCCCTCTCTCTTCTCTCTCTCCCCTCCTCTCTCTCCCCTCTCCCCCCCTCGCCTCCTTCTCTCTCTCCCCATCTCCCCCATCCCTCCTCTCTCTCCCCCTCCCCCCCCTCTCCCCCCCCACTATCACCTCTCCCCTCCACATCCATTGGTCATCCTCCCTCCCCCTCCCTTACCCGAGATAAAGACATGAAACTCATTTCACACTTTTGCTCATGCATTGTTTTACACCCCAAAGCTACCAATGATTCAGACCTCCTTCAGACTCTACGACCTGCAGCTTTTTCCTCCTGAATTAAGTGGCATTATTTGAGCTAAGGTAAACTTTGGGTATTTATTTACTAAAAATAGTCTGAAAATTTTATGCAACCTTTGTAGCGCAAAATCTAATTGATTTTGTCCCGGCGTTTCTAATGCCAGAAAAGAATATAAGATGACCCATGAACAAATTGCCTCATGTGCAACCTGCCAACCATGTGCGCACCATGTAACTGATTCACTCGGAGAGAAATGTAACCCCATTTGTTACAGACAAATTTTTTTTGTTGATCTATATAATGGATTAAATAAATATAAAGGATTATTAATGATCTAGTTTCCAGCAAGAAGTGAGGGTTAAAATCCCCTTGCTTTTTATTTTAAGCAAGAGTTTTGTGAGGATGTTGTCCTGTTGATCCTGGAATATACTGCGATTTTTCCTTTATTTTTCACAAGATTGCCTTTGACTTTTTTGTTGTTGTTTTGCTAATCATTCACATGCTTTCACTCAACCTTTTCAACTTCTTTCCCACATCAGCATGACATTTTTGGAAAATATTATAGAGCAATATGAATGCTCAGAGTAAGATTTGGTCTGCGCATGATTATGTCCCATGACATTTTAGGGAAAACAAATCTTCTTTGCTCTCAGTTTCCCAACACTCCTGGCCATGAGATATATCAATTAATAAGCTATAAATCTGTATGCTGTTGGTATCTGTCAAATATATATTTTCTGAATCCACTGTCCCTCTGTTCCACCTCTCCTCCTCTCCCCCACCTCCCCACCCATCCTACTTTGTTAGATACTATGTTGTGATCTGTTGTTAGTTCTGCAACAATAACATATGTTGTGGGTATCTGTCTTACCTCAGAGTTTAATCAGAAATCTTGCTCCATGCATGTTGGCCTAGATCCCCTTCTTGATTCCTCTATGAATTAATAGTAGAGAGGTTCAGATTCCCTCTGTGGTATACAATTATAACCTGCCACAATTCCATGTTGGCTCCTTCTCCTATGTCTGTTACCTGATCTGGCCTTGAATGTACCCATTTGTTGTTATTCCTATGTCATTGCTGGATTTGGGTCTTCGATCTCCATCCCCTGCCACATTGGGGAACAACCTTCACCTGAAGAACTGCAGTGGGTAAGAAGATAGTGCACCACTTTTTTCTCAAGGTAGTGAGGAATGGACAACAAATGCTGGTCTTAAAAACAATCAGCTACCAAAAGTGAATAAATATATAGAGTGACCAAATTGGATTACTACACTTCAAGTGTGGCCCCACCTTAAATTCCATCAAAAAATGTTAAGCAAGCTACACAGTTGTATTGTATCCATACTAGAATCATAGAGCTAAATGGAAACAGGCTCTTCAGTCCAACTTGTTCATGTTAACCAAGTTGGCATTTTAGGCTAGTCCCATTTGATTGCATTTGGCCCAAATATCTCTAACACTGCCTATCCAAATGTCTTTTGAAAGTGGCAATTGACTGTAACTTAGTCATATTAGACCATTTACATACCATGGAAAATCCTTCACTTGATGTTTAGGTGAATGAAAGGCGATCTCACTGAAGAGTACATTTTAACAGGTATTTAGTTTATAGTTGAGAGACAGCATGGGAACAGGCCCTTCGGCCCACTGAGTCTGTGCCGACCAGTGGTCCCCTCAAATTAACACTATCCTACTCACACTAGGGACAATTTTACATTTATACCAAGCCAATTAACCTACAAACCTGTACATCTTTGGAGTGTGGGGGAAACCGAAAATCTCAGAGAAAACCCACACGGTCATGGGGAGAAGGTACAAACTCTGTACAGACTGCACCTGTAGTTGGGATTAGAAATAGAAACATAGAAAATAGGCGCAGGAGGAGGCCATTCAGCTCTTCGAGCCAGCACCGCCATTCATTATGATCATGGAGGATCGTCCCCAATCAATAACCCGTGCCTGCCTTCAACCTATATCCCTTGATTCCACTACTCCCTAGAGCTCTATCTAACTCTCTCTTAAATCCATCCAGTGACTTGGCCTCCACTGCCCTCTGTGGCAGGAAATTCCACAAATTCACAACTCTCTGGGTGAAAACGTTTTTCTCACCTCAGTCTTAAATGGCCTCCCCTTTATTCTAATACTGTGGCCCCTGGTTCTGGACTCGCCCAACATTGGGAACATTTTTCCTGCATGTAGCTTGTCCAGTTGTAGCTGGACAAGCTAGATGCAGGAAAAATGTTCCCAATGTCTCTGGTGCTTTAACCACTGTAAAGCAGCAACTCGACCACTGTGCTACCATGTGCAGTGGTGGACTGGGTCTAAAAATATTGGTTGCCAGGAGACAAAGGGGGCCCACTTCATCAGGGGCCCACTTGCCATCGGGCAAGCTGACAACCCGGCCAGTCCGCCACTGACCGTGCGCATTGACAGACACAAAGCTAGGAAGTTGTTTTCTCAAGCTGGAGGATGTAAGATTAGGAGTTACCATCTTAGGATATGGAGCAAGCTATGTTGTACTGAAACAGGGAGACACCTTTTCACTTGGAACATGGTGAGGCTGTAAATCCTTTACCACAGTATGCTATTGAGTCTCTGAATGTGTTGGATTTGGAGAGAGATAGATTGATGGATTAAGGGCATCAATGGCATCTGGGGGCAGAGGAGGATATGGTTTTGAAACTGAAGATTGACCATAATCATACTGAGTGAATGTGTAGGCGTGAATGGCTGAATAACCTACTCCCGCTCCTATTTTTCTGTTCCAATGGATCGCATACCTTTTAGTGAACTTAACAATTACATATAACTGTACACAATGCATCCATATTTCCTCCCATCTTAACTTTTCCTTTGTGCAATAAAGTCTCATATTTATAATTAGCAATTGACAGAGCTTCAATTGCTCTTTGCAGGAGAGAGTTCCAAACCTTTAGCTTTAGTATGTCAAAAAATGCTGATTATATTTATGGAAAACTTGACATGAATCAATGTTCTTGCACTCACTTCTTGACCATGATGGTGAAGTCCCATTGATATTATTGATTTAGAAAAGATAAATCACACTGTGTCATCTTCGCTGCCACATTGAAAAGCAATAACGTTAGCTAAGAGGAAACAAATTAAATTTCTGAAATTGCACACTCACATATTTCCACTGCAACCCAGCTAATGAAACAATTCACAGATACTCAAAATACTCTTTAGATTATAAATGCTTTAGGCTGATTCTTGGATAAAATCTTATGTGTTACCAGAGGACTGTAATTTGTGTGTTGCTGTGTATTTGCAGAATATTATTTTAATTTTGTTCAATCTTTCTGAAATAGCTGTGCACCATGGGTGGCACATTGGGGCAGCTAGCAGTGCCCTGGGTTCAATCCCAACCCCTGGTGCTCCCTTTTTGGGGTTTGCGCATTCTCCCTGTGACTGTGTAGGAAGGAACTGCAGATGCCGGTTTAAACCTCTGGAGCAACCCAGCGGGACAGGCAGCATCTCTGGAGAGAAGAGTCTGTAGAAGATTCTCAACCTGAAACGTCCTCCATTCCTTCTCTCCAGAGATGCTGCCTGTCCCGCTGAGTTACTCTAGCATTTTGTGTCTGTGACTGTGTGGGTTTCCTGCCATGGCCCCCAAATATTGTTAATTGGTTGCTAGTAATTTCTCACAGTGGTAGAATCTGGAGGGAATGTGGGCAGAATAAAATAAAATGGTAGGATTAGAGTTAGTGGGTTACCAGAGGACTGGAGGTGTGGACTCTGTGGGCTAAAGGGCCTATTTCTGTGATACATCTTCCTCTATGACTCTATACCTTTTGAATTTTCAACAAAACCTCTTCAAAGGTTAGCTAAAAACTAATTGAGAACCTTAACAACTGCTTTGAGAGGTTGGTTAAGGCATGACTCAACTGCTTCAGAAATGGCCTGGATCTCATCTGCTTTAGTTGGCCTATCGCCATAACAGAAGATGCGATCTCACTGGCTCTGCACTTCACTTTGGACCATGAGGATAACAGGAACACATACATCAGATTACAATTCATTGACAACAGCCTCTCCAAACCTATCACCAAGGTCCAAGACCGATGCCTCAGTACCTCCCTTTGTATCTGGATCTTTGACTTCCTCATCAGCAGACCTCAGAGTGGATTGGTGACATCTTCTACTCCTCATCATCGGCACAGGTGCACATTGGGTCTCCATGCTTAGTCCTCTGCTCTACCTTGGCCATGTGGCTAAGAACAGCTCCAGTGCCATTTGTAAATTTACAGACACCATTGTTATTGGCCAAGTCATGGGTGGTGATGTGTTAGTGGACAGGAAAGAGATAGAACACTAGTTGAGTGGTGCCACTACAACAGTCACACACTCAGTTTCATAAGATCATAATCATAAGTGATAGGAGCAAAATTAGGCTATTCGGCCCATCAAGTCTACTCTGCCATTCAATCATGGCTGATCTATCTCTCCCTCCTAACCCCATTCTCCTGCCATCTTCCCATAAACTCTGACACCCATGCTAATCAAGAATCTAACTATCTCTGTCTTAAATATATCCACTGATTTGACCTCCACAGCCTACTGTGGCAACAAATTCCACAGATTCACCACCCTCTGTCTAAAGAAATTCCTCCTTATCTCCTTCCTAAAAGAACGTCCTTTAATTCTGAGGCTCCCACTGGTGGAAAATCCTCTCCACATCCACTCTATCCAAGCCTTTCACTATTCTGTATGTTTCAATGAGGTTCCTCCCATTGAAAATTTCAACAAAACCAAGGAACTGATCATTGACTTCTGAAAGAGAAAGTCAGGAGACCACATGTCTATTTTTATCGATTGGTTGGTGGTTGAGAGACTTAGCAGCTCAAATTGCTGGGTGACCTATACTGAGCCCAGCACACAGATGTAATCATGAAGAAGGTGCACTCATGCCTCTACTTTTGAAGTTTAAATAGATTTGTTTTTTTCAATGAATGCTTAAACAAACTTCCACAGGTGCACTGTAGAAGATATCCTGACTGCTTGCATCATGGTCTGGTAAGGCAATATCAACATGCAGGAAAGGAAGAGGCTGCAAAAACTGGTGGACTCATCATTGTCCATCATGGGCACAAAGCATCTCCATGAGGTGCCTCCTCAAGAAGGTGTTGTCTATCTTCAAGGAGCCCCACCTTCCAGGCCATGCCCTCTTTTCACTGCTACAGTCAGGAGCCTGAAGTCATACACCATCAGGTTCAGGAACAGCTACTTTCCTACAACCATTGTTTTCCTGAACTGACCTGCAGAATCCTAATCTTACCTTGAACAGAACACAACACACCACTTTTTGCACTATTGTGGAATTGTGTTCTAATTGTTTAATATTGCACCAATGTCTTGTTCTTTTGCAGTCTTTATCTTTTCACTGTCTGGTAGAATTTATGTGTAGTGTGTATAATTTATATGTAATTTATGTTTTTTGTACTGTTTGATTTTATGTGCCGTGAGGCTGCCGCAAGCAGGATTTTCATTGCACTTGTACCTCACGGCATATGACAATGCACTTGACTTGATTTTCAAGGCCACACTCTTTCAGCTGAATATTGAGGAAAGCTTTTGTTGCAGGTTCCAAGGACTTTGGTTACTTCTCTATAAAGTTTGAAATAATTCATTAATAATACAGTGGGACATATATTGTTCCCAAGTTAGCAGACTTGCCAATATAATTTTTTCTCTTAAAGATGAGCTGAAGTTTGAAAGGCAAAATGAGATGTTAAATGTGGTTTGCCTTAAAATTGGACTGTACTGTTTACGAAAAGAGGAAATCATTTTGATGGTTCTTCAGGCAAGATTTATAATGTTAACACCTCAAACTACGGTGCAGGTGGGTGTTGGTCTTATGAACATCATTGCTTAGAAGAGTGAGCTTTGCATCCATGAGAGTTTAAAATAGTGAGAGAGGATATGATTGTAAGATACAAGATCTTATGAGATAGTAACAGGATGAATGTGGAGATAAAATAAAAGTGTGGCTGTTATGGTGACCTTGTACAAACAGTGGTCAGGTTATAGTTGGGGTTCGGTGGCCTGTGGCATGTTATTTAGAAGCGTAGTCATGGTGTGATACAGTGTGGAAACAAGCCTTTGTCCCAGCTACACCAGTCTCACCTGTCTGTGTTTGATCCATATCTCTCCAAACCTGACCTATCCATGTGCCTTTCTAACTTCTTCTTAAATGTGGGATAATCCCAGCCTCAACTACCTCCTCTGGCAGCTTGTTCCATACACCTACTACACTTTGTGTGAAAAAGTTAAACCTTAGATTCCTATTAACTCTTTTCCCCTTCACCTTAAACCTAAGACCTCTGGTCCTTGATTCGCCTACTCTGGACAAAAGACTCAGTGCATCTACCCAATCTAATACTCTCATTAGTTTAGTTTAGTTTAGTTTAGAGATACATAAAAAAACAGGCCCTTCGGCCCACTGCATCCGCGCCTACCAGTGATCCATACCCTACACACACTAGGGACAATTTTTGCATTTACAAAGCCAATTTACCTACATACTTGTACATCTTTGGAGTGTGGGAGGAAACCGAATATCTTGGAGAAAAACCCACGCAGGTCATGGGTACAACATGCAAATCAGACAGCACCCATAGTCGGGATCGAACCTGGGTCTCTGGCGTTGCAAGCGCTGTAAGGCAGCAACTCTACCGCTGCACCACCATGCTGCCCTGATGATTTTATACACCACTATAAGAGCACCACCTCATCCTCCTGCACTCCAGGGAATAGAGTTCCAGCCTACTCAACCTCTCGCTATAACTCAGACACTCTAGTCCTGGCCACATCCTCATAAATCTTCTCTGTACCCTGAAGAAGGGTCTCGACCCGCAACGTCACCCATTAATTCTCTCCAGAGATGCTGCCTGACCCGCTGGGCTACTCCAGCATTTTGTGTCTACCATCAATTTAAACCAGCATCTACAGTTCTTTCCTATAAACTTCTCAGTACCCTTTCCAGCTTGATAACATTTTTCCTATAACATGGTGCCCAGAACTGAACACAATACTCTAACTGTGGTCTTATCAACGTCTTATACAACTGCAACATGACGTCCCAACTATACTTAATACTCTGACTGATAAAGGCCAATGTACCAAAAGCTTTTTTGACCACCTTATCTAGCTGCGACTCGACCTTCAAGGAACCATGCACCTGCAATCGTAGGTCCCTTTGCTTGACAACGCACCCCAGAGCCCTATCATTCACTGTGTAGGCCCTGCCCATGTTAGACTTCCCAAAATGCAACACCTCACATTTCATCAACCATTTCTCAGCCCACTTGGCCTATTGATTAAGATCCTACTGCAATTTTTCACAACCTGCAATTTTTCACAATCTGCAAAACCACCCACTTTTGTATCATCTGCAAACTTGCTAATCTTGACGTGTATGTTCTCATCCAAATCCAGATTTGTCTGCGCACATTAAGGTTTTTAAAAATAAACATCTACTTAGTCTGTGGAAGAAAGGGGCACAATGACTAACAGGACAGAACATAAAACAGTACAGCACAGGAACAGGGCCTTTGGCCTACAATGTCGAATGTGCCACTTTAGTCTATGTGCTTGTGATGCAGTCTCAAGCATGACTTCTGCACTGTTCTTTGTTGTGAAGCATCCATGTAGTCTTGCATTGCACATTGGTAACTCATTTTATGTAGGTCTGAAGATAGACACAAAATGTTGGAATAACTCAGCGGGTCAGGCAGCATCTCTGGAGAAAAGGAATAGGTGACGTTTTAAGTCGAGACCGTTCTTCAGAGATGCTGCCTGACCCACCGATTTACTCTGGCATTTTGTGTCTATCTTTGGTGTAAACCAGCATCTGCAGTTCCTTCCCACATATTTTTGGTGTGCCTGACTCTAGTTCATGCAAGCTCTTCCCCACAATGCACCTCCTTAGTGGAAAGAGATGTGAACAGAAGAACATTTTAAGATAGAGAGCAAATTCAATGTTATTGGAGATACAGAAAAAGGCAGAGAAATAAAGATAAGAGGTTTGCGTTAAGAGACACCGAGAGCAAGGAAAAGTAGAACAAATTAAATTAAAATTTTAAAATATTCCCCAAAAATGATTATAGCTTGGAGTGAGACACTTTACTTTTTTGGAAAGAATGATTGATGATGACTTTCAATTCGACCATTAAAGTGGGATGACTTTTAACCTGTTTTTAATCACTGCACTTCAGTTTCCAGGTGAGTTTGATGAGCTGTTAATGCACAACTCCAGGTAGCTGTTGAAGACTGCTCAGCTATTAGGGCCAGTCGTGGTTTCTTCCAGCTCATGCAAGAGTGATATAAATTGGTGAATAATTTGCAATGAGCAGGCTATCACAATCTCACCACGAGCCTGCGAGTAACTTGCTCTTTAATAATTGTGTGCGTCATTCCCACAGCTGTATTTTTCCAGCAAAGCCTGGAGCACTGGTATAAACAGTAAATCATGTGTCCCAACATGAGCAATACCTTAAGACTTCTCCCCGAACAGCGGCGGCAGTCATTGCCTCCGGAAAGGAACAATATTGACAAATAACAAGAGACCAAATGACAAAAAAAGACTGAGTTTACAGTTGTGACTTTTTTTCAACAGAATTTCCAACAAACACGGAATCATCAGTAGAAATTCAACGCTTCTTTGTATATTGGTAAATAAGATTATTTATATGTGATGCCTTGGTCTTGCACCTTGCTTTCAACAATAAGACTACCTACTCTCTTTTAAACTCCATTAATTTGGAAAAGCACAGTGAAACAAAAATGGTTTGTCAGTAACAGCTCTAAAATTGAATTCACTTGTGGATCATTTATTTGCTCATGTGCAGCATCTTTGGGAGAGTCAAATAGCTGTTAACATATTCCAATTGGCAGAATGGGTCGATGTACCAAACCACTAAAATGATTAGTGCATCTTTCTGTTCCCGCAGTTACAATAAACTCAGTGATGAAGTCAAGGTAAGGGCACATGGGAGCTGGGGAGGATGGATAATATCCATGAATTGAAGCAAACCGGGTGGGTGAGAGAGGCTAGAGAGAGAGGAGCGGAGGGCGGGTGAGAGAGACAGTGAGAGAGAAGGGCGGGAGAGAGAGAGAGAGGGATGGGAAGGGAGGTTATGAGAGGGGGAAGAGAGGCATGAGAGAGAGATGGGGAGAGGGTACGAGAGGGGGAAAGATGCAAGGGGGGAGGGAGGGCTCAAAGGAGAGAAAGGGTGTGAGAGGGAGGGCATGAGGGAAAAGGGACAGCTTGCGAGGTGGGGAGGAGAAGGGAGAAGAAGGTAATGGCGAGAGCGAGACATGAGAGAAAGATAAAGTGAAGAGGACAGAGCGAGGGACAGATAGTGGTGGTAGAGACAGAGAGGAATAGATTGTGGGAGAGAAAAGAGATGTGAAGAGAGAGAAAGGTAGAGGTAAAGATGTAGAGTAAAATGGGAGTGTTAGAAATGGAGATGGTGAGAGAGGAGGAGAGATAATGGATGAAAAGGAACTGTGGGGGAGAGAGAGAGGGAGTGAGAGAGGAAGCGATGGAGGGAGAGAGAGAGGGAGAGAGAGAGGGAGAGAGAACGAGAGAGAATGGGCAGTGGGAAAGGAAGCGAGTGGAAGGGAAAGAAAGCAGGTAGGAGAGAAAGACAGGAATAGTGAGAGAGGAAGTGAGATAGATAGACAGTGAAAGAGGATGAGAGAGAGGATGATTCCTCATGCCTGATTCACATTCTTATCCACAAAGTCTTCAGATTCAATAGATCACACTTTGTAATAGTAAGATTAAATGAGAACTTACCAGTTTGAAGTTTGATCATTATTTTATGAGGAGTTATGATGAAGGATTACGTGAAGAAGGCCGTCCCCACGCATGGGCGTCAATCTTCAAAGCAACGGTGTGGTCACAGAAAACGTTGTTGAACTAACATAGTAAGATTATAGATGAGTAGAACTACCAGATGAGAGTGGAGGGCACGTGAGTAACTACGTGAAGACTTTGAAGGTCTGTGATTTCATGCCGAGGAACGAGTCCACGCGTCACAGCTGCATCAATTGACCAGGACGAGTGAGAAAATTAATGCATTCAAAACATGACATGTTTAACAATACTAATGCTTTAATAACAAGAAATAAAATAAACAGTGACCCCTCTCACCCAGGGGGAAACTGTGAAAGAGAACTTAAAACAGAATCAGCAAAAATCCCGTATCTGGTGATAGGCTTATTATAAAACCTCTGGTACGTCCTCTCATTCGACCATCTTGCAGCCGCCAGAATTTGGTCAAGAGGTACGTCCATATCCCTTGCTGCTGATGTCGATGCAGCCCTGGTGGAATGAGGTTTAAAAATGTCAGTGTCCACTTCTGCATACGCCAGAACTTGTTTAATCCATCTAGAGATGGTCTGCACCGTAACCTGTTTGTGAGGTTTGGTGTAGCTGACAAAGAAGGAGATTTCCGAGACTCTCAGGCTCTTGGTGACCTTTATGTATTGGGTTATTGATGATACTACACACACTCGTGGATCTGAGCGGTATGCCATAAAACTCAATTTGAGCCCCTGTACCCCTGGCCTGCTCTGCTTGACGAGATCCCAAACGAAAAAGGTGATGTTATTGCAGGAAGAACCGATACTGTCCAGTCTGAGTTTTTGAAGCATCTGGACTCGTTGTGCTGAGGCCAGGGCCATGAGCATGACTACTTTCAATATAAGATGGTGTAGGGACAGAGATGAAACTGATGCCCACTGACGGAGCAGCGTGAGGACTACGCTGACATCCCATATGTGTGTGTACCTAGGTCTAGGTAGAGTGGAGTTAAAGACACCCTTCATAAATTTGGTTATTAAAGAGTGGGACCCTCCCGTGTGGTGTGCTGACCCCAGCCGTAAATAATTGGACAAAGCATTCCAGGCACTGTTAATGGCACTGTAACTAAGTTTGTTATCGTGAAAAAGTGAGATAGAAACTCCAAAACATCTGTAATTGAGGCTGTGTGATATGAAATGTGAGAGCTTATGTGAGAGATGTACTGTTTCTGTGTGCTCTTCCTCCAGGCTGCAGTGATGACATCAATGGTATGCTCTGAAAGCCCGAGCCCCAGGAACAGTCTCCTCAGAATCTGCAAACCAACAAATTTATATGGTCATGAAGAGGGTGACTATCCCCTGTCACTGGGTGTACCAGCAGATTTCTGCTCTTGGGCACTACCATAAAAGGCTGTGTGATCAAAGCTAGAACCAGAGGGAACCAATGCTGAGTAGGCCAGTCTGACACTACCAAAATGCCAGTGGCGGAATCTTGCTGAATATTTGCCACACATCGAGTAATGAGGCAGAATGGGGGGAAAATATACACAAATTTACCACCACAGTGTAGCGAGAATGCATCCACTGCTACTGCCCCTGGGCCTGACTCCCACGACACGTAAATTGGTAACTGATGATTAAGCCGGGAAGCAAACAGATCAATGTCTGGTACACCATAACGAAGGACAATATCATTGAACACTTCGTGATTTAACATCCATTCTTTGTTATCATTGAACTCTCGTGATCTGGTGTCTGCTACAGCGTTATACCTCCCTGGTAAATAGATAGCTGAAAACCAGATGTTTCTCGCAATACACCAGTGCCAGAGGAGATGAGACAACCTATCACAGGATACAGACTTACTGCCACCCATGTGATTAATGTACACTACTGCGGTGATGTCAATCTGAAGTTGGACATGCACATGATGCCTGTTGGTACAAAAATCCTTTAACCCATAGAGTGCTTCCAACAACACTAAATAGTTAATACCGTGTGATTGAAGCATAGATGCTTCCTGCAGATCCCTTCTACCACCACAGCTCGAGATGGTATCGGTAGCACCCCATCCTAGTGCACTGCCATCAGTCTACAGGATAACTGATGGTGTATTGACTAAAATGGTACTAGAGCAGCACTGAATATTGGCAATCCACCATTGTAACTCAGCCAGAGCCTCAGCTGGTAGCTGCATGGGTCTATCAAAATGACCTCTCTGAAGCTTAAGTGCCTGTTCCTTTGCACGCTCTAAGTTTTGGTAGTGCAAAGGCCCGAACTGAGCAGCTGGGAATGCTGCCACTAATTTCCCAATTACCTGAGCCACATGCCTAATAGAAGGGTGATTATCAACAATGAGTTTCCTGCAGGCTTCAACTAACTCTAATTGCTTGCCCCGAGGCAGAGTCACTGACATGTGTACTGAGTTAATAGTGAACCCCAAATAGTCAATTATTGTAGATGACACCAATTTAGACTTAACTGGATGGATTATGAATCCTATCTTTTCGAAACGAGCTTCGTAGCTGACACAGATAATTGAGCTAATTTGAAAGTCCTCCCAATGACTAAAATGTCGTCCAAATATGCCATGACAAAATGATTCTGTGCTCTGAATAACCCCAGAGCTGGTTTTAGCAATTTTGTGAATAGTCTGGGAGCTGAAGTTAATCCATTAGGCAATGCTTTAAACTGCCACAACTGATCCATCCAGTTAAACTTCAAAAATATCCTGTGCTGTTCCTGAATGGCCACTGAATAGTAAGCATCGTTGAGGTCAATGCTTGCCATATAACATCCCTTGGAAAGCAGTTATTTAGCAGTGACAAATGTTTCCATTTTGAAGTGTTTATACTGCACAAAGGTGTTAAGCTCGGTCAAATCTAGGATAATTCTACATTCTCCATCCTTCTTATGCCTTGTAAAGATATTGGACACAAACTGATAAGACTCATGCCTCGCCCTCTCAATTACACCTTTTTTGAACAAAGAGTCAAGTTCCCTTTGTGCACTAATACACTCCTGTTGTGAAAACGCAAAAGTACGGCCAGGTGTATGCTGAGTGGGTGGAGGCAAGTCAGAAATGAACTCAATTTGGAAACCTTGAATACTATGCAGAATAAATGGGTTAGATGTTATCCACTGCCATTCATGTAAGAAAAATTGCAATCTCCCCCCAACTTGTAATGTATCCATTGCAGTCTCACCTACCTTAGAGTTTACCAGTGGTGATGTCGCTGCATCCGCCCCCGAGGTCTGGGGGGTAGGGCTGTTGGAGGGCACCGCATCTTGAACATGGCCCGGCTCGGGCATTGCTCTAAAAAAGGCCTCTGTGTTTGTTGCACAGCACCACGTCCACCATCGCCAGTGAACCATTTGATATGCAGAGGAAGGTAGGGGTACAGTCTCCAGAAAGACGATACCTTCGGAGGCACCTTCATGAGGCCAACAGCCTTTGGTTCCTCATCGAGTTCTTTAACCTGTTTGGTCAGGTTTTCTCCAAACAGGATGTTTGGGAGTTATATATTCCCTGGCTTACATAGCCCAGCAAATTTAGGATTTATAGCAGGACGGATGGCATTCTTTCTAATGCAATTGATTTCAAAATGTGCATTGCACATTAATGCCATTGTGTCCTGCTGTGTATCTGAGAGAGGCGCCCCCTCCACTGACCTAGCAAAGGCCGTGATGCCTGAGACGTGTAGCCAGAGTACTCTTTGGAGTTTAACCTCTTGGGCTTGGATGCACCCTCCAATGTGCCCCCAAATGGATTGGTTAACAATGGGGACACTCAGTGAGGCACAGTTTAGTGGAGTGTTATACCTGGCAGTGGTCTCCTCCATCATTTGTTCTTGCAGTGGATGGGAAGCCATGTAATTAATGTTCACAGCGAGCTCCTCATCAAATGGCTCACCTGTGAGGGCTGGGAACGCAAATTTGGATGCAATAGACAGTCCTCCTGATGGTCCCTCTAGCCCAACTGTGCCTCCATACTCTGGGTCAGCATAGCACTGACCTCGTACGCTCCCGTCATCTGACAGGGAGATATTATGCAGCCCTGAAACAGGTGCTGCTGCCTTGGGTTCCATATACTCCCCGGGCTACGATAGCTCCGTCCTTTGGAGCATATCGTGCTGGAGTAACCTCTCCATAAGGCTCTCCAGATGGGCCAGCCTGCCCGTAACACTGCCCAAAGAAGGAGGGAACTCTTCCACCTCCTGGCCCAACTCCTCAGAGTCCAGGGCCCTCACAGACATTTTAGTGGCTTTTCTCCCCCGTGGAGCAGCCAAGGTGCTTTCTGGCAGCAACAAGTCTGTAGCCGCTGGCTGCTCTGCCAGCGACCCTGAAGGCAAATTCGGCGGTTGCACGCTGCCCGCAGGCCCGTGGTCCTCCGCAGCCAGTTTGGTCGCGGCTCGCCTCTTAGGCATATCTCCCACAATCCGAAGCTGAAAATACATTAAAACGAAACACACTCAACGAAACGAAACGAAACGAAACGGGAGCAACGACTTCAGCTACGTTTTTTAAAACACTTACCTGAGTCTTTTAAACTTACCTGCTGGATGGAGCGACGCGCCCGCCAGCCAGTCGTTGTGCAATGCGTCAGACATAATGACGCGCATGTGTGGGGACGGCCTTCTTCACGTAGTCACTCACATGACTCTGAAGTAAAATTTTGTTCAACTCCAACCAAGATTCTGTCACCTGATACATCTTACACTTCCCCTTTCAGCCTCACATAGGGACCGAACCCTTTGAGATCCCCCAGTCTGATGTTACTCTCCATCCTGCAGGTTTTTCCCGTACAGCTGCAGGTGTGGCAATACAATTTCAACTCTTCAGCTCCCACCATCCAGGGACCTAAACGGTCTTTCAAATCTGGTGTATTGCATTTGGTATTTCTTCCTCTGCAATAGAGATACCAAATATCGATTGGATGATCATTTTGCAGAGTACCTGCCATCAAACTTCAGGGTTGACCCTGAGCTTTCTGTTTTACCACCTCTTTAATTTGCCAGCCCTCTCCCACCCTGACATATCTGCCTGAGGCCCAATGCAAGCTTGAGGGACTGCATTAGTTGAATAATCCCCAGCGCCACCAATTTCGCCCAAACTCCTTCAAGGTTTCAACCAACCTTCCCAAACCTAGAAGATAGCTCAATGAGCGACACGGTGATGCAGCGGGAGAGTTGCTTCAGAGACCCAGGTCCGATCCTGACATCGGGTGCTGTCTGTGTGGAGTTTGTACTTTCACTCTGTGACCGTGTGGGTTTACTCCGGGTGCTCCGGTTTCCTCCCACATTCCAAAGTTGTGCAGGTTTGTGGGTTAATTGCCTTCCATAAAACCATCTCTAGAATATAGGGTAGAACTTGTGTATGGGTGATTGCTGGTCAGTGTGGACTGCTATATCTCTAAACTAAACTAAATAAGAGACTGCAGAAATTGAGGGCTCTCCTTAAAAGATGCGGTTGCAGTTTTGTCAGCATTAGCTTCAGCTGATGTTGGCCTTAAATAAAATTGGATCCTGTAGATAGAGACTAATCCAATAAACAGCACGGATGTGTAGTTAACACACAGTAATTAAGATAATGAGATGTGAGTGAGAATATGTGCAACCTGCATTCAATTAAATGAGGGCAAGTTAGTTGCATTTTGCAATCCTAGTCTGTATTTTCAGGCCCTTTCTATTTTGTCCACCCATAGTTTATTGCTTGTCATACGCATTAAAGCACGTTTGCTGATAATATTAACCCAATCCATAAAACAGTAAGAAGTAAAATTATTGGATTTTGACTGCCTCAGTAACAATCGATTTGCTGTCACAAAGTGTAAACAGCCTGGAAATTAAACTAATCCTTAGACCCTCGAGGCCAGTTATTCCACAAGAAGGCAGCAAGACAGTTGCAAAAAGCAACATTTTTAAGTCTCCCCTCAGAGTGTGTGTTTGTGTGTATGTGTATTTGGGGGGGGGGGCATAAGTGTTGATGTTTTATGTTTGATTTTAAGATTTCATTGTCCCAGGTGGAGGAGTGAGAATTGCCTTTGGTACCCTCGGTTAAATCTCATTTTTGCAGAACACGTGACAATGTAACTGAGGAAACTGCCAATGTTCTCCTGATCCTTTGGACTATGGATAAACTGTGTGAATCCATTTGCTGTTGTAGTTCCAAGTTATGATATGATATGTTTGGAGAAACCTGAGATCCTTAGCTTCCTCCAATGTCTTTGCTTTTGAGAATGACTAACCTTCGACAATTGTTTACATGTTAAGATGGATAGGAAGGGTAAAAAGGGTCAACTTTTATTCTCACTTACTGCACAGCTGGCAATGTTCTTGCCTCAGCTGTTTTCAATTGAAACTTCACTTTAGAAACTTGAATGCAAGCGAATGCTAACAGAGCAAGGTATTACTGACAGTGGACAGCAGGAGATGGTGCTTTATAAAATAAAGCATGGACTGTCCGCACTGAGGAACATGAAGATCTAAAGTGCAATTCTAAAGAGGAGTGGAAGAGTTTTTTTTGGTCAACATTCATCACTTAAACATAACACCAGGATGAAGAGAATTGATGAAGGCCTTATCCTAATACTGGGCAATATGGGATTATGTCCACTGGTCAAATACATTACTTGTGTCAGAAAATAAGGAAAAAAAACAAAAGTGTCAGAAAATAAGTGCAGTCCATTCAGCCAGTTGAGTCTTCTCCACCATTCAATTATTGACTGACATTAATTAAAATAGAAATACATTTTTTTTCCACCTTTTGTTGGATTTAAAAAATAAACAGACTTTTGCAAATAACACTTTTGCAACAACATTATCTTGTAAATAAACTGCTTTCTCGGTCTACAGCTGCTCTTCTACAGCACTCTATACACCACCATGCCTTACCTCTGGCACTACTAAACTCCTCCCCTACACATGCACACACACCCGCCCGCGCACACACACTCACACACACACTCTCTTACACACACTCACACACACACACACACAATCTCACACAGTCGCTCACTCCCTTACACTTGCTCACACACTCACTGTCTCTCAGACTCACTCACTTTCTCACATACTCTCTCTCACATACTCTCACATTCACACTCACTCTCTCACTGACACACTCTCCCTCTCACACACACTCTCTCTCTTTCTCTCTTACAATCACTCTCCCACTTATTTGTTGTGTCGTGTTTAAACTGCCAGTAAACTTGCAGAAGGGAAGAATGTTATTGTACCATTGCTGGTACAGATGACAATTAAACATATTTGATTCTCTAACATTAATGAACAAACTGGAAGCTTCATCCCTTGCAGCCAGGGTGCAAGAATAGAGACTTGTTATTCACAGTAGAAGGAACATTGATGGGGAAAAAAAGTTATTCATGAAGTAAAGGAGGTACAGTAAAAAAGGAGACAGTATATCACTATGAAAGAAAGAAGACAATGAAAGAGCAGTGAGATTTCACCTCTTGTTGACATGCTTAAACGTAGTTGGGTGTAGTCAGTGTAGTCTCTTTTTGTGAAGATCTGAGTTCCTTCAGCATGCGATACAACAGGAAGTTTAGTCAAGAGCAATTGCAGTGATTGTTACAAGAGCTCATTCAGGCCTGTGTTATAATTGTAACTGAAGAGAGATACAACAAGCTGGAGGATCTCTGGAGAAAATAAATAGGCGACTTTTCTGGTCAAGAGCCTTCTTCGGCTGTGCCTTAATGCTGCTTCTACCACAGAGTTTCGTGCGTGCTTCCAAAGCGCTGCTCAAATGAATGCTCTTTGTCTCTGGAGGGTTTAAACTGGAGAGGAAGGGCGATGGGAACCATGGTAACAGATCAGAGATTGCAAGGGGTGATGGGAAAGCAGAGATTAGGACTAATAGGTATCAAAGGAATGACACCAAGGGAGAGTTGAAGGAATATGATGACGGATGGAAACATCAAATACCAGAGTGCTCAGCTTTAAAAATGTTAACGTTTAGAAAGGAGTTATGGCTTCCGGTGGCATCAATGGTGGGATGAGAGACGTCGCTGATTCGCTCTGCTCCCGAAAAATGTTTCAATGTGCTAAAATATGTTGGAAGAGGGGGAGTTCTGAAAATAACTACCAGAGCTGCTATTTAATTGTGTGTTATCAGAAATCCTGCTGATAACAGAGAATAATTGCAGTTTTAAATGAAAAGACAGAAACCTTGCCAGAAGCCTGCAAAAGCAAAAGCCGCTTCAAGACATACTACAAGAACCTACTTGAAAAAAACTGAAAACATAGAAACATAGAAATTAGGTGCAGGAGTAGGCCATTCGGCCCTTCGAGCCTGCACCGCCATTCAATATGATCATGGCTGATCATCCAACTCAGTATCCCGTAACTGCCTTCTCTCCATACCCTCTGATCCACTTAGCCACAAGGGCCACATCTAACTCCCTCTTAAATATAGCCAATGAACTGGCCTCAACTACCCTCTGTGGCAGAGAGTTCCAGAGACTCACCACTCTCTGTGTGAAAAAAGTCTTCCTCATCTCGGTCTTAAAGGATTTCCCCCTCATCCTTAAGCTGTGACCCCTTGTCCTGGACTTCCCCAACATCGGGAACAATCTTCCTGCATCTAGCCTGTCCAACCCCTTAAGAATTTTGTAAGTTTCTATAAGTTCCCCTCTCAATCTAAATTCTAGAGAGTATAAACCGAGTCTATCCAGTCTTTCTTCATAAGACAGTCCTGGCATCCCAGGAATCAGTCTGGTGAACCTTCTCTGCACTCCCTCTATGGCAAAAATGTCCTTCCTCAGATTTGGAGACCAAAACTGTACGCAATACTCCAGGTGTGGTCTCACCAAGACCCTGTACAACTGAAGTAAAACCTCCCTGCTCCTATACTCAAATCCTTTTGCTATGAACGCTAACATACCATTTGCTTTCTTCACTGCCTGCTGCACCTGCATGCCTACTTTCAATGACTGGTGCACCATGACACCCAGGTCTCGCTGCATCTCCCCTTTTCCTAATCCGCCACCATTCAGATAATAGTCTGCTTTCCTGTTTTTGCCACCAAAGTGGATAACCTCACATTTATCCACATTATACTGCATCTGCCAAACATTTGCCCACTCACCCAGCCTATCCAAGTCACCTTGCAGTCTCCTAGCATCTTCCTCAGAGCTAACACTGCCCCCCAGCTTAGTGTCATCCGCAAACTTGGAGATATTGCCTTCAATTCCCTCACCCAGATCATTAATATATATTGTAAATAGCTGGGGTCCCAGCACTGAGCCCTGCGGTACCCCACTAGTCACTGCCTGCCATTGTGAAAAGGACCCATTTACTCCTACTCTTTGCTTCCTGTTTGCCAGCCAGTTCTCTATCCACATCAATACTGAACCCCTAATGCCGTATGCTTTAAGTTTGTATACTAATCTCTTATGTGGGACCTTGTCGAAAGCCTTCTGGAAGTCCAGATATACCACATCCACTGGTTCTCCCTTATCCACGCTACTAATTAGACACCTCAATCCCCTCAAACATCAGCTGGAAATTCAGAAGAAGAGGTTGATTCCCGAAATCCTTCTACAGAATTGCCTTTAATGGAGGAACAAATGGAACATCTGGAAAAGTGAGTATTAGCTTCAGTCACTGAAGTTATTTCTAAAGTGATACGAGAGGAGAATCTCGCGCTGGACATAGCCTCTCTGAAAAAATTAAACAAGGTAATGATATGCTGATGGGGAAAATTGATGACTTAACCAAACGTGTGGTCGAAGTTGAGAAGGATTTAAACAAAATAATTAAGCAGGTTGATAAGGATTGTAATAAAAAGCTGGATGCAATGCTAAAATCTACTGAGGCGGCTATGGAAGAAATGGACAATACAATAACTGAGAGCTAAGGAGATAAAGAGACTAAAAAAGGAACAAGAAAGTACTGGGAGGGAGCTTGCTAAAATGAAGCATAAATGTACGGACTTGGAAGCAAGATCAAGGAGACAAAATTTGAGGATAATTGGAGTAAAAGAGGGAAAGGAGACTGGACAAAACTTTCAGGAGTTTGCTGCCAATTTACTCAAACAAGTACTTAAGCTGCCTGAAGCCCCGAGAATAGAATGGCTCACCGGGTCTGATCAAAGGCTCAAACAAGCTTAACTGCCCCCCCCCCCCAAGACAGATTATTCTGAAATTCTATGACATTTCAACCCTGGAAGTAATTATGAAAAAGATTCCATATGCTGTGAATTTGATGTTTGGAGAAGACAAACTAAGATTCTTCCGTGATTTTCCAGCTGAAGTCATGGAAAAGAAGAACAAGTTTACAAACACGAGAAGGCTACTGAAAGAGGACTCGGGAGTAAGATATGGGATAGTATATCCCGCTAAATTGAGAATTTCTTATAACCATGTTGAACGTGCATTCACGGATCCAGAAGAGGCATTTAAATATGCACAAAGTATCACAAAGGAGGTCTAGTGATCATTAGGAGTTGGTCTCCTACAATCACATCGAGGAGAAACGACAAAGAAAGGACTGTGTCTATTTTTTTTAACATACAAAAAAGACTGCTCTTGTTAAAATGGCGAACCTTCCTCAAGGCATTGTCTAGCCTTTTTATCTTTGGAATGTTAATTCAAGGTTGGATTTTATGTTTCATCTCAATAAAGGACTGACAAAGAAGAGAAACTGTGGTGGGGAAAATAAATTGAGAATATAGTGTAGTATAGAATATTATCAGTGGACTTGTATATAGAAATTTATGATTTAAGAAACATATAATTACATACTAACATAAAATATAATTAATAAAATTGGGTAATATTAAGGCATAGCTTAACTATAGTTGATGTTTATTTCATGATGTTAATTATTTGCTAATAAGAATAACGAGTTAAATATGATTGATAAGTATTTCTAACATATTAACACATTTTATGGATATAGTAGACTTAGTCTAGATTGCGCGTAAAGGGGGGGAGGAGACTCAGATACTTGGAAGTTATCCAAGGGTCTGAATCTGGTTAACCCCTTGGAACCTGCTGTTGTCTGATACAAAAGTTTGAGACTTAATGGTAATAAATCTAGGCATAATGATAGATATGGATATATAATTAACATAATTACTGTTATATCTAAGTATATAATTAATGTTGGAAACTACTTTTTATTTTGTTTTTCCTCTTTGAAGATACATTTCTAATCTAGCTATTGGAGTACGTTTTATTTTATATATATAATTTTGAACTTTGTATCGCTCTCTCTTCCAATTAATAATAATTGGTCAAGGGGGCAGAGCGAAACATATAAAAAACATCTACGGAAGTCAATAAGAATTTTTCTACCACCTGTTGGTGGTTTGTTTTTAATTATAATATCTTTATTTGTGGATATTATAATATCACTTTTTGTTTGTTAATTATCTTTTCACGACTCTACACTTTCTGGTCTTTTTCAAGGTTTATTCTGAAGGGGAGATGCCAACAAAACTTAACAGCTGGGGATGACCATCCTTCATCTGGAGTTATAAGGTTCTTGGTTGCACCATATGAAGTAAAGGTATTAACATGATTCATAATGCAAGACGATAAATAAAATTAAACTGGAGGAATCACATTTTGTAGTTGGAATATAAGGGGCGCTAATGAACCAATTAAAAGGGGTAAGATCTTTGCCCAATTAAAAACCTTAAACAGTGATATTATTTTCTTACAAGAGACGCATCTGATATATCAAACACAGATAAGACTGAAGGCAAATTGGATTGGGCAAACATACTACTCTTCATTTACTTCTAAATGTAGCGGCACGGCTATTATCATTCGTAAAGGTATACTATTTAAATTAAAGAATACTATAGCAGATAAAGAGGGGAGATACGTCATTGTCATGGGAGAAATTTATTCTACTCCACTTACTTTGATAAATATTTATGCTCCTAATTTTGACAACCCCCAATTCTTTAGTAAAATTTTGGATATAATTTCAGAACTTAATCATCAAAATGTGATAATAGGGGGAGATTTGAATTGTGTTTTAGATCCATATTTGGATAAATCAGCAAAACAAAAATGGACTAACATAAAATCTAAAACGAGTGAACTCCTAAATACATACATGAAAAATACTAATATAACAGATGTATGGAGGATCGCTAACCCAGTAGGTAGGGAATATTCATTTTATTCAACAGTACATAAAACATATTCACGTATTGATTATTTCTTAGTGGACACAAAACTAATTCCATATACATATAATTCTAAATATCATAATAATATTATTTCTGATCATACCTCGTTAACTTTTTCTTTAACATTAGAAGGAATGCCTGATAAAAATTCATTTTGGAGGTTTAACCCCCAAATTTTAAATAACTCACAAGGTTGCACATATTTAAAAGAGCAGATGAGATTCTTCTTTGAGACAAATGATACACCGGATATTTCACCCTCCTTATTATGGGAAACCTTTAAGGCATTTATTAGAGGAATTATTATCTCATATCAAGCTTTCCAAATAAAAAAGAATAATACTGAACAATTGCAGTTAGAACAAGAAATTAGACAATTATATTTAGAAAATGCCAAAGAACCAATTATAGATAAACATAATAAGATAATAATACTAAAATAGAAATCGAATCAAATTTTATCGGCCAGAATAATAAGATTATTTCAAATTACAAAACAAGAAAATTTTGAATTTGGTGATAAACCTCATAAACTCCTAGCACGCCAACTGAAAAAACAGGAAACATAAAATACAATTACTAAAATTAAATCAAACAAAGGGGATTTACTAACACTACCTAAAGATATTAATAAAAGATTTGCTCAATTTTATCGAAAATTATATACATCGAAAACCTCTGCAAATAATACTCAAATTACAAATTTCTTAGATAAGTATAATCTTCCAAAATTAAATATGGTAGAACAAGAGGCATTAGGAGTTCAGATTACACTACAGGAAATAGAAGAAACAATTAGTTCGTTGAAGAATGACAAAACGCCAGGACCAGATGGCTTTAGTAATGAATTCTATAAAAGATTCTACGAGATAATTTCTCCATTGTTGCAAGATTTATATGTACACACTTTTAATGAAAATAAACTACCAGAAACACTAACTGAGTCAACTATTACACTTATACCAAAAAAGGATAAAGATCTAGAAGACCCAGGCTCATATAGAGCTATCGCACTCCTAAATACAGACCAAAAAATATTAATAAAGACCCTAGCGAGAAGATTGAGTAACTATGTTAGTAAACTAATAAATCCGGACCAAACAGGGTTCATACCAAAGAGATACTCATTTAACAATTTGAGATGGCTGTCTAATATAGTGTACTCACATAATACTGAAGAAGAACTAGCAATTATTTCATTGGATGCAGGAAAAGCTTTTGATCAAGTAGTATGGCAATATTTATTCAAAGTATTGGAAAGATTTAACATGGGAGATAATTTTATTTCATGGGTAAAAGTATATGATAAGCCGACGGCTAGAATACTGACTAATAATATATTATCCCCGAAATTCTAATTAGCAAGGGGCAATAGACAGGGGTGCGCGTTATCGCCCCTGCTATTTGCACTAGTGATAGAGCCTTTAGCTGAAAGTATAAGAAGCTATCCGAATATTCATGGGTATATTACCAAACACTCAAATAATAAAATTTCATTATATGCAGACGACATATTATTATATATTACAAATTCGCAAATTAGCATACCAAATATACTAAATTTAATAGAGGAATTTGGTTCTTTTTCAGGATATAGAATAAAGCGAAATTATGACGATAAAACCTCAAGAGTCGACACATCTGTTGAAATTCCCTTACTCAACGCAAACTATATGCCTTTATTAACTAAATTAAATGGGTTGATTAAATTTTGGAAGACACTGCCGATTTGTTTAATAGGTAGAATAAACGCGATAAAAATGATCTTCTTACCACAAATATTGTACCTATTTCAATCAATACCAATATACTTACCTAAAAAATTCTTCAAAAAATTAGATTCTGATATTATAAACTTCATATGGGATTATAAATCACACAGAATTAAAAAAAAACACATGTAAATCTAAAGCATCAGGGGGACTGACACTCCCTAACTTATTGTATTATTATTGGGCAGTGAATATTAAAAATGTAATCTACTGGTTGGACAGTTCTGCCCAACAGATAGATTGGATAAGAATGGAGAAAGAGAATTGTTCCCCTTATAATATAGGAGTGATCCTTCTTTCCCCGATAAAACTGAACAATATAATATACAAGAAGAATTCATAGTATAATACGAATTTGGAAACAAATAAAATTAACTTTAAAATTAAGAAAATTATCGCTTCTTTCTCCAATAGCTAATAATCCCTTATTCAAACCATCCATTATTGATAAAACGTTTATCCATTGGGAAAGAATAGGAATTAAAACAATGGGGGATATGTATGAAATGGGAACATTTTTATCATTCCAACAACTACAACTAAAATATAATTTGAAAAGTAATCAATATTTCAAATACCTTCAAATTCAAGATTATTTGAAAAAGTATATACAAGGATATCAAACTTTAACCCCAGATCTATTGGAGGAAGCAATATTCGAAAACAAGACTGAATAAAATATTTTCAAATGTTTCCCCCATCTGCGATAAATGTCTAACTCAAAATGCCACTATAGCACATTCCTTTGTCTCTTGTACAAAACTGTATAAATTTTGGAATGAAATTTTTGGAATTTTTACAAAACTATTTAACACAAAATTGAACCCCAATACAGAATTGATTATCTTTGGATCAATGGAAGAGGGAAGTAAACTAACTATATTCCTAGAGGCTTTTTTTAATTATGGTCTAATAACAGCAAAAAAACTTATACTTAAATTTTGGAAAAACGCACATACGCCAACATTCAAAATGTGGATCTCAAACATGTCTGAAACGTTACATCTTGAAGAAATGAGATTCCTCCTACTGGGCAACGTAGACCAATTCTTAAAGATTTGGTCTCCTTTTATCAACTTTTTGCAAGCATATGGTGCAACATAACATAACCTTAGAAATTAAATGGTTTAGAACTGGGTGACGGATGGGCAAAAATATGAGATAGGCAGAGGTGCCAAGTGTCCCGGATTCGCCGTATTTTGTCCCGGCGAAATAACCATATTACGGTGTTCCGGCAGCCAAACATGTTGTTACGGAACACCGCCGCGCCGGTGTTCCTCCCGTGGTGAACGCCGGCGCCATGTGCCCCCGGTTTGCCAGCCCGGCAGCTCGCAGCCACGCCCGGCCCAGAGCCCGGGCGGCGCCGGCCCGCGCGATCAGCGACACGGCGACGTTTCTTGCTGCCAGCCGGCCGCTCGCGGCAGCCCCATCACCGGGCCTCCCCCCCACCCCCACCCCCACCCAGTGCGCAGGCGCAGACCCGCCGGCAACCTTGCCAAGTGCGCATGTGCCGCACCCGCCCGCCGGCAGCCCGCTGATCTGCACCAGTGCGCAGGCGCATAGCCGCCGGCAACAACCCCAAGTGAGTAGTATGTTACTGAGAGAAATGCATTTACCCCCATTTGTTACGGACAAATGGGTTGAACGTTACTGTGAACTAAATTTAGGGTTGGCATCTCTGGATAGGTAGATCTCTCCTAATCTCTCTTTTCCATACTTTTTCCTTTTCTTTCAATCTTTTAACTTCTCATCTCTGTCCTTTATTTTTTTTTGCTTTCTGTTTCTACTCGCTTGTCTATCTATTCCGACACTCTTTATTTCTTTTTTCTCTCACTGTTCTTTTATTATTGAACCAAAAGTATGAAGTTGTACAAGAATGAAAATATGTATTTATGTATTAGGTACTTAAGTACCAGACTATTGTACTTACTTCTAACAAAAATAAACAAAAAAAAAAAAAATAAATAAAAAGGAGTTATGCAGGTCATGTTTTCTACACAGAAGGTGGGGGGTGCATGGGACACATTGCTGATGGTGGTGCTGGAGGCAGATACAACAAAGGCAATCAAGAAAGTTTTGGATAGGTACATGGATATGCCAAGAATGGAGGAATGTGGATTTTGTACAGGCAGGTAAAAGTTGGTCTTGGCGCCATGTTCCACACAGGTACTCTGGAACGGAGAGCCTGTTCCTATGCTATAGTGTTCAATTTTCTACGTTCAATGCTTTTAAACAAGCCCCAAGCCTTCCGTCTTGACACAAATATAATTCCTTGGTTGTGCCAAATATCACGGTTACGAATAGCTTTCCATGAATAAGTGGTAATTTTTTTTTTTTTTTTTTCATTAAAAAATATTTTATTCTGTTCAAAGGGAAACATAAAATCAGGACATTCTGCATACGTGTTTTAGTACACCAAAAAGCATACAACTACAATCAGAATCACTTCACTGATTTTACACCTAAATTGTTATTTAGTAGCCAAAGTTACAAAACCAGCAGCCTGGCATTCTAGACATCATACAATGCAGTGCTCTCTGTTTGAGCTGGCAGCTGAAGAAATATCCAAGTTATTTAGCCACACCAGTGTTATTAATGTAGTGGTAATGTCAGTGAAGTGTCCTCATGAAGAACAAAATGAAGCTCATTATGATTAGCAGGTCAGAATCTAATCCTGCAAAACCTGCTAATCCCAATGCACACTTGCGCAGTCCTTAAAATAAATTATACATTGATCTTGAAATTTAGTGTATATTTTTTTAATGCTATTATTTTTCTGATGAGGGTCTGGTGATGTATATGTTGCGGTAGTCTTTTTGTTCTCATGAGCACCTTCATTGAATGGGATAAATTGTAGTTGAGATCCAACTTTTTTTGTCCATTTTGGTCCTTAATTGTTAGACTGTTGGACTAAGATAAAATTGCAAGCATCTGGAACTGAAAATTGTATTTTGCTGATTTGATAGTTCTGCAGTGCAATATTTAAACTGTCACTAATTTGAATGTATTTTTTATAGCCGTTATTTTACAATCTTTTCCCATTTGGTAGTGTAATTTTCTTTCTCCCCTCCCTGACTCCTGCTGCTCAATGGAATTGGATTATGTGTTTTATTTCCTTGTTGAAATGGCTCATAATTGGAGCCCAGTTGGTAAGTGTGAGTATTCTCATTAAATGCAGTGGATATTGCAGCTTACTCTATACTGCTCATGCGTGGTGTACACATCAGCCCAATATTTGGACTTTTTTCTCCCCCTCTTGGTCCAAGTTCCCAGGATGTTGAGTTCAATTTTAGTGCCTTACTGCAACCCTGAATGACTCGGCACAGATCTGAATTAGAGCCACTGATGTTTGTGGCTTCTATTGTGTAAATAAGTGGTAATTTTAATTAACAAAAGGAGAGAATGTCTCTGATTTTTTTCTAGTTTTGACTGACATTATCAACATTATCAAGGGCGGCTACGGTGGCACAGTGTATACGGTAGAGTTGCTGCCTTACAGCGCCTGCAGTGCATGGGAACCGGGTTCGATCCAGACTACGGGTGCAGCCTGCACGGAGTTTGTACGTTCTCCCCGTGACCGCGTGGGTTTTCTGCAAGATCTTCAGTTTTCTCCCACACTACAAAGATGTTTGCCTTGGTGTCAGTGTAAATTGTCCCTAGTGTGCATAGGATTGTGTTAATGTGCCGGGATCACTTGTTGGTGCAGACTCGGTGGGCCGAAGGGCTGTTTCCGCGCTCTAAACTAAACTGAACTAAACTAAACATGTTCTTTTCTGAGACTGCATGCTAAAACCTGTATGTGCAAATATATACGCAAATCTTCAATTTACAATATTGTTTGTTTAAGAATTAAACACACGTCTGCTGCAACAGCAGGCTGCTTTCTTCTAAATAAATCTCATGTTCCAAAGAGCTGTTAGCAGGTAATTACTTCTCCTGTGAAGAGTAACACATAGTGTTATACAACCAGATAATAGAGTATTGAGTATAGAAGTTGGGAGGTCATGTTGCAGTTGTATAAGACATTGGTGAGACCGAAATTTAGAATATTGTGTTTAGTTCTAGGCACCATCTTGTAGGAGAGATATTGTTAAGCTTGAATGGTTTCAGAAAATATTTATGAGAATGTTGCCAGAACTAGAGGGTGTGAGCTATACGTAGAGGTTGAGTAGGCTGGGTCTCTATTCCATGCAGCGAGGGAGGATGAGGGCAGATCTTATAGAGGTGTACAAAATCATGAGAGGAATAGATCGGGTAGATGCACAGTCTTTTGCCCAGAGAAGGGGAATCAAAGACATAGGTTCAAGATGAAGGGGAGAAGATTTAATAGGAATCCGAGATAGAACTTTTTCACACAAAGGGTGGTGGGTGTATGAAACAAGCTGCCAGAGGAGGTAGTTGAGGTTGGGTGTATCCCATTGTTTAAGAAACAGTTAGACAGGTACATGGATAGGAGGTTTGGAGGGACATAGACCAAGCGCAGGCAAGTGGGACTAGTGTAGCTGGGACATTGTTGGCCGATGTGGGCAAGTTGGGCCAAAGGGCCTGTTTCCACATTGTATCACTCTATGACTCGATGACTATATAACCAATAAAAATGCTGCAAACATAGCAATGCCTCTGTTTACTAAGAGGTTTGGAAAATCTATTAGTATCTAATGACTTAATGGGGATGAACATAGAACATGACACAATCTAATAGATTTTTGATTCAAAAGCAATGTGTTTTTCGGAGCATTGTTTGAAAGCACCATAAACAATATTTTATAATGTACCATTTTAATTTCAATTTATTTTGTGGAAGTTGCAATTTGACTTGTTTTTTTACACTTAATAAAATGTCCAGCTGCTTTTCCAAGAATATCACAGATGTAGAATATCATTTGTTAAGATGTATTAGTTGGAGTGATACTGAGAATCTGCCACAATGCTGAAATCAATTGGCAAGATGGCGCGGCCTGTCCAGTCGCTGTCGTGGCAGCTCCGCAGAAACTGTGCGTAATTTTAACTTTCATGTTCCTTTTTAACTTATTTCTAGGTTCCAACACCCTAGTACTAACAAAGTATGACAGGGAAACTCTCTTAAACCTAAACACTAGTGAAAACGGAGACTTTTTAAACGCTGTAATTACCGTTCCAGCGTGGCCAGCAGAGATCAACAAAGATCCCCGAGGCAACAAAAATTGGAGTGTGGTTCCAAGGAAAACCCGGAAAAAACATTGGGGTAAGCGGGGGGGGGGGGGGGGTGTGATTCGGAATATGCTGAGAGCCCAAGCCTTTTGTCCTCCTCTGCCCAGCATTCTTCTGGCGAATGTCCAGTCCCTGGAAAACAAGCTGGATGACCTCAGGGCGAGTGTCAGATTCCAGTGGGACATAAGGGACTGCAACAACCACTGCCTGACCGAAACATAGTTGACCTCGCTGCTTCCGGATCAGGTAATCTGCCCAACCGAGTCCTTCACTGTCCATCGTGCTGACAGAACAGAAGAATCTGGGAAATCCAAGGGTGGAGGAGTCTGCTTCATGACCAATAACAACTGGTGCAACCCTGGAAATATCAAGATGATTTCCCGTTCCTGTTAGCCGGACCTGGGGCATCTGATGATCGCATGCCGCCCATTCTACCTTCCCCAGGGAGTTCGGCTCAGTGATCGTCACAGCCGTCTACATTCCACCGCATGCGGACACTGCCGTGGCACTAGCGGCCCTACATGATGTGCTGTGTCGACATCAAAACAAGAACCCGGATGCAGCTATGGTGGTGGCTGGAGATTTTCATAAATCAAATCTCAAGAAGGTCATGCCGAACTTCTACCAACACATCACGTGTGCCACCAGGGGGGAAAGGACCAGGCACGTGCCGTGAGTAATTGCTCAGGGTAGGCAGTCAGCCGGCTTTTAAAAAAAAAAATCTTAACCGCGCATGCGCAGATTGTTCCCTTCGTAAAAAATAAAAAATAAGTAACAATTCAATTTTACCAAGGCTTCTCAGTCTCCTTCATTTTCTAATCACTGAATGGGTGGGGGACGGAGGATGAAGGCAGGTGGAGAGATGTTGGGAAAAACAGGAGCACACTGGGACGTTGAATCAGTTGTCATCTTATTGAATGACAATTGGAGGAAGAGTTCCTTTCACAGCGTGTGGAGAGTCTGTGCCAGGGGTTAATGATGCGGGGAGTGCAGGAGTGTTGAAAAGGAGGAGGGTCGGAGATCATGTCAGACTCACTCACCGCTGCCGCAGCGCTCCGGGCACGGAGAGCAGAACTGGCCGCCACTTCCGAGGATAGAAGCAGCTCGGGTGCGAGCGGCCGCCGGGACCCGACAACAGAACCGGCTGCCACTTCAGCGCCTTCTGCCGGCCCGCTCATCTCTGGCATTGCTTTTCATCTGAACATCTCTCACCTACCGCTCGCCGGCTTCGCTCATGTCAACCGCGTCCCGCAAATCCTTAAATTCCCAGCTGAGTAACCTCAACTGGTCCCGTGAGCGCGCTGACGGAATTTAAAGATATGCGGGAAGCCGGCCGGCGAGCGGCAGGTGAGAGATGTTCAGACGGAGACACTGCCAGAGGTGACGGGGACTAGCAGAAGGGGCTGAAGTGGCTGAAGTGGCAGGGTCCTGGCGGCCGCTCAAAGTCAGTCACCCGAGCTGCTTCCTTCCTCGGAAGTGGCGGCCAGTTCTGCTGTCCGTGCCCGGAGTGCTGAGGCAGCCACCCAAGCTAATTCACTCCCCGGCCACAATAAAACCATATAGCAATTACAGCACGGAAACAGGCCATCTCGGCCCTTTTACTCCGTGCCGAACACTTACTCTCACCTAGTCCCATCTACCTGCACTCTGACCTGAGCGTGGCAAGTGGGTTACTGACCCCGAACCTCTCCTTCACAACGCCAGACTCCCCAAACACTGTGAACGGAGCTCTCCCCCCCACCCCGGGAAATACAGTATTTATAAAAATTAAGCACCAAGAAATGCACTTATCACGTTAAGTGCATTCTTGACCCTGTGTTTCCTGAGATACTATTAAAATAATGGCAATCCATATTCGAAAATCCCGCCAAGAAACTCGCGCTGGGCATGCGCAGTATACTGCTGCGCCTGCGCAGTACTGCAAAGGCAGAATTTCTGCTGCTTTCAGCTCCCCTTGAAACTGACGGCTCAGGCAGCGCTGACGGCCCGTGGGCTGCACAGCCCTTCCCGTGTTACAAGCGCTGTGGACGAAAGGCACGGAGAATTATGCCTATCTAAGAGATCCATCTCTTACATAGGCATAATTCTCCCATGCCTTTACTATTTATATTTAATAATTGCCATTTCATAATCTTAGTCAGGGTAGGCAGTGCCTACCTTGCCTACCCTGACGGCACGTGCCTGGAAAGGACATTGGACCACTGCTATACACCGTTCCAGAAGGGCTACAAGGCCGTTTCACTCCCTCCCTTAGAAAAATCTGACCACGCTGCCATTTTCCTGCTGCCGGAGTATAAACAGAGGATAGTTCGGGAAGCGGCAGTGACGAGGGACGTAAAGCGGTGGTCCGACCAGTCAGAGGCCATGCTGCAAGATGCACTGACAGATGTCGACTGGAATATGTTCCAAGCAAGTTCCAGTGACGTCAGTGAGTTTGCGGAAGCAGTCACGGACTTCATCACAACAATAACCGACAACATCGTCCCCATGGTAAGGGTTAGCACCTTTCCAAATCAAAAACCCTGGGCGGACAGGTCCGTTCGTGTTGCCTTGAATGCTCGCAGCGCTGCCTACCACTCAGGCATGGCATCCGGAAATATGGACGTCTACAAGGTGGAGTCCTACCGACTGCGAAGGGCAGTGAAGGAGCAAAAAGGTGGTACAGAGACAAGATGGTGTCACAGATGGAGCAGCAGGACACCAGACACCTGTGGCAGGTGCTACGAACTGTAACCAACTACCGGAGCAGCCCTCCTCAACTGGAAGTGCCGGCACCTCCCTAGCTGATGACCTGAACTCCTTCTACGCTCGTTTCGAGACGGGCAACATCACCCCAGGTCTGCCAGCTAATGACAGCACCGCCAGCGTGCTGGCTATCGAAGCTGAAGGGAGGTCCATCGCTGGGGATGTGCACACATTCTCGTTGTCCGAGCACGACGTGAGGAGGGCTCTGACACGGGTGAACACGAGGAAAGTTGTAGGCCCAGATGGCATCTCGGGGCGAGTACTTAAGTCTTGTGCTACGCAGCTAGCTCCGGTGCTCACTACAATATTCAACCTCTCCCTGGCCACGTCCGTGGTCCCTGCCTGCTTCAAAAGATCCATCATTGTACCTGTACCTAAAAATGCCTCCCCAGCGTGGCCCTCACCTCGGTAGTCATGAAATGCTTTGAGAGGCTGGTCAAGAAACACATCTGCGCCTTCCTCCCTCGCAACATGGACCCACTACAATTCGCAGACCGTCTGAACAGATCCACGGATAATGCGGTCTCCCAGGTGCTGCACATTGATCTCTCTCACCTGGACAGCCAGAAGGGGGGCTATGAGAGGAAGCTGTTCATAGACTTCAGTTCAGCCTTCACGATAGTCCCCACCAGACGTGCTGAGAAGCTGCTGGAACTGGGGATCAACACCCCCCTGTTTGCCTGGGTCCTGGACTTTCTTACCACCAGGCCCCAGGTAGTCAAGATGGGAGGAAATACATCAAAGTCCCTCACCCTGAGCACAGGATCCCCCCAGGGTTGCGTCCTCAGCCCCCTACTGTACTCCCTGTACACACATGACTGTGTGGTTAGGTTCAGCTCCAACTCTATAATCAAGTTTGCTGATGACACTGTGGCGGTGGGCCTGATCACCAAAAAGAATGAGAAGACCTACCGGGAAGAGGTGGCTGATCTGGCACTCTGGTGTCAGGACAACAGCCTCCTCTTGAATATCAAAACAACTAAGGAGCTGATCGTGGACTTTAGGAGGGCACATCATCCGAGGATGTACACACCATTGAAGATAAATGGGGATACTGTGGTTAGGGTGAGCTGGTTTAAATACCTGGGAGTCCACATCTCAGAGGATCTGACATGGACATCACATGCTGCAGAACTGGTGAATAAGGCAAGGCAGCGCCTTTACCACCTCAGGCAATTGAGGAAATTCAGAGTGTCTCTGAGGATCCTCCAGTGCTTCTACTCAGCAGCTGTGGAAAGCATCTTGTCTGGAAACACCACAATTTGGTTTGGGAATTGCTCAGCCCAGGACAAGAAGGCTCTGCAGAAGGTAGTGCGTTGGGCCGAACGCACTGTGGGAACTTCACTCGCCCCTCTGCAGGAACTATACTCCAGACCCAACAAGATCATGGGAGACCCCTTCCACCCCAGCAATGGACTGTTCCAGCTGCTACGGTCACGCAAACGCCTCCGTTGCCATGCTGTGAAAACGGAGAGGATGAGAAGGAGTTTCTTCCCAGAGGCCATTAGGACTGTAAACTCCTATCTCACCAGGGACTAACTTACTGGACCACTTTACTGTTGTGTGGTGTCTTTTTAAAATTGCTGTTTTTCTTTTTTTTCCCTCCCACAAATATGTAATATGTGAACAAGTGATTCTGCTCCATTCTGTTTTGTAGTTTTTTCGCCCAATCCGCAAGCACTGCCACTTTTCATTTCACTGCACATCTCGTATGTGTATGTGACGAATAAACCTGACTTGAATTAAAAGATAGGGAATTCAGTCGGCCCTGGTTGGATTTGGAGTACACTAAATCTCGGCTTTTAATTTCAATGCTCATCACAGAATTAGGCTACTTTCCAGATACAAACAACAAATATATAAGGAACGCAAATTAATTAAAAAAGAACATAACAGTACATATTAAATTGAAGATAGACACAAAAAGCTGGAGTAACTCAGCGGGACAAGCTGCATCTCTGGACAGAAGGAATGTAATAGAAGGGAATAGAAGGGTGATGTTTTGTGTTCAAGACACTTCCTACATTGTTATATATTATAACAATATATATTATATTTTGTCGGTGCCTTTGTGGCAACTATTTTGTGTACTTTATGTTAAAAAACAAAGATTTTCACTCTACCTAGCCAGGTACAAGTGATAATCATCATCATCATCAATTGTTGACATTCCACATGAATACATTTGCTAAGAATTCCAATGTTTCCATTCAAACCCTTAAATAATAATTGGAATTAGTAGTAATACTTTTCTTACATCGGTAAATCTGTTCTCAGCAACATAAAGGATCACACTCAACAAAGTTTCGTTTAAGAAGGGTCCCCACCCGAAATACCACTTGTCCATTCCCTCTACAGATCATAGAAACATAGAAATATAGAAAATAGGTGCAGAAGTAGGCCATTTGGCCCTTCGAGCCAGTAATGCCATTCAATATGATCGTGGCAGATCATCCAAAATCAGTACCCTGTCCCTGCTTTTTCCCCATATCCCCCGATTCGTTAGCCCAAGAGCTAAATTTTCTTTTTTCTCAAGATTCCAGCATCTGCCATTTCTTGTGTCACAAGGTTTATTTATTACATGCCAGAAAATACCTGACACTAAAAGTGATTTTAACACCTTTCTACCAGACAATGAAATTCAGTCCAATGTGGACTCGATACCGGATATTTTGATCATCTGTCATCCATCCATGTCATAGTTAGATGGAGAATCTCAATTGAAACTTTCCATTATTTATTTATAAACTCAAGAACATGTCCCCATCACAGTTTTTGCTTCCATTTTAAACCTGCAATCCAGTTTTCCTTTCTTCTCTCTGTCCATTTCCTTTGTTAGTTGACAAGGGGGGTGGATAGCGTAAGGTAGCTGCAAAAATAATGACTAGTATTAACATATTTTGGAAAATTCTTTGAAATAGCAATGAGGTGAATGAACCCTTCATTTATTTTTACCAGGATGGTGAAGGATGAGTATTTGCTTCCAGCCTCTTTCCCCTAATGTACCAAGAGATCTTTTTTATCCACTGTACCTGAACAAACATTGCATTAACATATCCCTCAAGAGACCATACCACAGTCAATGCAATGCACACCAGGCCTGTTCCACTGTGCTGGACTAGATTATGTCCTTGATTCTCCTGTAGATTTAAACATAATGTTCCGGGGTTAATGTGATCCTGTTGAAGGACAGCGATAAAAAACTGTAAAATAGTTCAAGTGTTCAAGTTCAAGTGCGTTTATTGTCATGTGTCCCTGATAGGACTGAAATTCTTGCTTTGCTTCAGCACAACAGAACATAGTAGGCATTGACTACAAAACAGATCAGTGTGTCCATATACCATTATATACGTAAATACACACATGAATAAATAAACTGATAAAGTGCAAATAACAGACAATGAATTATTAATGTTCAGAGTTTTGTCCGAGCCAGGTTTAATAACCTGATGGCTGTGGGGAAGTAGCTATTCCTGAACCTGGTCGTTACAGTCCTCAGGCTCCTGTACCTTCTACCTGAAGGCAGCAGGGAGATGAGTGTGTGGCCAGGATGGTGTGGGTCCTTGATGATGCTGCCAGCCTTTTTGAGGCAGCGACTGCGATAAATCCCCTTGATGGAAGGAAGGTCAGAGCCGATGATGGACTGGGCAGTGTTTACTACTTTTTGTAGTCTTTTCCTCTCCAGGGTGCTCAAGTTGCTGAACCAAGCCACGATGCAACCGGTCAGCAAGCTCTCTACTGTGCACCTGTAGAAGTTAGAGAGAGTGTTGTTCCATGAAAAAATAACTTTCATCCTTGATTATATGTACTGAATGCTATTTGTTTAGAATCAACACTCCAGTGCAAAGCACATACCAACATGACCAACATGAACTAATAGCAACAATTTCACATTGTATTTCAATGGTATTGTGGTAGGACAGTTTGTAGGAAATAAAGGGAAATATGAGTAGGCTAAGCAATTCTGTCTGTGAGAGTCTGAATCTCGTGGGATGAGTGTTAAATATAGACCCATTACAGGCGCCATGGCGGCACAGCAGAAGAGCTGCTGCCATTACAGCGCTTGCAGTACCAGAGACCTGGGTTCAATCCCGACTACAGGTGCTATTTGTATGGAGTTCGTACGTTCTCCCCATGACCTGCATGGGTTTTCTCCGAGATTTTCGGTTTCCTCCCACACTCCAAAGACGTACAGCTATGTAGGTAAAGTGGCTTGGTATAAGTGTAAATTGTCCCTAGTGAGTGTAGGATTGTGTTAATGTGTGGGGATCGCTGGTTGATGCAGATTCGGCGGGCCGAAGGCCTGTTTCCGCACTGTATCTTTAAAATTAAATCAAAATTAGAGTATCCATAATAGTGTAATTCACACTTTGCCATTTTGTTACAGGATATGGAATCAATGATAGTGCCCTCATGAAGACCGTTGTAAGTTAAGGGCCTGTCCCAGCAGTACGCAACTTCATGCGATGAGCGCGACCTAACATGGTCGCTTGAGCCGTCCGGCGTCGCGGGGCTGGTCTCACTTCGATCGCCGGAGCCACGTGGAGTTGTGCGGAGCTGGTCCCGACATCGCGCGGAGCTCCGAAAAACCGACACTGTTCAAAAATCCCGCGCGGCAAAATCCTGTTGGCCGCAGCCGCATCGAGGACGTGAGTAACATCTTGACGTTGTGCGTCTTCCGCATGGCATTGCGTGATGACGTCACTGCCCGACGCCATGCGTCACGCATTATTAGTCGCCCCGTCTTTACCGCGACACATAAAAAGCGCCCGCGTTTCTTGCAACGGAGTTCTTCCCAGCTGCATCGAACTCCAGAGAACATGAGGAGAACAAGGAACCCCAGGATCATGTTTGTTTGCACTAAATAAAGGAATTGATTCTTATAAAATCATGGATCTTTGTCTTTATCGGAGATAACCTCACACACAACTTGATTATTAAACTTCAGTGTAACCTTTTCGTGTAGTGGGAAAAGCAGTTGTTAATCATGGAGTTGATCTCTCATATGGAAACCACGTCTAATATGGAATGCATCTCACATATATAAATCCACGCTAAATTAGATAAATGAAACACACACAGGCATTGAAGACATCATGTGAAGCAGAAAAATGCATTTATCTGATTTATCAGACTGATTCCTGGGATGTCAGGACTGTCTTATGAAGAAAGACTGGATAGACTCGGTTTATACTCTCTGGAATTTAGGAGATTGAGAGGGGATCTTATAGAAACTTACAAAATTCTTAAGGGGTTGGACAGGCTAGATGCAGGAAGATTGTTCCCGATGTTGGGGAAGTCCAGGACCAGGGGTCACAGCTTAAGGATAAGGGGGAAATCCTTTAAGACCGAGATGAGAAATACTTTTTTCACACAGAGAGTGGTGAGTCTCTGGAACTCTCTGCCACAGAGGGTAGTTGAGGCCAGTTCATTGGCTATATTTAAGAGTGAGTTGGATGTGGCCCTTGTGGCTAAGGGGATCAGAGGGTATGGAGAGAAGGCAGGTACGGGATACTGAGTTGGATGATCAGCCATGATCATATTGAATGGCGGTGCAGGCTCGAAGGGCTGAATGGCCTACTCCTGCACCTAATTTCTATGTTTCTATGTTTCTATGTTTCTATGTTTCTATGTTTCTATCTGCTTTTAAAATTATGACATTTCAAAGAAAGTACAATGTGCGATGTGTGAGATATTATTATTATCACAGTATTACTCATTACTCATTTCACATACAAAAACCTTCCATTAACGTACATAGATCCTCCTTTTATTAGATCAGTTTCTGCAGTGGTGGTCCTCTGTGGTGTGGGATGTTTGCTTTTGATCCTCGCCACATATTGTTCTGCCAGGGTACACTGCCTCGCTTGGAGTTGTAGTAAGCACAGAGATGGTCCCTCTGCTCCTTTGCTCTTTTGTTGCTGGTGTTTCCTTACAATGCACCTAGTGCCACCATCGGTGCAGCCTGTCTTGCATCTCTCCAAGAACCTGGTGTGACTTCTCCTGTCTGTTTGTCCATCGTGTCACCCTCCACCATGGCTGCTGCTGCACCTCTGGTGCGGATCAGGTTGTGGAGGACGCGTGCCGCGTAGACAATGGTCTGTACATTCTTGGTCTCCTGCTCCACTGTAGTCAGCAGGAATCTGAATCTGCTAGCAAGGACACCAAAAGCATTTTTCACGACCCTCCTAGCCCTGGACAGCCTGTAATTAAAGATCCTTTGCTCCCTAGACATCTGCCTGTGAGGGTACGGCTTCATCATCCACGGCCTGAGTGCGAAGGCATCATCGCCAACCAATGCGTAGGGGATGTCAGGATTGTCTTCTCCCGGTAGAGGTACTGGATCAGGAAGGCCTGCTCTCCCTTCTTCCAGTGCTTGCCCAAGGGAGGATTCTCTCCAGATCCCTCCATCTGCGGCACTGCCAGGTGTGCCCACATTCACAAACAGGAAGTTGTAGTTTGCATCGACCACAGCTAACAGCACAATGGAATGGAACTTCTTGTAGTTAAGGTACATAGAACCTCCCCTGGGTGGACACCGGATGGCCACATGCTTCCCTTCAACTGCCCCACATGTGTGCAGGAAGTTCCATCTGGTTTGAAAGCCATGCATCACTATCCTCCACTCGTCAGGCGTACTAGGGCAGTCAATCATTTCTTCATATGCGTTGTTGATGGCATCACAGGTCTCTCGGACGACCTTGCTGATGGTGTTGTGAGCCACACGGAAGTTGTACGAGAGGCTCTTGTAGGAATCCCCTGACGCAAGGTAGCGGTGGGTGATGGCTAGGCGCAGGCCTGGTTCCAGTGACTTCCGCATGACGGTGTCTCTTTTCTGCAGAAGAGGTCCGACTCGTGTCTTTAGCTCCTGAAACAGGTCAGGGGGTAACCTGGTGAAATTTCTAAAGGCAGCCTCATCTTTCTGCTGCAGATCAGTCACCATGTTCTCATACTGGCCCAAAGTGGGTCTCATCCGGAACAAAGACCTCACCCACAAAGACCTCTTCCTGGGTTTCTTCATAGCCTTCCTTGTTGAACTCCTTGTTGAACTCCTGCCCAGCTGACCTGCCAGCATGACGGCTGCTGCTAACAGAAGCCTCTCTTGCGGTTGCAGCAATGAAATCTGTATCTGTTTCTGTGTCTCTTCCATGATGATCATGGAATAGCAAGCAGCCTGCAGCCCCATTTATATGAGGAAAAATGACGTCACGCGCAACCTTCCCTCGGACTTCGCACGAACTTCGCGTCAGCTCGCTCGGGGATCGCCCAACCTCCATGCGACCCCCGCTTCCGATTTTGTCGGGCTAGTCGCATACAGTTGCATGCTGGTGAGACAGAGCCTTTAAGTGTCTCAGTGATATCATCAAAGGTTTGTAATAAACATAAATCTATGCAGCACAGGAACAGGCCCATCTTTATATTAGCAGTATCCATTGCAATGGTGAGATGAGTGCAAGAAACTATTGAAACTTTGTGCGGGCAGTGTTAAAATTGTTTCACAATTGCGTTTTCTAAAAAAAAAGAAAGAATGTTGAATACTTGCTGCTCTTATGACTGAAGAAGGTTCCAAGACTCCTTTGAGATAAGCACTGTGATAATAGTGTAAACGCTGATGCTGGAATGATGGTTTGAATATTTCCAGCATTTTCAATTTCCATTTCAGAATTCCAGTATTCACAGAAATTCACCAGAGTCATCGAGCTATAAGTGTGGAAACAGGCCTTTCAGCTCAACTTATCCACGTCAACAAAATTGCTTAATCCAGCTAGTTCCACTTGCCTGTGCCTGTCCAATATCTTTCCAAAAAAGGACCAAAATCCTGCTATAACTCAGCAGGTCAAGCAGCATCACTGGAGAACATGGATAGGTGATGTTTCAGGGCAGGATCCTACTTCTGACTGACATTCCAGACCCAGTTCCAGGCCAGGGGCCTCAACATTGCCAGCTCCAACCACATCATGTGGACTGACTCCCCTACTGACTCTCCTGGGTCCTACTGCTGCCCCCTTCCAATTGGGAATCTCAGCAAGAACCCGGACCAACTGCAATTTACCTACCACAAGATAGGCAAACGGAGATTGCAATCTCGTTGGCTCTCCACTTTGCATTGACCCACTTGAACCATGAAAACACATACTGTTGTTAATAGATTAGATTAGTTTAGATTAGATTAGATTTTATTACTATGTCATTCGAACCTCAGAGAGCCTCAAACGAAACTCCGTTTCTACAGTCATACAAACAAAACAATTCCTACAAAACATACAAAAATTAAATTTACACAAACATCCATCACAGTGAATCTCCTCTTCAGTGTGATGGAAGGCAAAGTCCTCTCTCTCCCCCGCACCATTTCTCTCCCGATGTTGAAGCCCCCGGCGGGCGATGTTAAGTCCCGCGGCCATTGAGGTCGCGCTGGCGATGTACGGCCCCGCTCTAGGCCCAAAAGTCACAAAGTTGGAGCCCCGGCGGGCACTGGAATGTCCCGCGGCCATTAAAGCCCTGCTCCGGGTCGTTCCAACCCCCGCGACACGGGCTGGAGAAGTTATGATGTGGGAGCTCCGAAAAGCGGTCTCCCATCAGGACCCGTGAGCTTCCGATATCCCGACAGTCCACCGGCAGTAATCTGCAGCTGGAGCTGGAGCTGGAGCTCCAGAGTCGGGCCACAGCTAGAGCTGCAGCTGGAGCCCCAGCAGCGAGCCACCACCACTCCCCACGCTCCGAGGCTGGCCAGCCTCACGATGGTAAGTCCGCAGCTCCGCAGGCTCCGTGACTGGAGCCCCCAGGTCGTCCCGGTCGGAGGCCGCTCCACAGTACTAGGCCCCAACGACAACGGAGACCCGACAGGGAAAAGTCGGGTCTCCCGTGCAGGGAAGAGATTTTTAAAGTTTCCCCCTCCCCTCCCCACCCCCCACATATACACAGTTAGAAACAGTACAAAAAAGACACAAACAACTACATTCAACTAGACAAAAAAAAAAGACAGACAGGCTGTAGGGCCCGCTGCAACATGAGTCGCGCCGCTGCAATTGTAATAGACTACAACATGGCATTCAATACCATCATCTTCTCCAAGTTTGTTCCCAAACTCAGGGAACTGGGTCACTGCGCATCCCTTTGCAACTGGATCCTCAACTTTCTCATCAACTGACGCAATTGGTACAAATTAGCAGTAACACCCACCTCGATAGCTATCAGCACAGGAGCACTTCAAGGCTGTATGCACAGCCCACTGCTCTACTACAAGATACAAGATACATTTATTTCTCACATGTACCAGTTGGCACAGTGAAATGTGATCACTATACAGCCATACAATAAAATAAAGAACACAACACACGATAGAGTTCAACATAAAACATCCCCCCACTGCAGAATCAAAAGTTTCCCACTGTGAGGGAAGGCACCAAAGTCAATCCTCTTCCTCTGATATTCTTGATGTTCACCCGTGGTCGGGGCCTCCGGATCCCTCCGCAGTCGCCGCTATGGGCAGCCCACCGCTCAGGCCCGCTCACCGGGATGTTGGAACTCCGCCGTTGGAACGGGAGGCCAACATCAGCGGCTTAGACCTCCGAATCGGCCGCTTCCTGCCAGAGTCCACAGCTCCCGACGTCCCCAGGCCGCGCCGGGTGGAGATTCAAGCTGGTGGCCCTCGGCAAAGGGCCCCAGGGACTCCGCGATGTCGGTCAGCGTCGCCTGCGCTGGGACCTCCATGAACCAGAGCCCCGTGATGTCGATGCTGCAGGCCCAACGCTCCGGAGCTCCAAACGGAGAAGCAGGTAGGTATCGCCCGCTCTGCGGTGAATCCAGCGCCGCACCGCCGCTGCTGAAGCTCTGGGCCGGTCCCCAGTCTCAGGTACGAAAGGCCGCTCCAATCCTGCTGGTAGGCCACGAGGTGCGGGGCGAGGACTCGACTCGGAGAAATAGTCGCATCCTCGCCAGGAAGCGACAGGGAAACAGTTTCCCCCTTACCCTGCCCCCCTCCCCCACATAGAAAAACTAAAGAATCCCCAAAACAAAGAGCTTAGCCAAACTAAAATAAAAAAAAGTTAGGATAAAAAACGAACAGATTGTAGGCAGAGGTGCCTTCAATACAGCGCCCCAGTGGTACTCACTCTATACCCATAACTGTGTGGCCGACACAGTTTCAAATTCATTTTTAATTTGCTGACAAGGGGAAGGCCGAGAATCCACAAACCCGTCTTCATCGACAGTTCAGTGGTGGAGAGAGTCACCAACTTCAAGTTTCACGGTGTGCATTACTGTGAATATCTGTTGATGCAGCACATTGATGCAATCGTAAGGAAATCCATCAACGCCACTACTTTCATAAAAGATTGAGGAGATTCAGTGTGTCCATGAACACCCCTTGAACATCTACAGGTCCATGGTAGAGAGCATATTGACTGGTTGAATTAATGTCTAGTTCGCCAACTTGAACGTTCAAGAATGAAGGAGATTACAAAAGTGGTGAACATTGCCCAGTCCATCATGGGTACTAACCTTCCCACCATCGAAGGGATCTACAGGAGGTGATGCCTCAAAATAGCAAACGGCATCATCAAGGACCCCCCTCATTTCAGCTTCCTGCTTTCAGGAAGAAAGTATAGGAGCCTGAAAACTGTGACCTCCTGGTTCAGGATCGGCTCCTTCCCAAATCCATCAGGCCTTCCACCACCATTCGAATTATGAACTGCTTTGGTTGCACTAGGGACTTTGTTTTTTTGTTTTGTTTTTGCACTTATATTAGGTGTTATATTATATTTAATAGATTATTTATTGAACTTAAATTTAAAAAAAAGTGTTATCTATTAAGTACAGACCGGTTACGCTGCTGCAAGTTAGAATTTTGCTAATTTAATCAAATTTACATCTCTCTTTTATTCTATTCTATGGAACTAGATTTGATAAAATGAATAACTAGAAATCAATAATGGAGAATATAATCAACATTGTATGATTCATTTTGAATTGTGTAATTTGACAACAGTTTAATTTTAATGGTTCCTTACTGCATTAAATTGTATAAAATGCATTTGGGTTTGGCTTGTGGCATTTGCATTTCCAGTTCCTACCACGAGTTTGGTTCTGGCTATCACAAGGTATATTTGACCCATTTTATTTGCAGAAAACATCCAAAACATGCTTTTGATCATTGATTTTTGTTGAATTAAGTGCAGGTTATTTTAAATTTGAGCTTTGTTAGATTCTTAATATTTTACTTGCTTTTCTATTTTAAATCGATCAAGCAACTGGAATTATTATTCTTCAGTAATGCATTAATTGTGACACTTGAACTGTGGGGCAAGAATAGGCAGCAGAACTCAACCTAGAAATGTTATTACAGGTAAAAACATAATAACTGCAGCACATAATCGTCTCTGATATGACCATATGATTTGTATGCCCGACACCAGAAGCTGGAGTAACTTAGCGGATCAGACAGCATCTCTGGAGAAAAGGGATAGGTGATGTTTTGGGTCGAGACCCTTCTTCAGACATTCTACTATATAATTCAGATATTCGACTCTGAACTTTGTCACAGTTAGAGGTTACTGGGTGAACAGGGGAAAAGACTTAAAAAATTTTTGGACTTTCTGAAACTCTCTTTGATGAAATGTTCAGGGCTTCAGGAGAGTCAGTTTACTTGGGCTTCTACTCAGTCACTTGCTTACTGATGAAAATTACAGAAGAAGCAGCCAGGACCTTCCACGATATTGGATATCGTGTGTCCAGGCAACTCCACCAGTTACCACAACAGATGCACAGAGGATAGAGAACAAAAGTCAAGGACTTTGAGGACTTTTGTGGACTTTGTTGTTGTGCGCCATTGTGTATCACCGTCAAGGAAAATACATGGTATAACTCACGTAAGCATTATGAAATATGACAGAATTTCTATTCCTGCATTGAGATGAATGAGTCACTGCTGTCCTAGACTTCATGAGTAAGCGTGGCACAATAGTGCAGGGGCCAGCACAATGACACAGCGGTAGAGTTGCTGCCTTACAGTGTCAGAGACCCGGGTTCGATCCTGACTATGCCTGCTGTCTGTACGGACTTTGTATGTTCTCCCAGTGACCGCGTGGGTTTTCTCCGGGTGCTCCGGTTTCCTCCCACACTCCAAACGACGTGCGGTTTGCAGGCTAGTTGGCTTCTGTAACTTGTCTTTAGTGTATAGGATCTATAGGATAGAACTGGTGAATGGGTGAGCGTTGGTCGGCCCAGACCTGGTGGGCAGAAGGGCCTGTTTCCACGTTGTAATTCTAAACTAAGTGTGTAGAGGACTGTGTACCGAAAAGATGATGCAGTGTTCCCCAACCAGAAACCATGGATAAACCGTGGGGCCTGCTCCCAGGTGAAATCAAAGTCTGCAGTGTTCAGGTCAAACAATCCCGAGTAGTACAAGCAATCTATCTATGACCATTGCAAAGCCATTAAGGATGCCAAGAATGAATTCTAGAGCAAGCTGGAGTCTCAAGGTAATAACACGGATACCCGAATATTGTGCCAAGGCTTGCACATTATATTGGGCTACAAAGTGAAGTAGTATTGTCGGGCAGTATCGACAACAATGAATCTCTCCCGGATGGACTCAATGTCCACTTTGAAGGTCAGTGGAGGAATGTCTCCAGCCAGTCTTGGGTGCACTTGTACCAATGTTTACTGTGGAAGACATAAGAGCTGATTTCTTGAGAACGAAATCTTGTGGCCGCGTACTCGCAACCTCTGTGGATCAGCAGACAGAGGTATTTTCCATTATCCTTAAACTCTCACTACTCCATTCTGAAGTCCCCAATCTGCTTCAAAATAACTGCTATTATTCCGGTGCCAAAGAAGAGTAAGCTAACATGCCTTAAAGACTACTGTCTGATGGCTCTGACATCCACCATCATGAAGTGCTTCATCAAGTGCATCATGAAGACTAGTGATGGCGTACATTACGTCCAGCCTCCCAGCCAGCCTTGATCTACTGCAGTTTGCTTACCTTTGCAACAGGTCTACAGCGGATGCCATCTTACTGGCTCTAAACTCAGGAACTCCTAGACAACAAGGCCTCATACGTTAGACTCCTATTTATTGACTATTGCTCCAACATCAGCACCATAATCCCATTCAAAATCATCCCCAAACTCCTGGACCTAAGGATCACCACCACCCTTCTGCCCACTGGATCCTCAAGTTTTGGATCCTCAAGTTTCTGACGCACAGACCACAATCAGTGAGGATGAGTGACCACACCTCCTCCACAATAATTCTCAACACTGGTGCCTGCTCAGTCCCCTCCTATATTCCTGATACACGCAAGTGTGCAGCCAGATCCACTTTAACTCCAATTTACATGCTCCAATCAGCATCAATGGTGCTGAAAAACAATAGTTGAGAGCGTTGTTCAGCATGTCTCCAATGACTTTGACAACTTTCTGCAGAAGCACCATCGAAAGCACACTGTCAGGATAGATCACAGATTGGCTTGCCCAAGACTGCAAAAAATTGCAGAGATCTGGATACAGCCCAGTTCACAGACCAGACTTCCCACCACTGACTACATGTACACTTCACGCTGCCTTGGAAAGGCAGCCAACATAATCTGCCTATCAGGCAGAAGGTACAGAAGCTGGAAAATGCACCCCATCAGACCCCTGAACAGTTTCTTCCTCTTTGTTTTTTCCTCTTTGTTTCTTCCTCTTTGCTTTTGAATGGTCCTTCTGTAAACTAGGGTAACGTTCGATTCACCTCTCTCCCATTACAAACATTGGACCTTGTCTCTGGAACTGGTGTGCCACAATGCAGGGAACTCTATTCTGCACTCCGTACCTTCCGCTTAGCTGAACGTATTGTACTTGCGTTTGACTTGAGTGTATTTATGTAAGGTATTATCTGATCCAATTGGATAGCATGCAAAAGCTTTTCACTGTACATTGAACAATAGGTCCTAAACCTAAACTAGATGTAACATTAAATTTTGTGCTGAATTATCTCTTCATGTCTTGAGAATGGGCTAGCTGCAATATCCAGCTAACTCAGGAAGACAAGAAACTGAAATGACTGCTTATTTTTTAATAAATTAAGTTTTATTGGTAAAAATCTCTGACTTCTTACGAAACAACTGAAATGCAGCTTTGTGGAACTGTTTTTTAATGAGTGAAGTAAATGGACCAAGTTATTTCACTCAGTGGGATTATGTTCTGCTTTTTCTTGCGAGCAAATTGGATAGTTAACATGCTGGAAGTCAGAAGGGGTTACATTAAAAGCTGTGAATACAAATGAATGTTGGTGTTACCGGAATTTCCCCCTCAAGCCATTCTAAACATATACAGTTGCTTGCAAAAGTATTCATGCCCCTTGAACTTTTCCACATTTTCCTTCCACTTCACAATTATGCGCCACTTTGTGTTGGTCTATCACATAAAATCCCAATAAAATACATTTACGTTTGTGGTTGTAACGTGACAAAATGTGGAAAAGTTCAAGGGGTATGAAAACTTTTGCAAGCCACTGTATCTCAACAATGGCAGAGTTTTTCAGTAGTCTCATTTAACCAATGTCACAAGCGGAAATCTTGGCGGGGGCAGATAGTTTGACCTTGATTGAGACTCTCCATGAGATCTCTGAAATTGAAGCTTTCAAAAGAACTGAAATTGATTTAAGTGAAGAAAAAGACAGTAATGTGAATAAGTATTTCTCACATTTGTCATTTGCAAGCCTATTGATTAAAGCCATGCTATTTCATGCAGCTGCAGTATGGAAAGGTTTGGAGAAAACCTATTTTAAGATTGCGATTGAACTGTACAAAAACCTTCAAAGAAAGTGACTTTCCGTGAAGTTTGCTGAACAGGTATATTTTAAATTACAAGCCATTGCTTTCAAGCTCTGCGGGAAGGTGCTGCAGTCCTTTTGGTAACAGTGGAGGTCTAAGATGATCAGGAAAAGCCATGCAACTGGATTTCTAATTTGGTAATCTTTAAAAGAACCCAAGTTTGAACTCATAAGTTCAGAGTTGTACAGCACAGAAACTGGCTTTTAGGCCAAACTTGGCCATTCCAACCAAGATGCCAACTAAGCTAATCCCATTTGCCTGTATTTAGCCTAACCTAAGATTTGTATAACTGTAACATAATGTCCCAACTCCAATGTCTCAACAGATCTTCACCACTCTCTCTATTTGTGTTGTCACTGTCAGAGAACTATGTACTAGTAACCCAAGGTCTCGCAGCTCAATAACACTCTTCAGGACCTAACATTCACTGTGGATGTTCGGCTGTAGTTTAATTTCCAAACATGTTTCACTTCATACTTGTCCTTCAGCCAATTCCTTCCCCACTTCCCAGTTGATCTAGTTCCTGTTGTAACCTTCAACAACCTTCCTCATTGTCCACACTGCCAGCAAATTTAGTGCCACCTGCAAACGTATTAATCATGCCACCTATATTATTTTCTAAATCATTAATACATTTGAGGAATGATAAAGGAGCCAGACCAATCCTATTGTATAGAACTGGTTGTGAGTCTGCAAAGCAACATCATCTGCTGTCTTTTGCCTCCCACCACCAAGCCAATTTTGTATCCAATATGCTATCTCATCATGGATCCCATGTATTCTGATCTTCAGGACCAGGGTTATTCCATTCAGTCCGCAAGTGTGACACAGAATGTAACATATATTGAGTATATTAAGTGTACCAGGTGATATCATTTATTATCCATTGTTGTGTCAACTGCTGCAGTTACTTGAGTGTTGTTTCCCTTTGATAATGGCTAGAAACTCCATCTTTTCATTTAGCTTACTGAGCAGCAGTGTGGGAGAACTTGTTGATGCTACATTAGCACCATACCTGGGATATCATTACTGAAGGAGTGAGTTCACTAATTATGAATAAGGGGAAATAGAATGAGGTTCCCTTGCTAGAGAGATAAAATGGAAAGCAGTGGAATAGCTTGTATTTTGGAGATCTCGCAAAACATGAGAAATTACAGCTGATTCTTTGCCTGGCAGAGAAGTTCCTAGAGAACAAATAACTTGTGGAGATCAGGAGCACACAGCTGAACGTAAAAATATGGAGCTGTGCCGGTTAAATGAGGTGGCTGGCTGGCACGGATGGAAAAGTATTGCATATTGGCTGGGTGGAGATTTGTAGCTTTAGAGATTTCAGTGCAGTATGAATGCCATTTCATTGTGGCATCGTTGGGTACAAGGAGTCATCAGAGCGCCAAGCCCATTACTTGTGGTTTGATTCCGTATGTCCTTAAGCCACAAGGTGCATGTAGAAAGATCTGTGTAAGTTAGGAAAGAGCAGGGCGTTCATGAAGTTTCAATACAGTGATTAGACAGCTCCATTAATGATGATTTCCAATGCAAAAAAAAGACAGTGGGACTTGGGAGATTTATGGCTCACTTGATACTCATTTAATTGTAAAGAGATCCCAATCAGATCCCACTAATGGATCCAGCGACTAGTTAGCACTTGGTCAGCGATGATGCATCCTGTGAGTGAGTGGATTCCTTAGATGAATCCTTACTTTGATGATAGATACAAAATGCTGGAGTTAAGGGGCTGTCCCACTGCGGCGACCTAATCCGTGAGTTAAGAAGAGTCCCTTCGACCTTCAAGCTCGAGGGCACCCGCCTGGAAAACCTCGAGCTGGATCGACCGTCCGAGTTGAAACTGCGAGCTGGATCGACCGACCGCACACACACAAACACATCACAAAGGCTGGGGCCAGGCAAAGCAAGGGAGCGCTCTGAAATTCACACCCGCAATGAAGAGTAAGATGAACGGCTGCCACAGTGTATGGTAAGTCCTTTGGAGAGCGCGGGGGGGAGAGAAGGGGAGAGAAGGGGAGAAAAGGTGGGGAGAAGGGGGGGGGGTGGGAGAAGGAGTGGAGACACTTTTAAGAAGTATAATAAAGTTTAGTGGGCATTTTGCCTACCGGTCAGTTTTCCCAGGTCCTGAAAACTCCAATGAGCCAATCAAAATGCCCGGTCAGCGAAGGAGATTACCTAAGGCTTCCCTTGACTGCCTGCAACTAAATAGCAACCCCACTCTATTGCACCACGAGTCAAAAAGAACCATGCCGACCAAATTTTATTAGTGGAACATTTTTCAACGTGCTGAAAAAATTTCTGTGACCTCGCTGAGGCCACTATTATTCGAGAACTTCCCTCGAGCATGAAGGAGAGTTCCAGTGACCTCATAGTACCTCCTAGGACCTGGTGTAGACCATGCTGCGAGTTTGAGTCGAGGTCAAACTCGTCTAAACTTGCAGATTATGGACAGCCCCTTAACTCAGCGGGACAGGCAGCATCTCTGGAGAGAAGGAATGGGTGACGTTTCAGGTCGAGACCCTTCTTCAGACTTACTTTGATGAGACGTGTATTGTTATCCTTAACATGATGAACATGGAGGAAAGCAAAAATGCATACGAGTCAATAAATGTAAAATAAATGCTTCATCGTTGTAATTAAGAAAATTATGTATCACGGTGGTTAAGTAAAGAAAATATTACTGAATTCAATATGAGTTTTGATTCAGAAATATTTCATGCTCGCACAGGGTCAAATTTCCTTTGAAAATCTCGTAATTTATATAGCCCCTTGTTAGATCTCATCAGCATAATCTGTATTAGGCCATCCATAGCCCATTTAGACTTTAGAGATACAGCGTGGAAACGCCTTGGTCCACTGAGTTCTCACTGGCCAGCGATCACCCTATACACCAGCACTATCCTACACACACTCGGGAGAATTTACAATTTTGCAGAAGCCAACTAACCTACAAACCTGTATGTTTTTGGAATGTGGGATGAAACCGGAGCACCTGGAGAAATCCCACGCGATCACAGAGAGAATTTACAAACTCCATACAGACAGCACCGGTAGTCAGGATCGAATCTGGTTCTCTGGCGCTGAAAAGCGGCAACTCTATCAATGCGCCACTTTGCCACCCACTGTTCTCCTTTTTATTTGGGATTCTTTTCTTCTCCAAAGAATGGCACTCCTAAAAGTATGTAGGATATGTGGATTTTTGATGGAGGCTGTGGATTTGATGTACTAGTGAGATGTATCATGAAAGTTATTGATATACCTTTCAGGATGTATTTGTTGAAGTAATCAGTCTGGATATGGGTTGCAAATGGAATAGGAGAATAAATGGATGGGTAGCAGTTAAAGATGCATTGGGATGCAGTTCTGAGTAATAAGCTCAGTATTAAGTATTAAGTGATGTGAAGGAGTTGCTTGACAGAACGTCGAGGTTAGGTTATGTGCATTGATGACACCATTGTTTTTGTTTCTTGTAGTTGAGAATGAGATTTGATTTATGCTCCTTGAAGCATTAGTTATATGTGAGGCATTCCTGAAAAGTTGCAGCCCTTCAATTCCGCTCAATGCACCATCTCGTCAACACATATACAGGTATTCCCGACCCTCTCTGCAATGAGCATTTAAATGACGCAGTTGAAATTGTGGATTCACATGCAGTGTAGATGCAGTCGCTAAAGGTGATGATTGAAAGGACTGCTCTCTTCCAATTCACTCTTCATGACCTGACAGCTCATGTGGTGTCTCTGAGTTAACATTGAATCTAAAATATCAACTTTGGCAGAGCTGACATTTATCAAATCTGAAAGTCAATATTTAAATCCAACTCAAGTGCAGTTCGAAGTGAACCCTATTCTGCTAACAGTGCTAATTTCATATGAGATATGAATCCAAGGCACTGACTGACAATTCAGGCCCTACAAACAATCACCTTGTATTCTTTAAGGAGAACTGCTAAGGTGCTTATGGCCTCAAGATGCATCACCAGAAATGTGTTATCTTGATATTTATAAATTGGCTCTTTGTAAAACGTTGCTTTAAATTAATTGCATTATCTCCTGACAATACCACAGCGTCTGCCAAATAATTACAGGCTGTAAAGTAGTTTGAGAGTACGTGGAAAATTCGGAATATATTAAGATCTTTTTTTAGCTATTTCTGTCTGTAAATCTGCAGAAAATTGAATAATATGGATACTGTGATTAGTGCGAAATGAATGGATTCAATAATTATTCTAAATGAAGTAATTATTGGGCATCTGAGCACTGAATGTAGCTTCAGTTATTTGAATGGTATCTATTGGGTAGGCGAAAAATCTCTTTGCCTGAGGAATATTAGGCTTACCTTGTGAAAGGGAAACATTCTTAGTCACCAAATTGCTGATATGTTTGAGGATAGTATTATGGAGATATGGATGTTTATCTAAGGTCCACCACAATAGCATAGTAGTGATGTAACTCCATTGTTAATCTGAGTTAATAACCCAGAGACAATAGTTCAACTCCTGCAGCTATAAAGTTAAAATTGTATTTCTCAGACTAATATAGTGCACTCAGTAATACTGATTAGGTAACAACTCACTTGTCATTAAGCCAATCCAGTCCAGTAAACTTCTTCAGGGAACTCACAGAGAGATGCAGCATGGAAACTAGCCCTTTGGCCCACGAGTCCAAGCCCACTACCAACCACCCATTTGCATTATTCATATATTGCCATCAATTCCCCTGCAGATTTCACTCAGCTATGTAGCAGAGGCAATTTACAGGAACCAATTACCCAAGAAATCAGCAGAAACTACAGCACCCCAGAAGAAACCCATGTGGTCATACAGAGTCACAGAAACCTACACTACAGAACCTAGCCCTTACAGCCCATCTCATCCATGTCACCCATGATGCATAATCCCATTTGCCTACATTAGGCCTGTATCCCTCTGAACCTTTTCTAAGTACCTGTCCACATATTTTTTAAACATTGTACTTGTATCTTCCTCCAGCACCCCTTCAGTCAACTTCTTCGAAATATTCATCAGCATCTGTGTTAAAAGATCTTTAAATTACTCCCTGTTTACTTTATACACATGCCGTATAGTTCTAGACTAAATGGCTCTTTAGAAAATACTCTATCTCTCCTATCTATGCCTCTCGTAGTTTCATAAATCTCTATAAGGTCACCCACACAGCCTCCTACATGCCAGCAAAAATAAACCCATCCTGTCCACTTTCTTCTTATATCTGCAGTCCACCATTCTAGGCCACTTAGGCCCCCATCGGTCAAGGCTGACCACAGGTGTCTCCAGGGTTGGAGGACGCAAGTGCGTGACTTTGTTTAACGTGGGGAGACTGGTGCACAGACGCTCCTTGACAGATATGGGTCAGGATCCAGTGGCATGGAGTCCAAGATGACCGGAGACCCTTTTCTGCTGCAGCCTTCATCCGCCTTCCCAGCTGATGTGATGCTCCACTAAGGTCAGCCATCATCCTCTCCGCCTGTTCCCCCGTTGAGGTCTTGGTTGGTTTGCTCTTTGTCAGAGTCCTCCTCCTCGACCTTACCGCCATGGATGGCCCTACCAGGACCATAGCTCCAGACGGCATCACTCTCAGGATCGCAGGACCACACAAGCTTCTCCACCCCGACAAGGTGACAATTCACGGAGAAGAACATCTAGGCCACACCTTTTAGAATTTAGACTTTAGACATACAGCATGGAAACAGGGGTACAGATAAGGCAAAGTGCTGGGACAACGCAATGGGTCAGGCAGCATCTCTGGAGAACATGGATAGGCAACATTTTAGATTGCAACCGTACTAATTTTCCTGCAGACCCATTGAGATACCTCAGCACTTTATATATATATATTTTTTTCAAACCAGCATCAGCAGTTCCTTGTGTGTATGGATAACATGTCCGTGTTCATCAAAATATGAATGCAAAGGCAAATCCCTGATAAAAGAATCTCTCGGATCATCAGACTATACTGATTTCAATATACATTTAAGCCAAAGGCTGTAGTTGACAGTTGACAAATAGCGATGTGAGCGCACATGGTATTGCCAGGGAGTAGCTGACCATTTTAGTCATCCCACTAACACTTCAAATTGCTTCTTCATTCCTGCATTTCGGGCAGTCTATGAAGTCTTTGTTAATTCTTGAATCCCATATTGTGATCATGGATTTGTCTTTGGGAATACAGACTGCTCCCCGGACATTTTATTCTGCTGTGCTAAACTTCCAATGTTTAGGAATTCCACAATAGGATGGGGGGTACAGACAATATCACAAGGTTCACTCACTATCACAGCATGCTGCAAAACCAGAAGCAGCAACACCAGGGAAGCTCATATGAGGGTGGCACGGTGGCGTAGCGTTGGAGTTGCTGCCTTACAGCGCCAGAGACCCAGGTTCATCCAGCCCACCGGTGCTCTCTGTGCAGAGTTTGTACGTTCTCCCTCTGAATTATCTCCAGATGCTCTGGTTTCCTCCCACAGTGCAAAGGCGTATAGGTTTTTAGGTTAATTGGCTTCAGAAACATTGTAAACATTGTCCCTAGTGTGTAGGATAGTGTTACCATATGGGGCAATCACTGGTCGGCATGGGCTCTGTGGGACAAAGGGCCTGTTTTAGCACTATATCTAGTCTAAAGTATAGCCTAAGGGTCTGCCAGCCTGTTTTATTGATATGCCATTTGCCCTTTCGCATTCCATATACCTGAATTATTACAGAATTGAAATATTCCCCTTTTGTTACTACATTTCTAGAATATGAATGAAATGGGAGATTAACCATTTCAGAATCGCACACTTACTTTCGTTAGTTTTCAAATAAATACCGGAAAGAGATTAAGCCAAGAAATAAAATCACATTGTCTCAATGCAAAAATGAAATAAAGAATTCCCGAGCACTCCCCCTTCACATCTCCCTGCCATAGGCAACCACCGCAAACACCATTATCTACTAACCTCAGACCTCAACTCTTCCCATCCATAAACACCCTGTTTTATTCCCACATTTGTCTTAATATACTCACGTGTTCTGAATCTAATCTGACCCTTTCAAATCAGCTCCTGATCAGTGTCTCAATTATTCAAGCAATGATTAGCAGACTTTGGGTGGAGATGAATATCTACGGGCAGCTAAATTCGAGAAACTCCAGTAAGGTAATGTACAGATGAAAGTATCTGCAATAGAAAATTACATAGAAAATAGGTGCAGGAGGATGCCATTCAGCCCTTCAAACCAGCACCGCAATGTCTACAGCAGTGAGATGTCTGTTCTGACATTCACTGTAGCTGCTAATTGGCATGCTAAAGTATCTGACTTGCTAAAAAATAATTCAGTTGAAAAGTCTTTTGTTTTAGTCCTACCAGTTGGGAAAATAAAAGAACTTGCCAAGTAATGTACTGTGGATGGAAATGTAAAAGGACTGAAGTGTGCATTACTGCTAATACTGTATTCCCAGAGGACTGTAGCAGATGAATGGAAATTAGATCATATTATCCACGAGTTTCAACCAGACAATATTTGTGTCGAGCCTCTGGTCAGTACAAATATATTCCTCCACTCCTTTTAAGGGTCAGGATGAATTAAATTTATTTTATACTAGACCAAGTGCAGACCCGTTAGATCTGCCTCAACACACCCGTTCCCTACCCGTAGGCCCCATGGAGGGCGTGGTCCTCCAACTCATGCCGTTCCCGAACGCAAGTGCAGCTGATCACTACTAGCTGAGCCATTGTGACGTCATCAGTTGAAGCTGGTCATTTAAAATTCAAAGTATTTTGATTTTTTTAAACTTTAATCCGTAATACCTCAAGAAATAAAGCATAAAATGTGCAGTGAAGATGAAATCTGCCTAGAGGGGAAAAATGTGAATCATAATGTAAAAATCTTGTGTAAGTTGACATTTTTAAAGCTTTAATCACGAATAACATGAAATATAGAATAAAATCTTCAGTGAAGCTGATCACTGCTAGCCGAGCCATTGTGACATCGTGGGGAAAAATGTCAATCGGAATATGTAAAAATGTAATCGTTAATGGGTAGTGTTTTAGCGAAGATGTAAAGACAACCACATATACACACACATATACACACGTACAAAATTGAACCTTTAATAAGTACTAGACTAAGTGGGACCCTTGGGTCCCATTGTCACACGGGAGGCCTGGTCCCCCAATGCAATATTCCACTACTCGCCCATAGCCCCCAACTGCGCAGGCGCAGCTGACAGGTTCCCGTTGTGATGCCCCTGATTCGCCCTCCTTCCCTCTCCATCCCCCACTCTGCTGCTTGCCCTTCCCCCCCTCCACTCACTCACTCCATCCCCCTTCAACCCCTCCCCATCCATTCTTAGTGGCTCTCCGGCAGTGCAGCCATTCCCGCCCATTGGGTTCCCATTGTCAAGAGTCAAGAATGTTTTATTGTCATATGTCCCAGACAGAACAATGAAATTCTTACTTGCTGCAGCAAAACAGAATATATAATCATAATAAATAATAAGAAAAACTCAGAAACAAAAGAACAAACAATTACAGTGCAATAATAATAATAATAATAATAATAGTCTAATGTAGTTCAGAGCTTATGAGGTTGTAGTGTTTAATAGCCTGACGGGTGTAGGGAAGAAGTTGTTCCTGAACCTGGATGTTGCAGTTCTCAGGCTCATGTACCTTCTTCCCGCTGGCAGTGGCGAGATGAGTGGTGTGGCCAGGATGGTGTGGGTCTTTGATGATGGCTGCCTTTTTGAGGCAGCGACCACGATAAACCCCTTCTATAGAGGGGAGGTCAGAGCCGGTGATGCCTGGGCAGTGTTTACAACTTTTTGCAGTCTTTTCAATTCCTGGACGTTCAAGTTGCCGAACCAGGCCACCGTGCAACCAGTCAGTGTGCTCTCTACTGTGCACCTGTAGAAGTTCAAGACAATCCTCTTTTACATACCAAATCTCCGTAATCTTCTCTGGAAGTAGAAGCGCTGATTTGCTTTCTTTATGATTGCATCAATGTGCTGGGTCCAGGAAAGACCGTCGGAAATATGCACGCCCAGGAATTTGAAGTTTTTGACTCTCCACCATCATCCTATTGATGTAAACAGGATTGTGGGTCCTCAACCTTCCTCTTCCAAAGTCCACAAACCGTTCTTTAGTTTTGCTGATATAGAGAGCGAGGTTGTTGTGCTGGCATCATATGGTCATCATATGGTAAGAATGACGTAGAACACACAGATATTACTGCGCAGGCGCAGCTGACGGGCACGGCAAGTGGAAAAGGGATTTATTAAAACTTAAAATGTGAATAACTCTTAAAATACAACAATGTAAACATTAAAGACGAGATTTATTTAGTTCAGTTCTTTCTTGTTGCGTTCTGTTGCTCACTGCATCTCTATGTCTCTTTGCTGTTGATGAAAAAAAAGACACACAATTTTAATAGAGAGACATTATTGAGTGGTCAAACTTTAACGAAGAAAATCTGAGAATTTACCTCAGAAGTCATCGTTCTATGTCAACGCGTTTAATGACAACATTTTTGGTTGATGTTCTATCCTTCGGGGAAACTTTGACTTTATCCTTCACCTTTCCACGGCTAAGAGCCACATAGAGTTGTCCATGCTGAAATACCGGTTTCTCGAGGTATATCAACACTTTCCCCATGGTTTGTCCTTGCGCTTTAGGAATCGTCATAACAAAACTTGACTGAATGGGGAATTGACTCCGCTGAAGGGAAATGACTTTGCCTTCTTTCAAATTGAGCGTTAACCTAGGAATGAGAACAATGTCATCTTTGAAGGCTCCCATATTGATTCTTGCAACAATCAGATTATTGTGTACGTCTTCCACAATCATCCTCGTTCCATTGCGTAGCTTTGGGGGTTCCAAGTTTCTCACTAAATCCCCAGGGCCAGATAGTCTGCATCCCAGAGTACTCAAGGAAGTAGCCACAGAAATAGTGGATGCATTAGTGATAATTTTTCAAAACTCCTTAGATTCCAGAGTAGTTCCTGAGGATTGGAGGGTAGCTAATGTAACCCCACTTTTTAAAAAAGGAGGGCGAGAGAAAACGGGGAATTACAGACCAGTTAGTTAGTTAGTCTAACATCGGTAGTGGGGAAACTGCTAGAGTCAGTTATTAAAGATGGGATAGCAGCGCATTTGGAAAGTGGTGAAATCATTAGACAAAGTCAGCATGGATTTACGAAAGGTAAATCATGTCTGACGAATCTTATAGAATTTTTTGAGGATGTAACTAGCAGAGTGGATAAGGGAGAACCAGTGGATGTGTTATATCTAGACTTTCAGAAGGCTTTCGACAAGGTCCCACATAAGAGATTAGTATACAAACTTAAAGCACACGGTATTGGGGGTTCAGTATTGATGTGGATAGAGAACTGGCTGGCAGACAGGAAGCAAAGGGTAGGAGTAAACGGGTCCTTTTCAGAATGGCAGGCAGTGAGTAGTGGGGTACCGCAAGGCTCAGTGCTGGGACCCCAGCTATTTACAATATACATTAATGATTTGGACGAGGGAATTTAATGCAACATCTCCAAGTTTGCGGATGACACTAAGCTGGGGGGTAGTGTTAGGTGTGAGGAGGATGCTAGGAGGCTGCAAGGTGACTTGGATAGGCTGGGTGAGTGGGCAAATGCATGGCAAATGCAGTATAATGTGGATAAATGTGAGGTTATCCACTTTGGTGGCAAAAACAGGAGGGTAGACTATTATCTTAATGGTGGCAAATTAGGAAAAGGGGAGATGCAACGAGACCTGGGTGTCATGGTACACCAATCATTGAAAGTAGGCATGCAGGTGCAGCAGGCAGTGAAGAAAGCAAATGGTATGTTAGCAAAGGATAGCAAAAGGATTTGAGTATAGGAGCAGGGAGGTTCTACTGCAGTTGTACAGGGTTTTGGTGAGACCACACCTAGAGTATTGCGTACAATTTTGGTCTCCATAGCTGAGAAAAGACATTCTTGCCATAGAAGGGGTACAGAGAAGGTTCACCAGACTGATTCCTGGGATGTCAGGACTTTCATATGAGGAAAGACTGGATACACTTGGCTTGTACTCGCTAGAATTTAGAAGACTGAGGGGGGATCCTATAGAAACTTACAAAATTCTTAAGGGGTTGGATTGGCTAGATGCAGGAAGATTGTTCCCGATGTTGGGGATGTCCAGAACAAGGGGTCACAGTCTAAGGATAAGGGGGAATTCCTTTAGGACCGAGATGAGGAAAACATTTTTCACACAGAGAGTGGTGAGTCTCTGGAATTATCTGCCACAGAAGGTAGTTGAGGCCAGTTCATTGGCTATATTTAAGAGGGAGTTAGATGTGGCCCTTGTGGCTAAAGGGATCAGGGGGTATGGAGAGAAGGCAGGTACGGGATACTGAGTTGGATGATCAGCCATGAATGGCGGTGCAGGCTCGAAGGGCCGAATGGCCTACTCCTGCACCAATTTTCTATGTTTCTATGTTTCTATTAACATGATCAGAGATCCTTTTTTCAACTCCAATTTGTGTCGTGGTATTCCAGTGGTGTTGAGTGAATTGAGGAATTCTTTTGTGAAACAGTAGTTATCTCAGAGACAGCATTGAAAGAAAAGTACTCTTTAATGATTCCAGGTAAGCGTCTGATACATGGATAATTGATGCTTCTCATCGTATCATTGTGCGGAACCAATATACAATTGTCGGAGAATGATTCTGCAGGATTGTCAAATGCAGGATAGATGAAATCACTACAATCCTCCAGTGTTTTTGCTGATAGAACCATATCTTCTGGCATTTCAATTTCATTGTCTTCATTCTTTAAAATATCGTCTTCTCCAACTTTCAACAAAAACTGAGAATAGTCACCTTCTCCCTCTCCCAATCGCATATTTGTCTGCAATTTAAATTTGTTGAAAAGTGTCCACAAGTAGGATTTCTTGATGCATGAATTTTCAACATCAGCATAATTTCCCCTTTTCACTACAGGAAAGAGTTGTCAAAAATCGCCACAACAAATGGTAAGAATGCCACCAAAAGGCTTAGTGTTGGTGCCTACATCTTGAAGAGTTCTGTCCACCGCTTCAAAGCTCCCCTCCTATTCGTGGCATACATCCCAAACAATGAGTTTCACTTGCCTCATCAAACGTGCCATGTTAAAGTTCTTGTCAATGTTGTAGAATGTATCCTCGGTCACTTGGATGGGTATCTTGAATCGAGAATGTGCGGTTTTTCCACTGGGCATTAATTTAGCTGCTATCCCAGAGGATGCTACAGCAATAGCCAAATCACTTTGACCTCTAACTTTGGAGAGGATCAAATTGGTGATAAATGTTTTTCCCGTTCCTCCTGATGAATCAATGAAAAACATTGAAGGAAGCTTCCTTTTCAAGCTGTTGCACACCTGGTCACACACTGCTCTCTGCTCATCATTCAGCAGAAGCTCATTCTCCTCTCAAAATGCTGTTGTTCAGTTCTATTGCATTGCAATTCCGGCTGCAATTCTGGATTGTCATCATCAAGGTGCATCCTTCCATTTCTTGGTTGTGGCAAATTAAAACATTCCATTGTTTTGTTGTAATTCTCAAGCTTGTCTTGAATATACAACAGAGCCTGATCACGATGCTTCTCATCAATCATGATATTAGGTTCACTCATTGTTCTCCGTTCTTTGTACATGAGGCAGGGGCTGTCGGAGGCTGTGGGGGGGGGGGGGCGGGGAGGGGAGCATCCTGCAGCCGGGGGAGGGGGATGGCCTGAGGCGGGGGCTGTCGGGGAGGGGTGTCCAGAAGCCAGGAGAGGAGGGCAAACGTCCTACAGCCGGGTAGGGAAATGGCAGCAGGCTGGGGCTGTTGGGGGGGGGGGGGGGGGGGGGGGGTGGGGGGTGAACGTCCTCCAGGCGGGGGAGAGGGATGGCTTCAGGCGGGGGCTGTCGGGGGCGAGTGTCCTGCAGCCAGGGGAGGGGGACGGCATCAGGTGGGTGCTGTCGGGGGCTGTTGGGGGGGGATGGGGAAGCATCCAGCAGCCAGGGGAGGGGACGGCTTCAGGCGGTGGCTGTCGGGGGACGGTGGGGAGGGAATGTCCTGCAGCCGGGGTGGGGACGGCTTCAGGCGGGGGCTGTCAGGGGCAAGTAGGGGGGGCGAGAGATCTGCAGCTGGGGGAGGGGCCTCCTATAGCCAGGGGTTGGGAACGGCTTCGGGATGGGGCCGATGGGGTGGAGAGTCCTGCAGCCACGGGAGGGGGAGGGCTTCAGGAAGGGGCCAGAATGTGGGGTTTTCTGGAGGACTCGTACAGGGCCGAAGGGACTGGTTTCCGGAGTGCTAGTGTGGACATTGTGGGTGGATTGGACTTTTCTTGAGTTAGTTCTGCAGCTGGGGACAGGGAGGGGGGCTGCTTCAAGTGGGAGCCAGCAGACCGGGAGCAATCTGTAATCTGGGGCCGGTGGAGGGGTGGGGGAGGGGGACGGCCTCAGGCAGTGATCGGTGGGGGAGGGGGGAGTGCTGCCATGGCCTGCCGCTGGGGGGGGGGGGGTGGGTGGTGTATGATGGGAGGGGTTGGGGGGGGGGGTTGGGCGGGATTGGGTGTGTGGGCAGGAGTGGTGTGCCCGCCAGCGCCCATCCCCGCCGGTGCCTGGCTCTGCCAGCACCCGGCCCCGCCCCAGCTCCCTCAATGCCCACACAATCACTCCTCATTTCTCCAGGATCTTAAGGTTGCAGCAGTCAGCCACGCAGTCGGCCAGACTCCAGGCGGCTCTGCACGCCGAGCTCCCTGACTCGGGGTGGTTCAGGACTCATGGACTCGAGACGGGTTCACGACAGCTTTAGAACAACTTTGGGACGGCATCAGGATGGCTTTGGGATGGACTCGGGATGGATTTGGGACGGCTTCGACACGGCTTCGGGACTCACAGACCTGGGACAGCTTCGAGACTCACGGACTCGGGACAGCTTCAGGACGGCTTTGGGACAGCTTTGGGACGGACTTGGGACAGTCCTGGGACAGACTCGGGATGGCTTCGGGACTCACGGACTCAGGATGGCTTCTGGACGGTTTCGGGATGGCTTTGGCACAGACTCGGGATGGATTCAGGACGGACTCAGGATGGCTTTGGGACTCACGGACTTGGGACAGGGCTCGGGGCAGCTTAGGGGCAACTTTGGGATGGCTTCTGGACGACTTCTGGATGGCTTCTGGACTCAGCCCAGCTTCCGGGGCTTTATTCTCTTCGCCCCAGTGATTGACAGCGGGTGCCAGAGGGGGTGTCGCGTCCCGGCGAATGACAGGAGAAAAGACTAATCTGCTGATCTTACGAATTTTAAAGCTTAATAACTTTTGTATTGTTTCACTGATCGTAGCGCTATCAGGTACCATTTTTGCGCAAATGTAAATACAACGTAAACTGGAAGAGGACAAGATGAGAGTTTCAGTTAAGTACTAGTCTAAGTGAGCACCGTTGGGTCCCAGTCACATGGGAGGCCTGGTCGGGAGGTGTGGGGTTGGGGGGGTGTAGGGGAGGGGGTGTGCCAGGGAGGGGGGGAGATGTCGGGGAGGGGGATGGTGTAGGGGAGGCAGGGGAATAGGAGAGGGAGTGTAGGGGAGGGGGTGGCATGGGAGAGGGGTGGGATCTGGGAGGGGGTGTGTAGGCTCACCAGTTCCAGGCCCTGGCTCCGACTGCATTCATTGGCTCCAGGACCCGGCTCCGGACTCATCATCGGCTCCCATCCCCAGCGCCAGTCACACTCACAGCCCCCGCCCACGAACAGAGCCAGCCCCCGCCCCTGCTCGCGAACACAGCCCGCCCCTGCCTGCGAACACAGCCCGACTCTGCCCGCCCGCGAACACAGCTAGCCCCCGCCTGCCAACATAGCCAGCCCCCGCCTGTCAACACAGCCAGCCCCCGCCCACGAACACAGCCAGCCCCCGCCCGCGGAACACAGCCCACATTCCGCTCCTGAAGGTTTACTCGGTCGGTGCCGGAAGGGGCGTTACCTTCATGGTGACTGACAGGCGAGAAGACCAATCTGCTAATCTCACTAACAAAACTTGGTGCGCTTGGAGCAGAGGGGAATAGTGAGTAAGGTGGCGAATAAATCCTAGCGATATAGGCTACCGTTTTTGCGCAAATTTAAAAACAACGCAAACTGGAAGAGGACAAGATGAGAGTTTTAGTAATAGTATAGATAGAAGAGATAGATAGATAGATAGAATAAATAGAAGAGATAGAAGAGATAGGATAGATAGGCTAGATAGGGTGAAAAATAGATAGGATAGATAGGATGAAAGAAAGATATATAGATAGGATGAAACATAGATAGGATGAAAGATAGATGGATAGATAGGATGAAAGATAGATAGATAGATTGGATGATAGATAGATAGATAGATAGATAGATAGATAGATAGATAGATAGATAGATAGATAGATAGATAGATAGATAGATAGATTGGATGAAAGATAGATAGATAGATAGATAGATAGATAGATAGATAGATAGATAGATAGATAGATAGATAGATAGATAGATAGATAGAATGAAAGATAGATAGATAGATATGATGAAAGATTGATAGATAGGCAGAAAGATAGAAAAAAAGGTAGAAAGAAAAATAGAAAGAATAGAAAGATAGATAGAAAGATGGATAGATAGATAGATAGATAGATAGATAGATAGACAGACAGACAGACAGACAGACAGACAGACAGACAGACAGACAGACAGATAGATAGATAGATAGATAGATAGATAGATAGATAGATAGATAGATAGATAGATAGATAGACAAGACTAAGTGCAGACCCGTTGGGACTGCTCCCCCAACGCACCCGTTTCCTACCCGTAGCCTCCACGGGAGGCGTGGTCCTCCAACTCAAGCCATTCCTGAATGTAAGTGAAGTTGATCACTGCTACCCAAGCCATTGTGATGTCATTAGATGAAGCTGGTCGTTTTTAATTCAAAGTATCTTCCATCGTCAGTATCAATATGCCACCTTAAATGTTGTCTTTGCACTTATTGTATCACCAGTTGTTTTTTTCTAAAGCAGTGAAGATGATTTCCTGCATGTCGAGCAAACCTTCCGCCCATTTACACTGGTATAAAATGTTTACCTTTTTTCTTTTTTTTTAAATGTTGAGTTTTTTTTTTCTTTCTATTTTTCCATCTGATGACTTCCATGCATTACATTCATGTACTAGGCCCCTCCACATTGCCTTTAAATTTCCTGCAATCAAATGCCCCTTGACCACAGTCTAACTTTGATTTGTTTGTCACATTATCATTTGTTCGCATGATATGTCCTCTCAAATTTCTCTCCTCTTTCACCTTTAATTAGAGTGGATCTGCTCACACTCTTGGCCGCTCCATCAACTATATCACCTCTGAAGCTTGAATCACAGAGATGACTATCTCTAATTACATCTGTCTGCTATGTCTTCCTTTGGCATACTATTTTCACCTCTCACTGGAAAAAATGTCATCATTGTTGAGTCATTGATGGAAATACAAATATTCCTTCATCCTTTTGCTTGATTTTTCATAGTTTATTTCAGTTTTTGTTTCAGTTTTTCAGGTCTGTGCAGGGAATATTTCCTGCATTTGTATCTTCATCTATGTCTCTGAAAGAATAACATTACATTTATTTAATGGCCTTCATACCGTCAGAATTTTGCAAAGTGCTTCACAGTCTGAAGAAGGATCTTGACCCGAAACGTCACCTATTCCTTCGCTCCATAGATAATGCCTCACCCGCTGAGTTTCTCCAGATTTTTTGTCAACCTTCACAGCCAATTCAGTACTTTTGATGTGCATTGGAAGCATAGATGTCTACCATTTTATTCTCATTTAAAACCCACAAAATGAAATGAGATGAACAAACAATCATCCAGTTTTAGCAGTCTTGGTTGAGCAATAACTGTTATGCCTGCTGGTAGCAGAACTTTTGGCTTCATCTGAAAATGGTGCTGTTAGAATCATGTATATGTACAGCCATTTCTCCATTTAATGTTTTGTTCAGCAAAATTTCACAAGTCAAAAGTATATAGAGTCATAGAGTGATACAGCATGGAAACAGTCCCTTCAGCCCAACTTGCCCACACCAGCCAACATGTCCCAGCTACACTAGTCCCAGCTGCCCATGTTTGCGCCATATCCCTCTGAACCTGTCCTATCCATTTACCTGTCTAACTATCTCTTAAACATTGCGAAAGTACCTGCCTCAACTACCTCCTCTGGCAGCTCGTTTCATACACCACCGCCCTATGTATGAAAAAGATACCGCTCAGATTCCTATTAAATCTTTTCTCCTTCACCTTAAACCTATATCCTCGTGTCTTCAACTTACCTACTCTAACGAGAGTACCAGTCAAAGGCAGGAGAATGGTGCATCATTAATGACTCAATCTAAGGATGGAAAGTTGGGTGTGATATTTCTAATTGTGAGAAACTGATTTTGTAAATTGAAGACATCTAATTCAAAATGCCAATCATGTTATAATAGCAACAATCCATAAACATGAATGTAAACAAATTGAGGAAGCTATTGGAACAGAAAGGTCTCTGGAACAGTCAAATACATATTTAGTATTGGATTGTATAATGGATGAAGTCAGCACTTTAGAGGAAGGCTTTTCGGCCAGACATTCATAAAATTGATTATTGTGACAAATCCTAAAGTCCATCTGTATAAAAGTAACCAGTCCTAAAGACAGTCAGTTCGGACTGGAGAGAGCAGCTGTTGTCTGCATAACCTATTTGATTATTTTTTAACAAAGGAAGAAAAGAAGAAAAGAAAAGAGGAGAGACCTCATTGAAACATAAAGAATAGTGAAAGGCTTGGATAGAGTGGATGTGGAGAGGATAATTCCACCAGTGGGAGAGTCTAGTACTAGAGATCATAGTCTCAGAATTAAAAGATGTTCTTTTATGAAGGAGACAAGGAGAAATTTCTTTAGTCAGAGGGTGGTGAATTTGTGGAATTTGCCCCAGAAGGCTCTGGAGGCCAAGTCTTTTTTAAGGCAGATATACTGTAGATAGATTTTTGATTAGTACAGGTGTCAGAGGTTACGGGGTGAAGACATGAGAATGGGGTTAGGAGGGAGATAGGTCAGTCATGATTGAATAGCGGAGTAGACTTGATGGACCAAATGGCCTAATTCAAAACATGGACACACACACAATTCTTTGGTGGCCCCGCGCACGTGCATGCGCGCACACACACACACACACACACACGCACGCACGCACACACACACACACACACACACACACACACACACACACACACACACACACACACACACACGCACACACGCACGCACGCACACACGCACGCACGCACACACACACACACACACACACACACACACACACAAACACGGCTTTGGGGCCTTCAGCCATGGGCCCTGTGGATGATAACATCGGGAGTTGACCTGTTTAAGAAAGAACTGTAGATGCTGGAAAAATCAAAGGCAGATAAAAATGCTGGAGAAACTCAGCGGGTGAGACAGCATCTATGGAGCAAAGGAATAGGTGACATTTCGGGTTGAGTCCCTTCATCAGACCCTTCCTCAGACCAGATCTGAAGAAGGGTCTCGACCCAAAACGTCAACTATTCCTTCGCTTCATAGATGCGGCCTCACTCGCTGAGTTTCTCTAGCATTTTTGTTTACCTTCAGGAGCTGATCTGGCTGGTGACCGACTGAATTCCAGCAATAGCAGCTTTGTCTGCCCCGAATCGTGAGGCTTGAATCGGCCCGTTCGAGGGGGTTTTCATCGCCCGGCGTGGCTTAAAATCGGTTGGCGTGGTCTTCAACATCAGGAGCCTCGATAGCCTCGATGCAGCAGTTTGATTTTAAGCCACACCAGGCGATGAAAGGCCCCACAAATGGGCCGATTCAGGGCTTAGAAAGCATCTGACACCCGCTTGGATCTTTCAAAAGCTACAATGTGATAAATAACACTCAAACAAATAAAACTGCAGCAGATAAAGGCAGACAGAAGAACCAACCTTGGAGGGGAGAGAGATGGAAAAAACATACTAAATAACATGAGTGACCTGAATGAGGGACTTACCTGCAAGCCAGCCAGGAAACCCGTTCGACCGGAACCTAATGATCTGACCCATTTAAATCCGATACTCATTTAAATCTTTCCCATCCACCAATATATCCAATTAGTTCAAATGGTAATTGTATCTGCATTCAGACAGCTTTAAGAAATTCTCCATGAATACTTTCAGTAATACTTGAAGGTCAAAATACAATTGGTGATACATCGTGTTAACACGATGTTAATGGAGACATTTAAAAAGCGCTTAACAGTGACACCCCCAAGGTCTTGCAGAAAGCGGAGATTTTAATCGATTTTTTTTCACCGAATTTCAAAATCCTGATTACAGTATATGGGGTGAGGGGGGGGGGGGAGGGGGGGGGTGGGGTTTCCCCCACCTCTCAAAACATGGTGGGGGGGGGGGGACGTGACAAGCATTATGAAATGCTGCTTCACATGATCTACTTTTGAACACAGGATCACAGTTGAAAGCTTCAGTGCGATGAGAGAGGGAGAGGGAGCATGTGGATCTCACTGGGTAGGTGAAGAACAATGTCTCCCGTGACCTTGTCCATCGTGCAACCTTGTGGATTGTGCATGTCCAAATTCAATTCATATAAAGCAGTAAAAAGAAGCCTGTGAATAACGATTTGAACCCATATCTCTGATATCAAAATATCTTTTTGATTTTCTGTATTTTGTCATCTGTTGTGCTTTTGTGATATGAATCGTGTTTTAGATTCATACCCCTGATTTTTAGTTATATTTTAGATTTTATAGCCCTGATGTTTAGTTATATTTTTTGTTATATTTCAGTCTTTGTCCATTATGTATGTGTGGAAATTTAGAGTTGGTGTAGATAATAGCTAAATGGGAAGGGAGCTAATGAATTCAGATTGAGAGTGACAGAATTGGACTGGAGGGAGATCTGTTGTTGAGCAGCCAGATTGAGAGGAATAAGGCAAAAGGGTTGGTGAGTATCAGAAGTGACTGGGTGACTGGTTAATTTCAATATCAAGAGGCAGCATTATGCTGGAGAGATCCACAATCTAGATGGACTGCAGAAGATGATTCCAATGTTAGAAGGTCTCTTCTACTGTTCTTCATATAAATGCTTTGATAGTGAGTCTTGTCAATCTGCTTCATCAAGTAAGATATTACAGTGAAGTTTGTTTTTGCGCTATTTTGATATTAGCAATATACAGTCGCAGCAAGGATCTCTGGAGAGCAATAAGCAACAAAATGCTGGAGTAACTCAGCAGGACAGGCAGCATCTCTGGATAGAAGGAATGGTTGATGTTTCAGATCAATACCCTTCTTCAGACTGAGAGTCAGGGGAGAGGGAGAGACAGAGATATAGATGGATAAGGTGTGAAAATGAGATATCAAAGGGGACAAAGTTCAAAGAAAATGTGGAATAGATCATTGTTAGCTAGGGAAAGGTGACGATAAGGCATATAAAGATAAAAGTTAATCAGGACAGTTAGACTGGTCAGAGAACTGGGGGGGGGGGGTGTTGGAGAGGGAGGGATGGAAAGCAAAGGCAAAGATAGAGAAATCCATATTCTGACAACCACTGGGTTGTCAGATGCACAAGCAAAATATGAGGTGCTGATCCTCCAATTTGCATTGGGCCTCACTCTGACAGCAGAGGAGGCCCAGGACAGAAAGGTCAGAATGGGAATGGGAGGCGGAGTTAAAGTGTTTAGCAACCAGGAGATCACGTAGGTCTAGGCGGACTGAGCAGATGTGTTCAGTGAAACGCACGCCGAGCCAACGCCTGGTCTTGCCGATATAGAGGAGTTTACACCTGGAACAGCGGATACAGTAGATGTGATTGAAGGAGGTGCAAGTGAACCTTTACCTAACCTGAAAGGACTGTCAGGGTCCTTGGACGGAGTCGAGGGAGGAGGTATAGGGACAGGTTTTGCATCTGCTGCAGTTGCATGAAAAAGTACCTGGGGAGGGGCTGGTTTGGGAGGGAAGGGATGAGTTAACCAGGGAGTTGCAGAGAGAATGGTCTCCGGGGAAAGCAGAAAGGGCTGGAGATTGGAAAATGTAGCTCGTGGTGGGATCCCATTGGAGGTGGCGAAAGTGCTGATTGCTGGTCAGGCAGGACTGTTGTGGATCTTTTGCCCCTCAGCTGTGGCCTGCTACTTTCTGTGGGCAGGTGAGATGTATAAGGAAGGAAGTAATCGAATGAATTGAATTTGTTTATGGGATAGTAGGAGCTGAGAATTCCCTCAGACCGGCTGCCTCCAGAGGTGTGGCAAATTAATCCCCAAGTTATTTGGAGCAAACTGGAAATAGGGCAAAGAAATCAATCCACCTTGGGCTGAATGTTTATGATAAGCATTCAAACTCTCACACTTTGTGTAAATAAGTCTTCTCCTTAAAGGCCCTTTTATTGTGAATCTTTGAATAATGCACAATAATCAAGGATGCGTGATAATTCTCGCATGTCCATGGTTAGTCATAAGATTGAACATAAGGCTTGGATTAAGTAAGGCAGATTCCAAACAAAAGCCTTTAGAATTTTTATTCATAGACACTTGCTGCATACGTTTGTTCCTGTTAACACTGTATTCTTTAAGCATTTGCCTCAGCATTTCTTTAAGCACACTGCCACCCAGCACAAAGCTGGGTGGCAGTGTGAACTGTGAGGAGGATGCTATGAGGATGCAGGGCAAATTGGACAGTTTGGGTGAGTGGGCAGATGCCTTTAATGTGGATAACTATGTGGTTATCCACTTTGGTGACAAAAACAGGAAGCAGATTATTATCTAAATGGTGTAAAGTTGGGAAAAGGAGAAGTACAACGGGATCTTGGAGTCCTTGTGTTAATATTGGCTGAATTAAAGACACCATAAAATGGAGGATCCCGGCACTTGTTAGAATTGCTTAACCCTTGTCAGCTGAACTTTACAGACTTTGATTGGTGCCAGCCAGTCTAGGCTCAGACTGCTATGCAGGATGGTGACCGGTCCAGGTGTTCTCCATGTTTCTCTCAAATTGATAACATGTATGGTGGTTTTGCAAACTAACCTTAAATGCATCTTTTCTATTGGGTCACTGCAAAGCCTTGTAAACAGTATACACAATGTTGCAAGACGGCCATCCCGTTAATTGATGATTGGTCAAACTGTTGAGCCTTGGAGAAATTGTTGAGCCTTGGAATGCCTGTTCGAGAACTTTCTTTCTTATATAATGTATGAGCTGTTGTAGTATTGGGTTAGGGAGATGTCTGTTATGTATGGGGTTAAGCGATATCTGTAATTGGGTTAGTAAGAGGAGGTCCCGGGACATATAAAAGTAATCTTCTTGAGAGTGGAAACATAGAAACATAGAAATTAGGTGCAGGAGTAGGCCATTTGCACCGATCATCCAACTCAGGGCCACATCCAACTTGCCAATGAGTCATCTCCCCCCTTATCGAGAAACAAGTAAGTTTCTATAACAGTATAAACCGAGTCTATCCAGTCTTTCTTCTAAAGTCACTGACATCCCAGGAATCAGTCTGGTGCTTCTTGATGTTCCTCAGATTTGGAGACCAAAACTGCACGCAATACTCCAGGTGTGGTCTCACCAAGACCCTGTACAACTGAAGTAGAAACCTCCCTGCTCCTGGCTATGAAAGCTAACATACATTCGCTTTTTTCACTGCCTGCTGCACCTGCATGCCTACTTCAATGACTGGTGTACATGACACCCAGCTGTCCTAATCTGTCTGGAGCCAGGCCTAGAGGGCTAGAACAGGCAGATACACGAGGATCAAATCCCCGATGGGATAGGTACAGTAATTAGTTGTTTCAAGTGCTTGATTCAGTGTTTTTACTGAAACTAGACTGGGAGGAAGCTTAGAAACGAGCTATTTACACTTGTTCATCAGTCAATGAAGGTAAGCATGCAGTTACAGCAGGCAGTGAAGAAAGCGAATGGCATGTTGGCCTTCATAACAAGAGGAGTTTAGAGCAAAAAGATCCTCCTGCAGTTGTACTGGGCCCTAGTGAGGCCACACCTTTGCAGTTTTGGTCAACAAACTTGAGGAAGGACATTCTTGCTATTGAGGAAGTGCTGCATAGGTTCAAAAGGTTAATTCCCGGGATGGCGGGACTGTCATATGTTGAAAGATTGGAGCGGCTGGGCTTGTATACACTGGAATTTAGGATGAGAGGGGATCTTATTGAAACATATACGATTATTGAGGGTTTGGACATGCTAGAGGCAGGAATCATGTTCCCAATGTTGGGGGAGTCCAGAACCAGGGGCCATAGTTCAGGGGCAGAAATCGCTGTCAAAACATGGGGGACACATGATTTCCTGGTGGCTGTGTGCACACACACACACATGCGAGGCTTCGGCCGTGGGCCCTGTGGACGGTGACTTCGGGAGCTGACCTGGTTGGTGACCGACTCCGAACTCCAGCAATAGCAGCTTCGTCCGCCCGAATCGTGGGGTTTGAATCAGCCCATTCGCGGGACCTTTCATCGGCCGGCGCGGCTTAAAAGCAGCTGGTGGGGGCTTCAATATCGGGAAGCCTCGATCGCCTCGATCGCCTCGATTCAGCAGTTTGATTTTAAGCCGCGCCGGGCGATGACAAGGCCCCACGAACGGGCCGATTCAGCCTTTAGAAAGCGTCTGATACCCGCTTGAATCTTTCAAAAGCTACAATGGATCACAATGTGAATACAATGTGAATACCTTCAGTAATACTTGAAGGTTAATACGATGTTAATGGAGACATTTAACAAGCGCTTAACAGTGACACCCCCACTGTCTCGCGTAAAGCAGAGATTTTAAGTTTTTTTTCACCGAATTTCAAAATCCGGATTACAAAACATGGGGGGATTGTCCCCCACCTCTCCAAACATGGGAGGGATGTGTCCCCCATCCGCCCCCAGGATTTCCACCCATACCATAGTTTAAGAATAAGTGGTAAGCCATTTAGAAGGGAGATGAGGAAAAACGGTTTCACACAAAGTGAGTGTGTGGAATTCTCTGCCTCAGAGGGTGGTGGAGGCTGGTTCTCTGGATGCTATCAAGAGAGAGTTAGATAGAGCTCTTAGGGAAAGCGGAGTTAAGGGATATGGAGAGATATGGAGGGGTACTGATTGTGGATCAGCCATGATCACATTGAATGGTGGTGCTGGCTTGAACGGCCGAATGGCCTACTCCTGCACCTATTGTCTGTTGTCTATATTGTCTATTGTCTATCTGATGGAGAATTAAAATGAAACTGAAATGTGCCACCCTCATAAGAAAACAATAAGTTAATTTATTGTAAAGAGAAATTAATTCCCTACCATTAAGCTTTCAGAGAACTTTGATTTAATGGCCCCACTTTCTAACTGCTCTGTTAGACTGCTAGAGAATCAAAATATTAACGTATTCCACTCCCACCATTAAATCATAATCAAGTGCGGTTGTATGTCTTTTTCTATAATTTTCCTCTTGTTTGCAATATCATTGATGAATAATGCTTGCTGAGTTTGTAGCATTCACTTTCGGTAACATTAGAGAGGAGATAAGATAAAATTACCTGAATCTGCTCTCTATAGCTAGGTTTTTACTATCTGCATTATTCAAAATAGCACTGAATTCATAACAACATATGTGGAATCTGCGTGAAATTATGTGGTTAGCAAACCAATCTGAAGAAGGGTCTTGACCCAAAATGACACCTATTCCTTTGCTCCATAGATGCTAGCCTCACCCGCCGTGTTTCTCCAGCATTTTTGTCTACATTCGATTTTTCCAGCATCTGCAGTTCTTTCTTAAACATTGATATTTAATCATGTCAGTTTGCCAGGTGCAAGATGTGTAGAGAAATGAAGTCAATACTGACTTAAAGGGTTAATTATTATGACAGTCAGAAATACCAGCATATCCTATGGGGATTTAATTGTGTTGTTACAAAGGTCAGTCGCATTACCAAATGAAATGATTTCCTGCTACAAATCTAATTGTCAATTTGTGCAATTAGATATAAATGTGTTGCCATTGCATAATCAAAATTTAAATTCTTGAATGCTGAAGATTTGGTAGAATATAATGAAACAACATCAGGAAATAAACATGCATCAGAAATGATAACAATCGAATATAAAATCAGGCGAATAATACTCAAGATATTGGCTCAGAAAATCAAGTTTGATGCCATCTTCTTGAGGCAGTGCTTCATGTAGATGCTTTCAATGATCAGAAGTAATGGACCTGTAATAGTGGCTGAATTCACCACTCTCTGCAACCTCTTCCATTCCTGTAATGCAACCAGTCAAGATACTTTCTGCAGTGCATTTGCAGGTTTGTTAAGGTATTCGGTGATATGGCAAGATCTCTTGAACCCTTCTAAGGAAGTAGAGTCACTGGAGCGACTTTTTGTGAACGTACTGTTCCAATTTTAGTGCCAACAATTCTAATGCTTTTTTCAAGGATAATTTGGGTCAATTTTATGTTTTTCTTGTGGAGGATCAGATTGGTTGAATGAAGCACATATTTAGGACATCCTAATAGGAATAAATCCAAATTCATGGTAGTAGAGTAATGGAAAAAAGGATAAATCTAAAAACCTATTCTGCAAATCAGTAATCTCTGTGAAGTTTATGAATAAGTTTATTGGCCAAGTATGTACACATACAAGGAATTTGCCTTGGTGCTCCGCTTGCAATTAACAACACGACATACGGTAATAATTAAGAATGACAATAAAACATTACTAATAAAACATTACAGTTTAAACATGTGAATGAAAGAAAATACCAGAGCATAATGAGGCTACAGACTTTTGGTTATTGAATAGAGCTACTACTCGTGGAAAAAAAGCTGTTTTTATGTCTGGCTGTGGCGGCTTTGACAGTCCGGAGTCGCCTTCCAGTGCTTCAAAGAGGGAATTGCTTCAAAGAGTTTGTGGCCAGGGTGAGAGGGGTCAGAGATGATCTTACCCGCTCGCTTCCTGGCCCTTGCAGTGTACAGTTCGTCAATGGCAGGGGGGGGAAGGTCCTTGGAGATGATGGTTCCAAGGAACTTAAAATACTCCACAGATGTGACTGTAGTGTTGTTGATGGTGAGTTGAGAGGGGAAGGGGAGCTCTCCTAAAGTCTACTATCAATTTCACTGTCTTAAGAGCATTGAGCTCCAGGTTGTTACAAAGGCACCAGGATGCCAGCTGTGTCACTTCCTGTCTGTAGGCAGATTCCCCCCCCCATCCTGGATCAGTCCAATCAGGGTTCTGTCATCCGCAATCTTGAGAAGCTTGACAGAGGAGTCCGTGGAGGTGCAGTTATTGGTATAGAGAGAGTTCAGGAGAGGAGAGTGTACGCAGCTTTGCGGTGCTCCTATGCTGAGGGTCTGCAGGTCCGAGTCTCACATGCTGCTTCCTGTCTTTCAGGAAGTTGGTGATCCACTGACAGAGGGGTTTAGGCACAGCCAACTTGGAGAGTTTGGAGAGTAGTAGCCCTGGCACAATGGCGTCAAATAAAATCACCAAACAAAATCCTTGCAATCTGAATGGGATTATAAATGTGGAGACACGTGAGATTGCAGATGCTGGAATTTGGAGCAAAAAACAAACTGCCCGAGGAACTCATCCGGTCAAGCAGCATCTGTGGAGGCAACTGTACTGTTGCTGTTTCAGATTGAGACCCGGCATCAAGACTGCGGGTGTTAACCTCAAGCATCAGGAATTGTCAACATGTTAAACAACTGATCTAATTGTTCAGTTAGAACCATAGTTCTAATGTTTTGTTTGTTCTGTTATGTGGTTTTGACATCACAGACATGGTCAGCATTTATTGTCAAAACCTAATCACTTGAACTGAAGAGGCAGTCAAGAATCAGCTATAACTGTGCTTTGGGGTCACCAATAGACTAGACTGAACTGGAATGAAATATGCATGCAAACCGGATTTTCTTCATGATCATCCCCCTACTATCTTGGTCTTGTCACTTGACATGCTTTTTATTTGTGATTCATTTAACTCCTCTGGTTGGAGTTGTGGGTAGTGAGGAAGGCAGAGTAAACAGCAGAATGTAGATCAGCTACAGAAATTGGTGGAGAAATAGCAGATGAAGTTTAATCCAAGCAAATGTGAGTAGTTGAACTTTGGGATGTTAAATGTAAGGGGAAAGTACTGTTCACAGCAAGACCCTTAACCCCATTGATATTCAGAGAGATCTTGAGGTTCAAGTCTATATGTCCCTGAAATTGGCAACACAAACAGATAGAGTCTATAAATAGAGATAATCGGAACCCTTTTCTTAGCGTGGAAATGTCAAAGACTAGAGGGCACAGTGTAAAGGTTAGAGGGGGAAATTTTAAAGGAGACATGCGGGGCAGGTTTCTTACTCAGTGTGGTAGGTGCCTGGAACATGGGTGGTGGTGGAGGCAGATAGTAGCTTTCAAGAGGCTTTTGGATTGATATGCAGGTACTGGAGGAACATGGTTGGCATGTAGGCAGAGTAGATTAGTTTTACTTTGCATCATGTTGACATTGTGGGCCAAAGAGCCTGTTTCTGTGCCTTTCTGTTCTATGCTCTGTGGTGATGTATTAATGTTAAAATTCTCCAGACAGTAATGTTGTGAAATTATCCACTCATTTTCAGTGCTCTTACTGTATTCACACACACTGCATTTTGTGTTTGCTGTTTGAAATATAGGTTCTAAAACTGCTGTCTGTGTACCTCTGCGCATTTGCAAGACATTTTCTAAATTTATTTCAGACTGCCATCGTCTGTGGTATTTCATTCTATTGGTTACACATTGCTACTGGTTACACAGCGCTCCCTCTACTGGACATAGTTTCCATGAAAAATGTGAAAGAACACATCATGAATATTGCCTTTTCATATTGTTAACTTCATAACCAAGCCACACAAGCCCGAGATGGTCGAATATCCCAGTCAGCTCCAAACAATTCACCAAACAAGGTGTAAGCCTAACCTTGAAGTATTCCACTACAGGGTATTGCTTTGTGCTCAATATTAATTTTATTTTATGAATCATATAAAATCAGCAAAATTTAGCCTGACAATGGCATTCGGCACCTTGAATGTTTTGGCAAATATTTGGATAATTGGATAAACCTGAATGTATCTTCACAAATAGTTTTGAAAGGCCATTTTGTCCCTGGATTCCAAGGATAAGGTGAAACAAATTAATCTTATATCATGCGTTAAGGATTGTCATTAAATAATAAAGCTTCTGGATCCAAAATCATTGCAAAGACATTTTTGCTTCCATCTGGAGTTACAGAGTAGACACATGAAGTTGCAAGTTTCATTAACTTGTGTGGTAGAACGGCAGTTTGGATTATGCTTCATAATCTCAACAACAGGGAGTCTCAACGATTTCCGGCCAGTGGCACTCACCCCTGTCATAGCCAAGTGCTTCGAGCGGCTGATCTTGGCTCACCTCAAAGCCAGCCTCCCCCCCACACTGGACCCCCATCAGTTTGCCTACCGGACCAATAGGTCTACAGAGGATGCCCTATCGGCGGCACTACACTCTGCCCTGACCCACCTGGACAGCAATAACACCTACATCAGGTTGCTGGTCATTGACTTCCGCTCCGCCTTTAACACTGTCATACCCGCTAGCTTGATCACCAAACTCAGCGGTCTTGGCATCTCCACTTCCCTCTGCAATTGGACACAGGATTTCCTCACTAACAGACCACAGTCTGTTAGGGTCAACAACCTCACCTCCTCCACTATAACACTGAACACTGGCGTGCCACAGGGCTGTGTGCTCAGTCCTCTCCTCTACTCCCTCTTCACCCATGACTGCATCCCTAAGTATGGCTCCGACACCATCATAAAATTTGCCGACGACACCACGGTGGTAGGACTGATCAGCGACAACGACGAGTCAGCCTACAGGGAGGAGGTCCAGCACCTGACAACCTGGTGTGCCAACAATAACCTCGTCCTCAACTCCCAGAAGACGAAGGAAATCATTGTCGACTTCAGAAAGAACAAAGGGGGCAGACACACCCCCATCCATATAAACGGGACTGAGGTGGAGCGGGTCTCCAACTACAAATTCCTCGGGGTACACATCTCGGAGGATCTGTCCTGGTCCCTCAACACCTTCAAGCTGATCAAAAAGGTGCAGCAGAGCCTTTACTTCCTGAGGAGGCTCCCCAGATCCTGACCAACTTTTACCGCTGACCATCCTGACCACCTGCTTTACGGTATGGTACAGCAGTTGCACCGTAGCAGACAGGAAGGCACTACAACGGGTGGTGAAAACCGCCCAGTACATCATCGGTGCCCCGCTCCCTGCCATGGACGCCCTCCACTGAAAACGGTGTCTGAGACGGGCCGGGAAGATCATCAAGGACCCCTCCCACCCTAACCATGGACTGTTTGCCCTCCTACCATCGGGGAGGCGGTACAGGAGCCTCAGGTCCCGCACCAGTAGGATGAGGAATAGCTTCTATAATAACACCATCACATTGCTGAACTCGGAGTCCCACCGATAGATTTCCACATCTGTATTTTTTTATCTGTATTTATCTATATATTGCTATCACTATGTACTGACACTAAACTGCATTTTGTTGTACCCATACTTGTATCTGTGCAATGACATTAAAGTTGAATTGAATTGAATTGAATTGAATTGCTTTGGCAGGATAGATTATAGGGCTCATCTAGGGAGGCTATTTGGGTGGAACTGAGAAGTGGGAACGGTGTAGCAACACTTTTAGGGGTGTATTATAGACCGCCAAATGGGGAGCGAGAATTGGAAGAGCAAATATGTAAGGAGATAGCAGATATTAGTAGTAAGCACTAGGTAGTGATTGTGGGAGATTTCAATTTTCCAAAATAGACTGGGAAACACATTCTGTAAATGGGCTGGATGGTTTGGAGTTTGTAAAATGTGTGCAGGATAGTTTTTTGCAGCAGTACATAGAGGTATCGACCAGAGAAGGGGCAGTGCTGGACCTCCTGTTAGGAAATGAGGCAGGTCAGGTGACGGAGGTTATGCGTTGGTGAGCACTTCGGGACCAGTGATCACAATACCATTAGTTTCAATATAATTATGGAGAGAGTCAGAACTGGACCTAGGGTGGAGATTTTTGATTGGAGAAGGCTAACTTTGAGGGAATGCGTAAGGATTTAAAAGGAGTGAATTGGGACACTCTGTTTTATGGGAAGGATGTAGAAGAGAAATGGAGGACATTTAAAGGGGAAATTGTAAGAGTACAGAATCTTTATGTCCCTGTTAAGGTGAAAGGAAATAGTAAAAATTGGAAAGAGCCATGGTTTTCAAGGGAAATTGGACACTTGTTTCGAAAAAAGAGAGATATCTACAATAATTATAGGAGGTATGGAGTAACTGAGGTGCTAGAGGAGTATAAAGAATATAAAAAGAATCTTAAGAAAGAAATTAGGAAGGCTAAAAGAAGATGTGAGGTTGCTTTGGCAAGAAAGGTGAAAGTAAATCCAAAGGGTTTCTACAGCTATATTAATAGCAAAAGGATAACAAGGGATAAAATTGGACCATTAGAGAGACAGAATGGGCAGCTATCTGCAGAGCCAAAAGAGATGGGGGAGATATTGAACAATTTCTTTTCTTCGGTATTCACCAAGAAGAAGGATATTGAACTATGTGAAGTAAGGAAAAAAAGTAGAGTAGCTATGGAAACTATGAAATTCAAAGAGGAGGAAGTACTGACACTTTTGAAAAATATCAAAGTGGATAAATCTCCAGGTCGTGATAGGATATTCCCTAGGACATTGAGAGAAGTTAGTGTAGAAATAGCAGGAGCTATGACAGAAATATTTCAAATGTCATTAGAAACGGGAATAGTGCCGGAGGATTGGCATACTGCGCATGTTGTTCCATTGTTTAAAAAGGGTTCAAAGAATAAACCTAGCAATTATAGACCTGTTAGTTTGACGTCAGTGGTGGGTAAATTAATGGAAAGGATACTTAGAGATAATATATATAAGCATCTGGATAAACAGGGTCTGATCAGAAACAGCCAACATGGATTTGTGCCTGGACGGTCATGTTTGACAAACCTTCTTTAATTTTTTGAAGCGGTTACTGGGGAAATTGATGAGGGTAAAGCAGTGGATGTTGTCTATATGGATTTCAGTAAGGCCTTTGACAAGGTTCCCCATGGAAGGTTGGTTAAGAAGGTTCAATCTTTGGGGGTTAATGGCGGAGTAGCAAGATGGATTCAACAGTGGCTGAATGGGAGATGTCAGAGAGTAATGGTGGATGGCTGTTTGTCAAGTTGGAAGCCAGTGACCAGTGGGGTGCCTCAGGGATCTGTGTTGGGTCCACTGTTGTTTGTCATGTACATCAATGATCTGGATGATGGGGTGGAAATTTGGATAAGTAAGTATGCAGATGATACTAAGATAGGTGGTGTTGTGGATAATGAAGTAGATTTTCAAAGTCTACAGAGAGATTTGGGCCATATGGAAAAGTGGGCTGAAAGATGGCAGATGGAGTTTAATGCTGATAAGTGTGAAGTGCTACATCTTGGCAGGACAAATCAAAATAGGACGTACATGGTAAATGGTAGGGAATTGAGGAATGTTGTGGAACAGAGAGATCTAGGAATAACTGTCATAGTTCCCTGAAGGTGGAATCGCATGTAGATGGGGTGGTAAAGAACGCCTTTGGTGTGCTGGCCTTTATAAATCAGAGCATTGAATATAGGAACAGGGAAGTAATGTTAAAATTGTACAAGGCATTGGTGAGACCAATTCTGGAGTATGGTGTACAATTTTGGTTGCCTAATTATAGGAAGGATGTCAACAAAATAGAGAGAGTACATAGGAGATTTACTAGAATGTTGCCTGGGATCCAGCAACTATGTTACAGAGAAAGGTTGAACAAGTTAGGTCTTTATTCTTTGGAGCGCAGAAGGTTAAGGGGGGACTTGATTGAGGTCTTTAAAATGATGAAAGGGATAGACAGAGTTGACTTGAATAAGCTTTTCCCATTAAGGGTAGGGAAGATTCAAACAAGAGGCATGACATGCGAATTAAGGGACGGAATTAGGGGTAACATGAGGGGGAACTTCTTTACTCAGAAGGTGGTGGCTGTGTGGAATGAGCTTCCAGCAGAAGTGGTGGAGGCAGGATCGATTTTAACATTTAAAAGTAAAGTGGATAGGTATATGGACGGGAAGGGAATGGAGGGGTATGGTCTGAGTGCAGGTAGATGGGTCTAGGGGAAAAGAAATGGTCGGCACGGACAGGAAGGGCCGAGATGGCCTGTTTCCGTGCTGTAATTGTTATATGGTTATATGGTTAATTGAATATAAATTAAAGCCCAGTACACATTCACATAGAGAAGATTGTCCACTGATCTGTCTAATTTCTGTAGGATTATTTGATAAAACCCTCTTGAATGAAAGGATGCACTGTCTTCTTTTGAATAGAACGTCCATCACTCAGGAATATACAGTGGCTTGCAAAAGTTTTCATACCCCTTGAACTTTTCCACATTTTGTCATGTCACAACCACAAACGTAAATGTATTTTTTGGGGATTTTATGTGATAGACCAACACAAAGTGGCGCATAATTGTGAAGTGAAAGGAAAATTACACATGGTTTTCAGATTTTTTTACAAATAAAAAAACTGAAAAGTGTGGCGTGCAAAGGTATTCAGCCCCCTTTACTCTGATACCCCTAAATAAAATCCAGTGCAACCAATTGCCTTCAGAAGTCAACTAATTAATAAATAGAGTCCACATGTGTGTAATCTAATCTCAGTATTAATACAGCTGTTCTGTGAAGGCCTCAGAGGTTTGTTAGAGAACATTAGTGAACAAACAATGTTCCTTGGGCATCATGAAGCCCAAGGAACACACCAGACAGGTCAGGGATAAAGTTGTGGAGATGTTTAAAGCAGGGTTAGGTTAAAAAAAAATATCCCAAGCTTTGATCATCTCACGGAGCACTGTTCAATCCATCACCGAAAATGGAAAGAGTATGGCAAAACTGCAAACCTACCAAGACATGGCCGTCCACCTAAACTGACAGGCCGGGCAAGGAGAGCATTGATCAGAGAAGCAGCTAAGAGGCCCATGGTAACTCTGGAGGAGCTGCAGAGATCCACAGCTCAGGTGGGAGAATCTGTCCACAGGACAACTATTAGTCGTGCACTCCACAAATCGGGCCTTTATGGAAGAGTGGCAAGAAGAAAGCCATTGTTGAAACAAAGCCATAAAAAGTCCCGTTTGCAGTTTGCCACAAGTCATGTTGGGTTCACAGCAAACATGTGGAGGAAGGTGCTCTGGTCTGATGAGGCCAAAATTGAAGTTTTTTGCCTAAATGCAAAACGCTATGTGTGGCGGAAAACTAACACTGCACATCACCCTGAACACACCATCCCCACTGTGAAACATGGTGGTGGCAGCATCATGCTGTGGGGATGCTTTTCTTCAGCAGGGACAGGGAAGCTGGTCAGAGTTGATGGGAAGATGGATGGAGCCAAATACAAGGCAATTTTGGAAGAAAACCTGTTAAAGTCTGCAAAAGACTGGGGCGGAGGTTCACTTTCCAAGCAGGACAATGACCCTAAAAATACAGCCAGAGCTACAATGGAATGGTTTAGATCAAAGCATGCTGTCTGGGTGGAGTTTCCACGTTCTACCTGTGACCATGTGAGATTTCACTGGGGACTCTGGTTCTTCCCACACCAAAATTACATGGGATAGCAGAAATCTACCTCTGTAAAATGTCTCTAATGTGCAGAAAGTGGATGAGTAAGTAAGATTACATCGAAAGCAGGATTGCATAGGTGATCAACATTTGGCATGGACTGGGTGATCCGAAGGATTTGCTTCCATGTTGTATCTATAAACTAAACTAAAGTTGACTTACTGTCACCATCCCAAGGGCAATTAGAGAAGGCATGAAATGTTGGCTCTGCCCTGCATATTCTGTAGGTGAAATAAAAACCCTGTACCATGAATAGTGAGTCTTTGGCTTGGTGGCACCTTTCTGGTTTGGGGTAAGAAGTTGCAATGTTAACTCAATATTGTCATAGTCGTGTTCCTCCATCTGATGTTGGAGATATGGGTGGAGAAATGTCAGGTGGAGTTTCGGACAAGTGAGATGTTGCACTTTGGGAGGTTAAATGTAAAGGGAAAGTATACAGTTAATGGTAGGATTCTTAGGAGCATTGATGTACAGGTCAGGACCCTTTTTTTTCAATTAAATCTTTAATTGTCATTGTGCAGTGTACAATACAGAGACAACGAATTGCAGTTGGTATCTCCGAAGGGCGAACTGACGAATAAACAAGTAATTGCGCAGTAGTATCAGTATATAGATCTATACATATACAGTGGTATCCGTGCAATTTGCTGGTGATTGGTTTGAGGATTCTTCACACATTCAATGTGATCCCACCTCCTGTCCCATCATCCCATTCCCACCCCTTTCCATTTTCCACAGAGACTGCCCCACCCACAACTCACATGGTTCATTCCATCCCTCCAAACAGAAACCACTCCTCTCCCAGGTACTTTCCCCTGCAGTTGCAGGAGATGCACAACTGTCCCTGTAGCTCCATCCAGGGACCCCAGTAGTCCTTCAAGGCGAGACAGAGGTCCACATGTATCTCCTCTTACCTCATCTACTGCATCCGGTGTTCACTATGTGGCCTCCTGTACATCACCAAGACCAAGAAAGACTCCGTGTCCAATTCGGCAAACGCATGCTCAACCCACCAAGTCCACCATACTGGATCTTCTCCCAGCTTCCTTCCTCCACACCCCCCCCCCCCCCCCCCCCCGCCCCACCATCACAACAATCAGACTGAATAAGGGTCCCATAGAAACATAGAAAATAGGTGCAGGAGGAGGCCATTCAGCCCTTTGAGCCAGCAATGCCATTCATTGTGATCATGGCTGATTGTCCCCAATCAATAACCGGTGCCTGCCTTCTCCCCATATCCCTTGATTCCACTAGCCCCTAGAGCTCTATCTAACTCTCTCTTAAATCCATCCAGTGATTTGGCCTCCATTGCCCTCTGTGGCAGGGAATTCCACAAATTCACAACTCTCTGGGTGACAAAGGTTTTTTCACCTCAGTCTTAAATGGCCTCCCCTTTATTCTAAGACTGTAGCCCCTGGTTCTGGACATGCCCAACATTGGGAACATTTTTCCTGCATCTAGCTTGTCCAGTCCTTTTATAATTTTATATGTTTCTATAAGATCCCCCCTCATCCTTCTAAACTCTAGTGAATACAAGCCTAGTCTTTTCAATCTTTCCTCATATGAAAGTCCCACCATCCCAGGGATCAATCTCGTGAACCTATGCTGCACTGCCTCAATCACAAGGATGTTCTTCCTCAAATTAGGAGACCAAAATTGTACGCAATACTCCAGATGTGGTCTTACCAGAGCCCTATACAACTGCAGAAGAACCTCTCTACTCCTATACTGAAATCCTCTTGTTATGAAGGCCAACATTGCATTAGCTTTCTTCACTGCCTGCTGTACCTGCACACCAACTTTCAGTGACTGGTGTACAAGGACACTCAGGTCTCGCTCTAGCTCCCCCTTACCTAACCTAACCCCATCGAGATAATAATCCGCCCGCTTGTTTTTACCACCAAAGTGGATAACCTCACATTTATCTATATTATACTGCATCTGCCACGCATCTGCCCACTCACTCAACCTGTCCAGGTCACCCTGCAACCTCCTAACATCCTCTTCACAGTTCACACTGCCACCCAGCTTTGTGTCATCCACAATCATGCTAGTGTTGCTCCTAATTCCCTCTTCCAAATCATTAATATACTTGGTATACATTTGCTGCCTCAACACCGAGCCTTGCGGCACTTCACTTGCCACTGCCGGCCATTCTGAAAAGGACCCGTTCACTCCTACTCTTTGCTTCCTGTCTGTCAACCAATTATCTATCCACGTCAACACCCTACCCCCAATACCATGTGCTCTAATTTTAGTCACCAGTCTCCCGTGCAGGACCCAATCAAAGGCTTTCTGAAAGTCTAGATGCACTACATCCACTGGCTCCCCTTCATCCATTTTACTTGTCTGATCCTCATAAAATTCCAGAAGATTAGTCAAGCATGATTTTCCTTTCATAAATCCATACTAACTTGGACTAATCCTTTTACTGCTATCCAAATGCCCCATTATTACCTCTTTAATAATTGACTCCAGCATCTTTCCCATCACCGAAGTCAGGCTAACTGGTCTGTAATTCCTCGTTTTCTCTCTCGCTCCTTTCTTGAAAAGTGGGATAACATTAGCTATCCTCCAATCCACAGGAAGTGATCCTGAATCTATTGAACATTGGAAAATGATCACCAATGCGTCCACTATTTCTGAGGACCCTGGGATGCAGTCCATCAGGCCCAGGGGATTTATTATCCTTCAGTCCCATTATCCTACCCAATACTATTTCTCACCTAATGAAAATGTCTTTCAGTTCCTCGACCCCATTAGATCCTCTGTCTTTCAGTACTTCTGGGAGATTGTTTGTGTCTTCCTTAGTGAAGACAGATCCGAAGTACCTATACAACTCTTCTGCCATTTCCTTGTTCCCCATAATAATTTCACCTCTCAAGGGACCCACATTTGACTTTGTTATTCTTTCCCCCTTAACATATCTAAAGAAGCTTTTACTGTCCTTCTTCACATTCCTGGCCAGCTTCCCCTCGTACTTCATCTTTTCAGCCCGTATTGCTCGTTTTGTTTCCTTCTGTTGTCCTATGAAAGTTTCCCAGTCCTCTGGTTTCCAGCGACTCTTTGCTATGTTATACATCTTTTCTTTTAGTTTTATTCTATCCCCAACTTCTCTTGTTAGCCACGGTTGCCTCGTATTCCCCTTAGAATCTTTCTTCCTTTTTGGAATGAAATGATTCTGCGTCTTCTGGATTATGCCCAGAAATTCCCGACCCGAAACCTCACCTATCTGTTCTCAATGATGCTGTCTGACCCACTGAGTTACTATAGCACATTGTGTCTTTTTCCTTTTGTAAACCAGCATTTGCATTTTCTTGTGTTAAAGCACGTTTATAGCATTGTGTGCAATTTTAGTCATTGCATTACAGGAAGGATGTGGAAGCTTTCGAGGGGGATGGAAGAGGTCCATGATGTTGCCTGGATTAGAGAGTATTGAGGAGAGAGTGGGCAAATGTGGATTGTTTCATCTGGAGTGTGACAGACTGATGGAATTTTATAAAATCATGAGAGGTATAGACAAGATAGAGAGTGGGTCATTTACCAAAGGTGGCCATGGTATGAAAGTAAGAGGGTGGAATTTTAAAAGAGATTTATCTCACAATTGTTTTTACACTGAGTGGTAGGTGTTTGGTATGCACAGCCAGGGGAATGGGGACGAGAGTTTGGTATGTGCTCCCCATTAATGAGGATTGCTGTTTGGGAGATTGGGCAAGGATGCTATGACCCAAACATTGAAGGAAGGAAACACTGATCTTCAGCAGCAGCAAAGAAACATGCTTTTTTATAGTAAATTAATAGGCATTTTTTATATCCAGTCTAATTTTCTTTTTAGTTTCATCATTGCAAGGTAAACAAAGATGTGGTGCAAACAGGCCCATGGATTCACTACATATCTGTTCCGTGATTGTCCCCAACTTATTTTTCCATGAAAGTTCTACTTATCTTCAACACCCACTACTCAGCTAACAGCTGAATATATTTATTAAACTTTGTAACTATTTATCACTGTCAGTTTAGCAGCGTGTTTGGTTTATTTAAATTAAGGCATATTTACAAGTGATAAGGCACAAAATTGTTTTTAAAAACCACTTACAACAAGATTGTATATCATATACTTATTAAAAGTCTGATCTTGGATGTGTATTTATTTGTGTGTGTGTGTGTTTGTTTGTGTGTAACACATGATGTGGTAACAGGAACATTTTTACATATTCTGGTAGAGATTTTTCCCCTGGAGTCTGAAAGCTACTTATTTGAACATTTCAGGCTTTATTTCTCGACATTACTGAAAATGTTTAAAAATACTTTGAATTTAAAATGGTTTTTACTGTTAACAATCATTCCTTACAGTTTCCAGCACACTTTGCTACAAAGTTGCATGACAGGAACACTGGCAGCAATACCCTGAGCTTTTCAGCTAAATGGCATCTCACAGCAAGTGCACACGACATTTGCAACAATGTTGCCATCATAGCTCCTGGCAGGATAGGAGGGGGAGGATCTATTGGTATTGCAATTGGGGATTGAGATTTTATTTTTTAACTCCATTGCTGGGGGAGGCTCACGAGCTATGATCTTTGCTGAGGAGTGCTCGAATCTTACCTTTGGCAATGGGTTGAGTTGGAGGACCACGCCTCCCGTGGGGGCTATGGGTAGAGGACGGGTGGTTTCGGGGAGCAGACCCAACGGGTCTGCACTTGGATTAGTAATTTACAAAAATAGAACCCAGTGTAATATATTTCATCATTCTGAAAGGAAAAAGAAAAAGTAGGTAATTCAGAATAAGTTCTTTATTGATATATGGTACATATTTCAGGATCGGTAAAGCTGTTTAGAATATAACAAACAGGATTGCATAACACAGTTGGCAATAACACATTCTTAACGGCAAGTGCTCAGCCATTAGCACTGAAATTTGCAGTTACACAACATATTACAGTTGAATACTACATAGTGGAATTGGATGGCATAAGACATCGGGTGACCATGTAATAATTTTTGATCACTATATATAATTAAAATAATATTTTACAATCTGTTCCAGTTACTTTTTTAATAAAACTGTTTATATACATTTCCTCATGAATTTCAAGACTTTGGACAACGTATCTGAATCGAACATAATGCAATATATTCTATTTGTCTGTATCTGAACCAAGTTAATCAGCCAGAAAGAAAATGGCTAATCCGGGACAGTAGTAGGGCACACAGTCCTCAAACCTGCTCTGACTTTGGATTTGGCACAGCTAATCTTTATCTTAATGACATTTACCCATGTTTTCCATCACTATTGAAACACTCGGCTAAAAATTGCATTTTTTTAACAGGGAAATATACTGCTTTTGGTGAATTATGGAGTAATGGGAATACAAGAGGGTGTATGAAATGTAGATAACCGAGTGAAAACAGGAGTTTTCAATTAAAAATAACATTCCGAAGATGTCATATGTGTTCTGGTAGTTTGCAGATTTACCCGTATTGATGCTGACGGATCTTCTAATGTCTTTGTATGTTTGGTGTAGAAATGTAATTTGTAGAAATGTTATTTTGCCAGAATATCAATCAGCTATCTATGAGAAAGGCATGTGAGAGGGAACAGACAGGGCAAGGTTATGCTAGAATTGCTCGGAAAATTGCCTCTCAGTGAATGACTGCCTCCTATTTATAAATAAATGTTTTATTTTCCCAATATGAGGAATAAACAATGTGTTTATGAAAACTACTGAGCAGCACTGTACTCAGTAACACTGGGGATAGCTTCACCCATTGTGACATCTGGATCATTAAACACATGGATGTTTTTGACCACATACAGTTTTCCCAAGAAACCTGTCAGTTTTAATTAATGTAATCTCTATATTTGTGCCATATTAAATCTTATTTTGGAATGTAAACTTTTTTTCTTATAGAAATTTTCGTACTTTATTTGTTACATAAAAATATTTTTTCTAATATGTATATTTTGTATATTTGAAGCATCAACAAGAAACAAAATATAGGATCAATCAAGACTGAAAAATTTGCTTGACTATCTCTGTTTAATTTGGCAGAAGTATCTGTCCCAGAGTTTCTCTGTACCATTACCCAAAATAAAACAAAAAAATATAACTATTCTGTCAGTATGTTGAGTACGGTTCAAAATTCTTCCTTAACTCACAAACATCATATCACATATAAAATATGCATAACTCAGCAATGAGACTGACCTCACACCATATATTTCATCTTAATGTATGAAAAAATAGTTTCAACAATTTGTTCAAAAAATGACACAAAGTGCTTGAGTAACTTAGTGGGTTAGGCAGCATTTCAATTTGTTCAAACAGTGTTCTGCAAATCATGCTTAAGATATTTAGAAACATGCATTGTAAAGAGTTGAGGTTCTAATATAGTTAATACCTATGCCATAAAAATGCAGTAAAAGTAAAACAGAGCAACTCAAAAAGGATATATATTTTTAAATGCTCATGAAATTATAATGCAGCACTAGAAAAGTGATTTTATTTCCCATTGTGTCTAGAAGTGTTGTTGTAATTTGAAAAGTGTTTTGGGGAGACAAAATGATTGCAGGAAACAGGCAGACAAACCACAGAAACCTGAGAACAGAGATGAGTTTCATCTAAGGAATCAACAGACAATTGTTAAACATCAAAGACTTTTAAGTATGTTGTACTTACAGGAATGGCTCACATGCCCAAATTCTACAATCACTTTGGCTGCACACTTGAATGAGTACAAACGCAAGAAATTCTGATTCTTGGAGTGCAACCATAGACATACCCTGTTACAAATTGTATATTTTATCACAGATCTTGATTAAACATTCCGAGATTTGCAGTCTTATACTGCTTGCGCAGGCATTGAATATTAATATAAAGCAGAGGCAATGATCAATTTGCCAATTCATGGGACATTAATGAATATTATATCAGAAATATTTGCTAGATAGTGAAAAATCTGTTTGTGTGTCATTCATTATGTACAGACTTAATTGTGTAGTCACAAGAGTTTAAGTTCTGCAGAGTCACTATCAGTTGCAAATATTGGAATGACAAACACATTAACCTATTGTCTACTAAAAATCTTAAGTGTAATTCCTGCATATATCTACATTTAGAAATGTTCACAATTATTATTAATCACATATCATTTTGCACTTTTATAACGCAAGTACATAGTCTGGAACAAGAATCACAAGAGTTTAAGTCCTGTAAGCTTTTTACATTTTCTCCAAAAATGCAGTGACCATTTGCAATGTGAATTACATGATGAGTTAAATTCCGGGCTTCAATCATCCAATGTTCTGTTGACATTTTCTGTTCACACTGATCAACTATGAGATTATTGGTCGTGAGCTCAAGCCTTGCATCGTGTGGCTCCTCACAGTATTTCTTAGCTATGGAGATTATAATTTACAGCGAAAGTTGAGATTCGTACAGTAGCAGCAAATGATCTCTTTGAATGTCTTGCGCATCTCCTGGCTCCGAAAGGCGTAAATGATCGGGTCGATGACTGAATTACACATGATGAGGATCAGGTACGTGTTAAAGTGAGACATATAACAAATGCAGTACGGGTTTTGGGGGCATGATATAATCATGATGAGGTGAAGGAAAAATGGAGCCCAACAGATGATAAAGATCCCAAGCAGGATTGTAATGGTAATGGCTCCTTTCATGCATGTCTTCTGACGGACCACACCGGTGACTGGGAGTGTAGCGATTCTTTTAACATGCAACCGAGCGAGCATGAACATGTGGATGTAAAGAGTAATCATGAGGAACAGCATAGTAAAGAACATGGTGATAAGACAAATAATGACTGTTTGATTATCGGAATACATAATGAAGACTATGCCACAGAAAATGCAAATAATCCAGATAACTACGATCAAAATTAAAGCCCGCTTTACGGTCATGATGCTATGGTAGCGTAAAGCATAGAAGATGGTGATGTACCTGTCGATGGCAATGACCAACAGATTGCAGATTGATGCCACTAAAGAAATGCAGATCATCGAGTCAAAAACATTGTCCATTTGCTGAATGAACTGGTCATTTGCCACCAGGTAGCCGTTTTTTAAAAACGCCATCACAATTGTCTCCAGGGCATTAGATACACTTACCAGCATGTCTGCCACAGCTAAACTGCAGAGGAAAAAGTACATAGGAGAATGGAGGTTTCTGTTTTTAAGAACTGCTAGGATGACCAAGACGTTTTCCAGGAAGCTGATGATTCCCAGGGTGAAAAACAGTTCAGCTTTAATTGGGACTTGCTCGCAGAAGCCTGTGCTGCTCCTGTTGTTAAGGATACTGCTTTCATTCAGATCCACTGTGCTGTTCATCATCAGCAGTTGCAAGAAGAAGATCGAATGAGTGGAATTCATCTCGACAATGGTTGAGTAGTACTGTTAGAAGCAAAGATTAAAATAAGTGAATTTTCCACTTCAGTATTGTTCCATTCATTCGTAGTGCAGAAGCTTGAAATTGACATACCATCCTTCGCAACTTTAGTTCGCAGTTATTGATTCCTTTCAGGTCACATCAAGACCTATTGCTGCTAATTTAATTTAAAAAATGTATCAAAACCGACAGTTAAACAACTTTTCTTCCTTTCTCTTGGTGTGTAGAGAATTGATCCATGCCTTTGGTCGTGCAAGCTGATGGTTCATTGTATTTATAGTCCACTGGCAGACACTAGCTCCTCCCTATCCCTTAGAGAATTAAAATGCCCATTTAAAGTGCAGGGTTAAGGCTGACTGGCAGAGAAGAGCTGCTCCAGTCAGCTGCTATATTCTGGAAATGTGGGATGATCTTCATATCCTTCAGTATTATTGTTGCTTGGTGCCCTCTTGTGTTATTACCTGTGCATATCTCCAGTAAAGCTTTTGAAATCAGATTACTTGTTTCGTCCTTGAGCTGATAGAATTTCTCATTGGAAATGGCATTACGTTTTGGGACTTACACATGAACACAGATGTTCCAAACGTTTTAGTCAGCTCTGCTGACTATGTTCTAATAGCTCTCTGCCACAGGACACTCAGCGAGTTCAATGGCAGTGGGGATGCTGCAGCAAATTGAAGCGTCTCACATCAAGAGCCAAGAGCCAAGAGTGTTTTATTGTCATATCGTATGTCCCAGACAGGACAATTAAATTCTTACTTGCAGCAGCACAACAAAATATGTAAACATCGTACTCTGCAAACAAAATACTAAATGAGAAAAAATAATTCAGTATATATATATATTTGTGTGTATGTATGTTTGTGTATGTGTGTGAATGTGTGTATGTACACATACACAGATATATATACACACACACATATATATATATATTTACACATATATACACATACATGTACATGGCAATAACTAACAGATTGCATGTTGATGACGCTAAGGAAATGCAGATCACTGAGCAATAACCATTGTCAAATTACTGAAAGAACATAACATCTGCAGCATAGTAACCTGTTCTTCAACAACACCATCGCCACCATCTCTGTCATATTAGATACAATTACCAGCATGCCTGCCACTGCCTTCTCAACTCAGATCTGCTGCTGGTTCTGTGGACCATTAAGGTGTAGAGGAAGCAAAGATTATTGAAGGTTTGGAATATTTTTAATTATTCATATGCAGAGCATCTAAGGTATTAATTATTGAAAATATTTTTAGTGCAAAACACAAACTCTTTTAGAGGACTGCGGGTTAAAAATAATTTGTGTTGGTAAGAGACTGATCAATATTGCAGGTCGAGACTGTTTCAGAACTGAGAGTGTAGCAGGACGATAGCAAGTATAAATAAGTGAGAGGGAGAGAGGAGAGAGGGGCTGGTAGGAGACAGGTGGAAAGTGGATGAGCAAATAGAGCTAAGTAAGAAAGAGTGAGGAAGAAATGCAGCAGTGGTAAGTGTTAAGTAGAAACAAATAATGAAAAATAAAATGGCTGATGAAACATAGAAACATAGAAACATAAAAACAGAAAATAAGTGCAGGAGAAGGCCATTTGGTTATGATCACTTCTGATCATCCAAAATCAGTACCCCGTTCCTGCTTTTTCCTCATATCCCTTGCTTCCATTATCTCTCAAAGCTATATCTCAGTCTCTCTTGACAAACGTCCAGTGAATTGGCCTTCTGTGGCAGAGAATTCCACAGATTCACAACTCTCGGAGTGAAGCCAGATAGGATGAGAGGAGAGGTAGTGTGGAGATAGGGGCTGAACGGTAGTGGCTGTAAGCTGATGGTTGACCAAGTTAAAGGAGGGATGGGCAGATGGAACCTACTTGGGGGAGTGGATGGGAAAAAGAGGTTAATGAAGAAGGAGCCCAAGTGGATAGGTGCTTGGTTGATGGGCAGATGGAACTAGATGGGGGGAGGGGGGGGGGGGGGAGATTTAATAATTCTAGGTACTAGTGGGGAGGGAGGGAAAAAAGTGAACAAAGGGAGAGATAATCTAGGATAAGATAGTTACTGTAAATCAAATTATCCTTCTCAATCAAAGTAATTGACTCAAAAAAGCAGCAATCAATCTTATGCATCATGTGGCTCTCCCTCACTCTCAAGATTATATCAATAGAAGGACCCACTATGAAGGATGTTTCAGAGGAACTGGGCAGCCGTCCTACAGCACCAGAGACCCAGGTTCAATCCTGACTACGGATGCTGTCTGTACGAAATGTATACGTTCTCCCTATGACTGTTGTGCTCCAGGTGCTCTGGTTTCCTGCCACATTCCAAAGACATTCAAGTTTGTAAGTTAATCAGCTTCTGTAAATTGTCCGTAGCGCATAGGATAGAACTGGTATATAAATGATTGCTGGTCGGTGTGGATTTGGCGGATTGAAGGACCTGTTTCCATGCTCCATCTCTGAAATGAAAACTAAAAAAACAACTAATCCATCAGTGCTGCCCTGGAGCAGTTTACCTGGTTACCTGGGTAGCAAGTATTGTACACTCTGCTAACGCAGAGTGATGTGTAAAAAAATCGGTGCCAATGATATTTTCAATCACGACTCTAAATGTGAACTCCAGCACTGTTTGCCTTCAGAGACATCTTGCCAACAGCCCAATTTGGAATTGGTAAATTTGTAAATTAATGAAAAGCAGGTTGATTGATGCTGAGAGATAAAATAGATTACTCCTTCCATTACCTTTTCCCAGGATAGGCTGTGGGCGTAGTTAAAATTCTGAGACTGGTGGAGGGAGGGGGATGGTAGGGTGTGGGTGTGGGGGTGGTGGTAGGGTGGGGAGGGGGGAGGGGGGAGGGGATGGTAGGGTGGGGGAGAGGGCGGTGGTTGGCGGAGTGGATGTTCTGCCTGTTGAGTTGTGATAATAAGTGACCATAAAAGATTAATCACAGGTTTGATTAAAAGTCCTGGGACAGAAGATTATTAAAAGTATTGTTTTAAAATATATATGCTAAGGCATATTTTCACCATTTAGCTACATTATTATCAGTTAATACCTTAACAGGATCTACAGCTTTGTACTTTCCAGATATTTGTGTTGCTACGAGTTCAACCATAACTGACCTTTAGTCTGCAGGGTACAAGTGTCTGAGCAATCCATAACTCTCGCAGCTAACTTGGGATATTGCTACGGAAATGTAGCCAGAACTACACCCACCTGACATTTGAGAATTTAATGAACTGGAACAATTTTACAGCAATCAGTAAATATCAAGTATTGTGATTACTTCCAAAAAATACTTTTGTTCAGATGTTCTTTGGCCTTTACTCAGATTATTTTTCCTCCCACACCTCTCATTTTCATTGAAAAGCAAAAGAATTGCAGAGGCCGTTCAGGAAATTAAAATCTTTCTAGATTAGTTGCCTTATTTTAAAACTAAATCAAATTTAAAATGCAGGGCGGCATGTTGGCGCAGCGGTAGAGTTTCTGTTTTTCAGAGCTTGCAGTGCCAAAGACCCTGGTTCGATCGCGGCTACTCGTGCTGTTTGTATGGAGTTTATAAGTTCTCCCCATGACTGAGTGGGATTTCTCCGAGATCTTCAGTTTCCCCCCACACTCCAAAGACATACAGGTATGTAGTTTAATTGGTTTGGCGTATATGTAAATTGTCCCTAGTGTGTGTAGGACAGTGTTAGTGTGCGGGGATGGCTGGTCAGTGTGGACTTGGTGGGCTGAAGGGCCTGTTTCCACGCTGTATCTCTAAACTAAACTATACTAAACTAAACTATTACAGATAAAAATAGAAAATGGTGGAAATATCCAACAGGCCACGTGGCGAGAGAAGCATAGTTAATGTTTCTTATTGATGATTTTTCATCAGAATTGGAAAAAGTTATAAATGTAATGTTCTAAATTACAGAGAAAGGGGGAGGAGTGGGAAGAGCAGTAGAGAAGTTTTGTGATAGGATGAGGCGCAAGGTACAATGATTGACACAGGAGGTGCAGGAGCTAACAAAGAGCATGTAAAAGCTATAATGAAAGGAAGCGGGGGCAATGAAAATAGGAGGAGGGAAGTGAAATCTGAAATATCAGAAGAGGAAAGAGGAACAAAAACTGAACATTGAGAATGTAAAGAACTGCAATCTAATAGTTGATTACCTGAAATTGTTTGTTTCCATTTTGAGTCTTAAAGTTTGTAATGCACCTGGTCACATTTCTCGAGATTACATTGGTCTTCATTGGAAAAGTGTAGGAGGCCGAAAATAAAAGTCAGAAAGAGAGTTGTATAAAGGAACTTGCAACTCTGAGTTTAGGATCATCTTCACAGAGTGAACAGAACGGTTTTGCAATGTATCTGCATTTGGTCAGACAGCATCTCTGGAGGATAGGAATGAGTGATGTTTCGGGTCAAGACCCGAAATGTCACCCAAACCTTTACTGAGCATGTTTGGTGTCTGTGAGGCTGGAGGTGAAAGAGCAAAAATCTCTGGAGGAGGGGAAAATAGTTACTATGTGGAAACCAATGGGGTGTTGTTCAGTGGTGCAGTCATGGTCCTGCAGAGATCTGAAGAGATGTCAGTTTTGCCTCTGCCAGATGGATATCATTTACGAAACAACATCAATGTTAGCAAGTTTTGTTAGCAAGTCTGATAACAATATTGGAATAAATCCCTGGCTACCAAAGTGATCCAGGTTCAGAGGGATATAGGTTAGAGTGAGTAAGTGGAAAAATGAAACACTTAATTTTATGCCTGAGTAATAAATCCAGTGAGAGATCCGAAGTTCCCATGTGAAGCAAGTACTTACTATGCAATTTAAAACTTGTTTTATTTCTAACTGTTTTTCCAATTCTGATGATGGACTATTGAGCAGAAACAGTAGTGTGATTTTCCTGTGTTTTCTTGCACATGCTGACTGATCTGCTGGGTATGCCCAGCATTTTCTGTTTTATCCAGTGCCTACAGTATTTTGCCCTTACTGATAGCTTTGTAGTTTGTGAAATTATCTATTAAAACTATGTGTTCACTTAATTTCTACTTTCCAAAAATAGAATGACAATTTAGAGAAAATTAAAATATACTCGCTGATCTTATGTACATTTATATTACATGAAATACCAATCGAATTTGCATTAATTCCAGCCTTGCTCAAATACAGAACTACATCACTTTCTGCAATGATGTATCTTGGTGAACAAGGTATTGCAACTAAAAGCTATGTTGAATCCCCCCAAGTTCTGTCGCATCTTACCTGATTTATAAGCTAATCCTAGTATACACTTCCTTTAATCAAATACAGCCTCATTACTGCATTCTAACATACATAGTAATTCAGTGAAATCACTGTCTATATACAGTAAAAACATTGCAATTGAGAATCCTGCTGATCAATTTATCAGAGCACTTCATGCATGCTTGAAACCTAGAAAATCTGTGCTAAGATGGCAGGTCACATTAATGGTCATTTTAAACCCCTGTCTCACGGTGCGAGTCAACTGATGAGTGACCCCGAGTTATCACTCGCGGTAATCACATGCAATTAACGTAGCGGGAACGTCGGAACTCGCGCGCGCAACTTAGCGACTCGTGGCGCTAACGGCAGGTACCCGTGAAACCTGTTAACTCTTGAAAAAATTCAAACATGTTTGAGGTTTTCCACGAGTCAAATTTACTGTTCAAGTTAAAAATTGAAACATTTAAACTCGTTGCAATAACGTAGTGGCCCGTGCGTTTACCTTAGTGACTCGTGAGTCTACCGTGGGCACTCCACTCAGTGGATCAAGTAGCATCTCTGGAGAGAAGGAATGGGTGAGGGGATGACATTTCCAAATTTCTGTTGCATCTTTGTGCTTCATCTCAGATGGTAAAGCTGCAACTTTAAACTGACATATGACAATCTTAACTCTTCACATTTTACAGGATTGGATGCAAAATCAGTAATATTCTCGGCCATTCTCCATCACATATTGAGAGAGGGTCGGGGAGCGGGGAACCATGGTGGATGTCTAAAGGATGTAACTCCAGGGCACTGCCCCACACACTGACCCTTGACAGAAGCCCAGGGACTGCTCAGAACAGGCAAGTCCTCCCTCTTTAACCTGACTCCCCTCCTCGTCCATTCTGCTGGAGCCCTTCCTCAAATCCCACCGGGAACAGTTGGGCATCCCAGTTGAAAGGTGCAGCAGTACAGAGTGGTGTGTCATTTGGTGCCATCCCTCTGACACACACATGTATATAGAGATAAACATAAGAGTAATATATATAAGATAATATAGTATATAAGAGATGGATTCTTAGAGCAGCTTGTAATGGAGAATGGCCGAGAATATCATTTGAGAAGGAGAACGTTTAATCGGAAGTGGCAGTGATGCAGTTGAACAAAGGGGACTATGAAGGCATGAGAGGGGAGCTGGCCAAAGTAGACTGGAAAGGGATCCTAGCAGGAATAATGGTGGAACAGCAATGGTAGGAATTTCTGGGCATAATCCGGAAGACGCAGGATCATTTTATTCCAAAAAGGAAGAAAGATTCTAAGGGGAGTAGGAGGCAACCGGGGCTGACAAGAGAAGTTAAGGATAGAATAAAACTAAAAGAAAAGATGTATAACACAGCAAAGAGTAGCCGGAAGCCAGAGGAGTGGGAAACTTTCATAGGACAACAGAAGGAAACAAAACGGGCAATATGGGCTGAAAAGATGAAGTATGAGGGGAAACTGGCCAGGAATATAAAGAAAGCATCTTTAGATATGTTAAGGGAAAAAAAGTAGCAAAGTCAAATGTGGGTCCCTTGAAGGCAGACATGGGTGAAATAATTATGGGCAACAAGGAAATGGCAGAAGAGTTGAATAGGTACTTCGGATCTGTCTTTACTAAGGAGGACACAAACAATCTACCAGATGTACTGGAGGACAGAAGATCTAAGGGGGTAGAGGAACTGAAATAAATTTTCATTAGGCGAGAAATAATATTGGGTAGGCTAATGGGACTGAAGGATGATAAATCCCCTGGGCCTGATGGTCTGCATCCCAGGGTCCTCGTGGAGGTGACTCTAGAAATAGTGGACGCATTGGTGATCATTTTCCAATGTTCAATAGGTTCAGGATCAGTTCCTGTGGATTGGAGGATAGCTAATGTTATCCCACTTTTCAAGAAAGGAGCGAGAGAGAAAACGGGGATTACGGACCAGTTAGCCTGACTTCGGTGGTGGGAAAGATGCTGGAGTCAATTATTAAAGGGGTAATAATAGGGCAGTTGAATAGCAGTTAAAGGATTAGTCCAAGTCAGCATGGATTTATGAAAGGAAAATCATGCTTGACTAATCTTCTGGAATTTTTTGAGGATGTGAGAAGTAAAATGGATGAAGGGGTGCCAGTGGATGTAGTGTATCTAGACTTTCAGAAAGACTTTGATAAGGTCCCGCACGGGAGACTGGTGACTAAATTTAGAGCACATGGTATTGGGGGTAGGGTGTTGACATGGATAGAAAATTGGTTGGCAGACCGGAAACAAAGAGTAGGAGTGAACGGGTCCTTTTCAGAATGGCAGGCAGTGGCGAGTGGAGTGCTCGGTGTTGGGGCCGCAACTGTTTACCATATATATTAATGATTTGGAAGAGGGAATTACGAGCAACACTAGCAAGTTTGCGGATGTCACAAAGCTGGGTGGCAGTGTGAAATGTGAAGAGGATTTTAGGAGGTTGCAGGGGGACCTGGACAGGTTGAGTGAGTGGGCAGATGCGTGGCAGATGCAGTATAATATAGATAAATGTGAGGTTATCCACTTTGGTGGCAAAAACAAGGGGGCAGATTATTATCTCAATGGGGTTAGGTTAGGTAAGGGGGAGGTACAGCGAGACCTGGGTGTCCTTGTACACCAGTCACTGAACGTTGGCGTGCAGGTACAGCAGGCAGTGAAGAAAGCTAATGGAATGTTGGCCTTCATAACAAGAGGATTTCAGTACAGGAGTAAAGAGTTTCTTCTCCAGTTGTATAGGGCTCCGGTGAGACCACATCTGGAGTATTGTGTACAGTTTTGGTCTCCTAATTTGAGGAAGGACATCCTTGTGATTGAGGCAGTGCAGCGTAGGTTCACGAGATTGATCCCTGGGATGGCGGGACTGTCATATGAGGAAAGATTGAAAAGACTAGGCTTGTATTCACTGGAGTTTAGAAGGATGAGGGGGAATCTTATAGAAACATATAAAATTATAAAAGGACTGGACAAGCTAGATGCAGGAAAAATGTTCCCAATGTTGGGTGAGTCCAGAACCAGGGGCCACAGTCCTAGAATAAAGGGGAGGTCATTTAAGACTGAGGTGAGAAAAAACATTTTTACCCAGAGAGTTGTGAATTTATGGAATTCCCTGCCACAGAGGGCAGTGGAGACCAAATCACTGGATGGATTTAAGAGAGAGATGGATAGAGCTCTTGGGGCTAGTGGAGTCAAAGGATATGGGGAGAAGGCAGGCACGGGTTATTGATAGCGGACGATCAGCCATGATCACAATGAATGGCGGCGCTGGCTCGAAGGGCCGAATGGTCTCCTCCTGCACCTAATTTCTATGTTTCTATGTTTCTATGTAGACAAGAAAGCATCAGGGGCACGGGGGTGGTGGTGATGGGCAGACACGGACTGTGGGAAAGTACCTGTGTGGAGGCTGATCCTGTCTTGATTTAGATTGTGCTGATTGAAATTATTACTGTCACTCTCTGTATTACCCTCTTGATTTCACATTGTTTGTTACACCAAGGTTTGGAAAGCTCACAATGTGTTCTGTGCTTCCAGTGGTTGTGATTGAACTGTAACATTGCGGTTTCATCAGCTCAATAAACGAGCATCAAAACAAAAAGGATCTTGATGTGAATGATTTTGTGTGTATGTCTCCCCGTGACCTGCGTGGGTTTTCTCCGAGATCTTCGGCTTCCTCCTACACTCCACAGATGTTCAGGTTTGCAGGTTAATTGGCTTGTAAAAGTTGTCCCTAGTGTGGGTAGGATGGTGTTAATGTGCAGGGATCGTTGGTCCGCACAGACTTGGTGGGCTAAAGGGCCTGTTTCCGTGCTGTATTCTGTAAAGTATTTAAATAGACAAGGCAGGGAAAGGATAAGAACCTAATTTGAGCAAATGCGATTAGTGCGGATGGGTAAAAAGGATGTGAAGGGATGGTTCTGTGCTGTTTTACTCTGTAATTCTATTATCAGGCAATGACCATCTCCAACAAAAGAGATTGGTAACACTTTTCGAACAACATTCACTGACAGTCCCAGGTCCAATGATATGGGCTCCACCACGGTCGGGAGTCTCTCCCTGCTGCAGCCTTCTTCCACCTACTCAACCGCCGGCCAAACACCATTCTCGGCCACACAAAAAGCTGGAGAAACTCAGCGGGTTCTCACAAAACTCGGCCATTTCCACTGAGGTCATCTTCTTGGGCATCTTTGTCAGGGACCTCCCCTCGACCTTCCTGCCATGAGGCTAGCTTACAGGATCTAAGGCACACGAATATGTCTCCACTATAAGGTGGCGACCCTCAGAGAAGTCCCAGCCTCACAAACAACTCAACACAATAAATAATGTAAAGCAGCCTGGGGCAAGATGGTTTGCCCATGATTTAAATTTTAAATGTCATCCCGTCACCCATTCCTTCTCTCCAGAGATGCTGCCTGCCCGCTGAGTGACCATACTGAGGGAATTCCCACGTATATGAAGCAGAGAGAAATGTGAGTTCTACACGGCTCTGCCTGACTTTTGAGAATGGATTTGGTGGTTTGTACCCACTCCCCCTCCCTGCTCACCCACCCACCCACCCACCCACCCACCAAGCCAGCCAGCCGGACCCCTGCTCGTTACAGCAGCGGAAGCGACATTTCCAAGAGAATGGGGCAGAGGGCTGGGGCAGCGCTGGGATGGGAGCAGGGCAGATGAGGCGCACCAAAGGAACAAACAAGTTGATGGCTGCAAGGGGCAGGCGGCAGTGGTCTTGTGCCCCAGCGAGGTAGACCGCTCTTCCCCCTGCTAATGCACACACAGAAAGAGAGAGATGAGAGCAGAGAATGATTCCAGCCTAGCTCTGGCACTGGACGGTGCGCATTTTCCCTTTGTAGGTCATATCAATAGACACGGCCGCGCTGAATTCTATCTTTAACTCAAAGCCGCAGGATGGATTTGTCTTCTTTTACACTGTCGCTTCGCCGCCATCACCACCGCCTCCTTGAGCGCGGGGCCGAGATCCTGCCTAGTTTTTTTAAGTTCTGAAATTGAATAACTTTCAATACTGAATCAGAATATACTTACTGTATGAGATGCTGTCCAGCTCCTCTATTTGATACTTAAAACAGGCTTTCATTCACGGTTGGCTCAAGAGTAACCCGGGAGAGGTACTTGGTAACTCGGGAGAGGAACTTGGAACATCGCAGAAATTAGAAGTAAACGGCAAACTTAGTCATACCCGTGGGAACTCGGGAAAACTCTTGATCATAAACTTGGAGTCTCGTACACAACCACAAGTCTTTCACTCGGGGTCACTCGTGGGTCAACTCGCACCGTGAGACAGGGCTTTTAATATGGCACTAATTTATCTACTATTTAAATTAACTAAGAACACATATATATATATAAAAAACATATCTAAAAAAATAAATAAATATGAGGCATCTGATTTAAAACTTTTATTTGCATATCTAATAAACCATGTGTGTCAAATATAAAAAAAATAAAATCAAAAAATGAAATGTTTTCATTTAATACTGTGAGTAGCAAGTACACACCAAGCATGTGTGTTGAACCCAACAGTGCAGTGTTTTTCAAAATGTTTCATGTGAGTCCCCCCTTAACATTAAAATTTAGGCTTTGTCCCTGTGCCCTTCCCGAGCCACCAACTCGGCAAAACGTGAAGTGCAAAGATATGCTAGTTGCCTCCCCACACATTAAATGGGACCCTAGCAGTTCCACCGCAATAAATTACCTTTCATCCATTGACCCACAGTTTGAACTCTTCAATAAACATGCGTCTGTTGTGCTGTAGGCATATTTTCTGAATTTCTGGAATATTATAAAATTCACAATGTCCTGGCCCACTTGGTGATTTTTCGGCGACTGCCGACGTCATGTCAAAATCACATCAACATTTCAAAATCCAGCGCCGACAAAAAAAATGTTGCGACACTTGCCGAAACACCGTGCGTCAATACGTCATCACGCCGCGTCACGTCGCGTCGCCACCGTGTTATGCCGCATCACGCTGCGACTTTTTCGGTGACCTGATACATCTGTCAATGATGCCGGCAGTCGCCGAAAAAATCGGCAAGTGGGACAGGCCCTACACTCTGAGATTGTCTTCACTTCCATTCTGGAACAGTCTTTGCCACAGGCAGCATGGAAAATCAAATTTCACACATCTAAGATGAACCAGATCATGTGAAAGCTTTGATTAAACAGCGTGACAAGGCTGGATAACCTGAATCAATTTTCAGCTAAAGCTCTCTCAGAGACTCTTGTTGTTGAACCTCTGTCCTATCACTCTGAGGTTCTGTGATTCTTTTTAATGTACGGTAATTGTAAGAGCAAGGGGATCATAATACTGTATCTTGTGGTTTAATCCAATGTGTACTTATGATGGAGACACTATAGCATATCTGGGGAAAAAGGATGGGTGACATTTCGGATTAGGAACCTTCAGACTGTTACAGAATACTGGCAAATCAAGAGGCTGCAATTTCCTCGGTTCCAAGGGTGAATTAAAAAATTAGAGACCTATGCAGATTTGAGGAGGTGAAATTGATGAAGGCGGCTAGTCAACATGTGATGATTGTATATAATTGTGAGAAGTGTTTACACTCATTTTCCAGAAGGAGACATCAGTGTCAAGTATTTGCGTGTGATAATGTTATGTGTGGTTTTAAAGCACTGATGTCTCACATTACATTTGCTTGTAGCACAGCTGCTTTACAAAGTAAACTGCATCAACTGCAGTGGTTGTTGTTTAGTGTAGATTCCATCTTTGTGACTTATTACAAGAAACTCACAGTCTGTCCACCTAAGCTGCATGCAAGAAAAGAACCCTATCTGATGTCTCATGCTTCATTATTGCTGCATGTCCTTTCTCTTGATGTACAACTTAGATTCATTAAAAGACATGTTTCATAGACATTATTGATACATATTCATAGTGATTTGTGCCACATGCAGTCACGTGACATGTCCTTGTTTTCAGAGCTTTGGAAAATGTTCTTGGGTTGCAATCACTATTCCCTCATAAATTGCAATTCCATGGCATTCTTGGCTCCATCTCCACGTAAGTAGCAATCCCACCCAACAAGTTAAATGCTAAGGAGTATATATAGGAAGGAACTACAGATGCTAGTTTAAACCAAAGATAGGCATAAAAAGCTGCAGTAACTCAGCGGGTCAGGGAGCATCTCTGGAGAAAAGGAATAGGTGATGTTTAAGGTCGAGAACCTTCTTCAGACTGAGAGTCAAAGGAAAGGGAAGCAAGAGATATAGACGGTGATTTAGAGTGATATAGAACAGGCTTTTGGTGGCCAAGCATGTGCACTAAATTCCTCCATATTTCAAGCAATTATACACCTACTTTTGAATACGATCCAAAAACGCTCCAATGTTACAATGCATGAAATAATCTATCAGTGGAATTTCATTCATTCACAGTTTCTGATAGTCTTTGCTAAGTTCACAGCTCTTTGGTCTCTTAAATGACTGTGAATGTAAGTATTCTTACAAACTCAGAACTTCCTTTATAAATGAGGTACCTATGACTATCTGAGGAGAGAATAGGTGTCCAAAGCTTTTCACAACTAGTTTACACAACGTTTGTTTCTTCAGTTCCCTCACTTCATCATTCTATACCTATGTGTTCTCAGCACCGTTTTCTCCTCAAGAATATTATTGATCATGAAAATCAATCTCCACCCTCACCATGTGGTGTGTTATAGATTCACACACCTTGTTATACATCCACAGGTAGCCTTTGCTGTTTCTTTTGTTTTCTGTCGATATGATGTTAGCAAACTCAAACCTTATGCATACAGTATGAGCTACTCTCAGCACGTTACACTATTTGCAGGCAGTCTGAGACTAAATTACGGGACTGTCATCTTTGATCTGAAGACAAATCCCTCCAAAAAAAGCCATGAAATTTAAATTCGAACAATTAAGTAATCTGGAATTAAAGGCTGTAACTATAAAATACTGGATGATTGTAAAAAGACTTTTGATTCACTGAAGTCCTACTCTTATCTGATCTGATCTGTATTTGACTCAAGACCAACCAAAGTGGCTGCCAAACTCTCTCTTCAGTGTATGAACGAGGGACAAGTAATTGAAATGTAATCCTGTACTCCTGTTGTTCAAGCATACATTAGGGCGTGGAAGATTGCAACCTTCACGTGGTCCACCCTGTTTCGACAAATGCAATCAACTCGACATGCACAAACGAAAGATCAAATAGAACAAGTTGTCCAACAACTTTAGGCTGTGCACGCCACACAAAAGAAGAAGAAGCATATATTAGCATTCCTTGTTCTCTCTCTCTTCCTCTGTCTTGTTTGTTCTAATGTTCTTTCATTTTCACTCAAGCTCCTAGATCATACACCTGGACTGGGAGCAACAATGGCCTTTCTTTCTGTCTGTCTTCTGCTGCTTTGGAGGAGCGCTTGCAATATCAGAAGCAGAGATAAAGCACTTTCAAGGTCAAATAAATGCCTTTTTACCTCCTGCCTTTAATGCTTTTTAAATTTATTATTGTTAAATCCTACTTTCTTCATCTTCAATATAGACTTGGATACTTGATATCCCTATAAAGATTCCTTGAGAAGATGAAATAATCCTACAAGTGATTTGCTCCATGAGCCATTGTTTTACAAGAGGAAACACATGTAACCAGAGTGCACTTCACTAAAGATTCTCAGCAGTTTGCATCAGTTGGTGATTCTAACTTGTAGACCTGATGAGTACCATCTGAGTCTCGTAGTTGCCATGTCTTTATCTCAATTGTGCTAACAATTCTAAGTGTGCAAATGGGCATGAGATGTGCAGTACCGTGGCTTGGAGTGATTAAGGTTCAATTGCATCACATGTTTCATCGCCCATTTGTCCTAAATGGTTCAACTAACTTTCAAAAGAACCACACTGCTAAAGCATTACATTTCTATTTGGCTAAGAAATTGTCATTGTCTTAAGAAATACCTCCAACATCTTATCCTGGTGGATGGCTGTTGACCTGAATCATAAAGTCTTCCTTTTTTTCCATGGATGCTGCCTGACCTGTTGAGTATTACCAACAAATTTATGTCTTTATTTTGAACATCTCATTAGTTATCTATTCAGTTTTAGCCACAGTATCATATTGAGGAAATTGAAAGCAATCACAAATCTATATCTGTCCATTAGACATTGAAAATCTCCCACTGACCACAAGCAAGCAATCTTAAAACCAATCCTACAAATCGCTTTAGCTTTTGCAAAACCTGTAATCTGAACTGCCTGCCACAGGAAAAAGAACAAATCAACTTGCTTGATTAATTTCTTCATATTATATTGCTTCCGATAGTCTGTACAATGAAAATTAAGAAAGCAAAATGCAAATTTTCAAAGAAAACTGCCAACATTAATTTCATAGAATGACATAAATCCCCACAAATATTATTTATACCTTCTGCCTGGCATTTTCTGTGTATTTATAAACTTCACTTCTTTGGGTGTTGCCGATTTCCAGCTGCTTCATTGCAGATGGGGAATAATGACTATACATTGGGAGTCTACATTTTACATTAATTTGTTCAAAGGGCTGAAACAGATGTTATTGTTGGAGTGAGGTGGCATTTTAGACTTCATTTTACATAATGCAAGATGCCACCAATTACTTCAGGTTTACCTGCCTATAATTCCATGGATTCTTTCTACCTCCCTTCTTACACAAATGAACAGCACTGGCCACTCGCCTGCCCTCCGGAGACCTCACCTGTGGCTAGAGAAGATGTAAGGATCTTCATGAAGGCTCCTGCAATCTCTTCTCTTGCCCCTCAGGCCCTGGGGATTCATTTACCTTAATGCTCTTCAACAGCCCAATGCCACCTCCTTCTTGATATTAAATTACCTCAGCTAGTAGTATTCTCCACTGTCTTATTGCCCCCTTTGTCCTTCCCATTGGTGTATACAGGTGCAAACTATTTTTTGAATTACAAGTAACTAAGTAAACAAAATGAAAAAAATAATGACATGATCTGTCTTTGCTGGTTACTTGTAATTGCCATAAATTTGAGTTTACAAACCACATTAGTTCATTGTAGTTAAGTCATTAAATCACAAGGTTAAGAAAATTACAATTTGGCCCACTGACTCCATGCTCAACATCTAATTCTCATTTTCACTACTCCTACATTCAGTCTATTTTATTCTCAACACATCCCCATCTACACCTCCCAGATTCTGCTACTGACCACACTAAAGGCAATTTTACAGTGATCAATTGGCCTATCAACCTGCATGTCTTTGGGGTGAATGTGGGAACAAGAGCAGAATCCCACTTGGCCAGAGGGAGGACATCAAATTCCCCACAGATAGCACCATCCATCAAATTATCATCATTCTCTTAACAAGCATTGCCTCTGGCAGCTCTTTCACGTGGACATCAAGCGACTGCCAAATCATTACCCATATTAAGGCCCAGTTTAATTTTATGTGTAGGCATTTTGTATTCATCTACAAAACAGCCCAACCTACAGCCAGCCAGCCTTGTTATATTTTCTTGCTCCTGATTCTATGTTCTTATTGTTAATACTGTGCAAATTAAAGGCACCATAAAATGGAGGATCCCTGCACTTGTCAGAATTGCTTAAACCTTGTCAGCTGAACTTTGCAGGTTTTGAATGGCGCCAGCCAGTCTAGGCTCAGATTGGTATGCAGGATGGTGAGGGGTCCAGGTGTTCTCCTTGTTTCTCCTAAATTGATAACATGTATAGCAGTTTTGCAAACTAACCTTAAATGCATAATTTCTATTGGATCGCTGCAAAAGCATTGTAAATGGTATAAATAAAGTCGCAGGCGGTCATCCTGCTAATTGATGATTGGTCGAACTGTTGAGACTTGGAGAAACTGTTTGAATCTCACGGCACATGTTTCAATGTTTATTCTTGTGTGCTTCCTTCTAGAACGTTCTTTCAAATACAATGTATTGGTTACTGTATTATTGGGTTAGGGAAATGTCTATCATGTACTGTGTTAATTGATATCTGTTATTGGACTGTATAGAGACCACCCTCATTTGGTTCGGCCCCTCAACGTTCGGGGACCTATAAAAGGCCGCTCCCATGAGGTCCTGTATCGATCTTCTGGGAGAGCACTTAGGACTGCGTGACCTTCTGGAGTGTCTCTGCTTGAACGAGGCTAAGAGGGCTTGGCCAGGCAGATACGAGGATCAAACCCGCGGTAGTTAGGTATAGTAGTGGGAACTGTAATTGTGTTTTTCCAAAATAAAGCGTAGATGTGGAAGTGCTTGACTCAGTGATTTTTGACTGAAACTAGACTGGGGTGAAGCTTAGAACGAGCTATTTACATTATCAGCATTTTTCTTGAAATAATAAGTTTTCTTTATCGTTTATCTTATACAGTATGCTAAACTAGTTTATAGATTGAAAAATGTTGCAGTTGCCATATAAGGATTGTGTTATAATATTAACTGCATTTTGAGCTGAAACAATGTGTACAGAAGGCTTGAGCAACAGTCTGAGTGGAATTAAGTCACAATAGAAATGGTGATTCATGCTGTAAGTTTTTTTTGTGACAGATCTACCTTAGTTTCTATTGACTTAATGTCTATTTTCTGATGTCTTAGAGAGAGAGAGGGAGGGGGAAGGTGAAAATGAGTGAATTAAGTGAATAGAGGTGTTTCCTACAGCAGTCAGAGAGTCAAAGTATCATCCATCATGGAGACAGGCCCCTCAGCCAAACCTGTCCATTCCGACCTAAATCTATGTTAGTCCCATTTGCCTGCATTTGGTCCATATCCCTCTAAACTTTACTAAAAGACTTAAATGTATTTTAAATATTGTTATTGTACTTGTCTCAACCAGTTTAGTTTAGATCCCGTGCAGAAACAGGCCCTGTGGCCCACCACACCTGCGTCGACGAGCGATCCCTGTACACTTACACAATCCTACACACACTAGGGACAATTTACAAATGTACCAAGCCAATTAACCTACAAACCTGTGTGTTTTTGGGGTGTGGGAGAAAACCGATCCCGGAGAAAACCCACGCAGGTCACGGGGACAACGTACAAATTCTTTACAGACAGCACCCGTAGTCAGGATGAAACTCGGGTCTCTAATACTGTAAGGCAGCAACTCTACCACCGGGTAGCACAGTCAGCGATGTTTTCTTAAATTGTTATTTTTTTTTGTTATTTTTAGTGTTTTAAAAAGTTTGTGTTAATGTTCTCTGGTTTGTTTTATGTGGAGGGTGGGAGGGGGTGTCCGGGGAAACTTTTTTTCAATCTCTTAACTTGCTGAGATGCGATTGTTTTCCGGTTCGTATCTCCGGTCGCTCTGCGGCCTAACATCATGGAGCTGGAGGTTTGCTCGAGACTGACTGAGCCCCACTGCAGGGCCCTGGACTTACCATCAGAGCCTGCGATCCCTTGCCTGAGATCGATGCTCCAACTGCGGCCTGCGGATTTCACCATCGAGGAGCTTGCAGTCTCGGGTAGAGACTGATGTCGGGAAGCTCCAAAGTCGCAAGAGGTTCGATTAGCCCTGACCCGGGGTCTGATTGCCCGGAGCAGGGGAGGTGAGATCCCTCCGATGCGGGAGCTTGATTGCCCCAATGCGGAGGGCTCGATCACCAGCCAAGATCGTCCCGTCAATGGAAAACTCGAGGCCCCTGACCGTGGAAGAACAAACAAGGGAAGAGATTGAGCTTTTTCTTCGCCTTCCATCACAATGAGGAATGTGGAGGAGTCACTGTGGTGGATGTTTATGTTAAAATGTATTTTGTGTGTCTTGTTGCTTTTTATTGGTTTGACTGGCAAGTCAAATTCCTCATATGTTGCAAAACAAACTTGGCTAATAAAGTATGATTATGATTATGATTATGATGACTTTGCCACCGCACAAGATAGCAGATGTTTGAATCTTGAGCAAAAGTGATGGTGGTCCTCAGTGGGTCAAGTAGTACCTGTGAAAGGAAATGGACAGATGATTTTTAGGGTTGGACTCTACTAGCTAGTGGAAAGAAGTCAGGTCCCTTTAGGTGCTAACATGGTGATATTAGAATGCCAGCATCACTGGGTATCTAACCTGGGAAAAGTGCAACAAGTCACAGTTCAATAAAGGCCAGAAATCATGAACCAGTTTTTTCACAGCAGTTAGTGGTGCTTCATTGAGCCGGCAATCAACAATGATTGCCAATCTCATACTGTCTGAAATATCACCTCATCCCTCCAGTACTTATACTCCCCATGCAGTTGTTCTCTTTGAAGGCAGCAATGATTTACAATGCAGTTGGTCTCTGATCGGTTGGTCTCTGGTATCCATGTAAAGCTGCAGATTTGAGCACAGTGGCACATTGCATAAATTTGCTGGCTCTGGAATCCTGATCAAACAACATGGCTTAAGATCTCTCGAAGTGTTGAACTACTTTATAAATATTTGATCTGCAGTGACTGCCACTCATTTTAGATGTGACTGGATTACTAATTCCAATTTAATTCTTCCCACCTCCTTCAACATCTCTTTCTATACCTTAATAACATCAGTAAGAAACTGGCAACAGTGTGGCAGGCAGTATCAGAGAAGCATAAAACAGAGTTAACAAATTGAATCATGCTGGTCCTGTTGCTGTTTCTCATTGGAACAATCAGCAATTTAGATGTTCAACACTAAGTTACTCTGGGACTTACGCACATGTACAATAAGCCTAGCATTGACTGACAGATTCCAGTGTTTCTGATTTTGGGGTCCATCTTAAGCTCAGTCTTCCATCAGGGAATCATAGTTGCAACCTGTGTCAGATGGGACCTAGATGAGTGTCGGAGAAGTCATACTGTATAAACCCACACAGGGATTACTGCGTTGAGTCCATGATACAGTTGCTTGGAGGTAGGATTTGTTCCGTTCATGACTTTCACCACATATGCAATATCATTTCAATTTTTCTGGCCGTCACCCTCCTTATAATACTCCACTCCTGCTATCGATCTGGCCAGGTACTCCTTGCCCGTGCCATTTCATGATCATTCTGAACAAGACCCTGAAACCCAAGGTGCTGGTGATGATCTTTCGCCTCTGCTTTAGCTCATAAATATAGTACCCAGGGCACCATTTGAAAACTGGACTGCAGTCTTTTAGACTTTGGCATTGTTTTCTCCAGTTTAGCAAATGTTTTCAATGGGTACAGTATAATGAGTTGGATGATCAGCCATATTCATATTGAATGGCAGTGCAGGCTCAAAGGGCCAAATGGCCTACTCCTGCACCTATTTTCTATGTTTCTATGTTTCTATGATTTCCAACAGTGAGTGGAAGTCAAGAGCAGATGCCAACATAGCTTCAATAACACTGGTGTAAAAAACTCTTGAGTTTGCCTGTTGTAAAGGCCTGGTTATATAACACAATCAGTGCTGGCTGCAAAGGCCACCTTAATGGGTGGTAAAATACTAACTTTGAGATGCAACATGCCTTGGGTCAAAATGTATCACCTTATAAGGAACTACAGATGCTGGTTTACAAATAAAAATAATAAAGTGTTGGAGTGACTCAGCTGCCTTGGGTCAAGCTGGAACAGGTAATGTATGCATTTCTACATTCCATTGCCAAAGTGAGGACACATGCAAATTAGAGGAACAGCACTTCGTATTTTGTTTGGTTTGCTTACAATCCAACAGTTTGAACATTTGAATTCTACAATTTTAGGTACCTTCCAAAACACCTCCCTCTCCCCTGCACTCCCTCTCCCCCCCCCCTTCCTCCATTAAAGGTTAACGAGCCAGTTCCGCAGTTTGCAACAATATATCCCTCCTGGGATCACATCTGACCAGCCAACAGTCTCATTCTCTCTCTCTTTCTCCCTTCCTCTTCAATTCTATCCTTCTCTCCCTTGCCCATTATCTCTCTCTATCTCTCACACACACCCTCTCTCACACTTTACCCCCCTCTCTTACTCACTCTACCTTTCTTCCCCACTGTCTGTACCTCTCTTTTTATCTCTCTAAAGACGTGCAGATTTGTAAGCTTTTGTAAATTTTGTAAATCCTCATGTGTAGGATAGATCTAGTGTGCGGGTGATCATTGGTCAGTGCGGACGCGTTGGGCACGGAAAGGCCTGTTTTTACATGAGATTGATCCCTGGGATGGCGGGACTGTCATATGAGGAAAGATTGAAAAGACCAGGCTTGTATTCACTGGTGTTTATAAGGATGAGGGGGATCTTATAGAAACATATAAAATTATAAAAGGACTGGACAAGCTAGATGCAGGAAAATGTTCCCAATGTTGGGTGAGTCCAGAACCAGGGGCCACAGTCTTAGAATAAAGGGGAGGTCATTTAAGACTGAGGTGAGAATTTATTTTTTACCCCGACAGTTGTGAATTTATGGAATTCCCTGCCACAGAGGGCAGTGGAGGCCAAATCACTGGATGGATTTAAGAGAGTTGGATAGAGCTCTAGGGGCTAGTGAAGGGATATGGGGAGAATGCAGGCATGGGTTATTGATAGCAAATGATCAGCCATGATCACAATGAATGATGGTGCTGGCTCGAAGGGCGGAATGGCCTCCTCCTGCACCTATTTTCTATGTTTCTATGTTACACTGTATCTCTAAACTAAACTGAACTGCCTGTCCCGCTGAGTTAGTGTCTATCTTTTGTGCATTTCAACACATATTTTTCCACACAGGCAACTTTCATTCCTATGGAGCTTCAGGAAATGAGGATGGTAAGTAGCTAGCAGTAAGCATCAGTAATCCCGTGATAATCCCAACCGATCAGAGAAATATGACGAACTGCTGCTGAACAAGGTTTTTTCCATGCTGGCACAAGAGACTGCAGATGCTGGAATCTATAGTCAAAAAAGGAAAGCTTGACACTGCTGTCTCAAACTATGTTCTGTGCAACCATTATTTTAAATGTTCAGGATTAAATCTTGGGTAAGTTCAAAATGGTGAAGTACCTCTGCATTTGGATCAATTTCCCAAAGAGTGATGGATTATAATGTGTTGCCGTTATCAATGTTTTGTCTGTTTTATACCTTTAAGTGAAGTGTAAACAACCACAATGTAATTAGGTTTGAATCGTGAACCACATTAATCTCAGTTGGAGAAGGTGGTTGGATCTTCCACAAGTGATACAGTGTAAGTAACATTAAAAGGATCTGCTGTCTCACAAGGATGATGAAGTCTCTGCTTGTCAACTTTAAAGAAGCATCATACGAAGGAGCTACTTTATCTTTTCTGATAACTCTCACAAGCTCAAGGTTGTTTATAAAAGGGAGCTTCAATCAATTATTCACAAATAGGTTTCCTGTTTTCATGTTTTGAACAAGGAGAGGGATACTCTCTTACAAATATTGATAATACTATATCTCCCTCAGCAATAAAGTTTTGGAAAGATAACACTTACACTGAGAGATTGGATGTTTTCTGGCATTGTGCATCAAATGACCACATTTACCAGTAATGGAAAATATATAAAACTACAGCTGCAGGAGTCAGAAACAAAAACAGAAATCAACTCAAACTCAAATACAATAGATAGAGCAAAGGGGATGATAGAGAGTGCAGAATATATTTCTCAGCATTGTAGCGCATCAGTTCCACACACAAAGTGGGTATGCAATGAGTAGCGGTGAGTCGGACAGTACCTTAGCTTAAGGAAGGACAATTCAGAAGTCTGATAAATGAGGGGAAGAGGTTGTTGCCAAGTCTGGTGGTGCGCATTTTCAAGCTTCTGTATCTTCTGCCAAAAGGGAGCAGGGAGAAGAAGGAATGACCAGGGTGGAACAAGTCTGTGATTACGTTGGCTGCTTTTCTGATGCAATGTGAACTGTTGGTGTCAATGGTGGGAAGCCTGGTCTGTGTTAAGGACTGGGATACATTTACAACTTTGCAATGTTGTGCGATGTCGGGCAAAGCTGTTCCCAAACCAAGCTATGATGCAATCCAACAGTATGCATCAGTAGAAGTTTATAATTGAGCGTCATTGGAGGCGTGACAAATCTCCTGGGTCTTTTCAGTAAGTAGAGGCATTGGTGCTTTCTCGGCTGTCACATCAATGTAGTTGGCCCACGACAGATTGTTGGTGATATTTATGCTATACTTGAAGTGCTCAACCAGTCCACTTCGGCACCATTGATGCTGATTGGGGCATGCTTCCTGAAGTCGATAAATTAGCATGAGCAGTACCTTGTGCCTTCAGTGCATAAACACGTTTGGTTTGTAAACAGCTTTGGAGGAGTATGTTTGAAAACCAGTTCACCAACTGACTACTTTCAAAGTGCAGCCAGCCATGAATGCTTCTTTCACCTAGAAACTTGGCAGTCATGTGTCCCTGTCTCAGCTGAGTCGCTATTGAAACACAGCGTGACTATTGTAAAACTCAGCCAGCAACTCGACTAAAACTAACCAGCAAGCTTTGAGAGTAAAGACGGAGCTTTTGCAAGTGAAAGCGATCAGAGAGACTTTGTTATTAATGCAGCACTGAGCGACTGACCTTCCTTCACAAGGGATTGACTATTTGTGTCCAACTGCTTCAGCTGTCAAGGATTGAAAAACACACCCGCTCTTCGTCACTTGGCTAATTGTACAAACTGCCAATGCTGGGCGATAAAAAGATGCTGCTGCAAATGAAACATTATTCAAGTCAGGTGGGCTGATCATCCATCCATAGGAGGAAAGTTTGGCTTGGCTGAAAGTTTGTCTTGGCTCAAAACTCTTTTAAAATGTGCTATAGTACCCGTCTCAACTACCTCGACTAAGGGCGACATGGGGGTGCAGTGGTCGAGTTGCTGCCACATAGCACCAGAGACCTGGGTTTGATCCTGCCTCCGGTTTCCTCCTATCCTCCAAAAATGTACAGGTTTGTAGGTTAATTGGCTTTGGGACAATTTGTAAATTGTGTGTAGGATAGTTCTAGTGTATGGGGTCGCTGGTTTGGTCGGCGCAGACTCTGTGGGCCAAAGAGCCTGTTTCCACATGGTATCTCTGAACTAAACTAAACTAACTAAAACCTCTTCTGCCACAGCACATTCCATATACCCACCACCCTTTGTGCAAAAATGTTACCCCTTAGAATTCCTATCACATTCATTTCCCTCTCATGTTAAACCTATGTCTGCTGATTCTTGATTTCCCTATTCTGGGTAATAAACTGTGCAATCAACCTATCTATTTCCCTCTGGATCTTGTACACCTCTATAAGATCACCTCTTAGCATCCTGTGCTCCAAGAAATGAAGTCCCAGCCTGCTCGACCTGTAGCTCAGGCCCTCTAGTCCAGGAATGTCTACAACATTCTCGTGAATCTTCCCTGCACTTTTCCCGTTTAACAACATCTTTCCAATAGCAGGGTAACCAAAACTGAACATAATACTCTCAACGCAGCTGCACCAATGTGTTGTGCAACTGTAACATAACATCACAACCTCTACCCTGACTGCTCAATACCCTGACTGATGAAGGCCAAGGCCACTAAAAGCTTCTTGATGACCCTATTTACCTGTGACATCACTTTCAAAGAAGATACTGAACCTTTATCTCCTATCTTTAAGAGGGAGTTAGATGTGGCCCTTGTGGCTAAGGGGATCAGGGGGTATGGAGAGAAGGCAGGTACGGGATACTGAGTTGGATGATCAGCCATGATCATATTGAATGGCCGTGCAGGCTCGAAGGGCCGAATGGCCTACTCCTGTACCTAATTTCTATGTTCTATTCTATGTTTCTATCCCCCTCTGTTGGACCTTAGCTGAGTCTCCTCACTGAATCCTCTTGAGCCAAAGCCTCACACTTACACTCCACACCGTTTCTCAATCCAAACCCCCTCACACTTTCCCCCTCACACCTTCCTCCCCACACAACACATCTGCTCAAAACAACCCAACGCTTCCAATAGGCCTCTCGGCTACAACTCTCCTTTTTACTGTCTGCTTATTTTGTACACTCAACCAATTCAACAGCTGCCCTTTGAAAACTCTCTCTGCTGCTCCGACACTGAAATAGCCTTCTCTGGATAACTGTATCTTCAACAACATGAAATACGCTTGGTACCACCCAGAACTAACCTCCCCATTTGACGCGCACTTGTCCAGCACCCTAAGCACATATTCCCTCCCTCATTGTAGCAGAAGTCTAACCCTTTCCTGACCGCGGTGCTTGTAGAGGTGACAGGCTGCTTCTTTTCACAACTCAGTTGTTCAGTGCAGAATCTGGTCCCTTGCCGATCTGTTTTCCTTGAATTGGGTACTGGTTAACTTTCCACATCGCTAGGTAGATGCCAGTATGACAGTTGTATTCAAACATCGTGCCAAACCCATGGCTAATACATGTGGCACTATATTGAAAATTTGTCAGAGCTCATAGCCTCAGGCATTTCAACCTGTGTGTAATAGCACACGGAGTGTGTTGATTTGGTTAAAGACTGACTTCATGATGGTGGCAAACTGAGAGGAAGAATATTTTGTACTGCTGTCTGAAGATTTTTGGAGTCATGCCTTTTGCATTAAATGGTGGACTCCTCCATTGCAGAGGACGGAGTCTTCCCAAGTAACTATTTAATTATCTACCATCATTCATAATGGAATTTGATCTTGTGGCTATGGGATTGTATCTGTTCAGCTGTACAACACCATGTCCACTGCTCTGCATGCACAATGCATTACATTGTATCTTTGGCAGATTGGCCCATTATAGTTTGGTGCACCTGGTGCTGCTCCTGGCTTCCCCCTCTGCACTCTGCCAATGGGTTAGTTGGAAAAATTCATCAGTTTTATTAAAACCCTACATGGGAAGGCACTTTACCTGGTCTGGTCTGGTCTGGTCACTGACTGTGCTTCTCAAGACCGATCAATATTGTTGACTGGTTACGGTTGACTCATAAGTACTCTCTGACAGAGACACGTAGGCCAATCAGTTCAATGGGAATAAATGCTGCTCTTAGCATCAGTGGCCAGAGCCTATACATTTAATTAATAAGCACTAGTAAACTATCAATGTTTTCCTAAATGTTTGAGAAGGGAGAGAGAGGGAGAGGGAGGGAGAGGGAGAGGGAGAGGGAGAGGGAGAGGGAGAGAGAGAGAGAGAGAGAGAGAGAGAGAGAGAGAGAGAGAGAGAGAGAGAGAGAGAGAGAGAGAGAGAGAGGGAGAGGAGAGAGAGAGAGAGAGAGATTTCATCCTCATCTGAAAGACAACACATTCAACAAGACAGCATACATTTAATATGAATCATATCAATACTGTTTCACAAAAGGCAACCAGATTGATGTGCCCCAGAATATCATGAATCGTGAGAGATTTAAAACATGTTTATAGAGAGAAGCCGATACTCTGATCTCAGAATGGCTACAGTGAAAGAAAACATTTATCTTTAAAATGCATGACTGCAATTTTTTTTTGTGTTTCAATAAAATGTGTCTTTTGAAATTATATAATAAACTAACCAGGTCATTTAATAAATAGAGGTCAAGATCAGTGATTTGAATTATTGATTGTCCATTAGAATTGAAAAGTGTAATGAACATAGAACACAGAAGAGCACTGCACAGAAACAGGCTCTTTGGTCCACAATGTCTAAGCTGAATATGTTGCCAAGTTACACTATTCTCCTCAGGCTGGATTTCAACCACTTATCACTCTCTGTGGTTTAAAAAAAAACATGTCTTACACATTTCCTTTAAACTTTGCCGCTTTGAGGCATGGCAATTGAATGTTTAACGTTTGTGGCTTGTTCTAATGTTTATCTACTCTAAGCATCTGATTTTGACTTCAATCACCTGCACCCTCCTTTAATACTTCTCCTTTTCAAGCAACTTCCTAATCCTCTCTTATAAATACATGCAGCAAAAACACAGCAACTTCCATATCCCCTCTTATAAATATGTGGATTTCTCTTTCTTTAAAATGAATCAAGTGTGCTGCGCTCATAATCGCGGCACAGACTATTTCATAGAATCATTGTCATACAGCAAGGAAACTGACCCTTGGCCCAACTTGCCCATGTCGACCAAGACTCTCAATCTACTCTAGTCCCACCTGCCTGTGTTTGCCCCCTATCCTTCCAAATCTTTCCTATCCATGTACTTGTTCAAATATATTTTAAATGTTGTGATAGTACTTGCCTCAACTACCTCCTTATACCCACCACCCTCTGTGAAATAGTTGTCCCTATTAAATCTTTCCCGCTCTCATCTTAAACCTATGTCCTCTGGTTCTTTATTTCCCTACTCTGGATAAAAGACCATGCATCTACTCTAACTATTCCCCTCATGATCTTTCTATATCTCTACAAAATGACCACTCATTCTCCTGCGCTCCAATGAATAAAGTCCTAGCATGTTTCAATGTGTATCTATAGCTAAGGCCCTTGAGTCCTGGCAACATCCTCCTGAATCTTCTCTACGCTCTGCATTGTTTCCAGCATCTTTCCTGTAACAGGGTGACAGAAACACAATACTTCAAATGTGGCCTCACCAACATCTTGTACAACATCTTGACTTCTAAATTAATTAGCATAGAAAATGGGCATTGTTTTTCTTCAGTTCGGAAAGAAGAGGAAAGAGATTCTGCAGCGTGACTTTAGAGAACTCGCAAGTATCTCCGGCTTGCTTCCAGTTCCTCGTGCTGGTGAGGGCAGGAACAGGGAGATAGGGGATTTGAATGTGTGGCTGAGGAGCTGGTGCAGGGTGCAGAGATTTAGATTCATAGACCACTGGGATCTGTTTTGGGGTAAGAGTGAATTGTACAAAAGGGTCGGGTTGCACCTTAACAGGCGGGGCACCAGCATACTGGCAGGCAGATTTGCCACTGCTACATGGGTGGGTTTAAACTAAATAGTGTGGGAGGGGGGAGGAGACAAATTGGAAATACGATGGAGTTAAAGGGAAAGAGCGTATAGGAAAAGTTAAGAAAGACACCAGAATTAACGGGACAGAAAGGATAGGAGAGTATGGCCAAGTGAAATAGGAATCGATGTGAAATGTGAGGTGAGTAATGGATTAAAAGTATTATAAATGAATGCATGAAGTATACGATGTAAAGTGGATGAGCTTGAGGCTCAGATAGAGATTGGTAGATATTACGTTGTGGGGGTTACAGAGACATGGCTGCAGGAGGATCGGGACTGGGAACTGAATATTCAGTGTTATACGTCCTATAGAAAAGATGGGCAGGTGGGCAGAGGAGGTGGGGTAGTTCTGTTGGTGAGGGATGAAATTCAGTCCCTTGCGAGGGGTGACATAGGGTGTAGAGTCGCTGTGGATAGAATTGTGGAATTGTAACAGTAAGAAGACACTAATGGGAGTTATCTACAGGCCCCCAAACAGTAGCCTGGATATAGGGTGCAAGTTGGAGTTAAAATTGGCATGTACCAAAGCTAATGCCACTGTGGTTATAGGAGATTTCAATATGCAGATACACTGGGAAAATCAGGTTGGTTCTGGACCCCAAGAAAGGGAGTTTGTAGAATGCCTCCATGATGGTTTCTTAGAGCAGCTTGTACTGGAAATTGCCAGAGAGAAGGCAATTCTGGATTTAGTGTTGTCTAATGAACCAGATTTAATAAAGGAACTCGAGGTAAAGGAACTGATTGGAGGTAGTGACCATAATATGATGTTTTAATCTGCAATTTGAGAGGGAGAAGGTTAAATCAGAAGTATTAGTGTGGCAGTTGAACAAAGGGGACTATGAAGGCATGAGAGAGGAGCTGGCCAAAGTCGACTGGAAAAAGATCCCAGCAGGAATGACAGTGGAACAGCAACGGCAGGAATTTCTGGGCTTAATCCAGAAGATGCAGGATCATTTCATTCCAAAGAGGAAGAAAGATTCTAAGGGGAGTAAGAAGCAACCATGGCTGACAAGGGAAGTTAGGGATGGAATAAAGCTATAAGAAAAGGTGCATAACACAGCAAAGAGTAGCGGGAAGCCAGAGGATTGGGAAACTTTCAAAGGTCAACAGAGGGTAACAAAAAGGACAATACGGGGTGAAAAGATGAAGTACAGGGGTAAGATGGCCAAGAATATAAAGGATAGTAAAAGCTTCTTTAGGTATGTTAAGAGAAAAAGATTAGTAAAGACAAATGTGGGTCTCTTGAAGGCAGAAACGGGTGAAATTATTATGGGGAACAAGGAAATGGCAAAAGAGTTGAACGGATACTTTGGTTCTGTCTTCACTAAGGGAGACACAAACAATCTCCCAGATGTACAATAGGACAGAGGATCTAGGGAGACAGAGGAACTGAAAGAAATTTACATTATGCGAGAAATAGTATTGGATAGACTGATGGGACTGAAGGCTGATAAATCCACAGGGCCTGATGGTCTGCACCCCAGGGTACTCAAGGAGGTGGCTCCAGAAATCGTGGACGCATTAGTGATCATTTTCCAATGTTCTATAGATTCAGGATCAGTTCCTGGAGGGTGGCAAATGTTATCCCACTTTTCAAGAAAGGAGCAAGAGAGAAATCGGGTAATTATAAACCAGTTAGCCTGACATTGGTGTGGGGAAGATGCTGGAGTCAATTATTAAAGAAGTAATAACACCGCATTTGGATAGCAGTAAATGGATTGGTCCAAATCAGCATGGATTTAAGAAAGGGAAATCCTACTTGCCTAGTCTTCTGGAGTTTTTTGAGGATGTGACAAGTAAAATGGATGAAGGAGAGCCAGTGGATGTAGTGTATCTGGACATTCAGAAAGCCTTTGAGAAAGTCCCACACAAGATATTAATGTGCAAAATAAGAGCACATGGTATGGGGGGTAGGGTATTGGCATGGATAGAGAATTGGTTGGCAGACTGAACACAGATAGTCAGAATAAACGTGTCAGAATGGCAGGCAGTGGCGAGTGGAGTGCCGCAAGGCTCGGTGCTGGGGCTGCAATATTTGCAAACCATATTAATGATTTAGATGATTGGATTAAAAGAAACACTAGCAAATTTGCAGATGACACAAAGCTGGGTGGCAGTGTGAACTGCGAAGAGGATGCTAGGAGGTTGCAGGGTGACTTGGACAGGTTAAGTGAGTAGGCAAATGCAAGGCAGATGCAGTATAATGTAGATAAATGTGAGGTTATCCACTTTGGCGGCAAGAACAAGGAGGCAGATTATTATTTCTATGGTGTCGGATTAGGAAAAAGGGAAGTACAACAAGACCTGGGTGTCCTTGTACACCAGTCATTGAAAGTAAACATGCAGGTACAGCAGGCAGTGAAAAAAGCTAATGACATGTTGGTCTTCATAACGAGAGGATTTGAATATAGGAGTAAAGAGGTCATTCTACAGTTTTACAGGACCCTGGTGCCACCACATCTGGAGTATTGTGTGCAGACTGTCATATGAGGAAATATTGGAAAGACTGGGCTTGTATTCACTGGAATTTAGAAGGATGAGAGGAGATCTTATAGAAACATATACAATTATAAAAGGACTGGACAAGCTAGATGCAGGAAAAATGTTCCCAACGTTGGGGGAGTCCAGAACCAGGGGCCACTAGTCTAAGAATAAAGGGGAGGCCATTTAAAACTGAGATGATAAAAAACTTTTTCACCCAGAGAGTTGTGAATTTGTGGAACTCTCTGCCACATAAGACAGTGGAGGCCAATTCACTGGATGCATTTCAAAGAGAGTTAGATAGAGCTGTTGGGGCCAGTGGGATCAAGGCGGCATGGGGAAGAAGGCAGGCACGGGTTGCTGATTGTGGGTGATCAACCATGATCACAATGAATGGTGGTGTTGGCTCGAAGGGCCGAATGGCCTCCACCTGCACCTATGTTCTATGTTTTATTCTATAGTACTAGATACTACTTCTGTGAGGTCCTTTCTCTTTGGATCACTTCAGAAGAGATAATGGTGCAACAAACTTGAGAGGAATAGATCAGGTAGATGCACAGAATCTCTTGCCCATGGTAGGGGAATCGAGGACTAGAATACATAGGTTCAAGATGAAGGAGAAAAGATTTAATAGGAATCTGAGGGGTAACTCTTCACACAAAGGGTGATGGGTGTATGGAACAAGCTGCCAGAGGAGGAAGTTGAGGCTGGGACTATCCCAAAGTTTATGAAACAGTTGGACAGGTCTGAAGAAGGGTCTCGACCCGAAACGTCGCCTATCTCCTTCGCTCCTTAGATGCTGCTGCACCCGCTGAGTTTCTCCAGCCTTTTGTGTACCCTGGACAGGTACATGGATAGGATTAGTTTGGAGGGATATCGACCAAGAACAGGCAGGTGGGACTAGTGTAGCTGGGACATGTTGGCTGGTGTGAGCAAGTAGGGCTGAAGCCCCTGTTTCCACTCTATATCACCCTCTGATTGTGGCTCTGAACCAAAATGTACACTTTCATTGCCCTTGCAGCCACTAGGTGGAGATCTTGCTACTAGTTTGCCCCAATCAGCAGTAATTGTGGATGTAAGGAATGTACGAATCTTAGGATAGACACAAAATGCTGGAGTAACTCAGCAAGTCAGGCAGCATCTCTGGAGAAAATGGATAGGTGACATTTTGGATTGGGACCCTTCCTATGACCTAAAAAAAGAATATGTATAGCTTAATGTTGTCGTGGTACTAAACTTGGTAGATTCAGCTGATGTTATAAATGTTTTTTCTCTTGTGTATTTAATATTCATTCCACATTAATCATGTTTATAGTGAGAGGTCATGCTGCTAGAGGCACTGTTTTTAATTAATAGAACAGAATCAGAGGTCGTACTAACAAGATAGTTACTGTTCCCATAGAAAATATCACATATGGTCAGGCCAAACCCAGCCCAGACATTGCATTCATCTACCCACTGCCACACTAATGTTTTGCGCTGTGATAAACTGGAGACCTCGTGGCTGCAGCCATCCCACATTTGCAGAAGACCATGGGTAGTGACTCAAGCTGTGACATGGACGGGCCTGATGATCTTCAAACTTGTGTAAGCAACGGACTGTATTTAAAAGTTTCCGATTGCCATATTTTTCAGATATCCCCATATTTATTTAAGATACTGGAGACCATTCAGCCCATCTTGTCTTTGCCCGGCTCACAGAGAAATCCAATTTCCCCAATTAATTATCTTTGTATCATCTTTTCCCCACATTCCCATCAACCTACCCCACATCCTTTCACTCACCTGCACACTTATGGGCAATTTGCAGTAGCCAATTAGCTTACTAACATGCACCCCTTTGGGATCTAGGAGGAAACTCATCCACTTGTGGGAAACCCACACTGTCACAGAGAGAATGTGCAAATTCCGTTCTGGAGGTCAGGATTGAATCTGGGTCACAGGAGGTATGAGTTGTCTGGCTGTATCACTGTGCCATTGCAGAACCCCTTAAAAAGAGCTAAAATGATTTTAAAATGAAACGACAATGTAATTTCTGTGCGATGTAACTAAAAATTCAAATCACCTAGTTCGGAGTGAAGATCAGTGGACCCATTCAAACGAATACCCAGCGCTCAGTGACGTAAAGCTGCCTATTATTTACGATGGCCAGCTGACGCCGGTCACAAAAGCCATCTGCCTCAGTATTGACTCCAGTTACAGAGATGCACCTCCAGTATGATCCATGCTTCTGTGATACAGTGTAGAGGACAGAGACAACAATGCACTGATATATATTTTACAGTGATGAGTTGTTCTCAGCAGACACACTGGGGTGGGAGATTGCTACCTTCACGTGGTCCGCCCTGTTTCGACTAATGCAATCAACTCGACGTGCACAAACGGAAGATCAAATAGAACAAGTTGTCCAACAACTTTAGGCTGTGCACGCCACACGAAAGAAGAAGCAGACACACTGACTGCAATCCACGCCAGTGTCCATCACAAGTTGGAATGCCATGTCTGCCAAACATTACTGCAATGGTTAGACTGCTTTTGGTAGTCTGAATCTACATTTGCTTTGTTGTGAAATGTAGAAATAGTTGGTGGGATTGCATCTTGTTCCTATATGGGCCACATTTGATGGGTTATAGCCGGGTAGAGAATGACAGCAAACGACATGGACCTCGGGACGCAAATCAAACCCAGAATAGTCAATTCAAAAAGATTTTACTGATCTTCTCGTTATATGTTATCCAGAGGGTATTGTGCCAAATATGTCCAGACCAAAACACAAACAAAGCTTTCGGTTTAATATTAGCCTCAAGCATTGTCTTGTTACCGACTGTATGTTATAGGGCATTAAATTGCATTATAACTCCATTTATATTTTGTTTCATTTGACAATTTAGACAAGCTTAAAGACAAGAGACTTGTGTCCCCTTTTTCCTCCCACTAACACTGAAGTTTGAACTTATGAAAAACATTTCTGCTTTGATTACAAACTGAGGCAGGCTGACTTCTGCACTCAAGAATTCTTACTTTAAAAAAATCGAGATTTATTAACAGATCTTTTTTCCTTTTCATATATCTGCAATGGGAAAGGAACTGATTGTTAAACATATCTAAGAGGTTCTTGCTATCAAAGGCTATGAGTAAAGGAGAGTTCTCTGCTGGAAGCCTTCTCCAGCTGAGGTTCTTCTCTAAGCAGGATGGTGTTCCGATTCTGTCGATCATTGCATGACTTAGAACTGGTTAAGTACTCGGCTGGCATTGTAGGATATTTCATTCCTGACAGCTTCAGGTCATTGTTCAAGAGTTAAGAAGACTGTTACACCCCCAACAAGAAACCCTCGCCATAAACATGTGGCCTTTGTCAGCTGAGTGACAACAAGGTATCTCCCTGACACCAGGAAATGTATTGTGCATCTTGCTGTTTCCCATGGGAGATTTAACATCCACCACTTATTTGCAACAGAAACAGCTGGTTTAGAATTACCTTCCCAGTAGGCACCCATTCCATAATTTTAAACTGCATATTGTTACACAGATTTTAGTTTTGCGTTTAGATTTCTACAATGAAGTCACGTCATTACAATTGCATAGATATTACACTTACATTTATAGACTTTGTTAGAACATTTGGGCCATCTGTCACCTGCAAGAAGGTGAATAATGTTTAGTGCAAGATAAAGACAAGTAAAGTCCGATCAAAGATAGTCCAAGGGTCTGCAATGAGGTAGATAGTAGCTCAGGACTCTCTCTAGTCATTGGTAGAATGGTTCAGTTGCTTGATAACAGCCGGGAAGAAACTGTTCCTGAATCTGGAGGTGTGTGTTTTCATACTTCTATACCTTTTGAACTATTTGATTTGGTTCATGTTTTATTATTTGGAACTTGTGTACTTTGAAAGGATGGTTTTCCTAAAACTGGAAATTTGAAATCCTTTTTGCTTAATTAGAACTCATTCTGGTTTTTGAACAGAAATGCAGCTTTACTTTTTGCTGGCTGATGGTGTTTTATCAGTTTATCAGGCTTGTCCTACATCAAAAAAGACACATTCATGGACTGTAGATATGCTAAGAAGTGAGAGACGAACAATAAAAATATAAGTGCCTTGATATTGCATTTTGTCACATGTCTAAAGGTTAAAAAATGTGCTTTACCATCTGCAACTTTTTAAGTGCTCACAATGACATTAATAAGTGCTCCAAAAATGGCAGCCAATGTTGATTAGAAGATCTCGCAAGTGAACAGATGTTTGTCACCATGGAGCCACTGGATTTTCAAAATTTGTTTCAACCAGGCGGCACAGTGGTAGAGTTGCTGCCTTACAGTTCCAGAGACCTGGGTTAGATCCTGACTACAGGTGCTGTCTCTATGGAGTTTGTACATTCGCCCCATGACCTGCCTGAGTTTTCTCAGAGATCTTCGGTTTCCTCCGATACGCCAAAGATATACAGGTTTGTAGGTTAATTGGCTTGTTATAAATGTAAAGTGTCTCTAGTGTGTGTAGGATAGTGTAGGTGTGTGAGGAGCACTGGTCGGTACGGACTTGTTGAACCAAAGGGCCTGTTTCTGTGCTGTATCATTAAACAGTAAATTGACCTGGGTTAAAATGTCACCTGCCAGAAATAAACAATTCTACTTACTTGCTGGAAAAAACTCAATTTGCTGCAGAATTTTGTTGAATTAAATTTGTTTTAATAAAAATGGAACTTGCAAATGTAAATTCTCATGTTTAAAATATAAAATTATGGGGCTTCTGACAAAATAAGTTAAAAATATACAATTCCGAAGAATCATTGCAATTAAAATATTCACGGTAAAGCGATGGGTTTGGGCACATTGCAAAAATTACATATGTGCGAAAGCTTAACTACATCAGTTAAATGCTATCAAGAAATTTGGAGAGTAAGCAGGTTTATCAATGTGCATTCCTGATTTGACTTCACATTTATGCACTCCTAAAGGGCCTGTCCTACTGCGGCAACCTAATTTGCGAGTTTAGATGAGTTTGCCTCGACTCATACTCGCAGCATGGTCGACACGAGGTCCTAGGAGGTCTTTTTAACTCTCCTTCATGTTCGAGAGTAGTCCCCGCGTACTCGAGGCCTCAGTTAGGTCGCAGTTTTTTTAATGCAAGCTGAAAAATGCATAGATCGCCATGGTTTAGTCAATATTCGTAGGTTTAGTCAAGGTAGGTCGTAGTAGGTCGTAATGCTATTGTAGGTAATCAAAGGCAATCGAAAGTAATCAAAGGTAGTCGAAGGCAAAGCTCGTTGAGAAGAAAAAGGTAAATAAACCGACCGGTAAAGTTAAATGCCCGCTAAACTTTATTAAAAGTTGTCTGGCTTCTTAAAAGTGTCTCCACTCCTTCTCCCTCATTCTCTCCAATTCTCTCCCCTTCTCACCCCCTCTCTCTCCTCCCCTCTCCGCGCTCTCTAAAGGACTTACCGTAACTGTGCCAGCCGTCTTTTACCTTCCTGTTCATCGTGGGTGTGAATTTCAGACAGCGCTCTCCCGCTTTCCCTGGTTCCTGCCTTTGCGATGTGTTTGTGTGCGTGTGTGTGTGCTGATGGTCGATCCGACTCGCGTTTTAATTGCTGACGTCGATCCAGCTCGAGGTTTTTCAGGCGAGTGCCCTTGAGTTTGAAGGTCGAAAACAGTCACTGAAAAGTCGCGTTAGTGGGACAGGCCCTTAACCTCGTGGAACTGAATTTGCATTCAACAGAAGGAATGTGATGTTAAAGAATCAACACCCTCCTTTGGATCAGTGGCTAGTTTAATCAAATCTGGGCAAAATAATGCGCACATGAAATACAACACCCAGTTTTCCTCTTTACTGATACCATCCGCTGTATTTTCAACATTCTCTATCGCTGTTTCATTCTCCTTTAATCTATGTTTTTAATTCTTATCTGTGCCAGTAGAATTGCCTTTTGCTGCCTGCTGATATGTGTGAAGACAGTCGCTGAAAAGTTGCGTTAGTGCGTCTGCAGACACACACACACACACACACACACACACACACACACACACACACACACACACACACACACACACACACACACACACACACACACACACACACACACACACAAATTCTCACATCCTGTGTGATCCTGGGCTGGTTTTCCAAACTCAATTCCTCACACAACGACAGTCTACTTCCATATATTTGATGCAATTGCATCTCACCTCAACAGATCAGCCATTGAAACTCTCGCCTGATCCTGGAAGCTCCCTACATGACTATTCCATACTGCCTTCCCGATACACCCATAAACAAGCATTTAGAGTCATACAGCGTGGAAACAGGGCCATCGGCCCAACTTGCCCACACTGACTGTGGAAGAAAATATTAATATCCTTCCTGTCTTCATTTTGATTGGAATTGAACAAGGTAACGAAAGGGTGTTTGGATGTGACTATTTGCATCACTTGTTGACCGGGTGTAAAAGGGGTTTGTGGGAAGGCAAAGTAAGATTAGACGTATTACTTATTTTCTAGGAATATGTTGAAGGGTAGATGGTAAATGTAAACATGAAATAGCAGATGAAGATAAGGAACCTTGTTTCCCTCAGCAGTGTGTTACAGTAGACCACCCACGCGCCCTACCGCTATGGGGGGCTTATGATTGCCTCGGCGAGGGGATAATGGTGCATTCCACCTATAAGGTGAGATAGAATACTGTCAAGGTGCCCTTGTATTATGTTTGACTTGTATTAACCATCTGTAGTTGAATAAGATTGACAAAAACAAAAAAGTATGTTATAACTAATTAAATAATTGGTACCCATGTATAATAGATAGTATATTTTTGTATAGTTGTATCTAACAAAAAACAAAAGTTGTTTACTGCATAGTATAACTGTCGGCTAATTCTGCTGTGAAGTTAGAAAACTGGTGAGCAGTTAACTGCCGCCATCTCTCCATGATATTAGGCAATAAATTATTTTAACTCTGCTTTTCATTTTCTTTTAATTTTCATCTAAATTAATATTTTCCACACTGACCAACATATCCCATCTACAATAGTCCCACCTGCCTCCGTTTGGCCCATATCCCCTAAACCTGTCCTATTCATGTACCTAGCTCAATGTTTCTTAACTATTGCAATGGTACCTACCTCAACTACTTCCTCTGGCAGGTCATTCCCTACACCTACCACCTTTTGTGTGAAAAAGTTACCCCTCTGGTTCCTATTAAATCTTTACCCCCTCACCTTAAACTGATGTCTTCTGGTTCTCGATTCCCCTACTCTAGGCAAGATACTCTGTGCGTTTATTCAATCTTTACCTCTCATGATTTTGTACTCCTCTATAAGATCACCCATCATACTACTGCATTCCAAAGAATAAAGCACTAGCCTGCTCAACCTCTCCCTATAGAACAGGCCCTCAAGTCCTGGCAACATCCTCATAAATCTTCTCAGGACCCTTTCCAGCTTGACAACATCTTTCCTATAACATAAACTTGAACTTGACACAATTCATGTGTTCTGCTGCACTGATATCCGCATTCATTTGCAGGGGTTGTCAAATTTAACTCCCTGTCCACATATGTTTCGACCCTAGAACACCGAATCAAAAACAGGAGAAAGAAACCACGCAAAGTGCTTGAGTAACTCAACGCGTCAGGCAGCATCTCTGGAGAACATGGATAGGTGACGTTTCGGGTTGAGATTCTTCTTCAGCCTTCGGACCCGACTCGAAACATCACCTGTCCACTTTCTCTGTAGATGCTGCCTGACCTGCTGAATTACTCCAGCATTTTGTGGCTTTGTTTTGTAAACCGGTATCTGCAGTTCCTTATTTCTACATCAGAAATAGCATCATATGATTTGTTAATTTAGTAGTGGAGTGAATTGCTCATTTGATGTTACTAATCCCACATTCCACATTGATGCAACTCTAAACTATCATTATAACTACACGGAGACAATTAGCATCTTGAATCAATGCAAACCCCGTGGATGCAGATAATCTTACACGGGAACAATTGAACTACACAGATTGTTCACGTGACTGTCTTTGAAATGTAGGTCTCAGAAATTCCACCCATGGTGTTTATTTAAAAGGAACGGACTGGATTTCATCTGGTAAATGTGGAGTGGCGGCATTGCAAAAGGCAGATTGCTCAGATATTGCATTAACAAATTAATCATCTGGAACAAAAAACAATATTTTGGAAACAGCTCCATCCAAGACTGCAAGAAATTGCAGAGAATTGTGGATGCAGCCCAGATCATCACACAAACAATCTCCCTTCCATTGCCTCCATTTACACCTCATGCTGCCTTGGCAAGGTATAATCAGCATAATCAAGGACGATTCATAACCATGGCCATTCCCTCTAGAATTTCCAGTTTTAGGAAAATCATCCTTCCAAAGTACACAAGTTCCAAATAATAAAACATGAAGACAAATCAAATAGTTCAGAGACAAGGCAGAATGGAAGCTCCTGGAGGCCGGCGCGGGGATGTGCAGGAGCGGACCCGTTGGACGATGAGAACAAAGACTCAGCGGCTGCTGAGAATGAAGACCGATGAGCTTCTCACAGCCAAGTGTGGCAACAGACCTGCTTTGCCGCTACAAAGAAGGCCCCAGTGGGCCGCTGCCAGTAGGAGGAAGCCTTGGAAATCCCAAAGACCGGAGGATGGAGCTGCTGACGACGACGGACGTGAGGAGTGGGCCGGTAGGAGAGGGACCGGGATATTGCCTCCAGCGCCTTCAAGATCATCTGCAGGAGGAGCAGAGGGGTTGGGTGATGAGAAGGACGTTAGGTCATGGGCCTGCAGCAGCCTGGGGTTTATCTAGGCTTACCTGGATCCCGGGTGCTCCAGTACTGCCAGCATGTGGAACAAATGTGACTTTTTATTTTTCTTTGTAAACAGCACTAAAATATAGCAACTGTGCATTTGTGGGTTGTGCAAAAGAATTTCACTGTATGTATGTATACATGACAATAAAGAACCATTGAACCAAATTCTGACGGAAAATGAGGAACTGATATTTAGGACCTGCTATTAACCCTCTGGACAGTAGATGGCACCACAGTCAACAATAGACAATAGGTGCAGTTCCCAGCCCTGGCCCTCTTGCAGCCATGTTTCAATAATTCCCACAACATTATCAACAAACATCAACAAACAATCAGTTTATCTCTTTGCAATGTGGGTTTCGGGCTTTTGATTTGCAAATGATCAGAAAACGTTTCAAGGCCAATGAAGTTTGTACCATGAATATATTCACTCTTGCATTTAGCATTACTAATCATAGTCAATGCCTACTATGTTCTGTTGTGCTGAAGCAGTGCAAGAATTTCATTGTCCTATCAGGGACACATGACAATAAAACTATCAGGGACACATTACAATAAGCTCACTTGAACTTGAACTAATCCTGTATTGAGAAATTGGATTTCACCCTGTCTTTATGTGCATGCGTCTGATACTGATGTCCAGTCAGATTGCCTGAAAATGGTCAAAAAGGTTAAAACTATTGGTATGGTGTTTACCACAAAGATTAATGTCCAAAAGCAGCACCTGTGCAGTTCCTGTGTAGAGCTGCCATTAAAGCTCACAGTTTTAAGATTTTAGACCCTTTGGCCCATCGAGTCCACAGCCGTCCAACGATCATCCCGTACACTAGCAATATCCTGCACACTAGGAACAAATTTTCCTGAAGCTAACTTACAATTTTACCGAAGCAACATTAACCTACAAACCTGTAAAAGGATTTGATTCATAGCAAAAGGATTTGATTCATAGCAAAAGGATTTGTGTACAAGAGCTGGGAGGTTCTACTGCAGTTGTACAGGGTCTTGGTGAGGCCTGGAGTATTGCGTACAGTTTTGGTCTCCAAATCTGAGGAAAGACATTCTTGCCATAGAGGGAGTACAGAGAAGGTTCACCAGACTGATTCCTGAGATGGCACGACTTCCATATGAAGAAAGACTGGATAGACTTGGCTTGTACTCGCTGGAATTTAGAAGATTGAGGGGTGATCTCATAGAGACTTACAAAATTCTTAAGGGGTTGGACAGGCTAGATGCAGGAAGATTGTTCCCGATGTTGGGGAAGTCCAGGACAAGGGGTCACAGTTTAAGGATAAGGGGGAAGTCTTTTAGGACCGAGATGAGAAAATCGTTTTTCACACAGAGTGGTGAATCTGTGGAATTCTCTGCCACAGAAGGTAGTTGAGGCCAGTTCGTTGGCCATATTTAAGAGGGAGTTGGATGTGGCCCTTGTGGCTGAAGGGATCAGAGGGTATGGAGAGAAGGCAGGTACAGGATACTGAGTTGGATGATCAGCCATGATCATATTGAATGGCGGTGCAGGCTCGAAGGGCCGAATGGCCTGCTCCTGCACCTAATTTCTATGTTTCTATGTTTCTATGTTTCTATGTTTCTATGTAAGTCTTTGGAGTGTGAGAGGAAACTAGAGCACCTGAAGAAAACACACGTGGTCGAAGGGAGAATGTAAAACTCCGTCCAGAGAGGACCCGTAGTCAGTATCAAACCCGAATCTCTAGCCCTGTAAGGCAGCAGCTAACGCTGCACCACTGTTCCATTCCTAGTTATGCATCATTGCTGCTTTGCCTCTGGATTCTTGGAGAACTCTCCCTGGAGCAGCTGCATTATTGTGGCAGAAAGGTTTTACAGAGAGGCAATAGTCCAGGGTATTTGACATTGCCAGTGTACTCGGGCCCTCTGTGCCCTTACAACCACCTTCCCAATCCCAAGTGCTGAACCAACTTTACTAACTCCTGAGCTGTGTGTGCCACGGGGTAGGGCTGAGCAAAGGACCATTGATTGCAGCATGCAGTTCATTGTAAAAGGGTTGTGATCAGTATAAGAAGTTTGACTGCTTAATTTCCATCATTCAAAGCACAGCATGACAAAGCTGCCAAGAACACGTGTAAGATGGTGAAAGTACAAATCGTTTAATTACCATGACAGTTTTGATTCCTATGCAATACGCTCCTAGCTTTCTTATGAGTGAACAGTGTCATAGTTCTCCCCCCAAATCTCCAACTTCCACTGGCAATGCAGACTGTACACTCTGCAACCCATGATATCATTAGGTGTGTGAATGATTTCAGATAAACATCAGCTATGAGGGTGAATCTCTCACTCCAAATGATATTACCCAAGAATTGTCAGTCATGCAATCTAACCTAACAAAAATCAATTTCAATGCACAAAGTCAGTCCAATTTCAGGGTTACGCTATCTTGCCTCATGTTCTTGACATTACATTACCTCCATGGCTTGTGAACAGACTACTTATGGGATCAAAAATAGTTTAGCAACATTTCTAATTTAAAACTTATGCTAATTTTTTCTGAGGCACTATCTTATTTGGTGACCCAGTCTGAACAAGATTCCCGTTCCTGCTTTTTCCCCACAGCCCTTGATTCCTTTAGCCCTAAGAGCTAAATCTAACACTCACTAGGAAACATCCAGTGAATTGTCCTCCACTGCCTACTGTGGCAGAGAATTCCACAGATTCACAACTCTGTGTAAAAACGTTTCTCCTCATCTCAGTCGTAAATGGCCTATCCCTTATTCTTAAACTCTGACGCCTGGTTCTGGGCTCCCACAACATCGGGAACATTTTTCCTGCATCTTGCCTGTCCAATCCTTTAAGAATTGTTGTGTTTCTATAAGATCCCATCTTTCTAAATTCCAGTGAATACAAGCCCAGTCGACCCATTCTTTCATCATATGTCAGTCCTACCATCTTGGGAATTAACCTGGTGAACCTACTTTGCACTCCCTCAATAGCAATAATGTCCTCCCTCAAATTAGGGGACCAAAATTGTGCACAATATTCCAGGTGCGGTCTCACCAGGGCCCTGTACAACTGTAGCAGGACCTCCTTGCTCCAACAGGAATCCAACAGGAATGAGTTCAGCCTAAAATTCTAGCAATTCCATGGCAGTTGGTTTATACCTGGCTTAGTTTAGTTTCGCGGTACAACGTGGAAACAATCCATTTGCCCACCAAATCAACGGCATCTATCGATCATCCGTAGGCTAGTTCTATATTATCCCACTTTCACATCTTAGACAATAGGGGCAATTTAGAGAAGCCATTAACTTACAAACCTGCATATCTTTGGAATGTGAGGAAACCAGAGGACCCGGAGAAAACTCATATGGTCACAGGGAGAACATACAATCTCTGCACAGACAGCACCCATAGTCAGGATCCAACCCGGAGCTCTGGCGCTGTTAGGCAGCAGTTCTACTGCTGTGCCATTGTGTTGTTTTTGCAAAGGATCAGTGATTCTATTAACTTGAAAGGAGAGGAAAGGCTGTGAAAGTTCTGAGCATGCATAAGCAAATATGTGTTTTTTTAACAATCTATTTTGTTTTAAATGTTTTTAACTGTTTTAACTTTTAACCAAGTTATTTTTTGCCATTGTTAATACATTACTCTGATTGATTCACATGCAATAACCAATCTACACTTTTACTAGTTTTTGAATGTTTCTGAATGCCATTCAGAATTATTCATGGTCTTTGTCAGGATCCTCAGTTTTCTCAGACAGAGGGATGGATAAGCCAGTTGTTTATGTTTTTATTTAATTTATGATCAAGGGCTTCTTCTGACCTACTCCATGTGATGGCACAATGCATTGCTGCCATGCACGTTTTTGTTATTCTGGATCAGGGCAGCTTTGAACTGCAAGTCTACACCATCGTATCTGAAAAAGGTTTGTCTGTATTTACCATGTACATCAGCGGGAAGCAAGGATAGCTCACTGCTGGAAGCAAATGTTGATTCATTGGAAATGTGTTCTCCTGGAATGCAAGCTTAACAAGCATTCTGCTCATTGAGAGAATGAGTACATCATAAAGCCAGGAGATTGGAATAACACTGCTGTGTGGGTATAGACTGAGTTAACTGACGATGAGCTCTCCACAGCACAGATAACTATTTTCAATGACTTTTTCTGTAGTAAGAGCTGGAAGATGTTGCAATTTATCTCAGTTCTCAATAAAATATTTTATAGAAACATTTAAGCAGTTCTGTTTGATAACCGTGCATTGATTACATTTTCAAGCTTGATTGATGACGATGAAAATGACAATTATATTTTTTGAGAGATATCTCCATCAGATGCTCCTTAAGCATTTTATCATCTGTAAGAAGTAGCCCACTATTACTGAGTTGAGTTGCCGTAATGATTTTCAAAGCCACAACTGACCTGGAAGTAATATGCAATATGCACAACAGTCATTACATTCAAGCTTAACGGAAAAAAAGACAAGTTGTACGCAGAGGACATAAGAAATTGCTCCGTCAATTGAAAGTTCTCATTATTAATGAATAAGTAGCTTTGCAATCTGACTGAACACTTTGTTTAGGGATTTTGTGGGCTCAGTTTAATACTGAATTTAAAAGATTCCAATGAACTGTTATGAAGAAAAGTAGGTGAGTTCTTCTGGTAAACAGGGAATTTGTCCATCAACCAACTTCAAAAAAAAGATTTTCCATTCCATAACTCATGGCTGTTCATGGGATCCTACCTTATGTAAATCAATTTTTGGACTTTAATTGTTATTATATGAGGGATAAGAAAGACCAGGCTTGCTGAGAGATTCTTAGTGAATTTCACCAACAATCATTACTTAGATAAAGTATTAGTAAATGCTTGGCAAGCCTTCAGATTTTTGATTTAAACTTGATTGAGAAAATGGCTCAACGATGTTATCACGTTTCCTGAATTCACCAATAATCATTTCCTTTACAATCGCAAGACCAAGCATAGACTAGGTGACCGTTTCACCGAACTATTAGATTCTCTCTGCCAAGGCCTGTTGGAACTCACTGTGCTAACCATTTAAGTCCCCTTCCCATTCCCATACTGACCTTTCTCTCCTTACCCATTGCCAGAGTGAGGCAGCATACAAAATTAAAGAATAGCATCTCATGTTCTGCTTGGGTAGCTTAGAATTCAACCGTATGGACAAAAAATTCTCCTACTCTGGTGGGCACACATTTCTCCCATCATCTCCCACCACCACAGTTCCCTCCTTTGTACATTCATTTCCCATCCCCAGGTCCCCAACTCCCATCTACCAAACAATCCACCCTCATCTACTTATTACTTGTGTAGGGAGGAAAAGCCAATGCTAGTTTAAATGGAAAACAGACACAAAGGCCTAGAGTAACTCAATGGGTCAGGCAGCATATCTGGAGAAAAGGAATAGGTGACCTTTCAGGTCGAGACCCTTCTTCAATCATTTGCCAGACTATGACCTGCTCGTCTTTTCCAGCTTTTCCCCCTTTATTCTAATTAGTCTGAAGAAGAGTCCCAACCCAAAATATCACCTGACCATTCCCTCCACAGATGATGCCTGTTTTTGGTCAAGATTCCAGCATCTGCAGTATCTTGCATCTTGACAATCATTAGGGATTTGAATACATGGATGGCTTCACCAAGAATTCCTTCTTGTGATATTATAGATCTTTTCAAAAAGCTTCATACAAATTGACATCTTACTTTCAGCTTGCAAGTGCACATGAATAACTTTTTCACTATCGCTGATCCCAAAAGGAATGCCTATTTCAATTTTTTTTTTAAACCAGTGCAATAATTTTCACTACAGTGCAATGCATTATGTCCCCCACTGTGGAAAATATTTGAAGAGAAGCCTTATCATACTGAAGTCTGCAGCAAAACCAAGATAATAATCCAAAAAGTTATGAGTTCCATTGGAGTACCTCCAAGTGACCTGAATGTTGAACAGTTGTTATGGCTGGTGAATATCTCAATGCAAAGTACAAGCTATGAAAAAAATGTGCATGAGTAATAAAATGAGAAACAGCAAATAAAATTGACATTGAATAGATTCCAGTGGATTAGCTTAATTTGTGCCAATGAAAAAAACATAGCAGATATTTTACCTTGGACTTGCCTCAAATGATGCCTGCGACCAGTGGTCCTCCATCTTGTGGAATAGTGGCGCTCCTAAAGCATTATTCATTGTAAGAAGTGCTGCAGTATGTAATTAGCAATGAACTATTTTGCTACAGATAGACATAAAATGCTGGTGTAACTAAATGGGTCAGGCAGCTTCTCTGGAGAAAATGGATAGGAGACGTTTTGGGTCAGGACCCTTCTTCAGATTCTTTTGCTGCGTTGGGTTGATGTCCCGTCACTTTCTAAATGTTGCTCAGTGAACAGGATAGTTACTCAGCATTAAACAACAGTTTGGATGATGTTCATTAACTTCACCTAAGGTATCCAACATTTTAAAGTTTGTTTTATTGCAATGATAAAATGTTTTAGTTTGAAATGCGCTACTTGCTGCGTGACATCTGGGTAGCCAATGCTGGAGTCAAATTGAGTCACCTGCAAGATTTTAGGTGGATATATTGCAGATGGATGGATAGATTGCAGATCCCATGTGGAGTTTACCATGACTTATGTTTCATATCTTCACAATCTTTTATCGGAGAATAATATGAAGTGAATGACTTCTGAATTGACAGGTTATGTATATTGATTTATGACTCTTGTGTATACAATCTATCAATTTAAAGTTGGTGCGATCACAGTTACCTTAAGAAACTATGTTATGTTGCTAAGTATTTCAATACTGAATATACCATGTTTACTTTAGTTGCTGCAAAACATCAGGGGAGATAAGTTTCATCAATGCTCATGATGAGATAAATTGTGCTGCACATAATCATGGCCAATTACACCACAACCAACAGTGGACGGTACAGTGGTACAGCAGTAGAGTTGCTGCCATACAGTACCCGAGATCCGGGTTCAAACCCAACTACAGGTGCTGTCTGTATGTTCTCCCTGTGACTGTCTGGGTTATCTCTGGGTGCGGTTTCCTCTCACATTCCAAAGATGTGCAGGTTTGTGTTCATAAGTTCATAAGGAGTAGAATGAGGCCAGTCAGCCCATCAAGTCTACTCTGCCTTTCAATCATGGCAGATCTATCTCTCCCTTCCAACCCCATTCTCCTGCCTTCTCCCCATAACTCCTGACATCTGAACTAATGAAGAATCTATCTATCTCTGCCTTAATAAATATCCACTGACGGCCTCCACAGCCTTCTGTGTCAATGAATTCTGCAGATTCACCAATGTGGGTTAATTGGCTTCTGTAAATTACCCAAGAATAAAACAAGTTTACGGGTGATCATTGGGCCGAAGGGCTTGTTCCATGCCTATTCACTAAACTAAACTAAACTAAACTAAACTACACTAAACTACAGGACAGAGATTAGATCAACACACTTGGGGCAAGTAGCTTCTGTCCCATCATCATATATACATTGGATAAAGATTGGAGCAACCTTAATCTGATCTCACGTGCTACGTGATTTCACCCTTTTGGAGACAATCCCTTTGTTCCACCATCACCACCCCTCATCCCGCTACCTTTGCTGCTACCTGCGCAAACTTGTCAAGACACCTTCAAGTGAAATATTCATTGTTTGCCTGCTTGTAAGCCTGACCTACTTAATTTATCCAACATTTTTGATTTCCTGTTTTTTATATGATGTCACTCAGTTGTTCTAATTATAGTTGCCTAAATCTGGCCTGCAAGACAGGTTCCACCACCTTACCATAAACAACATATTACACAGAGCAAGAAACTTTAGGTCAGTTTGCTATTAAATTATACTTCGGAGTCACGTGAGTGACTACGTGAAGAGCCCGCCTGGCGCTGGCAAACGGCATTACGTCGACGCTGACGGCGGAAGCAGGAGCTGCAGTAAGGCGCAGCTCCTCGCAGCGGTCGGAACGGACCCGCAGGTAAGTGAAGCAAAGTCGGGACGTTCTTTAACGTATGCTGGGTGCGTCCAGCAGTGAAAGTAAAAGTAAAAGTCAGAGTCACGTTAACGTGCTGATTTAGCACAGATTAAATGAAAGAAAATGGAGAAATCGGCAAAGAAAAATTCGCGGGTAAAAAGATCTTCCCGGGGTGAAAATAAAAATACGGGACAAGAAGCTAGTGCGGATCCGGTTCCGATACCGGTGGCCGCTGATTTACCCGTTAGTGAGTTTCTAGATTCTCCAGAAGTTATAACCACGGAGGGAAATGCTCCTAAAAAATGTAAAAAGAAATCTGAGAGGCCCGTGGTTTCTGATGACTCTGATACTGAAAGTCCTCCAGATAATAAAACTATGTGGCTAAAAATGGAGCATATGGAGAAAGTTCTCCAAAAAATCATGAGACAAGGGTCACAGTACCCAGAAGGTTCCCAAAAAAGCCCTGAGGGGTTTGATTATTCTGAATATGGCTGTGGGCCAAATTGGGAGTTTGAAACTCCGGACCCAGGATTTGGGCCGGAGGAAGTCTCATGGGATGAAAATTCCAATTGATTTAGGGCTGCAGAAGGCAGACCCTGCTGGTGGTGATTTGGATTTTGAATGCACACCACAAAGTAAAAAGAAAAGGCCAAATGTGCCTGGGATAGCAAAAGAATTTGCTATACCTGAAGGAAGTGGTGAGGCTATGGAAGAAAACCTAGCTGCCAACATTAATTATATGGTATCTCACCAGCTTCATGATTCTGTGATGATTGAAACATCAGAATTATATAAAACGCCAGGAAATTGTGCCTCTTTGGAAGTGCCTACAGTTAATCCGTTGATATGGAAATCCATGAATCCAAGTATGAGAGCTCAAGAAGTGAGATTTCAAAAAATCCTCAAATTAATTCTGCTGCCATTACGGCTTATGGAAGACAAAATGGAGAGGTTGGATATGGAAAGATTCAAAAAGATACTTTGGGCTTATTGTGCAATTCTTTCTATGAAAATTAATTTGTATGAGGAAAATGGCTATTCGGCCCATATTTCACCCAAGGTTTGCAAGCCTGTGTCGAGCAAGTGTGTTCAAGCTCCTGGTTATCTGTTGGAGAAAATCTGCCTAAACAATTAAAAGATTTGGATGAAGAAGCTAAATATTTTAGCTGCATGAAACCTTTCGTCTTTGGACAAAAAAGGTATTTTTCCGTCCAGAAGGAGATTGGATTTTGGAAATAGAGGCAGAAATATGTCAAGGAGATATTATCGTCCTGCACAGCCCAATGCTTACCCGTATTCGGGGAGAAGGAGGCCACCACGCTCATATGGAGAGGTATTAAAGACTTGTTCTAATCCTTAAAGAAACTGCGGATAAATCTCCAGTTGGAGGGAGATTACAAAATTTTATAAAGACTGGCTTACTATTACTTCTGATCAGTTTATTTTACAAGCAGTTTCAGGAGCCACTATTACATTTAAAGAAGGGGTTTAATCCTCCAGTACAGAATAAAACCTGCCTATGCTTTCGTGTTTACTGCAATTGAAAAAGCACAGATTAATGTGGAAATTGACAAATTATCTGAAAAAGGGTAATTGAAAAAACTTATGAACACGAGCATCATTGTGTCTAATATATTTCGAAGAAATAAAAAAGATGGTGGTTGCAGAATTTTCTGGACCTTACAGATCTAAATAAGTTTGTAGAATACAAACATTTTAAAAATGGAAACATTTAATACTGCAAGATATTTAATATCAGCAGGTTGTTATATGGCTAAGATTGATTTGAAAGGCGCCTATTATTCTGTACCAATACATCAGTTCTTCCGGAGGTACTTACAATTTAATTGGCTGGGACAATTTATGGCAGTTTAAAGCTTTGCCAAAATGGATTGAGTTCAGCTCCCAGGCTCTTTACGAAACTGTTTGAAACCAGTTTTAGCCCAATTAAGAGCACAAAAACACATCGTTATGGCTTATCTCGATGACATTCTAATCATTAATGATAATCAAGAGTCAGCTGAGAATTCAGTTTCAGTACAAAAGCTTTGTTTGAAAAGCTAGGGTTCTTGATTCATCCAATTAATCCAGCTGCAGCCAGCACAATCAATTAACTATTTGGGTTTGTAATTAACTCAGAGACTATGTTAATAACTTTACCAACAGATAAAGTTGATGATATTTTGGTGACTTGTAAATAATCTCATTCACAAACCTTATCCTTCCATCCGAGAAGTAGCGAAAAACTATTGGTAAATAGTAGCAGCATTTCCTGCAGTAGAATTTGGTCCATTACATTATCAAAATCTCCAAGGACAAAATAAGAGCTCTCAAAGAGAGGGCAGGCCACTTTGATAGGCCTATGCAATTAACAAAGAAGCTTTGTTGGAATTACAATGGTGGGTTAAAAATGTCCCACAAGCTGCTAAAAAACATTCTGATTAAACAGCCTGAAATGGTTTTACAAACAGATGCTAGTGCTCTCGGATGGGGGGCAACAGATTCATCCTCCAGTTGTGGGAGGTAGATGGAAAGTCCAAGAAGAAACGTTTCTTCAAACTTATGGTATTAACTATTTAGAGTTATTGGGTGCTTTCTATGGTCTAAAAGCATATTGCTGTTCAATAAAAGGGTCTACATGTATTAATACAGTTAGACAATAAAACGGCTGTTGCATATATTAATCACATGGGGGGAGTCAGATCAGTATCAGTGAATTGTCTGTCAAATGAAATATGGCAATGGTGTAATGATCGCCAAATTGGATTTCAGCAAACTACATTCCAGGTAAAGACAATGTGGTGGCAGATAAAAGATCAAGGATATTTAAAGATAACACAGAATGGATGCTTAATCCAGCAATATTTAAGAATATTGTAACTCAATTTGGTTTTACCAGAAATTGATTTGTTGCATCAAGGCTTAATCATCAATTGCTAAATATGTGTCTTGGGAACACGATCCAGATGCAGTAGCAGTAGATGCTTTTTCATTGAACTGGGGGAATAATGTTCTTTTATGCTTTTCCACCTTTGCTTTGGTTCAGCAATGTCTGAAGAAATAGAACAAGATTCTGCCACAGGATTGTTGGTAGTTCCAAATTGGCCAACACAACCTTGGTTCCCATTAATGCTGAATATGATTAAAGAACCATATATGTCAATTCCTAACTGTAGTGATATTTTGATTAATCCAGTAACCAAAGAAATTTACCCATTATATGCATATATGAATTTGTTAATCTGGCAGGTTTTGACCAGACCACTACAGGAGCTGGGATTGTCGGACAAAAACTATGGAAGTTATAGTCGCATCATGGCGAGATAAACACACAAAAACAATATATGACACATTAAGAAATGGGAAGAATTTTGCACACAGTCAAATATTTTCTTATGATACTGTGAATATTGCAAATGTATTGGAGTTCCTTGCTAAATTGCATTTTGAGCAACATTTAAGTTACAGTGCCATTAACACTGCACGCAGTGCCTTATCATCTTATTTAGGACTTATGTCTGACCAGAAATCAATTGGATCACATCCACTAATATCTAGATTCATGAAAGGAATCTTTAACATTAATCCACCCAAACCAAGATACACAGAGATTTGGGATGTGAGCATTGTACTTACCTTACTTAGACAATGGACTCCAATTGAAGGATTGTCATTGGAAAGATTAACATTCAAATTTAATAATGTTAATGTCATTGGTTTCAGCTCAAAGAGTGCAAACTTTACAAATGTTGCGTTTAGACTGTATGCATGTGACTGCAGATAACATTGTGTTCTATGTTTACGATCTGATCAAACAAAGCAGACCAGGAAGAACTGGAGCAAAGGTAACCTTTCAAGCTTATCCTATTGATCCTACTTTGTGTGTGGTTAGACATTTGAACCAATATATTAAAGTTACCAAAAACTCTTCGAGGAAATGAAAAAAAAACGTTTAATGATTACGCATAAAAAAACACACACTAAAGCTTCAGTTCAAACTATCTCAAAGTGGTTGAAAACAGGTGTTACTGTTAGCAGGAGTAGACACTGATGTGTTCAAATCTCACTCCACCAGGGCTGCAGCTACGTCCGCGGCGAAGGTGCGGGACGTACCGCTCGAGCATATTTTAAAAATCGCAGGGTGGAGTAAAGAAGAAACTTTTTCAAAGTTCTACAATAAACCTGTTCACACTATGACAAGCTTTGGCCACGCGGTGTTGGGATCACTATAGTCACCTGCTTTGTTTACTATTCATTGCTATAATCAGTTATGTAGTCACTTATATCTTTTATCACTTGTAATGATCCCTCAGATATAAGGAGGGTTATTATGATGTTCTTTAAACCATTAAAAATTAATTATGGAAAGAACTAAAATTAGTCTGGTTTCTCATGTATGTATTTACTTAGCCGGACTGTCGTACTGATTAATTCTAACGACATAAAAAAACACAGAAAGCTTTAAAATCTTCACGTAGTCACTCACGTGACTCCGAAGTAAAATAGTAAGATTAAACGAGAACTTACCAGTTCGAAGTTTGATCGTTATTTTATGAGGAGTTACGATGAGGGATTACGTGCCCTCCAACTCCCCACCCTCATAAAAATAAATGATCATCTGGTAGTTCTAAGTCTATTATGAGCCTTACTATGTTACTTCGGCTATTTTGTGTTCTGTGTTTTTCATGCCGCTGCTTTTGAAGTATGCCGTTTGCACAGCGCCAGGCTGGCTCTTCACGTAATCCCTCATCGTAACTCCTCATAAAATAACGATCAAACTTCGAACTGTAAGCTCATTTAATTCTTAACTATTATCTCACCTTGCCCTATTACATTATCTTCTGTGTATATATTCTTCCTTTGCCTGATAACATGTATCTCTTCCTTTTTCTGCTCCATGGTTGCTGCCTGACCTGAGTCTTATCAAGTTGTTGCCATTTGTTTTCTGATTTCCACATTGCTGGGTAGATGGTGTTGTTATCGTTCTGGAACAGCTTAGTTTGAGATGCAACTAATTCTGGAGTGCAGCACCTCTGGCTGAGTATAGCTGCAAACGTTAACTTTGCATTTATATTCTGGACCCCACCATCACTGAAGCCAAGCCGCCTCTTCCCATTGACTGTTTAATTGTCCATCGCCATTCATGATTAGACGTGGTATGATGGCAGAGCTTTGATCTGACCTGCTGGTTGTATGATCACTTTCCACCATCTATTGCACACTGCTACCCCATCTGTTGCACTGTTTTTGCTCCTTGGTACACAATTAGTCCACTAGGTTGGCACGTCATCATTTGCAGGTATGCCCAGTGAAGCCCTCAGGATGCCTTTCCACGTTCCTTACTAAAGTCAGGTTATAATGATTAATGGTTATAAAGTCAGATAGTAATGGAAAGTTAAGCATATAGATAGGTTGTGAATTGTCAAAAGCATGGCCGGTAGACTATAAAGTGAAAAATATGGAAGGTCATTCACTTTAAAAGAATAACCAGGCAGATGGAGTATTTTATAAATGATGAGTGATTGTTGTTTGGCAGGACCTGGGTCCGCATGAATCACTGAAAGTCAGCATATAGATACAGGAAGCAATTAGGAAGGGAAACATATTTACAGCATTATTCAATTGGATTGTAATTAATTGCTAATCTCAGCACCACTTCATAAACATAAAAAGTATTCTACCTGCTATAGTGGTCTCCTAGCATACCTGTAATAGAGGGAGTGCGATAATTGACTCCAAGAATGGAAGAAGGTTGCCTAATGTGGTGAGATTAAGCAGACCAGGCATAATGACTGGAGATTAGAAGAATAAAAAATTATATAATTGAAATATACATTATTTTCACTGGGCTTGACTGAGTCTATGTAAGGCTGATGTTTCCCCTGACTAGAAATGGGTATCGCCAATTCAAAAGGAGTAAACAAATTGGTATTTAGTATTGATGTGAGAATCAAGAACTGTACACGGGGAACTCTCATTATGGAATTCTTGTGGAGACTCAGTATCCTGAATTCAGAGCTTGATAAATATTGAGGGGTCATGGGAAATGAGGTAAGTGCAGAGAAGTGGCGCTGAGATTAGCAATTAACTACAATTCAATTGAATAATGCTGTAAATCTACTCCTGCTATATTTTTTCCGATGGTTAAATGTTGGTAGACACTGAAACATCACCACCATATGTTGCATGAAGGTAGGACTCGCATATATTGAAATTAAAGTGGCCAGCAAGGTGATTTCCTCTTTTCCACAGACATGACGTTACTTCTTTTTCAATACACTGTCCCATCAAAATACTCAGTGTTCTGGGAACAGACATCGTGTGGAAACATAATTTGGCGATTTAGATCCTGAATTATCCTATCCCTTTAGCAGGATGACAGGCTCGTTGCTTGTTGATTTACCAGAAACAGCTTTCATTGCCAACCTAACCTCTATTGTGAACCCAAAACGCAAGTGACCATCACCTTCTTGTTGCACAGGCACTGGTGCCTGGCCAGTTGAACATTCTTTCTCCTCTGAAAATAGAGAAGTGCAATTGCAAAGTTATAGTACTGGAAAACTAAAATAATCTTTGTGTCACCCTTATCATCCTCCAGCAGTTATCTCTAAATTCACCCTCCCCCCCTCCACTCCCCTACTTGTATCACCTGCCTCCCATCGCCCTTGGTTCGCCTATCAACTACTTGCTTATCTCAGCCATTACCTTCTGCACTTTATAGTGTTATCATCCCTCTCCAGTCTCTGTCTTGATGCAGGGTCTCACCCTGAAATGTTGACAATTCCTTCCCCACTCCCCAGCCCTGATGCTGCTCAATTCTCCTCCAGCAGTTTGTTTTCTGCACCCGGTTTCAGCATCTGCAATCTCTCGAGTCTCCATTGATAGCCACATCTAAAAATTAGTCTTTCCATGCTTAGTCTTTACAATGCACGGCTTCCTGCAAGTTTCCAAACTTGTGAACTGTTGATGGCTGCAACGTATCATCTTCCCTTTAGAGGTTAGACTTCTGCCAGCAGAACATGGCATTAAAGGGCCCCAGCATCTCATTATATTTGACCCATTGAATGTTTTCTGAGGCATTAAACAGTACAATTTACACTTGGATGGCAGTCAAATCATTTCAGAACAGTTGGCAGTGTGAACTTTGTGCTTTGTGGGAACTAAATCAAATGGATGTAGGTTAATTGAGCTGTATTCCTCCTGCAGCATGCATCCAGTAGTAATTCGAGTTAAGGCTCCCCTTAACAATTTTAGTCAATGAGTTTTATAAAACACAGTTGGTATAATAGAAAAGTTGAAGAATATATATTTTACTCAAAGTAGTTTTCCAATTTGTTCATATGTGTGTGGGAAATATTTTTCCACCTTAGTTTTGTATCAGAGGTAAGCAGGCATGCATTATTATTCAACAGAGACAGAAGACATAACCATCTTCAAAATGACAGGCTTGATAGGTGTGCAATGCTTTACAAAGGAAACTACTTTCTCTAAGGTCTTTAAAAATGTCCTTCAACTTTACCATGCATCAAAAGTAAATGACACAAGTGACTAACAGGATTTTTGACGAAAGCTTTCTACCATGAACAAAGAAGTACTTGGCTTTAAAGGAACATGTAGCCTCCATAATGCACATCTTACCATTATTCCCATTGCATTTCTAATTTACTGACATTTCATTAAAAGCTTGACTAAAGTTACAAGATTTCATTCGTGCATTGAATGTTCACAAAATATTTGATGACAGGCATAATTGACAGTTTAACATCCAAGTAAACCATTAGCTTCAGAATGATTATTTGCATTGGGATTCCAGTTTATTTTGACATTTTATAATATACTAGACCAAGTGGGAGCCATCGGGTCCCGTCCTCTCAAAGCACGGTTGGGTGGGGAAGGGGCGGCCTGCAGCGTCACACACACTAACCAACCCCCCCCCCCCCCCCACACACACACTAACCAACCTCCCCCCCACACATACACTAACCAACCTCCCCCACACACACTAACCACCTCCACACACACACTAACCACCCCCATTGATATTATATTAATATTATTCATGCACTCATTTTACCCCATCTCCCACACATAGCCCCCAACTCGCAGGCACGACTAGAGAGGAGGAGGGTAGAGAGACGCACAGATAGGGACACAGAGGCGCAGACAGGGATACAGAGGTCACAGCGAGGGACACAGAGGCACAGAGAGGGAGGGGGGAGGAGGGGTGGGGAGAGAGGGTGGGGGTGAGAGGGAGCATGGGGGTAGAGAGGGAGCTGGGGGGGCAGAGAGGGAGGGGGGGTATAGTTTAAGGGGTTGGGGGGCACATCATCAGAGCAGAGGGCTGGTTCCCGAATGCAATTACCCCTCGCTCCCTCACTCCCGGCTGCAAAACGCACCCGTCCCTTACCCGTTGCTGGGGGTGGGAGGGGCACAGAGGGACGGGGTAGAGTTTGAGGGGTTTTGTGGGGGGGGGTGGGGGGCGCGCCGTCAGATTGGAAGGCTGGTTCCCAAACCTGGCTCCCGGCTTCAGACTGCAGGCTGCAGTCAGGGCCCAAGAACGGATGGTTGGAGGGGGGGGGGGGGGGGGGGGGGGGGGGGGGGGGGGGGGGGGGGGGGGGGGGAGAGAATGACGTAATTCGCAGTGCGAGCAAGAAGACAGCAGGGTTTTTTTTCAAAGGTTTATTGGCAGTGACGGGACGGACCAGAGAGCTCTAGTACAGGGCCCGACTTGCTCATTCTTCACGCAGCGTTCAAATTCGAGATTATTTGAAAGCATATACCCATGATTTTCAAACTCTGCTGCCAGATATATTAGACAAAGGTATGAATAGAGACTCAGAGTCAAACAATCTTACATCATACTTATATAATACCCTTCTAAATATAGAATTTCCATTGTCAGACGCAATTAGAAGAGAATGGGAAGAGGAATTAGGCCTAAAAATTTCCAAAAACAGATGGGAAAAATATCTCTTATATATACATAATTGTTCGATTAATGTTCGACACATTTTAATTCAATTCAAAATACCGCACAGGCTCTACTACTCAAAGACTAAACTGAATAAGATTTTTTCAAATGTATTTCCTATTTGTGACAAATGTCTCCTCCAAGAAGCAACTATAGCACACTCCTTTGCCTCTTGCATAAAACTACATAACTTTTGGAAAGGATTCTTTGAAATTTTCTCAAAAACATTACAAACAAAACTTGACCCCCACACGGAACTGATTATTTTCAGAACAGCTGAAGCCTGCCCTGAGCTATCAATATTTCAAAGATGTTTCCTTAATTATGGCCTGATAATGGCGAAAAAACATATACTTACATTTTGGAAAAATACATCTGCCCCTACTCTTAGAATGTGGATTACAAACATGTCTGAGACGCTACATCTTGAAGATGTGAGACTTGCTTAGCAGGAAAATCAGAGCAATTTTCAAAGATATGGATTCCTTTCATTGATTCATTACAAGGATAGTATGGTGCAACACAACTCTGGAATTCAACCGATTTACGGACTGGGTGATGGGTGGGAAGAGAAATAGGTATATCAACACTTTTGTTTTTTTTTTCTTTTTTTTCTTTCTTTTTTCTGTTTTTGTCTTTTTATTTCTTTAAGTTTTTACTTACTCACTCTTTGACTACGCTCATTTGGTAGTTTAAGGGTTCTATTCTTACACATTCATCTTCTCTTCCACTTTCTTTCTTTCTTACTTTTCCTCTCTTTTTCTATTTCATCTTTGCTAAAATCAAAATGGAAACTGTACAATAAATGTACTATGTCATATGCCGCGGTTTATACGTTTGTACTCTAATAAAATATAAATAAAAATAAAAAATAAAAAAAAGAATCTCAGTAGATGCCGCATAACGATGTAACAGAGAGTAGAATCTGTGGAATTATCTGCCACAGAAGGTAGTTGAGGCCAGTTTGGTGGCTAGGAGGGAGTTGCAAAAGGGGTAAAGGGGAAGGGGGAAGGGGGCAGGGGGTAATGGAGAGAAAAGAGGAGTTGACAGCCATGATCGAAGGGCCGAATGGCCTACTCCTGCACCTATTTTCTATGTTTCTATGTTTCTATGTAAAGAATCATAATGTAATTCATAAGTGGATAAAAGCTGTAAAATCTCAGCATTCAGTATGTAGCCACTGCAATAACAAAAGGTATAGGGTAGCTTTAAGTCTAGCTCAGGTTATTCCTAGTGGTTCAGTCTGTAACTTGATCACATGGTTCAATGTCCTGGCACTATTTAATTGTGTTCTGAACATTTGAGTCGGCCAGTTCAACGTCGTGGATCAAAACCAGGCTATTGATGGATATTTGACTAGGTAAACGGCCCCACCACTCAAAATATCTGGGCCATGTCAAAACAAGTTAATCATACTATTGAAAAAAAAGTTGAGAGATTATTGAGAAGTTAAAAATACGTTTAACTCAATTAATCAAAAAATATGTAAATTTCTCCTGAAACTAGCATCTCTGCCTTTGTAGCCGTTCTCCAGTGAAGGGGATAAAGCTACATCAAGTCTGCTACAGTTTCAGTGGGCAAACTTTAAGCTTAACTATTTGGTAGTTGACAATAGCCACACTCTATAGCTGAAGCTTTATATTCGAGTGTTGGAGTATGTGTAGCTCATGTTGAAGTGATGGTTAACATGCCAGTTACAAGGCCCTCAGAAAAGATCCGAAGGAACAACAGGGTAGATGTCAAGATGTTATTTACCAGTGAGAGAGTTTTGAACAAGGGTGCATAGTTTTAAGATAAGAGGTCAGTTATTTAAAAGTGAAATATGTGACTGGAGAAGGGTCCTGACCCGAAACGTCACCCATTCCTTCTCTCCAGTGATGCTGCCTGTCCTGCTGAGTTGCTCCAGCATTTTGTGTCTACCTTTGAAATATATGACATATCTTCTTGTAGAGTCATAGTGTAATACAGTGTGGAAACAAGTCCTTCAGCCCAACTTGCCCACACTGGTCAACATGTCCCAGCTACATTAGTCCTACCTGCCCGCGTTTGTTCCATATCCCTCCTAACCTGTCCAATCCATGTACCTGTTTAACCTTTTCTTAAATGTTAGGACAGTCACTGCCTCAGCCACCTTCTCTGGCAGCTAGAGGGTAGTGAATCTCAGGAATTCTGTACTCCATTGAATTATGCATTCTCGATCCAAAGTGGTTAGATTTTTTATTTGGAAGTTTGAGGAATTGAAGGCACCGGGGATCTGGCATAGAAACAGAAACAGAGTTGAGGCCTGCGATAGATCAGCCATGATCATTCTGAATAACAGGGAAGGCTTGTGGGGCCAGATAGCCAGATAGCCCCACTTTTTTGTGTGAAGCCACTTTCATGTGGAAATCCAGGCCAATGAAGTACTCACACTGGGGATGAGCAACAGGTTATTTTACAAAATGTTATAAAATGACATTTATATATTACATAACTCTCATCTTGTTTGCATGTCTGCGTGCCAATGTGATCCTGGAACTATGCCAGAATGGTACATAATAGTGCCATTATGTATTTTTGAATCACCTTTTGGATTTTTGGATCACTTTACTCACAATTGTCCTGTGGTGTGTTTAACTTTTTTTAACTTACAAAATCCCACTTTGAGAAAAATGTCTCCACCTGCACTGGCAGTTACAGTTTTGATATCGCAATGGGATTGTAGCCCTGCCCGCTACAATATTACAATCCCAGGTCACTGAGTCCTGGCAGCAAGTGGAATTTTTGTAAAGGTTTAAAATGAGGGAGGGTGAATAAGGGGCAATGAGCTATCCCTGCACAGTTGGGGTGCAAAGAGCGTGTCTACGGGAAACTGAGCAAGCAGCGTGCTTCTGCAGTATCGTGCTTTTTTTTCTTTCTATTTGTTAATGTTTGATTTGTCCGTATTTATATATTATTTAACTGTGTATATGTATGGTGGGGGGGTGCGGGTGTGGGGGTAAACTTTAAAAACTTTTCAATCTCTTCCCTGTACAGGACACCGAGCTTTCAGTCGAGTCTGCCGTTATTCGTTGGGCCTAGCACCTCCGGAACGGCCTCCAGCCGGAATCGACCTGGGCTCCAGTCGCAGAAGCCGCGAACTCACCATCGGAGTTGACGACTTCGAGCGGTGGAGAGCTAGAGGATAGGTGGGCGCGCGGCCGATCCCCCGACTTCGGCAGTCTTCGCAGACTCCAGCCGCAGTGCCCCGGTGGACGTAACATCGGAGCTCACGGGGTCCCTGGTGGGAAGTAAGCCTTTTCGGGAGCGCCCGCAACCGGCCAACTTTGCCCGCCCGGATCGCGTGGGCGCGTGGGGTTTAAAAAAACAGCTGGGCCGACAGGGGGTGAACATCGCCCGGCGCGGCTTTATTGGGCCGCCGACTTACCATCTCTCGGCTTCGGAGGATAGAAAACAACACGGGAGAGACAAGACTTGCCTTCCATCACAAGTGTGAGGAGGTGTTTGAGATTCACTGGGATGGATGTTTATGTATATTTGTGTTAATGAGTGTATTGTTTTTTTTTAATGTTAGAACCAGAAACTTAATTTAGTTTTCAACTTAATTAAAATGACAATAAACGTATTTCAGATTCTGATTTGATGGGTGAGTGGTGGAATATTGTGCTGGGAGAACGGGTCGCATTAGGGGAACAGCTGAGTGGTGGAATGTTGCGTTGGAGAATGGGTTGCGTTCGGTGTCCAGGCCTCCTGTGTGACAGGGACCCAGCGAGTCCCACTTGGTCTATTATATTACTAAAATGCTCAACTTGTTTCTATGTCTGTCTGTCCAGGGTGTGATCCTGCAATTACGCCAAAATGGAACACGATAGCACTACAATGTTTGGACCACCATGCTCACCATTGTCCTGTGGTATTGTGTATCAAGTTTCAGTCAGACAGATGTTATATTGTACAAGTTATTCACATTTTAAACTTTACAAAAACCACTTCAACTTGCTCTGCCAGTTATCAGCGTATGACGTCATAATGGGAAGCCTTTTGCAATGTTAACAAATGACAGGACTCCCAGTGCAGTGAGAGATTTGTTACATTGTTGTAAGGACAGGGAGGGAGTGGGGGAGGTGTTGTTTAATGTTATTTAAACATTGTGCTTAGGGGGGTAGAGAAGGGAGAGGGTAAATGGAGGGAGGGAGGGAGTGGTGGAGAGGAGGATGAAGGGGAAAGAAGAGGAAGGTGAAGAGGAGGGGGGGGAGTGCTGTTGATGAGGGTAAAATGAGCTACGCCTGCACACTTACGGGCTATGGATGAGTGGTGGAATATTGCGTTAGGGGAACGGGTTGCGTTGGGGGAATGGGTGAGTGGTGGAATATTGCTTTGGGGAATGGGTCCCACTTGGTCTGGTTATTCACTAAATTTGCATGGAAAATCTGTGTTCATGAGTTATGATGAACCTAATCTGCATAACAAAAGTCCGTCTCCTGAATATGAGGCTATAAAAGTGTGACCTCTCCCTGATTTAGCTGTCAAATTTCCACACCCTGCAATTACAAAGAGAGAAATCATACATCGGTCTCGACTGCCTTTGCAATATAATACTTTGCAATTTAAAAACATGGACTAAACTGTGTGAATAAAATCAATTAATATTCAATTTCAAGTGCCCCTGCAATCAATCTTCAGGGACAAGCAAAACAAAACTTTACATTCATGTAATTTATGCATGCTGATTAAGTGAATTAAACTCAAGACACACTTGATAATAGGTGCAAAAGGTAACACATTTACTGTGACATTTCATGGCGATATCCCTGTTCTAATAAATGGTGGTCGAAGAAGGATTTCCTAAAATATACCACTAATCCAATTAGATCGTGCATAATTATACCTCAAGGGATTAATTGTTATTAATATTGCAATTTTGAAAATTCTCATTTGTGTCTGTTTTGATTAAAGAATCACTAACCCACGGCAGTAGATGATCCTCTGTTATTTGCGCTTTTGTGGCCAGCATTATATTTATCCAAACACCCTAAGCTTTCTACAAAGACCACCAAGCCTCACCTACCACAAACACCGCCACTCAGCCGCCTCCCTCAAAATGAATTTAAAGGTCATTGAAGGCATTGGCAGACCTGCAGAATCTGTCCATTTTCCCTGAGGTGGCGCAGAGGAGATTCATCAGAGAGAGGCACAGGAAACTGCAAGTGCTGGAGTCTCGAACAAAACACAACGTGCTGGAAGAGCCCGGCGGATCAGGCAGCATCTGGGAGGGAATGGACAAATTACATTTACCGCCAGGATCCTTCTTCATACTTCAATATCTACAGTTTAGTGATAGATTCGTCGAGCATGGAAACAGACATTTCAGTCCAACTTGCCCACGTCAACCAACATGTCCCATCTACACTAGTCCCATCTGCCTGAATTTGGTCCATATCCCTCTCAATCTATCCTATCCGTTCACCTATCCAAAAGTGTTTTAAATGTTGCGATAGCACCTGCTTCAAATACCTTCTTCAACAGCTCATTCCATATACCTACTGCCCTTTGTATGAAAAGATTGCCCCTCACGTTCCTATTAATACTTTCCCTCCTCATCTATGCACTCTAGGTAAAAGAATCCCTGCATTTACCCTATCTTTTCCTCTCTTATACATCTCTATAAAATCACCCCTCACCCTTCTGTTCGCTGAGGAATAAAGTTCTAGTCTGCTCAACACCTCCCCTGTAGCTCAGGCCCTCAACGTCCTCGTAAATCATCTCTGCATCCTTTCATAGAAACATAGAAAACATAGAAATTAGGTGCAGGAGTAGCCATTCAGCCCTTCGAGCCTGCATCGCCATTCAATATGATCATGGCTGATCATCCAACAGTATCCTGTACCTGCCTTCTCTCCATACCTTCTGATCCCCTTAGCCATAAGGGCCACATCTAACTCCCTCTTAAATATAGCCAATGAACTGGCCTCAACTACCGTCTGTGGCAGAGAGTTCCAGAGACTCACCACTCTCTGTGTGAAAAAAGTATTTCTCATCTCGGTCTTAAAGGATTTCTCCCTTATCCTCAAGCTGTGACCCCTTGTCCTGGACTTCCCCAACATCGGAAACAATCTTCCTGCATCTAGCCTTCAACCCCTTAAGAATTTTGTAAGTTTCCATAAGATCCCCTCTCAATCTCCTAAATCTAGAGAGTATAAACCGAGTCTATCCAGTCTTTCTTCATAAGATAGTCCTGACATCCCAGGAATCAGTCTGCTGAACCTTCTCTGCACTCCCTCTATGGCAATAATGTCCCTTCCTCAGATTTGAGACCAAAACAGTACACAATACTCCAGGTGTGTCTCACCAAGACCCTGTACAATTGAAGTCGAACCTCCCTGCTCCATAACTCAAATCCTTTTTTTGCTATGAAAGCTAACATACCATTCCGCTTTTCACTGCTTGCTGCACCTGCATGCCAACTTTCAATGACTGGTGTTACCATGACACCAGTCTCACTGCATCTCCCCTTTTTCCTAATTGGCCACCATTTAAATAATAGTCTGCTTTCCTGTTTTTGCCACAAAGTGGATAACCTCACATTTATCCACATTATACTGCATTTGCCAAACATTTGCCCACTCACCCAGCTTATCCAAGTCTCCTAGCATCCTCCTCACAGCTAACACTGCCCCCCAGCTTAGTGTCATCCGCAAACTTGGAGATATTGCCTTCAATTCCCTCATCCAGATCATTAATATATATTGTAAATAGCTGGGGTCCCAGCACTGAGCCCTGCGGTACCCCACTAGTCACTGCCTGCCATTGTGAAAATGACCCGTTTACTCCTACTCTTTGCTTCCTGTTTGCCAGCCAGTTCTCTATCCACATCAATACTGAATCCCTAATGCCGTATGCAGCATAACAACATCCTTCCTATAATAGGGTGACTAAATCTGAACACAATACCATAAAGGTGGCCTCAACAATATCTTGTGCAATATTCTACATGTGGCCTTACCAATGTCTTATTTCTTGTGTCTCCGCTTTATTCCAACACTGTGAGCCTGAAGAAGGGTCCAGGCCAAAATGTCAACTGTCCATCCCCTTTGAGTACCTCCAGCATTTTGCTGGAGACCCATGTGGTTGTTGCTTTGATTGAAACATTTTCAGTCCATAAGGGGAATCAACTGATAGGTTAGGTTTTTCCTTGAGAGGAGGAGGCTTTGAGTGGGAGGAGTGAGGGTGAAATAGAATGTGTATGTGATGAGATTTTTTTTATTTATAGATAACTAAAAATCATTAGTGGGGGGGATATCAAGAATTGGAGGCAAATCCATCCATTTTTCCTGTGGTGGTGTCTAAGACAAACATAGAAACATATAACATAGAAAAATGGGATGGTCACGGAGTAGGCCATCCGGACCTTCGAGCCAGCACCGCCATCCAATATGGATCATGGCTGAATCAGTACCCTGTTTCTGCTTTATTCCCCCATAACCCTTGAATTCCTTAGCCCTAAGATCTCACAAACTCCCTCTTGCAAAACATCCAGTGAATGTGGCCCTCCAGAACTGCCGTCTGTGGCTGGGAGAAAATCTCACTTAAATTGACCCTCTGGAGAAACAAGTTTTTCCAATCATCACAGCATCCTAAATGGCCCAATATACCCATCATTCATCCTACCCCTTATTCTTAAACATTTGTGGACCTCTGTTCTGGACTCCTCCAACACGGACCTCCCTAAACATTCTTGCCTGCATCTTGCTGTCTATCCCTTTCATCATTTTAAAGACCCAATCAACCCTTTAAGAATTTTTCCTGTTTTCTATAAGATCACCTCACATCCTTCTCAATTCCAGTGAATACAAGCCCAATTGACCCATTCTTTCATCATATGTCAGTCCTGCCATCCTGGGAATTAACTTGGTGAACCTATGCTGCACTCCCTCAATAGCAATAATGTCCTTCCTTAGGTTAGACCAAAATTGCACACAATACTCCAGGCACAGTCTCACCAGGGCCCTGTACAGCTGCAGTCGGACCACCTTGCTCCACACTCAAACCTACCTGCAATGAAGGCCAACATGCCATTAGCTTTCTTCACTGCCTGCTCTACCTGCATGTTTAGTTTCAGTGACTGATGTACAAGCACCCCCAGGTCTCGTTGCGCCTCCGCTTTTTCTATTCTGACACCATTCAGATAATAATCTGCCTTCCTGTTCTTGCCACCAAAGTGGATAATTTATCCACATTATACTGCATCTGCCAGTCATCTGCCCACTCCCCTAACCTATCCAAGTCACCCTGCAGCCTGATACCATCCTCATTGCAACTCACACCGCCATCCAGCTTTGTGCATTCCGCAAACTTGGAGATGTCGCATTTAAGAGTCAAGTCAAGGGTCAAGAGTGTTTTATTGTCATATGTCCTGGATGGGACAATGAAATTCTTACTTGCTGCAGCACAACAGAATATGTGAATATGTAAACAGTGTATATAGCGGGAAAAAAAAGAAAAAGTTCAATAAATAACAAATATAGTGCAAATAACAAATAATAATATAGTCTTTTGCAGTTCAGAGCTCATAGCTTATTCATTGTGTTTAATAGCCTTATGGCTGTGGGGAAGGAGCTGTTCCTGAACCTGGACTTTAAAGTCTTCAGGCTCCTGTACCTTCTTCCTGATGGCAGTGGTGAGATAAGTGTGTGGCCAGTACGGTGTTGGTCCCTGATGATTTTGGCTGCCTTTTTGAGGCAGCATCTACAATAGATCTCTTCGACTGTGGGGAGGAGACAAGGAGGGAGAAGGGGAGAGAAGGGGGGAAGAAGGGGAGAGAAGGGGGGAAGAAGGAGTGGAGACACTTTTAAGAAACCATACAACTTTTAATAAGCCAGAGATACACAGCTGTGAAGTTTAGCGGGCATTTAACATTACTGGTCTGTTTTCCTTGGTTCTGAAAGCTCGTGCTTACGTTTTTTTTTCCCCCAATGAGCCAATTAAAATGCCCGGTCAGCAAAGGAGATTACCTAGGGCTACCTCAACTACCTATAACTGCTTGGCAACCCCACTACCACTGCACTACAAGTTCAACAGAATCGATTTTCTCCATGCTGACCAATTTTTACTCGCAGAAAAATGTTCTGCTTGTTGAAAATTTTTCCTCGACCCAACTGAGGCCGCGAGTTTGCGGGAACTCCTCTCGACCATGAAGGAGAGTTAAGGGGCTGTCCCACTTCGGCGACCTAATCCGCGAGTTCTGGCGAGTTTGCCCTCGACTCATACTCGCAGCATTGTTGACACGAGGTCCTAGGAAGTCTTTGTAAATCTCCTTCATGTTCGATAGTAGTCCCCGCGTACTCGAGGCTTCAGCTAGGTCGCGACGTATTTTTCAATGTGTTCAAAAATTCCCGCGAGTAAGAAAAGGTTACCATGGAAAAAATCGATACTGTTTTACTCGTAGGTTTAATCGAAGTGCGTCGTAGATTGTCGGCATGTTATTCGTAGGTAATCGAGGGTAGTCGAAGATAATCGAAGGTAGTGGAAGGTTATCTTCAACATAGTCGAAGGGAGGTCAAAGAGAGGTCGTAGGAGATCGAAGGAGGTCGTCTTCACTCTCCACTATTCGGTGTCTGATTTTCCCGAAGCTAGTCGTGGCTAGTCTTCAACATAGTCGAAGGAGGTCTGCAACATGACATTTTTTTCAAACTCTCCAAAACTCCCCAATTAGGTCGCCACAGTGGGACAGCCCCTTTACAGTGACCACGTGTCGACCATGCTGCGAGTTTGTGGAGCGCAAACTCTCCTAAATTCGCAAATTAGGTCACCATAGTGCGACTGGCCTTTAATTGTTTGGGTGTTTGAATGGGCTGAAGGGCGTGTTTCTGTGTTGGAAATCTCCCTGGCACGAACTCCAGCTGGTTTAAAAGAAACTTGCCCAAATTTGATACAGAGGGTGGAGCAATCACTGGTGGTGTCAAGTGCAAGTTCGCTCCTGGAGTCTTGGATTGCGGAAGTCCCATCACCCGCAAGGAAAGGCTGAACCCGAGTGTAACCAGGTCACAACAACGAAATGCAATGAGCAGGTGACACCAGGCGAAGTGCCGAGAAGCAGGCGTGGCTTCCACATGCGGGAAGTCGGGGACATTTACGTTTGGCGAGGACATTAGGAGAGCGCAGCGAGTATGGAGCCGACGGGCGCCGGTGGCTGCTCCACGCCGCAGGTGAGTCCCGCAGGAACGGGTCGGCCGGGGGGGGGGAGAGGTTTGCATTTCCTTCTTACCTGTTACGCTTTGGTAATGTGTCGTTCCACCACTCTAATCTCCGTACCTTTCGCTTTTGAACTACCAACATCCAACATCCAACTACCGGGCAAACTGGAAAGACAGTGAAAAATAAGACTATGGTGTTGGCTCGGTGTTTGATTTGGCACTTGATTGATTTCATTACTTTTTGTTAGACCGACCTCAAATACGTAAATTGCTGTCTGAAACAAAAGCGGAGAACTGGGAACACACATCAGTCAGGCAGCATCTGTTGAAAGAAAAAAAAGGTTCAGGAACGGCCCTCGTTTTGTTTAAGATTTTCAGCATTGGCAGTTTTTCTTTTCATGTTTTCAACAAAATTTTGTTCACTTTTCCAATTCCTGCTACGTTCTTGCCATTCACATGCAGTTCCACCAACCCATTGCGATCTTCAGGATTTGGGACAATCTATATCTCACAACTTGCGTGTATGCCCAACAAAAGCTGTTACATATTTTTTGCCTGAGGCATTTCCATTTTTCTTCCATAAATAACTTGTTCTGCATTTTTGCTCTGTTCTAAACCATGTCACTCATGGTTTAAGATTTGTGGTTTAGGTGTTTGCAAGTTAATAAAAAACTTGCAACTTCTCCATCTGAAGTGTGAACATTCCTTCTAAACTTCTAACATCTGTTTATTGGATATCTATATCTAGCTCGTGTTACAATCGGATACTAATAAACATTGTTGGCAGAAGATTGGGTGGTGGGAATAGAACAGAGAGTGGAGGTTCAAGGGCCTGTCCCACTTATGCGACCTTTTTACGCGAGTACAGAAGACTCTGCTCTCGTCACATGTTCTCTGGTGAATCTCCTTCATGGTCGCAAGGAGTTCCCGCATTCTGGGAAGTAGTCGCAGCAGGTTAAAAATGTTTCTGCGACCAAAAATTGGTCGCCATGGAGGGAATCGATACTTTTGTAGTTGTAGGTACAGTAGTAGTGGGGTCGCCATGTAGTTATGGGAAGTCGAGCTAGTCATAGGTAGTTTTAGTTAAATCGCCTTTGCAGACTGGGCATTTTCATTGGCTCATTGTGGGGAAAGAAAAGTAAGCACGAGTTTTCAGAACCAAGGAGAACCGACTGGTAATGTTAAATGCCCGCCAAACTTCACAGCTGCATATCTCTGGCTTATTAAAGTTGTCTGGCATCTTAAAAGCTAACTTCCAACCCCTCCCACCTCCCCCCCCTCCGAACACCTCCCCCCCTCCCCTCCTAAAACCTCGCCCCCCTCCCCCCCTCCTACCACCTCCCCCCCTCCCCCCCTACCGTTCCCCCCCTCCCAACCTCCCCCCTACCTCCCATCCTACCACCCCCCACCTCCCCTCCTCACCTCCTACCCCCTCCCCCCCCTCCTCCCCTCCTACCACCTCCCCCCCCCCCTCCTACTACCACCTCCCCCCCTCCCCCCTACCTACCACCTCCCCCCCTCCATTACACCTCCTCCCGCCAACCTACCTACCACCCCCCCCCACCTACCACCTCCCCCCCCTCCTACCGACAAACAAACACCACCTTACCCACCCCCCCTCCACCACCTCCCCCCCTCCCCCTCCCCAACCGTCCCCCCCCCCTCCTACCACCTCCCCCTCCCCCCCGCTACTCACCACCCCCCTCCCTCCCCCCCCTCCCCCCCCCCCCCACCCACCCCCCCCCCTGCCCCGCCCCCCCCCCTCCCCCCCCCTCTCCCCCCCCCCCCCCCCCCCCCCCCCCTCCTACCACCCCCCCCTCCGCCCCCCCCCTCCCTCCCCCCCTCCTACACCACCTACCACCCTTCCCCCCCCTCCACCCTCCCCCCCACCACCTCCCCCCCTCCTACCCCCCCCCCCCACCTCCCCCCCTCCTACCACCACCCCTACGCTACCCACCACTCCCCCCCCCCCCTCCTACACCTCCCCCCCCTCCTACCACCCCCCCCCCTTCCCCCCCCCTCCCCCGTCCCCCCCCCTCCCCCCCCCCCCCCCCCCCCCCATCTCCCCCATACCACCCCCGCCCCCCCCCTCCTCTCCCTCACCTCCCCCCCCTCCTACACACCTCCTACACCTCCCCCCCCCCCCTCCTACCACCCCCCCCCCCCTCCTACCACCACCTCCCTACCTACCACCTCCCCCCCCCCCCCCCCACCCCCCCCTCCTCCCACCACTCCCCCCCCCCACCTACCACCACCCCCCCTCCCCCCTACCAACCTCCCCCCCCCCCCCCCCCCCCCCCCCCCCCCACCACCTCCTCCTCTGTCTGTATCACCTTGGCTTTGCACCATGTGAATTTCAGACAGCTTTCCCCGTGCTTTCCCTGGTCCCTGCTTTTGCGATGTGTTTGTGTGTGCTCCACTCTGACAGTTGTGTTCCAGTTTCCGGATTTTCAGGCAAGTGCCGCGAACTTGACTCTAGCCGGCAGTCCGCTGAAACATCATCGCTGAAAAAGTGGGATAGGCTCTTCATGCTTTCATTCCAAATCCTGGAGGAGATCACAGGTTCAAAGGCTTGGTCTGGTGTGATGAACAGGAAGAGAATGGTTTATGGTATGGTGTGGCCCTTTAGGGCATTGGGCCAAAATGGAGTCAAGACCATCAAGGTCTGACTATTGACTAGTCAAGCTCCTTGACTATTGGAGTAAAAAAGGTTCAACGAATTGAAAGGTTGGAATGGGTCAGAAGGAAAATAAGGGGTGGAGGAGAAGTTGGTGCTGTGTGTGGTGCGAAGTAGTCACAATAAAGCTTAAGCAACATCCAGGTATGGGGCAATATGCACAACAAAAGTACCAAACAACGATCACCTTCAATAAAAGATAGTCTAGCCACATACCCTTGTTCATTCTACCACAGTACTATTGCTTAATCCAACACCACCATCTGAAGGGTCACCACTGACTCACACACCACTCAAGGTGATCAGCTACTTAAATGCTGCATCCACAAGGGCAGGTTGATGGTGAGTGACTGAACTCCTGACACTGCAAAGCCTTTCCATCTCATACGGGGCACAAGTCAGGAGCATGATAGAATATTCTCCATTTGCCTGGTCAGTGCACTGCCAGCAAAATTTGGGGATGGAGGAAAAGTCGGCGCTTTTGTGTGGCGGGGCTAGTCACCGAAGGATCTGATATTCCACAAAGGGGGAAATTCCTGGAAAATGTAGCTGAGGTTCCAAAAGGAGGAATGCATGGAGAAGCACATCATCCAGTATGCAACTGACATGAAAGTCACATCAAAATCACACGTTAGAACTCAGTCGCAAGTGTCAAATGCCACCTTAATGGTAAGGACCATCACGTTTGATGCAGATGTAACATTCAACTCTAAGTCCACGTTTGGATTGTAACTTCATGAATTTTGGAGTGGCATAAGTGAGAGATACTTGCTGACGTCTACTGCAGCTTGTATATCGTGTGGGATGTGAGAAGGGCGATCATGTCTGAACATGGCATCATCTTCTATTAATTATGGCCATGTTACTGATGACAGTCACTATCAGTATAGATCTAGTAATGACTGTCATTCTCTTCAGTTGCTCACCATCAACCTGCCCTTGTGGATGCAGTATTTAAGTAGCTGTTATTCTTGAACGGTGTGTGAGTCAGTGGCGACCCTTGAGATGAAGGTGTTGGATTTGGCAATAGTACTGCAGTCAAGTTTTTCTGTCTCACCTTGACCTGCAAACAGGGAAAGTACTGTATTTGTGTATCTCTAACTAATTGATGGAGGTCAGGTAAGTCTGCTTACATCTGTGCATCTTGGAACACAGATATGGTCATGAGATCAGTGGGAAGTGAGCTGTGAGGATGATTAGATTTTGAATTTATTTTAATTTCCATCCATTTTAGGTTTGAAAATTGGGTACCAATAAGCATTGTATTTTGTGGAGATTTAAATTCTGCTCAGTACTGGTATTTGCATCCTAACCCATTAGATGAATGGATACTGGGCTAGGAAGGGCCACGTTCTTGATTTGCAGTGCTAAATGCAGAAGCAAAATGTCACATCAAAATACAGGAAATTAAATAAAGCATAATAAGTTATAGTTCCATCAAACTTAGCAAGAAAATAGACTTTGAAACTTCTTGAGATTCAAGCTCTCTTTAGGAATTGTGTAACAGCCATATTAATGCATTTTAAAATGCGTTTTCAGATTGATTGTACAGTTATCAGCTCACTTGGGTTCTTTTTTATTTTATTTTTAAAATAAAGTCTTGGGGATTTTTTTTTTACTACCATTATCCAGGATGACATTTGGTGCGCCAATAAAAAGGAAGGGAAAGACCAGGTCGGTAATTGAGTTTGTTGTCAATAGAAATGCTGCTGTTGCAAAAAAATCAGTGTAAGAGGTCTCAAGGATCCTACAAATAGAGTACAGACAGAGTCTAACATCCCAACCACTCACACCTGTGGGATCTGTAGATTATTCACAGTTCCCTGATAGTGAGCGCCTTATGGCTTTTTTATAAGCTTACTGCAGCCCAGTGAAAATAGAAGGCGCATTGCACAACCACCTCATTCATTCATCGACCCATCTTTCTCGTCAAACACTTCCTGCCCCCACACATCTGGTAGATTGATGAGGCTATGGTGGGATCTGTACAGCTCCTGGAGACCTGGCGCAGAAGCAAGTCCACCATGAGTTTCAAGGAATGCTTAAAATAACCTTTACATCAAAGTGCTGTGGCAAAAAAAAAGGAATATAGTGCTGCAAAATCATTTTATTACTAATTTAAGTGACCAAAACAAGTTAATTGTCCAGTTAATCTATAATCATCAGTGTTCTTTCTGTGGCCTAATCAAATATAGTTTAAACAGGCCATACAAATGGCAAGGAGGTTGTTACTTCTAGTGGTTCTTTTGAGGCTGTTGACATTGTTTGTTAATGCATTCCCTGATTCTTGTGCAGGATTGGTCTTTGGGCTGCACTCTGCAGTGTGGCAAGGAAATTGAACTGCTCACTGTGTGTTTGTAAAGTCCCTCTTTATTTATAACTCAGGCCATCGCCAGTTTATGAAGGGTCGATCACGATTTTGATATGCATGCAAATAAAGTCCCGAACTTGGGGAGACACTTGTGTGATTCACGCAAAGATTCTTGATATCGGAGGCAAAATATTCTGTGTATCTGTGCCAGAAATCTGACACTTGGAGCTGCCTGTAAAGATAGCACAAGGTGAATGATTGTGTTGGTAATTCCCCTGTCTAATAACTGCTCTAAGAAATTGGGTGTGTTCTCATACAAATCATTTGTGGTCTTTCCTTAATGTTTTGTGTGTGTTTCCTGCTCAAGTGTGCATCCGTGAGAATGTAAATATCTTGCATCACCCTTTCATGAAATGAATTCTAGATCATAACATCAAGCAGTCTTCGAAAGAGAAACACTTCTTTTGCCAATTATCTTAAATTTGTAACTGGTGTTAAGCCTCCCGAGGATGGGAACATTTTCTTCCTGTTAACTTTATCAAAATGATTTGCTGTTGTATCTCTAATCTCCCTATGCTCTGCACTAAGGATAATAAACCTAAGTTTGCACTCCACTAGTATTGTCTGATTAATTTTCTCTATGCCAAGGTCTTCCTAAAATGCCAGAGAAATCAGAGGTTCAAGAGTTATAGGAGCAGAATTAGGCCATTCAGCCCATCAAGTCTACTCTGCCATTCAATCATGACTGATCTATCTTTCCCTCTGGAGCCCAGTCTCCTGTCTTCTCCCCATAAATCCTGACACTCATACTAATCAAGAACCTATCAATCTCCACCTTAAAAATATCCATTGACTTGGCCTCCACTGCTTTCTGTGGCAATTCCAAAGAAGAAAGTAGATGGCACATGAGAAGGACATAACACTCAAGTACATAGAGATTCCAATAAGAAACTTAGTCTTGCGTGCACCACACAAGCGTTTTCCCAAGTGTCTCAGTTAAAAACCTGCGCTAGAATTCCACATGGGACTTTATTTATATGCATGTCAAAATCTTTGTTAAGCTGTTGATGGACTAAGCTGTCTCCTGTAGGAAGGAACAATTTCCTCAGCAGAGTGACAGTGGTGAAGAGCACAATAATCAGTGGTAAAGAGTACAATAATATTTACATTTTTCCAGCTCTGAAGAGGTGGAATCTGGAACCCGACTTGAGAGGATGGTTGGGCTGGAATCGCTCAACAGAATTGGAAAATAACCTAATTGAACATTTGATATCCATTACCAACAGGGTTCAGACTGGGAGCAGGGAAGTAGAGTTAGAATAAGTAACTGCTGTGCCTTGTGTGGGCAGATCGGACTGAAAGGCCTTCTACTGAGCCATGACATCCTATTGCCAAACCTTCTGTAAACCTGTAAAGGGTGGTGAATCTGTGGAATTCTTTGCCACAGACGGCTGTGGAGGCCGTCAGTTGATATTTTTTAAGGCAGGGATAGATGGATTCTTGATTAATACAGGTGTCAGAGGTTATAGGGAGAATGCAGGAGAATGGGGTTAGGAGGGAGAGATAGATCAGCCATGATTGAATGGCGGAATAGACTTGATGGGCAGACTGGCCTATTTCTACTCGTCCCTTTTGAACATGATAACCTACATGACACACACACACATTGCCTCCCACCAAACCAATGCTATCTGAATTGTGTCCTTGAATTCTCAGAGGCACACTGACCTTGAATCAATAAGTATTCCTTATGATTGGTAATACTACTTCTAATTTTAAGTAGCCAGCCTGTGCACAGTACCATTTTCATGGCCAATTAAACCACACACCCAGCCTCACCAGCTGTCAAAGATTGAATGTTAGGGAAAGCAAATTAAAAATTAAGCACATATTTGAACATAATTCTTAAGTTAAATAAAGCAATTAATTCTAAGATCTAAATCTCCTTGTGCTTACCCTCATACCATACAGCTGTTCATCCCCATGTGAATGAGTGGATGTGCTGTTCTTACTTAAAGATTGTGTGTGAAGTCCATCATTGGAAGGCAGTGTTCTGTTAGTAGCTAGACACAAAACGCTGGAGTAACTCAACGGGACAGGCAGCATCTCTGGAGAGAAGGAATGGGTGACGTTTCGGGTCGAGACCCTTCTTCAGACTGATAGTTCTGTTAGTAGCAATCATTTGTGTGGAAAGTTGGGATTATGGCAATCGTACACTGTTGCGCAGTAATCCTGATTTTATGCAATGTTATGAGAGTAAGTGATGCAGTCCAATGCAGAATTGATGGGTTTTTTTTTTTAGGTTTCAAATCTGATTCTGTGAATGTGGGGTTTAGCAAAGGATGAAGCAGTGAAGCTAGTGATGTGGTTATTAAAGTGGCCTTTGATGCCAAGGAGTCATACATTTATGGAATTGTGCAAATCAAGAATCAAGGGCACAGTTGTGAAGTTCAGAGAAGACAAAGCGAACTTATTTTGTCTATGGTCCTAATTTAAAAAAGCAAGGGACCGTTTGGGATTTTAAATGTTATATTGAACTGGCATCTTAAATTAAAATGAAAATTTAATTGGGGAAAGAAATTGATCTTTGATCACTTAAGTCCCGGTGCCTCCAGTACTTACCTCTACGAATGGATTCCATAGATACCTCGATGACCAAACGTGAATATGATTGATGAGCAAAACTTATGGCACATTTTTCGAAAAAGCCATCAAAGACACATTACTGTTTTTTTTGCTGGAAGCAGAATATTTAGTAATGCAATTTTAGAATTAAACCATTGTTTTGTTGAAAAAGTAACCATTTTATACATAATCAAAGATTTGTATAGAATTTTCACTACTTGCATCTTTTGTCAACAGTGGCTCTGCTAACATTTTCCTTGTTATTCTTGGCAGCTTAGCAACAATGAACAGATCGGGTTACTCAATGTGGTGAGAAACCGAGAGCTCACCATTGATCAGGCCTGGGAAGTTGCTCAGGTTTAAGGTTAGGGTTAGCAAGTCTACATTTCAGGAACCAACCAAACTGGATAAAGTATGAATGCAGATATTCTTTTTTTAATAGCCATTGAGCAATTATTGGATTTAAATCTGACTGGCACTAATTAGTTAATATATAGATATCAATATATGCAGATTGTGCTGTTCTGCCTAAAACAGCTTTCTGATGGGTTCAATAAGATACTCATAAATGTAGTACCTAAGGTATATAATCTATTGTTCTTGCAAAATATTACCCTTGTTCAAATATCTGTTTCAATTACAATTTCCTTGAATATGTCTTCATGTTCCTCTTACCGCATTGTTATCCAGCAACATAGGGGTATGAAACCCAATAATGTACCGGTCACAGAGTGTGTGCCCCGCTGCAGAAAGGTCTCTTGAGTGTCCTGTTTTTTGGATCAGTTTTCTTGGATGAAATCTAAATTACAATCAGAAATTGATGTTTTATGGACGTCTACATGTCATTTATTCAAATAACTAAGTGAAATGCTGAGAATGTCCTAGTCATGTATTGTTCTTATACAATGGTATGTCTTTAAGCTGCAAAATATATAATGACCAATATGTCCAGTTACACTAGGTGACCATCTTTGTATAAAATATCATAGTTGTCTATAAGAACATAAACTCTAAACCTTCTCAAAATATCTCCCTAGTGTGGTTGATGGATGTCTTGGCATAACTGTTGCATGTTGTAAATTGCTTATAATTTTGAATGGAATGATTTTATGCTTGGTAAGACTCGTATCTTATTTTCAAATGAGGCTCTTTCATATGAGAGGAGTCTGTTTTTGGAATGGTTATTGGTGGCTTGAAACGTGCTTGTAATTTGCCGACGGAGCTAGATGATGCGCATTGTTCAAGCACACTCATGATCTGAGCACCCAGGCACTGCACAGAAGGTTACATGCTGCCACTGAGGCCAGGAGTGGTTCCAGATTTTCCTTATTGAGATGGCCAGGTGCATTTTGTATGTAGCTCTGGTTTCATGCCAGCAAAGGCCAGCGTATCTAGTGTGACCCCATTCACTTGAAGGAGGTTATCAACCTTTAGCAACAAAGGTAATTTAGCTAAATATTTTGTTTTCCTGGCTGTATGTTACATTTTTGAATTCATCGGCATACGATCAACATTTTTTTTTATAATGATATTTTTTTTAAATGTTAAGATCTATTTTAAATGTTGCTAATCTTAAATGATATTTAGAAACAGCTGTAAAGAACCTTGGACAGACTCTGCAGCAAGCCTTTGAGGTAATTGGAAGTTGCACAGATTTTTGCTCAGATCCACGGTCAGATTAATCAGCAACTGCATTGAGTTGGCATTGTGACCCAGTCAACCGCAGGAAGAGCGAGACTATGCTCTTCGGCCACTGGCCCAACCAATCTTCTGTCCCTTTCACCCTCTGGTCTGAGTACCTGAAGGGGCTGGAGATCTGGTTTTGAGGGACCAAGGCATGCAATGTAAATTGGCTGGATCAGGTAGTCAATGTCAAGTGAAAATTGGGTCTGTGGAAACAACACTCCCTCTTGGTAACCCAAACAAATGTGGTCATCAAGTGTGAGGTGCTCTCAAGGCTGGCTGTACATAGTGCAGATGTGGTCAGTTCCCCGCTCCTCTGCCTAATCAATTGCCCAGGGCTTCCAGTTTTACTTAGGATCAAAGATGGAGCGGGTCCAACTGGTCACGATGCCCAAGTTGGCGGACAACAGAAGAAAAAGCATGTCCAACATCTGCCTCATCTTGATGGCTACCTTCCTGTGTGGCTGCAACCAGGGGTGGAAAACCCGGGGGGGGGGGGGGGGGGGCTGAGGGGACAAGTCCCCTCCATGTTTTGAGAGGTGGGGGACATCCCCCCCCCCCCCCCAAGTTTTTATAATCCTGGCTTTAAAATCTCCACTTTCCGCGAGACAGTGGAGGTGGGACTGCCGATCGAGGGCGCCGATTGGACGAGAGAGATGTCGGTCAGCAGGCAATGGGGGTGGGACATGATGATTCAGCGAGATCATTGGAGGAGGGAGGTGTGGAGGTGGGTGGGACTGAGGATAGAGTGCGGTGATTGGAGGAGGGAGTGTTAAAGAAGGAACTGTAGATGCTGGAAAATCGAGGGTACTCAAAATGTTGGGGAAACTCAGCGGGTACAGCAGCATCTTTGGAGCGAAGGAGATAGGCAACGTTTCGGGCCAAAACCCTTCTTCAGACTCAAGAAGATTGGAGGAGGGAGATGTGGCACCGACCTGCGCCTCATCCACAACCAGGATCGATCCCGGCCGGGTCTCCGGTGCTGTCCCGTCTCTCTCTTTCCCCCCCCCCCCCCCCCCCCCCCCATGGGTGGCCAGACATCTCGGGAGTCAGACGGGCGCAGCGCCCTCGGGCCCACAGCCAGCGCTAAACCCAGCTCACTCTGCCTGTCCCACCAGGTGAACCTGCCTGGGCTTGCGGGAAATATGGCCAGCGCGGAGAAGCAGCGCTGGTATCCGGTCAGTCCAGACAGGGCTGTAGGTTAACCCGGCGAGACAGGCAGAGTTGAACTGCATTTAGTGCCGAATTGAGCCTCCGGAACCTCGCGCTTGTGTGGCTGAGTGTGCGCATGCGCGCGTGGCCACCAAAAAATTCTGTTCCCCGTCCCCTCCATGTTTTGATAGCGAGCTCCGCTCTTGGCTACAACAGACTGTGCATCGATCCAAAACACATGGGCACCACGTGTCATTACCTGCCGAAGTTCTACCCGTCACCATTGTGCCGCATCGCCTGACCTTTATGGAAAAGTTATTCCTGACCACCATCCTTTCGGGCACAATTCCATCGGGCACAAAATCGGGCACCATGAAGCAGGAAATATCTTGTGGACACTGCAGGATGAGGATTCAATGGATCTTGCGGTGTGGTTCTCTGAGCAGACGGCCTAGTTTGTCTAGCGAAATGCCTCATTGCCAGAACTGACCAACAAGCACCAACCCGCTTGGCTGGTGGTAAGAAGGTCCCTCCCAGTCAGATCCTTCCTGTACCAATACAATCTTACCACTGATGCACGTTGCCTTCAGCACAGTTTCTACAGATGGTTGCCCACCTGTCTGAAGGGCCTGGGGGATGATGGCAGGGTTCTCGTCGTGGTTCATCCCGAGCAGCTCTGGAACAGAGGTCTCTCTGATTTACATCTTACACATCTTGAGATTGACATCAAGTGCTGCTGGAAGATCATCTCTTTGGTCTACTGGAAACTTGTTAGCCTCCCAGTACAGTGTGATGTCCGTCAGGAAAAATTGTCAATTGGTTCATTCCAGACTGCAGGAGTATGTGCTGAGGGACTCACTCGCTGAAGCTTGATGCAGCCAATGCCAAGACTCTTTGGGGGAGGACCACTGCCTAGGTTCCTTCAACTGCTGGACATTGAAGGACAGACCCTGGTGGGGACACCCCTCAAACAAGGGATTGGATATCACCCCGGGGGGACCACATGAGTGCAAGAGTGTTTTGTTTTGTTTAAAGATACGCGTGAACAATACTGGATTTGGACATGGATTGTGGTGTAGTTGCTGAGCATGCCTGAAAAGTTTTTGCACAGTTTTTGTTTTGTATATATTTTTTATTCGGCGTAAAGTTTATTTTGGCAATACAAAGTCAATAAATCTTTGTGCAGCCACAGGAGGCTGATGCAACCACAGAACAGTGTGTGTATTTTAGTGGTGGTGGAGAGCATATTTAAAGCAGACTGTGCCAAGAATGATATGGGTCATTGTTCTAAGATACTCGAGTCCTATAATTATGAAACTGGAGCAATAAAAAATACTCTTCTTACAAATCTTGAGAGAAGATTGTCTCAGATCTGTTCTTTATTGCATAGATTAACATTCCACTTCTGAGCTTTATTGGAGCAGAATACCTGCCTCATCAAATTAATGAACAGGACATTGTCGGCACAGAGAGCCCCATTTCATGATACGTGGATCTGATCTGCACAAGAAAAGCAGAGTTAATCATAATTATAATCACACTTTATTAGCCAAGTATGTTTCGCCACAGTCATACTAATAAAGACACACAAAATATATTTTAACATAAACATCCACCACAGTGACTCCTCCACATTCCTCACTGTGATGGAAGGTGAAAAAAAAGTTAAATCTCTCCCTTCTTTGTTCTCCCACGGTCGGGGGCCACCAGCCTTCCGTGACGGGACGATCTTGACTCCCGTAACCGGCGGCAGGCCTTCTCGTTGGGGCGATCAAGCTCCTGCATCGGGGGATGTCAGTTTCCGGGCGATCGGACCCTGTGTCTGGGCTTGTCGAACCTTCTGCGTCGTTGGAGCTCCCGACTCTGCCTCTCCTGAGACTGCGAGCCCTTGATATTAAAGGCCGCGGTTGGAGCATCGATCCCAGGCAAGGAATAGGTTCCGATGTGGCGCTCGAAGTTAGTCCCGAGCGAGGCCTCCAGCTCCACGATGTTATGCCGCAGAGTGACCGGTGATACGACCCAGAAAACAATCACATCTCCGGCAAGGTAAGAGATTGAAAAAAAGTTTCCCCCAATCCCCTCCCCCACCCCCACTCCCCCACGTAAAATAAACCAGAAAACATTAACACACACTTTTAAAACGCACTATAAAAGAATTTAAAAAGGATGAATAGACAGACAGACTGTTGGTGAGGCTGCCATTGCGTCGCCACCTTATAATTGTTTTGGAAGATGTGGGACATGTAATACGGTTTTAAAAGTATTGTCTCCAAGCACCCATGGAAAAAGTATCTTGCAGCATTTAATATTCATGTCCTCTTTAAGAAGTGCACAACCTGTGCATTTTCAAATTACAAGCGTGTGCTCTGCTTTCTTTGGCTCTATTCAGCAGTTTCGGTCGTCTGGGGCTTTTTATAATGCCTTGGTCAGCCTTTGTTTGTTTTTCTAGATTGTCGATGGAGTTATGGACATGCAAAAAGCTGCTGAAAAACCCAGCTGGTGCGTCTTGTTTGCCTCAAGATTATTGAATGTGACTTGTCATTTCCAGGCATTCACGAGGCTTGTGTTTTCCAAGCCGATACAAGATAAAGGAAACAGAATTAAATACTTTGGGGAAATTCTATACTGCCCCATCAGATGTTTAGAACTATGCTAGAAGGTTTTATTGACCAGTTAATCCACTTATTTTCCATATGGGTCACACTATGCCCCAGTTGAGAACTCTAACTCCTGATGAGGGCATGCAGAGTATAGAGCAATTGTGACATCTTGCCAACATATTTGAGCCTGTTGACTTTGGTTATCAATACATACCTAGGATACAAACAAAAAGTGTTGGAAATATCAACTGATCAGGCAACACCTATGGAGAAAGAAATAAAGGTAATGTTTCAGATTAATAACCTTTTATCGGAAATGTTCTCCACCAACCTATGAAGAGATTGAACTACACATTGTGAGTTTGTCAATCCCTGCATATGTAGTTTCAAAACACAGCATTTTTAAAGAAATGTGATGTGGGAATTACGGCTCGGCATTCTAACTGGAATTTAGGAGCCATGGGAGCAATGTGTGCAGAGATTCCTGAATCCTTAAGTTAGACACAAATAGCTGGAGTAACTCAATGGGTCAGGCAGCATATCTGGAGAAAAGGAATAGGTGACATTTCAGGTCGAGACCCTTCAACCAGCATCTGCTGTTCCTTCTTACACATCTGAATCTTTAAGTCCTGAGTATATTTGAGTTCAGATATCATTGTTACGTAGAGAAACACAATACAAAAGACTTGAACTAGTTACAATGTCCTCAGACAGAGAATTCTTGATCAGAACAACTTATTCTCTTCAAAATAAATCTTTCAAAAACTGCCCTCCAGACCACTCAGCAGTCTTGTGGGTTTCCTGCGAATTGAAATAATTTCATCCAATCAGTTCTATGGACATTATAATTAAAAAAATTGTGATTAGATTTCCCATTTTGCCATCTCTGCTGCAAGAGGAGAAATTCCAGGTTTTTCCACAAACTGAAATCGCTCTCTCCTGATACTGTTTTGTCTAAGCTTCTCTGCAATGTTTTCCCAGAAGAGTGTATGTCCAGAATAATTCAGCTCAGCGCTAAGTGCGAGTACTAAAGATTTAGCATGACATTTTTTTCCCCAATGACAAATGAAGGTTCATTGACCTAAAGCCATTTCTCTCTCGGCAGATGTTGCCTGTCTTGCTAAGAGTATCTGGGATTTTCTGTTTTAGTTTCAGATTACCAGCATCTGCAGATTTTTGCTTTAATTCAACAAGCATTGTTTCTGTACCCTCTGTTTCTATTTAGAAAATGAATTGCTTAACCTTACATCATTGTACTTGATATAATTAATATATTTTACGAATTCACAGGATATTGATTACTTGTAAAAGTATTTTTGCTTGGCTATAATATTAGAAGTGTGCATTAATTTGTCTGGAAGATTACCTCGAGTTGGCAGAGCTAAATATTCTTTATAGTATTGTAATGGGTTGTATTTGCCCTCTTATGTTGATTCCATTGAAGATAATGGAAGAAATTTTAGATGCTGGGCATAACATGCTAAAATTACCAAGTGGTTAAATGACAATATTAACATTTTAAATGCTGCCAACTGGAATTAAATTTCTTGGCATCTTTTTATATAGTGACTCCGCTAACGTCTTCCAACATTCTTATTGTTTACAACAGCTGAGTAACGATGAGCAGATCAAGTTGCTCAATGCAGTGAAAAACCGAGAGCTCACGGTTGATCAGGCCTGGGAAATTGCACATAGTGGCAAGTCTACAGTGCAGGAGACAAGCAAACCAGATAAGGTATGATAATCCCTTTGCTCCTTTCTTCACAATAAGATCGCATTGATTTAAAATAGATTAAGGTTTGTTTGGCTAAAACAGGTTATCAATTTTGTTGCCACAAGAAACTGCAGATAATGAAATCTTCAGCAAAAAACAAAAGTGCTGGAGTAAATTCAGTGGGTCCATCAAAATCTGTGGAGGAAATGGACAGATCACAATTTGGGACAGGATTCCTCTTCAGACATCAGAGTTTGAAGAAGGATTCTGACCTGAAATGTCATCTGTACATTTCCCTCCACAAATGCTGCCTGACCCACTGAGTTCCTCCAGCTTTTTTAAATCAATTTTGTCAGATTAGGTCTTACTATATAAATGAAATTTAATGTTAGAAAGGATTCATTAAAGTGACATTAGTATATGCATATCAGTGGCAATATTGGCAACAATGAATTCATAGATTTATTTTCCCCAGTATGAATACTAACTCCTTTCTGAAGAAGGGTCTCAACCCCAAAACATCACCCATTCCTTCTCTCCAGAGATGCTGCCTGTCCCGTTGAGTTGCTCCAGCTTTTTGTGTCTCTCTTTGGTTTAAACTAGCATCTTCAGTTCCTTCCCACACACTAACTCCTTTCTTACAGTTACAAGAACAAATACTTGGCCATTGTTGTTAGTGAATATTCCAAGTTGTCAGCATTTTCTGGCTGGTAGAATATTATTCCAAAAAAATCAACTTCATCACCAATGTTTTCAGAAAGAAAAAAAAAATCTTTTTAAAATTTTTTTAGATGTGTACAATTCAATCTTAGGAGGGGATGAAGTGAATGAGATTCTGAATCCATGCTAGATTTTAGGATGTAACTTAAAGTTTTTATTTATGTAAGATATCAGAAATGAGTAAATGTTCAACATTTCCAATTCAAAGTAGAGAAAGCACATTGGGTTAATTCATTAAACGATCTCAAGGAATAAGGGAACTTCCATTACATCAAACATTATAACATAACTGCTGTCTGTTCCTGGCCTTGGAATCAACATGAGGGTAAATACAACCCATTACAATACTATTAAGAATATTTAGCTCAGCCATCACGAGGTAATCTTCCAGACAAATTAATGCACACTTCTAATATTATAGCTTGCCGAAGCTCACTAAGCAAAGCTACTTTTACATAATCAACATCCTGTGAATTCATAAAATATGTTAATTATATTAAGTACAAAAGGGCACCACTACTCGCGTTCTGCTGCAAAAACGTGGGACATCAGGAAACCATCTAATCGGGTGATAAATGATAAAAATCATATGCATAATCAGAATTTGGCTTGTATAGAGTTATTTAATTGCAAAATTAATATAATCTTTCAGGTATAAATTAGCCTAAGGGTTTGAGAAATCCTGCTTGAAAAAGGCAAGAAAACACATAGACATATCTGATATTTTTCTTTGTAAAGACAAATGGATTTATTTTTGCTTCGTCTCATTATTTTGGCTATATACCATGATCTATACTACTTAAAATACAGGATATGAAACAATGGAAATATTACATAAAAAACAGGAAAATAATCTGGAAGTTTGGAGACCTTCAGTGATACAGTGATGTATTGACGGAAACACCCATATGTGTACACGATATGATAAATCCTTATTTATCCCAGGAGAGAAATTGATCTGCCAACAGTCATAAAACACATAATACATGAAATTAAAGTGACAATATGGAAAGTACTTGCGATGTGTAAAGATTGGGGAGGGGTAGAGGGGAGGGAGTCATTGATGCAGCCCACAATTGCAGAGTTGTCTGAAAACTTCTGCAGGTGGCAGGAGTCCGAGTTATATCTGAAGTCCTACTTTAAGGATTATTATGAAGTTATATTTCAGACTTTCACAATCCATTTATAACCAATGCATCTAGATTCTCGAGTGCAATCCCTAACCATACTTATTTGGATGTCTCTTTTTCTTAAGATGCTTGAAAGTACACCCTACAGCTTTGTTGTCCACAAATATAACCGATACAGATGGCAGAAAAGAATATTGATGGTAAGTTAAATGACTTGCTTTGTCATTAAATTAAAGTTGTCTTGTATAAAGGGGGAAGGTAACTGCACAATTGTTTGCAGACATTTGTAACCCATCAATAAAATGGCATAACTTCTATTAAACCATATTATTGCCATGATTTTTCAGTAACAAATATAAGAACAAGACATGGTAACCCACTTAATTGTAGCCCATCCATGACCTTAAACATTCTCCACCCTCTGCACCAGTATATGTGTGGCTGCAGTATATACTACCTCTAAAATGCAGCTCAGCTACTTGCCTGTGCTGCGCAGGTGCTGGCATGTCCCAAACCCACAGCTTCCACCACCAAGGACAAGGATTGCACTACCTGCAGCCTCCAGCTTGAGTCATGAAATATCCTGAAGTGCAAATGTATCTAACCATGACCTCCACCTCCAAAGGTAGAGCATTCCAAGCATGTGTGAGGCTGGAATTCTGCCCTTAGAATGCGGCAAATCTGTGACTATTTCTTTGCAAATTTCGGTGACAATTGCTTTGAAAATCAGATATAAGAAGATGGGAGCATTTGGTTCAGGAAGAGTTTTGAAAGGAGATACCTCTGGCCAAAGACCTCCTTCAGTTTTTCCCTTGACCTTGTCTGGGCGGGAGGCCTGGCTATTAACAGAATACTTCAGTCAGCCTTGGCTAGAACCGTGCTTTATTGTACTTGGTGCAAAGTGCATTATAATGCTGCACTTTGCCAATATGTGCACACATTAGTTTAAGTGGTACAGTCGAAATTCTACCCCAGGATACTTCCCCCTTTTAGCATCTTCCTGATCTTGACCATCGTTGATCATGACGTGGATTTGATTATCATCTATCATTCCGTAACTGTGCATTTATTTTGCAGATTGATTTCAATTCAAGGATGTTGTGTAATATTGAAAAAGGAATTATTAAAAAACAGTTTACATTTAATTCCATCCAATCCTGTGAACATCTTGAAGGGCAGAAGTTCAGCATTTCATTTTTAGGCCACCATGATTATGAACTTGAAGCCACATCTTCTGAAGATAGAGTAAAGGTAATGTCAAATACTTCAGTGTTCCCAAGCTGCAGATCAGTTACGATTTTAAAACGCATCTTTGTTCGATTGATGTAGAAAGATAATTTGGACAGTTTATTTTTTCTTGTTTGTTACTTAGGGAATGCATGAATGGAATACAAGCCAATTATTTTTGTTGATTTTCTTAAAAGGATCATTCTTGTACAGCTGCCCTGTGCCAGTTTATCCTGGTGATCATTTTCATCTGGATAACCTGAAGAAGGGTCCAGATCCGAACTGTCTATCCATGTTCTCCAGAAGTGTTGCCTGAGTTACTCCAGCACTTTGTGTTATATTTTTGTAAATAAGCATCTGTAGTTCCTTGTATCTACGTGATCATTTATGAGCCTGGTCGCCAGCACGCATCCATACATATATTAATCTGGGTGTTTAACACCCTAATGCAAAGACAGTGAATCCAGTTGCCATTTTTCTATTTTCATTGTGATCGGAAGCTGGTAATTTGGCACAAGCTGGCCGTCAAACATCAGTGAATTCTGGGGTTGATTTCTCGCTTGCTGGTTTGTAGGTGGCTACTGGTCACCTCCCATTGTAGATAGCTCTTTCTTAGATCAGTGCCTTGGGTTTGGAAGCAACTGCAAGATTTGCTACCCAGGTGCAGGTTGTGTGGAAGGTTTTTCCCAGCCTAAGTGCTGAAAAATCTTCAGAGGTTTGCATTCCCCTGTTGGAAACTGTTGAAGTCCAATGGCAGAGCACAACATGGTCAGGGGCCGATGATGGCACTTCTTTATGCTTGGGAGTTTTTTTTAATTTTAAAAAATATATATTTTATTTATTAGAGGTAAATACATCAATGTACTTCACATATCTTGTTACAATCATTGTACCCCATAATTTTATGGCTTTTAAAGAAAAAGAATAGAAAGAAAGAGTGAAATATGTGAAAAGAGTTGTGATAGTGAAAGAGCGTGCCAAAAGGGAGAAGAAACCCTTGGTCAAAGAATTAGAGAAATGGGGTTAAGAGATAGACCCTAAAAAAAGGAATCCCCCTACCAAGGCCCGAAGTACTCCTACACTCTAATGCTTGGGAGTTCTGAACTTCCACATTACCAATTAGGTAAATCCTAGCAGGCTACAATGCTTTACACTAATTCCTGATGAGCCAAACAATGTATTATGTTTGTACCGAAGATAGACACAAGGTGCTGGAGAAACTCAATAGATCAGGCAGCATCTCTGGAGAAAAAAAAGATGGGTGACGTTTTGGGTTAGAACCCTTCTTCAGGTTGAGTGTGAAGAATCCTGACCTGAAAAGTCACCCATTCTTTTTCTCCAGAGATGCTGCCTGACCTGCTGAGTTACTCCTGCACTTTGTGTCTATCTTCAGTAGAAACCATCATCTGCAGTTCCTTGCTACATGGGTCTGTTTGTAATTTTGTATTTATTAAGATAAAGATAACACATAATGAGATTGTTAAATTGCTTTGTTTTCTGCTGCGCGAGCCAACATTCATTCTTTTGAATGCCATCTGACAAGTTTGCAAACACCAGATTATTTCCTCCAATGCATGGACTGCAGTTAATTTAGTGACTTAATTTCACATTTCTTCAACAATGCTTTCAGATCCTCCAGCTTGTGAACCAAAGCATTCGGAGTAATAATAATGAGGCAGAGCAGAGACATCAGAGTGACAACAATACTGCACAGAAAAATACTGGAGTTATAAAAGAGGGACATATAGAATTGCAGAAAGGAGGCCTTGCTTCAGTAAAGTGGAACAGGTAAAAACTTTTTTTTATCATTTCAGCTTCTTGTCTCAATGCTTGGCATTCTATGAAAAGCCAAAAATTGCCCTATTCCTCCAATGTAAACAATAGCTGAGTATCTACAGCTCTCAAGGATAAAATAAATTAAAGATTCACAACCTTTTCAGTGAGAAAAATTCGACTCATCTCAGCCGTAAATGGCCAACCATGGCTTTAGTTCTAGACTCTCCAGCATCTAAAGTAAACGCAGTCACAAGTAACTGCAGGTGCTGGAAGCCTATGTGAAAAAAAAAACACTGGAGGAACTCAGCAGGTCAGACAGCATTTGTGGAGGGAAGGAACCAATGATATTTCGGGTCTAGATCCCTCTTTTGACTGATGGAGAAGGGGAGAAAAAGTGGAAAAAAATAGGTGGGAGTGGGGCATACAGCACCTCCTATTCCTCTTTGGTAGCCTATAATCTAACAGTATGAACATTTGAATTATCCAATTTCGAATACTACCAGCGCCATTTTCTTTCCTATTCTGCACACATTTCTCCCACCATCTCCCATGATCATCGGTATGTTCATCTCCCATTCTAGAAACCTATATTCCCTTTTATGCCCCTCTCTCTCCCCTCCTCCCTGTCTACTTTTCACCCATATTCCTCATACAGATTTACATTTCCTCATACAGATTTACATTTCAAGGGCCTGTCCCACTTAGGCGATTTTTCAGGCGACTATAGGTGACTAGACTGTCGCCACATGGTGGTGTTGCCTGTATGATCGTGCGTAGTCTCCTTTAGTCGCCCAAAGAATCGTAGCATTTTTCTGGTCGCCATTAGACTTTTCAGCGACAGTTGGCTTGATGCCGATGAGTGTAGATTGACTTCTCCTGACGTAGGTGCTGTCGCAGGTTGTCGCCAGGATGACGTAGGTTGTCGCAAGTGCTGACTTCGGTGAATTCCATTGGCGACTACCGACGTCAACCGGCGACAGGTACTGGCGACTGAATTGTCTTACCTTGTCGTAAGTTGTCGCGGGTGGACATGGTTTGTCGTGGGTGTGGTCGTAGGTGGACGTCCTAATGGGTCACCAGTTGTCGGTAGCTTGACGTCGACTAGGTGGTAGGTTGTTGTAGACATTGTCGTAGGGCGGATCTAGCCGCCGGTTTTTCAGCGACCTGCTATGACTATGACAGTCACCGGAAGTCGCTGAAAAAATCACCTAAGTGGGACAGGCCCATCACTCTTCAATCCTTATCTGACTTCCTTCATTCATTCGTCTCCTTTTCACCTCCAACCTTTGTCACTATCTCAACTCATCTGCCAAATACCATCCTCTTACCCCTTTGCAGTGTACCTCAATATATCCATCTATCCCACCCCTTCCAACTCTTTCCTAGCTTTCTGATTGTACTCCATTAGTCTAAAGAAAGGTCCTGAGCTGAAACAAATTAGGTCTATTCCCTCCATGGTGCCTGACTTGGTGAGTTTCCCCAGCATTTTTTTTTTGTTCTAAAGTAACATATGTCCAAGTACACAATGATATAAACCCTGGAATAATAGTCTGGCTTTTTAAATGAGTATTTATTTAAACCAGTGATATTTATTTTGTGATCTCCAAGTAAGAGCAGTCTTGGGTTTGGATAACAGCATGTGTTATCTCTATATATATATCTGAATAGAAAACCAGATTAAATAATTGTTTATCATGAATCAATTCTGCTTTCTATGAAGAATAAACTTTGTTTTGGGAGTTTACATTATGATTTCTGCTTTTTTTAGTTGACCATTTACTGAGCAAAATGCACATTTATTCCACTTAGACCAGGCTTGGCCCTGGGCCAAATATAACCTTGTGTGGCAATTATTAATTGTTCACCTGCTACAAATAGTAATTCCCCACAATGTCAGGTTGAAGTGCTTTTTTGTACTCCTTTCTGGATTAATTAATATGCTTCAATTAGCTCTTGCATGCGCTAGTTATGGTTAGACTAAATTCATATCTGTATGTAGAATTTGCTTCCTGATAATCTCACTGAATTTTATTTGTAAAATTCTGACATTTTGACAGTATTATGAGCCTTAGCAAAAGCCTGTAGATACATTTGCTATTGATAGCATTTGCAACACTAATTTTAAAAAAACAACTTTTTTTTTGTTTATTTATGGAAGTTTATATGTAATGCATGAAATTGTTGCTGTATGCAGCACACCAATTTAGTGTTAGTTTATAATGCAAATGAGATGTGAAAATGTTATATTTTTGACTTGTTTCAGACACTCATTTAGTATCCACACGTTCCCTGGCAGAAAATGGTAATTCATTACATAAGGGCGCTCCAAAGTGTGATTAATAATGTTATATGAAGTTGCCCGTGACAATTTGTACCATTTCAAATGACACTCAATCCCCATTTCCTGTTATAAATTGAACACTTGTGTGCTGTATTTAATTTGGAGAAATGAGACTTAATTAGATCTGAATTCACCAAGCGCCATTGATAAGATCCGTTAATTGGTTGGGTGAAATTTGCGTGATGAACTGTAACACGGCATGTGTGCAAAGTATGAACATAACCAATTCTCAATGTTCTGTTATTTCTCATTTGTAATTTTGCATTAACAAGAAAGAAGGCACTAACATATGGCCTTGTTGCAGTGTGCTTCAAAGCATTTTACTTTTAAAAAATATAGTGCTTCTGCACAATATTTAAACAGATTATATTGCTCGGTTTCCAAAACACTGGTGGTGATTTGAACAATTAGTAAAGATATTTTCAGTGTTTTGAAAAATTGCTTTGCCTGTGGGGAAACTTGTAGAATATACGATTCTACAAGTATTCTACAATGGAATATACGATTTCACAGCTTTGGAGGAAATTACGTTGGTGATTCAATGCTATTTGTTTGCAGCAGTGTGTCTTTTAGGGTTAAGCAAATTGATCTTGATGGTTAGAGTTTAATTGGGCTGGGCACAAGAATTCCCGTGTAGCATGATACCTGCAAGAAATCATTACCAGACAAATAATATCATGTTGCTATGATAAATTGTGTCCCTTTACTAGCCCTACATGTTTGTTTGTAGCACAGGCATATTTAACTTAATACACACCCTTGAAAAAATGTTCACCTGTTTGGAATGGTCAAAAAGCTTCTGTGAACCATTGGAATCAATATACATGTAGGTGTTGTCACTGATCAGTATCTGGCTTGAATGTATGGAAAATCTGAACACCAAATGTCAAATGCAAGAGTGAGGTCCGTGCACCAGAAAAACCTGGTTTCTAATCTCTCGAGTCCACACGACCGAGGATTGATCTACAGTGGTTTCCAAAATGATTATTTTTCTAAACCAAGAATATAATGGATATGTTTTCTTCTGGTCAGGCAATCAAGTATGAGGTGATAGAACCATAAAATTGAAGCTTGGCAGTTCAGGACTCAATGAAGATTTTTTTTTTTTTTACCAAAGGGTCGTAGAAACAGAATTCCTTCCCAAATAAAAATATGTGGGTACTTGGACAGATGAAGGTTTCAAATTTGCGAAAATTATATTTTAAATGCCAACATCAAACCTGTCGATGAGGGTGATGATAGACACACAAAGCTGGAGTAACTCAGCGGGTCAGACAGCATCTCTGGAGAAAAAAGGAATAGGTAACGTTTCGGGTTGAGACCCTTCTTCAGGCTGAGTGTCAGGGGAAATGGAAAAGAGAAATAAAGGTCATGATTTGGGTCAAAGATCCTTTCTGCTCATTTTTACATGTATTATCTGACGTGCTCAGTGCATCTGGCAGTTTTTGTTTCTTTCATGATATCCAGCATCTCACCTGGTCTTGTCCCCTCTCACTTCCAATTATTATACCTCTGATATCCTCCTAATTCACTGGTCCTCACCTCTCTCATCTTCACATGATTGTTTCTTGGATGTCTCCATCTCTGTCTTATGGGACAAGTTAACAACAAGCATTCAATGCAAGCCCACAGGCTCCAATACCATCTTGACTACACTGTATTTCGTATTCTCTCCTGTAAGAATTTTATTCCATTCTCCCAGTTGATTCACTTCCATTGTATTTACTCTGGTGATTAAACTGTTCACGCAAGTGTTTGGAAGAAGTCTACCTCTTCTCCTGAACCACATTTCTGATAGTTTACAACCTAAAGAAAGGCCAATTGTTTCTCTTTACACAGATGCTACCTGACCTGCTGAGTCTTGTCAGCACATTTTGCTTTTATTGCTGGATAAGAGTATTGCAGAGATGGGTTTAGGCAGGGAAATGGATTTGAGGCATGGATAGCAGAACACCATGAGGATTGTACAGTTTACCCCTGACTCTGTTCTCCTTGCATTTGTTGAAGATGATTTGGTTGAGTTAATGTGCCCCAAAGAAAGTGATTTATAACTCTCTCATGGCAGAATGATTATAATTTTACTTGGTGATGAACCTATTTAAGAGTTTATGGAAAAAACTGGGGGAAGAAAAAACTAGTTGTACTACCTAATTTCTACCTCGAGCATTCCCCAAAGCATTTATCTTCCTGATAATTCAAAATTGGTTAGTTGAAGAGGTTTAAGTTAATTTAAGTTAAACACTGAATTCTGAGGCTGCAGACTTAAACTGCTTAATCAAATTTTTGATGCAAAAACTGAATTACAATTATTAATTGTAATCTTCTCAGATGCCATTAACTCAAATGAAAATTCCAGTGTACCATAAATCTTTAATATGTATCTTAAAGGCGAACATTTGCTTCATCTTCCATATCTTTATTGAATCCTTGTTTCAGATGCTATGTGCAACTGCGCAAAGGAGAACTGCATTTCCAAGGTGTTAATGTTGGTGAAGCTGGTGAACAGTTGGGCTTGACTCTGAACCTGATTTACTTGTCGGATGGTAACACAAGTGTACACAAGGAAGCAGAAAATGGATCCTTTACCATCATCACAAAGAAAAATTGTTACTTGTAAGTTGCTTTCATGTCATTTGAATGAACCTGATGTCGGCTACTGTCATTTTCTGCTGTGAACTCCCAAGGACAAAATCGAACTTTGAGCCATGTGTGATCCCACTAAAGCTTACAGCACAGAAATTGTAAAATACTTACTGCAGAACAGACACAACAGATTTAGGTCCTACCTGTTATCACTTACTTTTTCTCAATTTGTCTTGTCCCTGACACACTAGTGCCTTCTGAAAAAGAAAAGGATTTCTGCACTATATCTGTGAAGAAGATGCAAATCTGTTCATCATAACGGGAAGCCCAACACTGCCTCTACTTCTGTAGAAGATTGAGGGGATTCAGTATTTTCATGAATAACCTCTTGAACTTCTACAGGTGTATGGTAGAGAGCATATTGCTGAACCAAGTTGCATCACAACTTGGTTCAGCAACTCAAACACCGCAGAATGAAGGAGATTAGAAAAAGCGGTGAACATTGCCCAGTCTATCATGGGTCCTGACCATCGAGGTGATCTATAAGGTGCGCTGTCTCAAAAAGACAGGCAGCATCATCAAGGACCCACACCACCCTGGCAAAGCTCTCAATTTTCTCCTTCCATTCGGAAGAAGGTGTAGGAGTCTGAAAACTGTAACTTCCAGGTTCAGGAACAGTGTCTTCCCAATAACCATCAGACTATTGAACACAACCATCTGTAACAAAACTACAAATTGCCTTGCACTTGGGACTTTGGGCATTGTTTAGATTTTACTCTATATTGGATTTTTTGTTAATTAATTTTTTGTTTGCTTATTATATTATTGAGCGCTGTGTACTGCTGCAATAAGGATTTAATTGCTTTGTTTTGGTACATGTGACAATAAAACACTCTTGACTCTCTTAACTCTTGTTACAGGAATTAGAATTGGCTTCTTAATGGTTTATTGCAGGCAAATGGGACTACCTTAGATAGGGCATTTGATCTAGTTAGGCCAAAGGGCCTATTTCTGTGCTGTATGATACTGACTCTATCTGTCAGTTTTTGGACAGAAACATTCAATGCTGTGGGGATTATATTATATCACTTTGATTAGACTTCTGTCATACTAGTATTTTGGGTCACAAGAAATCTAATCCTCTTATTAAAGCCTTGTACATCTCTTCCTCTCTTCTAAAAGCTTCTGTCACAGGGTAGTGTCAGTTCTCGACTGACATGGATTAACTGGTGCTTCTCCCCTCTTCCAACTCCACAGTGAATTTTCAACTTAAATTGATAATGCTTGTTAAAGACTGCAACCGTTCATCTTGTTACAATTACAATACCTTACAATTAAAGCCATATCTGTTTCTCCTTATTGTTTTGTCCAAGAGGCATTTCATTAAATTTGTATATTTTGCTTCCATCAAACCTGCCAACAATTGATGAGATCCAATTCAAGGTGGAAAAAGCAGGGTCTGGATGAATAATGTTAAATTATCTTTCAAACACTAATGTGTCAACAAACTACTTTGATGTACCACTGAATTTCTAAGCTCTAATGGTCCAGATGAAGTCTGTTGTATAATAACATGCGCTTGAACGTTAGATCCTTTTCTTTTTAATAAAGGAAAGATAAATGTTGTGCCATGCCACGTAGAATTTGCCATGAATCAGAATTCTTATTCTACTCAATGACAAAAATATAATGCCACTTTATGAACGCACATGAAATAATCCATCTAGTGGAGTTTGAAACTGACAAATCTAGTTTTATTTTAGCTTTAATAATGTGTAACCTCGATTCTGAAGTATCTTTTGTTCCCGGGCCAAAAAATTCAAGCCTTACTTAAGATAATTAAGTGCATAACCTAGGAGGACACATCTCTTCAGCACTGAGTGCATGCTGTACTGTCAGGAATTACATTTTGCAGAGGTGATGTTAAACTGAGGATAGTAAAACATGCACCTGTGTCTGTTCTGCCTGTTTGCCTTTTTCTGTGACTGCGTGGCTGTCTGGTATATTCTGGTTCATTCTTCTCCCTTTTCCTTTTTTTCCCTCTATTCTTTACCTGTTTCCTTTCTTTATTGCCGTGCATTAAAAAGGAGATCCATCAGGTTTTATTTTGAAAAGAAAACCTTGCTCGCCATGGCAACAAAGCAACTAAAGTATGGTGTTGCATTGCAGAATGACTTAATGCAAAAACAAAATTACTTAGGCTATTGCTCAGTGCTCCATTAGAAGAACATTTTGTAGCTGTGATTACCCAGTTATAGGATATCATTACCTTTCAGAGGGTACAAAGTCAACCAACAAAATGATTCTGTAGAATTTATTCAGATATTATTTTTGAACAAGTCTTTGTTAAAAATTGGAATTGACTTGCAGAATTTATTTATACAAATATATATATATTGCCATATTTAAACAAACTGTATAGAATGGAATGTGTAAATCTTACCCTGCCCATATCTTTGCACTGAAATTTATTTTAGTTTAAAGACTGCTTCCTGCCTTTAAAGTAGGATGCCCAATGAGACCACGATTTCAAGAGATAAGAGATGATTAGACTTATTTTTACAAACTGACCCAAAGCCAAAAGAAAGGGCAAAGTGCTGTTTAGTAAAAGTAGTAATGAGATGATTAATAACTGCACCACCTTCAAAAGGTTATTCTCCTATGGGAATAAATAAGCAGCTAGTTCACGATCTCTCCATTCTTCTGAGTGCGAGTCGGCCCAATGAATAAAAGTTATTGCAAAAGAGTCCTAAAATGTGAGGATACATTGGGATTTGAGGAAAAAGTAGGACTTTAAAAGTTATCTTTCTTGGAAAGAGTTTAATATTAGTGTCTCAGTAAATAACTGGAGTTGCCCCAGGAACCTCTTGGCTGTCACCTGCATCTTTCTTTGTTCAGCAACAATTGGAACAACATGACAACACATGGAATGAGTGTTTGGAGTCTCATTGGTGCTGATTTTCAATTGATCTGAACAATTGGGTCTTGGGCTGGTCACATTCTTTTCAATGGGGGGGACACCAAGCTAGTACTTTGACGGAAGTTTATTGATTGTGGAGACCCGGGATTTGGGTAGTGCCCATACTGACCAGTTAAAGTTCCAGGTTCAGGAGGAGGATGAATCCCAGCCGGCTTTCCTGAATGGGTGGGCGTGAGGCTGGATTTTTTTTTTTTTTTTCATAGATCCAGATCTCTCCTATGAATATAAAACAGCAAGAGGCCCTTTATAAGGTGCCTGTGGTGATCACATAAATGATTGCTTTTTAGGCTCCGTATTGGGGCTGCAGAGTGTGTGAGACACTTTAGGACCTATGGAGTCTAATTTATGCATTCTGTTCTTCACCAAAACACTCTTAGCTGTCCCAGGATCCCAATGAAATAACAGATGTACCTTTAAGGAGGTTTATAAAACATAAGGGGCATAAATAAGATGAATAGTCACTGTTTGTTCCCAGGGTAGGGGAGTCTAAAACCAGAAGGCGTAGATTGAAGGGGAAAGATTTGAAAGGGATCGGAGGGGTAGCTTTTTCATACAGATGGTGGTGCATTTCGGGAATCAGCTGCCAGAGGCAATGGTGGATGTGGGTACAATAGTGACAGTTAAAAACAATGTGCATAAATAGGAAACAGTTGGATGAATATGAGCCAGGCACATACAAGGGGAATAGACTGGTCAGATCTATTATAACTTCATTTTTGAAAGATTTAACTCTGAAATGTAGGCTTTGTTCTCTGGTCCTGCACTCCCAAACAGAAGAAATAGTTTATTTCTGTGGACCGATTAGTACGAGTTTCAGGGGTTATGGGGAGAAGGCAGGAGAATGTGGTTGAGAGGGAGGGATAGATCGGCCATGATTGAATGGCAGAGCAGATTTGATGGGCCGAGTGATCTAATTCTGCACCTATAAATATATGAACTTATGACTGTTAGTCCCCCATCATGTTGGAAACTTGCATCAAATTATCTATTTATCTAATTCGGTCTGTAGTCCATCCAAGACCAACATAATGTATTTAATATTTGATGCCCAGAATTGAAGTCTAAACTCTAGTTATGAGTTAAGCAGAAATTTGAATTTTTTCTCTCCATCAGGTCTAATGGTATACTGATTGGACATATTTATTTCAATAAATATTCACAGTACTTCCACCAATGCCAGGATGTTCCCATTTCTAAAACAGTGTAGCTAAATGTGAAACTAGTGTTGTCTTATATACTTTAATAAAGGATATATACACTTCTCTGGTTAATTTTTGACGTGCATAATAATTCAATGGCGTTGTTTCAATCTTAGACTTCGAATACCGGTTACTGACCAATTGAAAAGCACAGAAGATTTAATATTGTGCCGGGATGAATGGATAGATGCAATTGATAAGTGTTGTTTGCATTGGAAGAGATTATCTCAAGCACAGTTTTTTGGTGAGAATGCCTTGTTTGAGGTTATGCCAGCTACACAATCCAGAAAGGAGCCTACTGAACAACTCTCAATAAAACAACTGGACTTACTACAAAATCAGATGTGGGATAAAGAAGAAGGAAAAAACACTTCTCCAGCCGTGAAATCCCCTTTACAAACAGTGCCTATTTCTCCAAGACCTCTGCGCTTCCCAATGACACCTTTACCTCCTCTTCCGTACCAGAGACCTACCATCCCCATACCTCCTCCGCTCCGAGCTCAGAATTCAAGTGGTATCATGAGGAAGACAAAACCATTCCACTGGGAAAAGGTTGCTCCAGAAATGGTAAGTGCTTTAAGCAACTGTATCACCTCTTATCCCATTACCGTTGTTTAGATTGATAGTCAATGTCTGCACTAGTCTCCGACTTGTTTGACTGTCCTCCTGATTAAATCTTACTTTGTATTTCCCGTTGTCACCTTCCCCTAGTTAACAATAATCTATATATTTTTCTTGAGCTTCATCCCCTTTGATCTCTTAGTTTCATACTTTACCCTCCCATATTTCTCAGTTCCCTCTCCCCTGACTATCAGTGTGAAGAAGTATCTCGACCCGAAACATCACCTATTCCTTCTCTCCAGAGATGCTGGCTGTCCTGCTGAGTTACACCAGCATTTAATGCCTATTTGAGGACTTAATATTATGGAACCCCAGCTGTGAGTCCAAGCATTGTAATTGAGGTGTGAGTGAGGCTTCACACTTATCAGTCAAAGATATCATCACATCTGCAACTCTTCCAACCTGGTTAATCTTGTAACAACCCAGAAAGTGGCCATTTGACCCATCGATACCATGCTAGGAAGCAATTTAAGCAATCCTATCCCCCACCCCCCTCTTTATTTCCCTGTATCCTTGCAAATTAATCTCACACATACCCATGAACTCCCTTAGATTTTTGTTTTGCCATTAACTTATGTTGGATGCAATTTCCAGCAGACAGTGACCTATTGACATTTCCCTGGGATGTGGGAGGAAGGGGGACAGTCCACACAGTCACACAATGTGCAGAGATAGCACCCAAGGCCAGGATCAAAACCAGGTACCTCGAGCTGTGAAGTAGCTGCACTGACAGCTGTGTCGTTGTGCAGCCCACACCACAAATGAAACATTTCTCCAGCAATTTAAATTTATTTTTATGTTTTTAAAGTTGTTTTGGAGATGGGGGTGTAGGTGGGAGGTCTGATAAGAGGCAGAAATCAAACTGTATTTAAAAAATAAGCTTCTAAAATTTATTCAGCTTCTCATCACAGTTCTGAAAATGTTTTTAAAAATGCACACACTGAAACATTTTTGGCTTTGTATAAAATAACAACTGATTACTAGGGGGCATTGAATACAGAGCATTTGAGCATCATTTGAATATATCTGAAGAACTATTGACTGCCTCAGAATATTAATAGTGAATGGGTATATGAAGATAGATTAAGATATAAGATGTCATTTAGCACAATTATTCTATTTTGGCCCAGGCAGTTCTTGGAGAATTTATTTTTCCTGTTTTCCAACCACCCATGTACCTTCCACAAAGATAATTTTTCAGTAGCCAAGCAACATATGGACTAACTTGACTTGAGTAAACACAAAAAACTGGAGGAACTCAGTGGGACAGGCAGCATCTCTGACGAGAAGGAATAGGTGACATTTCAGGTCGAGACCCTTCTTCAGACCTATTCCTCTCTCCAGAGATGCTGCATGTCCCACTGGGTTACTCCAGCTTTTTATGTCTATGTTAAACCAGCATCTGCAGTTCCTTCCTAAACATGACTTTGGGATATGGTAGAAAATTGGAGAGCACGGGGGCAACCCACATGTTGGAAGAAAGGATGCAAACTCCACACACTGGGCTTGGGAAGTTGGTGTTGAACCCAGCTTGTTGGAACTGTGAAACATCACCTACAATGCCAATGTGCTGCCCAAATAGACACCACTTACTTCCATCATTTACCCCGCACCATGAAACAAACACAGACATTTTTGTTCGTATTGGTTAGTGGCTTATGCCTATTTATTCTCCCAAAATCATGGATAAATGTAATAGCCGTGTCCCACGGTACGAGTTCATTCCAAGAGCTCTCCAGAGTTTAAAACAAATCAAACTCGTGGTAAGCACGGAGAATGGACATAGCGGGTACGTCCGAGTTCGGGGACGTCTCTTACCGGCTCGTAGCACGAGTGGAAGGTACTCGGGAAGACTCGTGAAGATTTTTCAACATGTTGAAAAATGTCCACGAGAGCCCCGAGTACCAACGAATGGCCATTACCATAAATCTCCGAGTTCGAATCAGGGTAAACTCTGGAGAGCTCTTGGAATGAACTCGTAGCGTGAGACAGGGCTTTAAGCATCCTTTTGATCTTGTGCAGTAAATAACCAATCAAAATCGATATTGCATATGTAAGCTGGATGTTAAAAAAAAATCAGAAATCCATTTTGTATAAACCAAGCCATTATGCATATCACAAAGGTAAGTCTACTAATGTATCATTTATCGGCAGAATGAAATAATTAATGATGGCTGATATTATGCAACAGAATATTTTATTCAAATAGTTTTTAATAAATCCTGTAGCTGGATGCTTGCATTTAGAATTGAACTAGGTTGTCATTTTTCAAATAGCAGAAGTTTTAAGGTCGTCAGATTTATTGAACTTGATTGTCTATGTGACCCACATGTTATACATGTAAATGGTCGGCACGGACTGGAAGGGCCGAGAGGGCCTGTTTCCGTGCTGTAATTGTTATATGGTTATATGTGCTGTGTCGAGTGTTGTAGGCACTGTTTACTGCTTGCAAGTTATCACAATATTGATAATGCAGTATTTTAAGGAAGTCGTGACTTTTTTTACTTCATTGATATTTCCAGATCAAACACTACCTGCTCAGCAGCAGTCAAATGTTTCAAACATCTGAGCTTTCATTTATTAATTTCAATAGTGAATATAAGAAATTTACATGGACCTAGTGAGAGATTGTATGTGGGAATATTTGTTTCTCTTGTTGAGCTGCAGTTATTGAAGGTATGCCTTTCCTGCAAGCCGTTAAAATAATAGCAGGGTGTGTAGCCAGCTGCATGGGTTGGGTGGATGTAATTTCACAAGATATTGGCATTAATCCGAGTGATATCAATCTGGCTGTGAGACTCACAAATTTGAGGTAATGGTAAAAGGCATATGACTGAACTTTGTAAAGAATCAACATACTGAGATATGTACCATGACATTGCTAATGTGAGAAGAGTATTTCCTGTTTCAAAGACATTTACATCACAGCTTTTTAGAATTCTGTTTCTATACAAGATGTACGATTAATATTGTCTGTGAAATATATATAGCAGCTTTGTTTGTTACAAATGCATGGATATGTATATCGCACCATGTTCAAAGAGACATTTACAAGATGTGTTTTAGGTGATAGCAGAAAATGAGCAAAAGTGACGGAAAAGCAAAGTTGGAAATGAACAAAAAAATCAGGAGAAAAGAAAACTGCTGGAGGAATTTAGCAGGTCAGGCAGCATCCGTGGAGGGAAATAGATATTATGTCTTGGGTTGGGACCCTTTGTCAGATTGAGGGAGTAGAAGGGAGATAGCTGGTAGAAAGCGGTGAGGGGAAAGGCTGAGGCAAGAGTGGCAAGTGGATCCACGTCAAGAGGTTGGTTGGCAGATGACTCAAGTGGGAGAGAAGGCTTGGAGATAGTAACCAAGGCTAAAGAGTGTGGAGAGTAACCAAGTGGTGAAAAACAGAAAGTTGGAGATGCTCAGCTGGATAGGCAGCATCCACGGAGAGAAGATGTTCTGCTGTTTTTGTGGACCAAATGGAACTTGGTTATTATCACTGTTCAGATAATTATTTTCCTTTTATTTCAGATATCAAGATCTATTTGGGGACAGAGTTCTGCACAAGAATTGCAATTAAATTATCCAAGTCTCTTAGATCAGTTCGCTGCTCAAGAAATGGTGATCCATTCAGTCAATGAATTTTCCACTCATCAGGGTATTCTTCTGAATCAAAAAGTTGCTCAGAACTTCAGTAAGTGTAGTATTGCATAATTTACTAAATAATTCCTAGTTTTTTTTTTTAAAATTGTACGGTGAGTAAAACAGTTCCCAGCTGTTATTATTTCTGTGATTAAATATTGTTTGTACTTTTTTTTGAGATGGTGGTGAAGTGGACCCATGTCAGGATCGTGCAAGTTATCGGCTGCCTGTTTTGCATTTTAGTCGAGTCAAGTCACTTTTATTTCTATAGCACATTTAAAAAACAACTCTCGTTGACCAAAGTGCTTTACATTGGTGGAGGTACTAACGTTATACAACATTGGTTCATAGATTAAGTACATACATATAGCCCTCCCTCAGAGGACGTCAAGAAAGGCTTGAGAGTAAAGATGAGTTTTAAGTCTCGACTAAAAAGAGTCGATGGAGGGGGCATTTCTGATGGGATTTGGGATGCTGTTCCACAGTCTAGGAGCTGCAACCGCAAAGGCACGGTTGCCCCTGAGCTTATGCCTAGACCGTGGGATGTTCAGTAACCCCAAGTCAGCCGATCTGAGGGACCTGGAGGTGGTGTGGTGGATAAGCAGACTTTTGATGTAGGTGGGGGCAAGCCCGTTGAACCAAATACCGTGCTGATTTATTCAGAGATTGTTTCATGTTGCTTTACGTCTTACCAAGTAATTTACCTTTATGTAACTATTTTATGGCATAAGCTATTTTGAAGAGATAACTAGGTTAGTGGGATTAGCAGCAAATAGGACCGAGGTGGCTGAAGTTAGGAGAGTGGGCAAAGAAGTTGCAGGGAAGGAATAGGAATACTTTCATGTCTACATGTGACTAGACACAGTGAAATTCTTTGCTTGCATATACAATATATACAAATAGCAGCCACCTACGGTGCTGACAAAGTTACAAAGCATGCTGGCTCCCCCACGTCGAGTCCCCATTGTCCTTTGTCCTCCCCCCACCTCCCTCACAGCAGGCCCCACACGCTGGGTCTTCCATTGTTCTTCCCCTCCCCCCTCACGGTGGTAGCCCACACCTTAGTAAAATGTGCAATCAGGCACTTTGGTAGTAGGAATAAGGGTGAATACATGGGCAAAGGATTCAGAAATCAAAGGTGCAAAAGGACTTTGCAGATCGAATTGATAGTAAGGATGGCAAATGTAATGTTTGCATTAATTTCAAGAGAACTAGAATATAAAAGCAAGGATCTAATGCTGAGGCCTTATAAGGCATTGGTCAGACTGCATTTGGAGTATTGTGAGCAATTTTGGGCCTCCTATCCGAGGAGGGATGTGGTAACATTAGAACGGGTCCAGAGGAGTCTTACGAGAATGATCCAAGGGATGATTGGGTTAATGTACGATGTGTGTTTGATGGTTCAGGGACTGTACTTGCGGCAGTATAGAGGAGTGAGGGAAAATCTCATTGAAACTTGCTGAATAATGATAGGCCTGGAAAGAACGGATTTTGTGAGGGTGTTTCCACTAGTGGGACAGTCTAGGATCAGAGGGCACAGCGTCAGAATAAACATTTCTTTAGCCAGAGGGTGTTGAATCTGTGGAATTCATTGACACTGACGTTTGTATAGGTTGTCTTTCGGTATTTTTAACGCGGAGATTGTAGGTTCTTATATGTAAGGTTATTAAAGGTTGTGGGGTGAAGGCTGGAGAAAGGGGTTGAGAGGAAAAGATAGAACAACCAAGATTGAATAGCAGAGGAGACTTAATGGGCCAAATGGCCTAATTCTACTTCAATGTCTTATGAATCTATAAAGATTTTGCAATGTGGCAGGGCAGTTGGAGAAGGGATGCATTGGTTAGGGCAGAGGTTGTAGAAGCAAAGAAGATTGTTAAGGCGGTTTGATGTAACGAAGGGATGAAGATGGGGATATGGATTTCTAAAAATAACGAGCGAGCAGAAAATGTTGCCAATACAAGTAATAATATCTAATTCTTAAAATGAGATGTAATAATGCTTTCTAGATTTATTATAATTTGAAGAGAAACGGGGAAAGCTAATTTGTTGAAGGTGGAATACAGTGGGTGGGGAAGTTGTGATTAAATAGGCAAGAAAATGGTGATGAAATTTTAAAATATTTTGACTATTTTCTTCCTCTAATTTTACCCTCTTAACCTTGATGGCGGGGAGTTCACCAATAACATTCTCGACTGCCTCGCTCGAAATAGCAAAGAATGACCAACTTATTCTGTATTATGCAATCTAAATTGAAAATCTGAACTTAAAATCTGTGCTGGTCTGAATTATTAATGAAGAAGATTAATTAACATAAGAGTAGACTAGCTGGCCAGTGGATGGTGTATGTGTGTGGGAGAAAGATTTTTCAATGGCAAAGCAATGAACCAAGACGTACCAGAAATTATGTGGCTGCAGGAATCAACATTGCATGGTAAAACAACAGCAAATAAAAATGGCATTATCATATTTTTATCGTGGAGAAAGCATTAATCTACCAAGACTTTTCAAATCGATGTCAATAGCTCGTTTAAAAACAAAAGCTTGTTTAAATTTTGTAATGTGTGATATAGTTTCTGTTCAGATAATTGTATTAAGCACTGATTAGATTGATTCTGTTCATGAGAAAGGTTGAACAAATAGTGGAAACTTAGCATTTGTACAAGTTCACTCCATGTAAAAATAGTAAACTGCCTTTGGATGCCTTTCTGATCTCGGCATATTATTAAATTTTGAATTAAGCAAGGAATTAGGGTGCAACAGAGTGAGAGTGAGAATCGAGAATTTGCTTTGACAATGTTGAACAATGAGAAAGTAAAATGTCTTAGATGATACATTGCCTGGATAAAGGGCCTGTCCCACTGGCATGCGATTGCGTGCGTTTGGCGCGACCAAACGGAAGCGGAGTTCACGTGAAATTCGCGCTAAGTTCGCACGTGGAGTCATTTGCGTCATGCTTACCAATCTGCTGGGCAGGAGGCGGGCCGACAGAATTTGAGTGCCGCACAGCGTCGGGTGGTGATGACATCATGCAACGCCACACCGGGCAGTGATGTCATCATGCAGCGCTAGGCGTACGCTGCTTACGCTGTCAAGACTCTGTGTATGACCGCAATGCGCCTGCGTGCCGACAGGCCGTTGGAGCGCGAAGATTTCAGCCACTGCAAGAATGTCCGGACCAGCCCCGCACAAATAGCTGGCTTCCACAATTCAAAATAAAGGACTAACATAAAAATGAATATATACTGTAACTGACCATATGATGCTGAGCAAAGTAGTTGACCTTGATTATATTGTTGTCTCGGTGATTGTTATGATTTCTAAAGAATGGAATTGAGAAGCATTGAGCTTAGAGCTGGCAGCGTGTGGGTTTGAAGTACTGAAGAGGTGTCAAAATTAGTGTTATGATCAAGCAAACCAAAATAATTAATGAATTAATCTATATGCTTGTCACGTTGCCATATTTATCATCCACAAGTTGCACTTGATCTCTGTTTAAGATACAGAATATGTGCGTATGTTTATTCCACTTATTTCTGCCCTTGGCTACCACACCATGTTACTGGATGAGTAATCCAAAGGTAAAATGTGGATATCGGGAAAAATCTGAAATAAAAATGAAAGATGCAGGAAAATCTAAGCAGATCAGACGGCTCCATTAGAGCGAGAAACAGAAGTTAACATCTTGGGTCGATGACCTTTTCATCAGAACCCTGAGCCTTTCTGTGGAAGGTTAACTCTCTCTACGATTGCTGCCTGATGTGCTGAATATTTGGGGAATTAGCTGTTTTTTAAATTTTTGATAATCCAAAGAAACCTTGAACCATGAATTACAATCCTACCAAGGTAGTTAGAGAATGTACATTCAGCTAATTAAATAAATCTAGAATACAATGCCATTGACCACAAATCTAGTATCAATAACATTGACCACAAAGCGACAAGGCTATTTTTACAATTCCATCACGGTTTACCTTTACAGATGGAAAACTGTTATTCTTATAGCCTGGGAATGTAATTTTCCCTTAGCTGCCCTCTTGTGGTTAGAGGTGAGTTGAGTGATTGCTTGCAAGGTTTAAACAAGTGCAGTGCCAAGGGGGCTGACTAAAATGAAATCTTTGCCAACTGATTGAAAGACTCTCCAGAGTAATATCCAGTGCAAATGAAGATGCCTGTAGTCGTTGCAACTTTGATCACGGCCCCAAATATTGCTGTTGGAGCACTTTCATATGAACATAAGAACATCATGAGTGGAAGTGATAGTAGGCATCTTGTGCCAGCTCTATCACTCAATAAGATCATGGCAAATCATTGAATTGATGCTACCTTACTGCACTATGCCATGTAATTCTCAATTCCCTATAATATCTAAAAATGTACTGTTCTGTTTCTTGAACTTGGTGACTGAGCATCCATAGCACACTTGGTTGAAAAATGCCTGATCTTTATCCCAAATGGCAGGCCCCTGTTATACAACATGATCCCTGATTCTGGGAGCCCAGAATCATGATAAATGTCATCCATTTTACCAAGCCCATAAGCATTTTATATGATTCATAATTTATTCTTCTCATGCATCCCTTGTGATGAGAGGTCAGTTATGACACATCACCTGCCTTAGTAAGGACCCGGATCCAGTTCAATTGCCTTTCGCCACAATAGATCAACGGGAGATGGGAGCACACTAGCTCTCCACTCTGCACTGGTCCACTTTTGGAAAAAAAATGTACATTGGCCACACCATCATCCTCTCCAAACTTCTCAAACTCAGAACTGTGTCCCTGCTCATTCCTATGCAATTATTACTTGACATCCTCATCAGCAAACCACAATCAATACAAATTAGCAACAGCACTTCCTCCTTGGTAACCATCAACACAGGAGCACCTCAAGCCTCAGTGCTCAGTCCCCTGTTCTAATCTCTCCATACCTATGACTGTGTAGCCAGACAGCTCAAACACCATCTTTAATTTCACCGATGATACCAATGAATAATAGGTGACAATGAATCGGAGTACAGGAAGGAGAATGATAACATGATTGAATAGAGCCCAAACAATAATAATTCTCTCAACATTAGCAAGACCAAGGAGCTGAGTGACTTCAGGAGAGGAAATCCAGTGATCTACTTCCCTACCTTCATCAATGGGATGGCAAAGGAAAGAGTCAACATCTTCAATTTCCTGCGTTTGCATATCTCTCAACATCTGTCCTGGGGCCTGTACATCAATGCAGTCAGAAAGAAAGCTCATTAACACCTCTACTTCCTAAGAAGATTGAGGAGATTTGGTATGTTGATGAATACTCTATCAAACGTCTAGAGGTGTAGGATAGAGAGCATACTGACTGGTTGCATCACAGCCTGGTTTGGCATCTAGAACGACCAGCAATGAAGGAGACTACAGAGAATGGTGGACACTGCCAGTCCCATCACAAGTACTGACCTCCCCACCATCAAAGTTCGATATGATTATCTGTGTTGTACTTGTTATCTGTTATTGTTGTATTTGCAGACCTGTTAAGCTGCAGCAAGTACAAGTTCCATTGGCGGTATATAGGACAAGCTGATGCGGAAGATGTTCATAATGACTACATCATGCTCAGTACCAAATAATGGACCTCAGGCAATGAATCAAACAATTTCTCCCTGTAATATTGTTACATTCAGATTTAGGCAGATAGATGGTAAATCACAATAGTTTAACACAAATGCCTAGTGATAGCTATCTTCATAGCTATTCATCAAATCCATCTTTACTATGTTCTTCTGTTCTTGACATTCAAGGGCATTACCATCATCAAAATAGCTACAATCAACATCCTAAAGATCATTACTGACAGTTGAATCAGCCACAGATACCCTGGCTTTAAGGCAGTTCAAGAGATGGGACATTCTGTGGAGAGTAATTAATTTCCTGACATCCTAAAGTTGTTCTGAAGAGTAGTGGAATAATCTTATCTTGAACAAGTGCGACTCGAGTTTCAATGACATCCAGAACAAAGCAGCCTACTTAATTGACATCTCTTAAACATTTACCCCCTGCTTTAATAATGTACATGGCCGGAGAATTGCCCCTTGACTTCTTTATTTGTACCTCGCAAAAGCTACAGTTTCTATTATCAAGGAGCACCAGGGCAACCGATGCATAGGGATAAATATTGAACACAGATTTCTGGAGTAACGCAGTGGGCCAGGCAGCATCTCAGGTCAACATGGATAGGTGACATTTCAGAACATGTTCTCCGGTGAAGACACCGAGTGCTGGAGTAGCTCAGCAGATCGGGCAACATCTCCGAAGAACATGACCCGAAACATCACTTATCCATGTTCTCCTGAGTTGCTGCCTGATCTACTTGACCAAGACTTTAAGTTCAACATTCTCAAGCATGATATTGAAACATGGATTGCATGTTTCTGATTTCCATTTACAATGCACATTAAAATGAAGCACCATGTGTAGTGAAGTATTCTTGCATGGTTATTTATTGCCCCTCAACAACATTCCTTTACAAACATGCTGAGATAATCTCTCCACAAACAACAAAGCTGTTTAACATCAAATAACATTCCATGACTATGCATTTAAATATCACTAATCCTTTAGCCTATCTCTGAAATCTGGCAGTCACGTAATCTCTTTCTAAAATGTTCCAGAATATTGTCCAGTATTTTATAAAAAAAACCTGGGATAAAATAGGAAAAAATATCTTATTTGTCCTAATTAAATAAAAATGTGAAGATAGTGAAAGTTTACGAGTAATTCCGTGGAAGTTGATCGTTCATGGAAGTTGACTGTGCTGGCGTTCCTCTTTACATCGCTACTGCTAGCCAGAATACAGAGTACACTAACGTCAAACTTTGCCATTTTGTGGTCAACATCTGTGTGCCTTCTAGCAGTTTAATACATTTAGTTTAGTTTAGGGACACAGTGCGGAAACAGGATCTTCGACCCACTGAGTCCGCACCAACCAGCGATCCCCCGCATGTTAACACTATCCTACACACACTGGGGACAATGTTTTTACATTTATACCAAGCCAATTAACCCTCAAACCTGTATGTCTTTGGAGTGTCGGCGAAAACCGAAGATCTCAGAGAAAACCCACACAGGTCACGGGGAGAACGTACAATCTCCATACAGACAAGCAACCACGATCAGGATCGAACCTGGATCTCTGGGCTGTAAGGCAGAAGCTCCACTGCTGCGCTACCATGCCGGCCCTTGACTGTTTTCCATTACAATCTCGAGCCTCTGCTCTATTTATTATTGCCCGCATCGTCTGTGCATTCTCTCTTTCATGTTCATTTGTCCTGTTCAGCAAAGTCGCTTAGTGCCGCCTTGGTAGCTTTTGGTAATTCACACCCATGGTTGTTTGCTTCACAGGGACTGCTCCTTCAAAGTTGTTGATCAATCTGCACGCTTCTCGATAAACATTTTGTCCTCGCCGGATAATGTTAGCAGCTGAGAATCATTGGCAACTTTTTCACAAGCCACTCGCTGTGTCTCCACCTGATAATTACTTGTGTTGATGTATCAAAATAAATTAACCTACAATGTTGTTGAAGTTTCTCAGTCATGATATTATGTTTCATGTGGTATACTGTTCTCCAAGTTCCCTCTGAACCGCATGAAATGAGTACAGGAAATCTACCAAAAATAAGAGCACATCAGTGCCATGTTTTCCAGTCTCTAACTTTTTTCAGTGTTTTTGTTTCTTGTGCTGCTCATGATTAATCTCCTGAATTGGATTCCGTGGCAGGTGCACCCTGCTGTATCTTATTGCTTGTATCTGAGTTCCAGTTCCAGATAACAGCATTGCAAGACTATGGCTGGACTATTTCATGGCTTGTCCAAAGATATTACACCATTAGTAGCCTCTGTAATATATGGGGCTTCAGATGTTAATTCTGATAGATCAGATGCTATTAAACGATGGCAATATGCATTCATTTTTTATATTTCAGACATCAATAGAGTCGAAGACCTATGTTAGGATTCTTGTCTGCACCCAGACTAGTTTGTTTGAAGTTGGACTAAATACAAACGTATTCACAAACAGTATAAAATCTCACACCTAGTATTTTCTGCAGTATTTGATTTTGCAGTTACTGTTGTAAAAATCTTCCCATGAATTTACAGTCTTGCATCTTGGAGTGGCAAGTGGTTGTCAAATAATGACTTTTTTTTTGTAGTCTGTCCACATGGGGTGGCACACTGGCACAGCGGTAGAGTTGCTGCCTTACAGAGCCAGCGACCTGGGTTCAATCCTGATTACGGATGCTGTCTGTATGAAGTTTGTACATTCTCCCTGTGTTCGCAAGGAATTGTTCTGGGTGCTGTAGTTTCCTCCCACATTCCAAAGATGCGTAAGTTTTTAGAGTTAATTGGATTCTGTAAATTGCCCCTAGTGTGTAGAATCTGAAACTGGGATGATGGGTGATTGTGCAGAAACAAGGAATTGCAGATGTTGGTTTACACCAAAAAAAAGACACAAAGTGCTGGAGTAACTCAGCATGTCAGGCAGCATCTCCAGAGAAAAAGGAGATTTCTGGTTGAGGTTGAGTCCCTTCTTCAGACTAACAATCGGTGATCGTGGGCCAAAGTTTCCATGCTGTATCTCTAAACTAAACTAAACTAAAACATCAGTTACCTTTCTTCCACTCTCATCTGTCAGGAAATCACACAGTTAATAGTCACCTTTTTTTTCTATGGCCGCATCAGGTCTCTACCACGATATTGTATTTAAACGTTTACTTGTTGATGCATGACAGTAGCAACAGTTTAAGTTTTAGTGTTAGTTTGTGAAGCCTTTCTCCAGATCCTTGCAACGAAGGTGTAGACATTTTCTGTAATTTGTCTTTGTATGAATTGCAGTGTTTTTCCTCAGCCTGGATGTGTGTGATGTCATGTGCAACTGACTTGGCCCTGCTGTAGACTGACTACATCTTTCTTCAACGTGCCACTGCAGAGATGAATTACCAATCTTTTTGCTGTCATGATCCAGCAGATGTTTGCAATACTTAAATTGTACAAACCCATTTGAACTTTTCCATTCTGGAATATTGCTGGTATGAGTGAAATATTTCCAAACTGTTTCCAGTGAGAAAGCTATCCATTATTAATCTTTTATCCACAGTTTTCATTTTATCCATCTAGACCCTGTAATCTAGTATCCTATTTTTTAAACTCTGTTTTGCAGAGTAAATTAATGTGAATAGGGAGATACTACTAGGTGTAACTCCACTCTTTATGCTTTCCTCACATGGGATTATTCCAATAAAACCATTCATAATTTTGGGAAGAATTTGCACCTAGTAAGGCTGCATTGCTTTGATATTGCATTTATTTATAGAGAGCGAACAATCTAAAACAGCCCAAATCCGAATGAAAATTGCCATACTTGCATATCGTCAGACCTGCACATAATATTGCCTCAGATCTGTTGAGTTTAATAGGGTAGCTGGTGTTGCACAAAAAAAAAGATGAGAGTATTAAGTCTTTTGAAAAAAGAACATTTAGAACTGGTTGTTTCAAAATGTGGACAGTGGAAATGTTGGAGACGTTGCATTTGGAAAGAATCAGATTTGTCCTAATGGACAAATACGAACTCTTTGAACAGATATGGTCTCCATATACAGAATATTTGAAGGGGTAGCTGTTCTTGGCATCACAACTCAATGGGTACCCGGCAGGATCAGATGAAAATAACTTTGTTTTTCTTTTTGATTTGTATACATTTCTCTATTGATATCGCTATTTGAAATTGTGTTATTCACTATTAAGATGTATACTATAATCTCTCTTTTTTTTAATATATATATAATACTTTGTTTTAATTAAATACATATAACAAGAATATATACATTTTTTTTCCTCTCTCTCTCTTCTCTTTCTATATAATCAAAATTATTATTTAATCACTATTCTTATTGATTAAAATCTATTCTTTTCTTTTTCTACTTTCTAAAAAAAATAGAAGTTTATAAGAATTACTCGTAACATTCGTATACTTATTGAAATAAGTTGGTTGTGTATTTGAAGAGTTGTTATACCATTGTAATGATGGATTACTTCTAATAAAAATATTATTACAAAGAACTGGTTGTTTCAACGGAAGCAGCAAAAGAGGTGGAAATATAAACTACAAGGTTGGAAAAAAAACCCCAAAGGAAAGCAGGATTTGTCATTTTTTAGCTAATCGATTTGAACTTCCTAATTTATGGACAGTGATTGATTGACAATATTTTTATTTTCTTTAAAGACATTTTTCTGAAAAGTTTTCCTGTCAAAGTGAACGAATTGAAAATGAAATTACTCATTTTACAAGAAGAAAATGGCGGACTAACAAATGAGCAGATCACTTCATTGCGAAGGTAAGAAGGGGGGAGTTAATAATTGAGTCCATTCAGGAATGGCGCTAGAGAGGGGGAATTGTGAAACGTGAATCAGCTACATACTGGTTTGAAGATAAGACTAATTGCTTTAATTACCAAAACTGCAAACCATTGTTGCTGGCTTTCCCAATCAATCTTCCTTTAACATTTTGCAACATTTTAATACCCATGCTTGGTATTACCTAATTGTTCATCAATTTATTTGCTCTACAGCCATCTTGGCCTGGCTGGATACATTTTTAATTTGAACTTGAAATATGACCATACTGATAAATGTCGCATATATTATCCATCACACAAGAACTGTAGCAATGAAGGCAAAATTTGGCAGTCCTTTGAAACAGGCACAAGGGAATGCCATGCATAATTAATGGGTGATCATACAATACAGGCCAGCACTTTAACTGTGTACTTGGCAACAATGGAGTTGAAAGGTACAGTACCCTTAACTGCAATTAAAACTGGCCCATGTGCTTACAACTAGCTGGTATTTGAAGGAACAAGGGAGGACCCAGCAAAGGGAAGAGCAATGGGGACCCAGCATGGGGGGACCGCCATGAAGGGGGGGGGGGGGGGGGTAGAACAATGGACAATGGAGGACCTGGCATGGGGGGGGTGGCAGTGAAGAACAATGGGAGACCCGGCGTGGGGGGGACTGCTGAGAGGGAGGAGAGAACTGGCGCGCATAGTGCGGGGGGGGGGGGGGGAGGAATTTGTGACTTTGAAAGTGCTCTTTACGGGTGACTATTTGCATACCTTGGCCCACCGAGACCGCGCCGGCCAGCAATCACCCTGCACACTGGTTCCTGCACTCTTGTGACAATTTACAGATGCCAATTAACCCACAAACCTGTGTAGGAAAGAACTGCAGATGCCGGTTTAAATCAAAGGTAGACACAAAATGCTGGAGTATCTCAGCAGGGCAAGCAGCATGTCTGGAGAGAAGGAATGGGTGATGTTTCATATCGAGGTCTTGACCCGAAACATCACCCATTCCTTCTCTCCAGAGATGCTGCTTTGTTACTCCCGCATTTTGTGTCAACTTACAAACCTGCACATCTTTGGAATGTGGAAGGAAACTAGATCACCCAGAGAAACCCACACGGTCACAGGGATATGGGGAGAAGGCAGGGAAATGGGATTAGAAGTCAGAGATCAGCCATGATTGAATGGCGGAGTAGACTCGATAGGCCGAACGGCCTAATTCTACTCCTATATATTGTGAATTCAGGATGAAGGGGACCATGATGATGGAATGGTGATACATTTGCAAATCAGGAACACGGAGGGCAACCAGCAGATAATATTGACCCCAAGCCCTTCTTGGAGCAGAGATCACAGATTTGAATCATAGAATCATAGAAAATAGGTGCAGGAGTAGGCCATTCGGCCCTTTGAGCCTGCACCGCCATTCAATATGATCATGGCTGATCATCCAACTCGGTATCCTGTACCTGCCTTCTCTCCATACCCCCTGATCCCTTTAGCCACAAGGGCCACATCTAACTACCTCTTAAATATAGCCAATGAACTGGCCTCAACTACCTTCTGTGGCAGAGAATTCCACAGACTCACCACTCTCTGTGTGAAAAAATATCTTCTCATCTCGGTCCTAAAAGACTTCCCCTTATCCTTAAACTGTGACCCCTTGTTCTGGAGTTCCCCAACATCGGGAACAATCTTCCTGCATCTAGCCTATCCAACCCCTTAAGAATTTTGTAAGCCTCTATACGATCCCCCCTCAATCTCCTAAATTCCAGCGAATACAAGCCAAGTCTATCCAGTCTTTCTTCACATGGAAGTCCTCCCATCCCAGGAATCAGTCTGGTGAACCTTCTATAGGGGGTACTCCTTCTATGGCAAGAATGTCTTTCCTCAGATTAGGAGACCAAAACTGTATGCAATACTCCAGGTGTGGCCTCACCAAGACCCTGTACAATTGCAGTAGAACCTCCCTGCTCTTGTACTCAAATCCTTTTGCTATGAATGCCAACACACCATTCGCCCAAAGTTGCAGTTGGAGTAGCATTGGCAAGTGCCTGCCCTGTATTTTGTATTTCTCATATTACAGCCACAGTGTGCCTGTGGTGGAGGGAATGAGTGCAGAGGGTGATGGAGTGAGCTTCAATTAAATGGACTGCTTTGTCCTGGTCAGTGTTGAGTTTCTCGAGAAATGTTTGTGGTCAAATGAAGTTGTTTAATCACACTCCTCATTTGTGCCCTGTGGAAAAAGACTTGAGGTGTCAGGAAGTGAGTCACTTGTCCCTTTCTACCCTAAAATCTTTATGTGGCACTGTGTCCAGATCTTTAAGTCACTGACTTTCATGGCTACTGATTTTCATTACCTTCCAAATATGTTCAAGATCGTCCAGTCTATCAGCACATCTCTGCCATTTTCCACTTCACCAAATGGGCCGCTACAGCAGTGTTATTTTACTTTGCAGTCTATTCTGTCCGGTATTGTTCATTATATCTCCAAATTTTGCTGCCTTACAACGCCAGAGACCCTAGTTTGATCTTGACAATGGGTGCTGTCTTTCCGTTCTCCCTGTGACCGTGAGGGTTTTCTCTGGGTGATCTGGTTTCCTTCCACATTCCAAAGATGTGTAGGTTGACACAAAATGCTGGAGTAACTCAGCGGGACAAGGGCACGGTAGACCAGACTCTAATTCCCTCTCCTCGCCTACCAGTCTTGCTCCTTGCCCGTTGTTGCCAGCTCCCACCTTCCTTCTTCGGGGGACAGGTAGGGACCATCCTCCCCCATCCAGTTTGGCGGCTTGTTCCTGCAGTCTGCTGGGTCTTGCATTTGGTGGAGCAAGGGCCAAGGCATGCTAGACGCTAGTGTTGTGTGTGCAACGTTGTATAATCCGCTGTGTGGCATGGCTCCTGTAGCTGGCGCTGTGTGCAGGGTACGAGGTGTGGGTGCAGTAACTAGTCTCGGCTTTAATTATGGCGACTGCAAAGTTATCAAATCATTGTTGAAGCCCATCTGCTTCACTAAGGACTTTTAACCAAGGACATCTGGTGACCTTTCTTGATCTGGCCCCGGATGTAATCCCGGACACACTTGGTTGACACAAAAAAAACTGAACACGCTGGAAACACTCTGCAAGTCAGACAGCATCGGTCAAAAATAAAACTATACCTCATCTTCTATCGGGGCACATTGTAACCTTTCAGACTTGATTATGAATTCTCCAAAATCTGGTAACTTGTATTCTCTGTCAATAATTAGAACTGGTCACTTTTGCAGCAAGCCATCCATTTGTACTGTTGGCTCTTCTTTGTATTCCCTTCCTTTTTTCTCTCTCCATTAGCACACATCGGGACATCTCACACCTCTTTGTTACCCTCTAACCCACCTTGTTAATGAACTCATCACCCCAGCAATCCTGACCACTAACTATCTAAGAAATTCCTTTTGCCTAATCGATCCCTCCTTCCACGTTCATTGCAAACTCAAACTAATTGTTCTCTCACTTTCCCAGTTCTGTTGAAGGGTCCTGGGCCTGAAAGCTTGACCCTATGAAGTAATCCAGCCACATTATTGGATCAAGGGGGAAATGGGGGCGGGGTGAGGTTTTGCATCTGAACCTGTTTGTCAGTTCTTTTTGCTGAACAGTCTAGCGTCTGCCTTCTCTTGTGACTCCTTTTTATTATCTGCTTGATCTTTCATCTATAATAGCTGGAATAAAATTGCAAGGATACATAATCAAGCACTACAGCAAATGACAAGATAATCTATACCTCAAATAGCTTGACAGAATTTCAGTGAGGAGTTTACGAGATGATCATTTACAGAATGTGGGGCAGTTCAGAAGACACCGATGCCTTCATAATATCTAATGAAGGCTTTAAAGTTGAGGGAAAGTCAAATCTAATCCAGAGGTCGTTTACCACTTGAAAACTGAAGGATGATTCAATCATCCTAAAGCCGTGATTACCCTTCCAAGTGACATGGAATTCATAGTGAAGGAATTATGTCATCTTTACCCCAAAGGGCTATTGAGGTGATGAATGAACATTTTTCCTTGATGGCAAGTATTTGCAGGAATCCAATGTTTTGCAGTGCTTCAGAATTGTTTCGAAAAAAAACAATTTCTTGCATCATTTTCCAAAAATTTCAACAGACCTAGTGAAATAGCTGCAAAATATGCCATTGCTGTATTCTAATGTGAAAAATGCAAATTAATGAACAACAATGACAAGCTCGTGAAACCCGTGAAGTGTTTTAATAATCTTACAAAACTGCTAATGAGCCATTTGGCCTCTAATAATTTTGATCGTTCTCTCTAGCGATGGCATGCATAATAATAGCAGGAAATTATTTAACGTTAGTACCACAAAATGATATTGGGTAATTATTGTGTGAAATCGGACACTAGGTAAAGAAGAGATTTACAGATGTGAGTAGAGGGATCAATTTTAGCAAATGCTACTTGGAGTGTAAATTCTGTGTCAACCATTCGATACACCAGGCAACTCTAAAAGATGATCTACAATTTAAATAAAAATGCATAGAAGTTACGTGAATTATAAAGATCGGACAGATTTTGTGAATTCCATAGAACATAAAACCTAGAACACTACAGCATAGGAGCAGGCACTTCAACTCATAATGTCTGTGCAGAACATGATGCCAAAATTAACTAATCTCATCTTCTTGCATGTGAAACATATCCCTCAATGCTCTCTATAGAATAATATTAACAGAGAAAATATCAACATGTCAAATTTGTTTGTTGCAAAGAAAACCTATAGGCCTCTATCTGTATTAAAGAAGGAACTGCAGATGCTGGAGAATCGAGGGTACACAAAAGGCTGGAGAAACTCAGCGGGTGCAGCAGCATCTATGGAGCGAAGGAGATAGGCGACGTTTCGGGTCGAGACCCTTCTTCAGACTGGTCAGGGATCAGGGAAACGAGAGATATAGACGGTGATGTGGAGAGATAAAGAACAATGAATGAAAGATATGCACAAAAGTATCGATGATAAAGGGAACATGATGAAGGCCATGATGAAATATCTGTAGTTATTTCAGTATTGAGAAACCATTATTAGATTCACCTAAGCATAATTGCAATGAACTTGTAATAAAATAAATACACTTCATAATGATGTATCCCTGTTGAGCTCACACCTGTTGCCAGCTTGATTTGTCATGTTTTTTTTTTTTTCTTCCTGTCTCCCCCTCCCCCACAATCAGTCTGCAGAAGGGTCCTGACGTGAAACGTCACTTATCTATTTTCTCCGGAGATGTTGCCTAACCTGCTGAGTTACTCCACCATTTAGTGTCTATTTTCTGTACTGAGGCTTGTCATCTTGCACTTGGCATATGATGGAGGTCTCCATTGTTTGGAAGAGAACCATTCATGTACCTCTGTCACATGAGCACAAAGCAAGGCCAGTCCAACTGCAGGGGAGTTCCCAGTTTCATGCATACACATGGGCAAGTGGGGGGGATTTTGCTGCTAATTCTATTCTCATGATGTTGAAAAAATGCAAGTAATTTTCCAATGTCCAATAAAATATTCAGAACAGGAACAGCAGCAAATAGAAATTACACGCAATAATTCCATGATTATTGTGTACAAATAAAAACAATTGTATGGAGCCCAGCATCTGCTGGTTGAAATAAGCATTTATTTATGTTCTGGCTTCCAGAGATTGATCAGCTTCTGATCCTAATATGCGAGTGGAAATATGGTAAAGTGTTTGCTCTGTTGAGAGCTGGAAGGTTTGTGTAGCATGCAAGCTGATGCCTGTGGTGGGTCTTGACCTCCACTGGTAATGCACTTACCAGTGCTTTTTATGTATACCCCAGTAAGCTGGTTCAAGCCTTGCAATGAGAGACCAACTGAGAATACCAAGTGCAGTAGACTTACATCTTGAGGAAATAGATCATCCCATCGGCAGACTGAATTTGTTCTGAACAAGAATTTCAATCACATTGCTCAAACATTAAAGAAAAACAAGGCATGACAGTAGTTAGCCTCACACTGTTAAGGTTGTGGGTGTCAAGGGTAATGGGGTGAAGGCAGGAGAATGGGATTGAGAGGGAAGGATGATTGAATGGCAGAGTAGACGTGATGGGCTGAATGGCCTAATTCTGCTCCAAAAACTCATGGGCATCCTATTCCTCGCTCAAATAAACTGTGAATTGTTTTTTGTAAAGACATCCTTTTAACATATTTTCCCACTCACATAATTCACAACAATAACATCACATTCTAATTCTTACTGCTGCGTTTCCTTTTCATGCGACCTGAAGAAAATGATTGAGGCGTAATGATCATGAACTTGCATCACACAATGAAAGATTAATTAGCACTCTCACTACTTTTGACTGGCTGACACCAGTCCACAAAGGAATAGAACGTGCCATTGAACCCATCTCTTTCAGCATTTACCCAATTAATTTTTAATGTATGATGTAAACTGAATACATTGAAAGCGCATGAGATATGATTGATATCTAACATGAAAAAATATAATTCTTTTTTGACTTTGCTTATGAGTATTCAGATCTACCATGTTATCGGATACAAATCCTATCCTAATATTTTTATTGTACATCTTAAGACCACAGCATGTGGAAGAAAACTTTATCACCTTTCCCTAGATAACAAAGATCTATTTTCCACATTTTCCTTGCTCTACATCCCCTTTGATCTCTTGTTTTCACTCCTTACCCTTCTATTTCTCTCAATTCCCTTTCCCATGACTCTCAGTCTGAAGAAGGTCCTCGATCCGAAATGTTACCCATTCCTTCTATCCAGAGATGCTTTTGTGTCTATCTAAAAGTGAAAAATAAGCTTCAAATGACTTCAAGTTCAATGTCACCACATGAAGAAACTAACAATGGCTGCCTGTTTCATAACCATGCTTGGAACTAGCATTTCTACAGTCTAGCACAGCTGAGGACCTTGTAAGAATCTGTAGAAAACATTAGGAACCTATGTCAGAATTAGCACCTGAAAATCATGGCTTACAAACGTGCTCCAAATCTTCCCAACTCCAAAACGAGAGCAGCAACGTAAAGAGATGCACGTTGGTCTTCGGCCCATGGGCCTCCTGAAGACAACAAACTACGCACCAGCCCTGAGTACCAGAGCTGATCGTATACACACCATCTTACTTTCTGTTAGACCATTCACCTTCGAACATAAAATACACCCTCAGTGGAATTTGGAAAATACACCAGTGATCAGGAAATTTCCAGCTATTGTACATATAGCTTCTGGCAGTTTCTTGCAGTCAGTGACATTTTCCTATGCTGGAGAATATGTTCAAACAATCTAATCCAATGAAGAATGGTGACTGTACAAACTATCCTATAATATTCCTTTTTGTAGGAATACCAAAGGAATTGATATTTTTGGTTTTAAAATAAAATGAAATAGGTTTACTCAATTATTTTTTAAATGATTTTAAAATCAGGGCTATATTTATTTTAACAAATGCATAAAAAAGTTTGACTATTTTTTAGTAGCAAATAACTATTACAAGAATGAGTTTTTTTTTGTTGAAGCATTGGCATGCATTGACAGCCATGGTCACCAGATAAAAAGGGGGCATTGTGGAGCCGGTTGTGAAATTCTTTCCAGCTGCATGTGGATTTGATTTGGGAACTTGCTTGTCCACTATACATTGCACCCCACCCCAACCCCCCTTCACCCAGGCACAAGCCTTTATTATTAATGACACAGTAGTCATGGAAGTGGAGGTTGATACCACTCTAACTAGATAATGTAAGAAAACAGATTGTCTTTGGGTCAGAGGTCTTCAGCACTTACAATAAATATGTATCCTATAGATTCAGAAATGTTTCAAGCACTTACATTGAATTGAATCGAGTACTTTATTGTCACTTGTGACAAGTGACAGTGAAATTCTTTGCTTGCATACCTTACCTAACTGACAAAGTTAAAAATCCCTCGCACCAGTTCCCCCTTTGTTCTTCCCCCACTCCCTCATGGCAGTCCCCCACATCGGATCCTCCATTGTTCTTACATCCAGGGAAAGGTATCGATTTGCTACTAGAATAAGAGTCAATTTCACCAACTAGTATCGTGGAATATTAAGTTCTCCAACAACATACAAAATAAAACTTAGTCAATGCAGAATGTTATAAACTGCCATAATTTTGAAAATCTACCCTGAAACCAATGCTTCACAGCATCATGTTAGTCATAGCCAAGGTAATTAACAAAGTACTTTGTACCTATGATGTTATTGTCCTTTCTTACATATCGTTTCTAACACTGGGAAAGTCCCGTTCTGCTGGTCATCTATTTGTCCCTTCATTTCCCTGGATGGACTTAATGCAAGTATTGGACACAGCACATGCATGAAAAGATAATACACAGCCCTTTCGTTTTTGGATATGTATTGTGGAGTTGGGTTGTTAGTAATTGTTACACAGATCAACCAGCTGGGATGGAAGAAAACTGTATAATTTACAATGGCCACTTTTCACTTTTAGCAATTAAATGCTTAGGATTACAGTGTTTTTCAAAAATGTAATATATGCCATGACAGGTTCATGCACAATAACAATGCTCCATTAACACAAAACTAACATTCCTTCAGCTTCTACATAGTAATTGTTTCACAGCAACCAAAATGACCTACTCAAAATTCTTTGGTTGTGTTAGTGTCTTTTATTTATGTAAAATCGCTAGAAATGGAAATTAATGGGGTGGGTTCATAAATTTATTCCAGTTTATTTTTAATCTTCAGTTTAGTTTATTAACACGTGTACTGAGGTACAGTGAAAAGCTTTATGTTTGCATGCTATCCAGTCAATGGAAAGACTATGCTTGAATACAACCAACCCATTCATTGAGTACAGATAAAGGACACAACATTTTATTGTATATTTTATGTTTGATCTTTTTAATTTATATTTAGGTTGATTAATTACTTTTCAGAAATGTAATATAAGCTTTTTAAATAAATTGTCAGGTATGTTCCCACACCCAGTGATATTGAAAAATACAAAGCATTCAAAGACTCTCCATCTGATCTCCATATTGTTGACCAATACATGATGGAGGTAAGTCATCTTATTTAATGCTACAGTGTTCAGCACAACCTAAGTTTCTGAACAGCTTATATGCTTAGAAAACTGATTGTAAATCAAAAGAAAAATCCGAATCTTGTTTGTGACTGCAATTCTGGTATGTTGAGGACAAAGGGAATTCAACCTACTTTTTGTTTGTCTTATTGGAACAGTGTTGAACAATGTGTGTCTTATTAGTGGATTTATTCAGTTGTTATTTATCTCATGATAATTGAGAGGAGGAAGATAACATTTTCAAGAGGTTCCTTTCCTTGGAATCTTTCTTTCCTTGTTAAATTATTTCTAGGGTATAGAAGCAGACTTGACGGGCTATGTAACCTCTCCCACATTCTGAAATAATTGACACCATTGGTTATTTTAGGTTTATCGTAACGATAATACCTGCAGAAGTTTTAAAGTACAAGGAGAGAGCCATAACACTGGGGTGGTTTCTCTGCAATGTTTTCACATGGCATTGCTTTTTGTACTCCATGCAGTTGCATTCAGATTGAATGTCAGTTGTGAATCCAGACCGGATACTATCTTATCAGACCAAAATGTGCCATCCTGAAAATTCATTCAGTTATTTTCAGTCGTGAATTAGCTTTCAGGCATGATGTAATTTCTGTTTCAAAACTGTACTGAAATTCTCCTGACAATTATCACTATTTTAAATGAACTCCCAGAACTATCCCCAATCTCCATTAAAGGGCTGTCCCACTTGGGCGACCTAATTGGCGAGTTTAGGAGAGTTAAAAAAAATGTCATGTTGAAGACCTCCTTCGACTATGTAGAAGGCCTCTTTCGACCTCCATCGACTATGTTGAAGACTAGCTACGACTAACTTCGGGAAAATTGGACACCGAGTAGTGGAGAGTGAAGACTACTTCCTTCGATCTCCTTCGACCTCCCTTTGACCTCCCTTCGACTATGATGAAGACTATCCACGATTACCTTTGACTACATTTGACTACCTTCGACTACTCTCGATTATCTACAACTAACATGCCAACCTACTACGACCTACTATGACTAAACCTACGAGTAAAAAAAGTATCGATTTTTTAGGTCGCCCAAGTGGGACAGCCCGTTTAGACCCAAACCTTTTGTTCATAGTGTCTTTGAAGTCCTGGCATTTGCATGTGGGTTGGAAGGGATAAAATATTCATAGTAGATCGGTGAGTGTTGAAATTGATGTTGAGTAGACTGGTGTGCAGGTGTGGAGGGCGTGAGTGTGATTAACATTTTGTGTAAATGTGAGTGTGTGTGTGCATGAATTTTCAAGATTAAATGTGTCCGTGCATTAACGCTGACACAACCATGGCTTAATGCACTAAAATTAAATGCAATCCATATCCTGAACGGCAGTGTAGGAAGGATCTGCAAATGCTGGTTTAAACCGAAGATAGACACAAAATGCTGGAGTAACTCAGCAGGACAGGCAGCATCTGTGAAGAAAAGGATTAGGTAAAGTTGTGGGTCGACACCCTTTTTCAGACTGGAATCAGGGGAAAGGGAAATGTGACATATACTACATCACCGTCTATATCTCTCGTTTTCCTTTCCCCTGACTCTAGTCTGAAGCACGGTCCCAACCTGAAATGTCACCCATTCCTTCTCTCCAGAGATGCTACCTGAGATTACTCCAGCATTGTGTGTCTATCTTCTAATCAGGTGGATTCAACTGCCATCTTTGATTTAATTGAATGACAAGAGTCAGATAAAGGATAAATGGGCTTCTCCCTGTTACTTGGTTCTGGTTGGGGGGGGGTTCTTTGCTTAGGTGGTGAGCCTACTTGGAGTATAAATACCAGTACAAGCAATGTGATCTTTTTATGAGCTATAGATCTCATGTAATTGTTTGATTCCACTGCCAACTTTCCAGCTTATTGCCAGAGCTATCACCATTAGAGAAATTTGTGATCAACATGAATGAGACAGATTGCAAAAGCATTTGAAGTAGTGGAGTTGCTTTATGTTAGATTGAAATTAATCTCTTTAGATTTCACCTTTAAGCCAAGTGAGAGTGCTTCTTTGATGTGAGTGAGATTGATTAAGTCTGCTTGCTTCCAACCAGTGCTAGCCTCACTGTATAACATCTTCCACAAAATGGTGTGGGCAATTTTACACAATATTTTCCTCTCAAATTTATCCTGATGACACTTACCCATGTTGGAGTATGGTTCTTGTTCTGTAAGCTGTTGGCTCCGTAGAAGAGTTCCAGTTCCTCATGCATAAGGCCAACAAGTTATTTGCAAGAGGATCATCAGACTAATTTATTTTGCTAATTTTCATATTTACATCTCAAACAGGTATGAAATTGTGGGGCTTTATATAGCACTGGAATATTGTGAGCAGTTTTGCGTCCCATATCTGAGGAAGGATGTGCTGGGTTTGGAGAGGATCCAGAGGAGGTTACAAGAAGGATCCCAGGAATGATTGGGTTAACATATGATGAGCATTTGACAGCACTGGGCCTGTACTCACTGGAGTTTAGATGGATGAAGGATAATTTCATTGAAAATTACTGAAAAGACCTGGACAGAGTGGATGCGGGGAGGATGTTTCCACTAGTGAGAGAGTTTAGGACCAGAGGTCATAGCCTCCGAATAAAAAGACGTACCTTTAGAAAGGAGATGAGGAGGAATTGCTCTAGTCAGAAGGTTGCGAATCTGTAGAATTCATTGCCACAAAAGGCTGTGGAGGTCACGTCAATGGATATTTTTAAGATGGAGATTGACAAATTCTTGATTAATACATGTGTCAGGGGTTATGGGGAGAAGGCAGGAGAATGGGGTTGTGAAGGGAAGATAGATCAGCAATGATTGAAAAGTGGAGTAAACTAGATTGGTCGAATGGCCTAATTCTGCTGCAATAATTTATGAACTGAGTAGTGTATGCTGCAGGGTGGACATCACAAGGTATTACGTGATGAATAAATGATTATCCATGTATCAGAATATACAGGTTAGGGTTAATAAAAATAATACCATGATATTGAGATTTTAATGTTATTTGTATAACACGAACTCTTCAATTAGGTCATTCAATTACTTCATCAGTCATATTCTGGTTCCTTTACAGATGTGCAACATTAGTTTTCTGAGCCAGAAACTGGATCTTATCCTCGCCTTGCGAGAACTACCAGAAGCTATTGACGACCTTCAGCCAGTGAGTACAGATGTGCAATGATGACTTGATTATGCATGCAAACTCCACAGAGATAGCACCCAAGATCAGGATCAAATGCCACACCTACATTTAAATGTTCTACCACATTCTAGAGTAGATTCTGCATATCTCAGTTCATATTCTTTATTCTAATTAATTTTAGACGCACTTGTTGGCGTGCCCATTGCTTAGGGCTCCAGTTTCCATTGTAGAGGACACCATTATGACTTGATTATGTCTTTAACGATGCACATTAAAGGCCCTGTCCCACTTGCGCGTCAAGCAGGTGGCGCGCAAAGATTTTGTGAATCCCAAAATCCTGTGGCGCAGCGCGCTACCGTAGTCATGGAAATTACAGATCTCTGCAAACAGGCACTGTTAAAAATGACTCATGCACGCATTAAACTTGAAAAGAGGACCTGAAATGCCCAATTAATTTATGGGACAAAACAGTCGGGGGAAAAAAGTAATTCAGAAATACAGAGCTACAAAGTGACGGTGTCTCTGCTGGGTACGTTAAGCTTTCCTTCACCCCTTACACCTTAATGGTGAGGTGCTCCACAAATCGCACTGGATACCTGTACATTATGTCCTGCAGGGTTTACATGTGCAAAACGGGCTTCCTTCCTCAACATGCACCAATATGACCCAGTGGCATTGAGTACCAAAGAGACCGATTGCAATTTGAATTCAGAATCCATAGTGTAAGGACAGAGAACCTTTCAAAGTCAGGTATCTTCATTCATGCTAGTCTGTATCCCACTTTCATCGAACAGGATGACTTGCATCAGAGACAGATCTTTCAGGTGGGCACTTTTCTATTGCACAGCATATACATGCACCCAATTCAAATACATTCAAGAGCTTGTTCTTTGAAATGTAGATGATGCACATCAGTAGATAACAAAATCACTGTTCCTTCGGGAAATGTCACCGGACTTCCAGTGGTACAATAGTCTTTTAGAATTTCTCAATATTTCAAGATCCACATTGGAAAGACACAAATGTGGAGGATTTTGCATTGAGGTGTTAAGGGCCTGTCCCTCTTGGGCGTAATCAGCGCATCATTAAGGCGATATTATTTACGCGTCGTGACGCACGACAGGTGGCGTAGGCAGTGACACGCGGTAGCACGCGGCGCCCCAGATTTTGGGATTCTCAAAATCTTCGCGCGCCACCTGCTTGACGCGCAAATGATGCCCAAGTGGGCAGGCCTGTAATGTGCATCGTTAAAGACATAATCAAATCATAATGGTGTCCTCTACAATGGAAACTGGAGCCCTTAGGGCACTGGGCACACCAACAAGTGTGTCTAAAATTAATTAGAATAAAGAATATGAACTGAGATATGCAGAATCTACTCTAGAATATGTTAGAACATTTAAATGTAGGTGTGGCATTTGATCCTGATCTTCGGTGCTATCTCTGTGGAGTTTGCATGCACATCTTGGGAATGTGTGAGTTTCTCCTTGTTTTTTCCCCTTGCATCACATAGGCATGCAAACACATTAATTTGCTACCGTAAGTAATTAGCTAAATAATCAGAGGGCAGTGCGAGAGAAAATCAGATGCAGGGATTCGGCAAAAATAAGGAGTAGGATTACTCAGTTGGGAGCTGGCATGGACCTGATCGGCTGAAGTCTCCTGTGTTGTAAGATACAAGTTAACATATTTCCAGAAAGTAAAACAAAAGAACAAAAGTAACATTTGAGAATAATGGGATTAAATGAAGGACCACGAAGAGTAAAACATAAAAAAAAAATGTTGACTTTTAACTTTTATTTAAAGTCTCCAACGATAATTAAAATGAGAGAAAATAAGACTTTACACTTGTAAAAAAGAATATTCCATGCCCAAGGGTTTGTTTTGCAGTAATGAAGACTTTGCATATTGTTAAAAATTCACTTCACATTTGAATGGGCAAAATCTAATATTTCTACTGTGTTTATTAGGTGCCTCCAGATAAAAAATCACAGCTTCACACCACTGTACATTTATAAACCTAAATTTCTCGGCAAGGTACCTGTGCATCAACGCTTACTGTGGAGCTGGAAAATTGGACCATAGCTTTCTGATTTCAGCAATTAACTGCACGTGCTGGTGCTAGAAATTGCTGTCCAATTAATTTTTTTAACATTACATAGAAAAAAAACATAGAAACATCGAAAATAGGTGCAGGAGGAGGCATTCGGCCCTTCGAGCCAGCACCGCCATTCATTGTGATCATGGCTGATCGTCCCCAATCAATAACCCGTGCCTACCTTCTCTCCATATCCCTTGATTCCACTAGCCCCTAGAGCTCTATCTAACTCCCTCTTAAATCCATCAAGTGATTTGGCCTCCACTGCCCTCTGTGGCAGGGAATTCCACAAATTTGCAACTCTCTGGGTGAAAATGTTTTTTCTCACCTCAGTTTTAAATGGCCTCCCTTTTATTCTAAGACTGTGGCCCCTGGTTCGTGACTCACCCAAGATTGGGAACATTTTTCCTGCATCTAGCTTGTCCAGTCCTTTTATAATTTTATATGTTTCTATAAGATTCCCTCTCATCCTTTTAAACTCCAGTGAGTACAAGCCTAGTCTTTTCAATCTTTCCTCATATGACAGTCCCGCCATCCTAGGGATCAATCTCGTGAACCTAAGTTGCACTGCTTCAATCACAGGGATGTCCTTCCTCAAATTCGGAGACCAAAACTGTATGCAATACTCCAGATGTGGTCTTACCAGAGCCCTATACAACTGCAGAAGAACCTCTCTACTCCTATACTGAAATCCTCTTGTTATGAAGGCCAACATTCCATTAGTTTCTTCACTGCCTGCTGTACCTGCACGCCAACTTTCATTGACCAGTGTACAAGGACACTCAGGTCTCGCTGTACCTCCCCCTTACCTAACCTAACCCCATTGAGATAATAATCTGCCCCCTTGTTTTTGCCGCCAAAGTGGATAACCTCACATTTATCGATATTATACTGCATCTGCCCACTCACTCAACCTGTCCAGGTCCCCCTGCAACCTCCTAACATCCTCTTCATAGTTCACACTGCCACCCAGCTTTGTGTCATCTGCGAACTTACTAGTGTTGCTCCTAATTCCCTCTTCCAAATCATTAATATATATGGTAAACAGTTGTGGCCCCAACACCGAACTCCACTCGCCACTGCCTGCCATTCTGAAAAGGACCCGTTCACTCTTCCTCTTTGCTTCCTGTCTGCCAACCAATTTTCTATCCACGTCAACACCCTACCCCCAATACCATGTGTTCTAATTTTAGTTACCAGTCTCCCGTGCGGGACCTTATCAAAGGCTTTCTGAAAGTCTACATCCATTTTACTTGTCACATCCTAAAAATTTACAGAAGATTAGTCAAGCATGATTTTCTTTTCATAAATTCATGCTGACTTGGACTAATCATTTTACTGCTATCCCAATGCCCCATTATTACCTCTTTAATAATTGACTCTAGCATCTTCCCCACCACTGAGGTCAGGCTAACTAGTCTGTAATTCCCTGTTTTCTCTCTCGCTCCTTTCTTGAGAACTGGGATGACATTAGCTATCCTCGAAACCATAGGAAGTGATCCTGAATATTGAACATTGGAAAATGATCACCAATGCGTCCGCTATTTCTAGAGCCACCTCCCTAAAGACCCTGGGATGTAGTCCATCAGGACCCGGGGATTTATCATCCTTCATTCCCATTAGCCTACCCAATACTATTTCTCGCATAATGAAAATTTCTTTCAGTTCCTCGACCCCCTTAGATCCTCTCTCTGCCAGTACTTCTGGGAGATTGTTTGAGTCTTCCTAAGTGAAGACAGATCCAAAGTACCTGTTCAACTCTTCTATTAGCGGAATCCAGGGCAGTGTAAACACTATTTAACGACAAGACGATACAAGTTCAGAACATTTAGTATGGACTTCAACAGAATCAGTACAGAGTTGCATGAAATCACTTACAGGCAAAAATCACAAAAAAAAAGATTGCTTCATTTAAAAGCATGTTCAGGTTACCAAGAAGGGAAAACAAAACTCGTATAAATCATTTAAAATTAGGTCACCGTATCCATCACAGTTGACTGATCTCGTCATCTGAAATGATATAATAGCATAAAGGTCTGATTTATAGTATGACCTAGATTTCTCACTGTACTCTTGTATGCTTGGCTGGGATATTTGCCTGAATTTAGGGAACTCAGGCACTTCAACCGTGGCTAGGGAGAGCTGGGGAAAAAGTAGGTTAAAGGGGTAGCAACATGCATTAGAAAATGGGTGCTAGCTACAAGGAATCGCCTGTGTGTCAATCAGCTCTACATTGAATTGAATTCTGGACAGACATACAGTAAAAGTGATAGCAGAAGATAACTGGAGGTACGGCACAGCAAGTAATCGATCAATTTAATTTTCACCATTCTCACTACAGGCACACAGTGGCAGGTGTGTTTCAGCGTGTGGTGTCTATACTGTAGATTGTATAGATGTGCTGCAGCCATTAGCCATGGGTGCTTCAGTATCAATCTCTGGTGGCATTGGTGAAGCAGCCAGTAGAACTGTTTCCTCAGAACTCCAGCAACCTGGCTTCAATCCTGACCTCAGGTGATGACTGTATGGAGCTTGCACATTCTCCCTGTAACAGTGTAGGTTTCCTCCCGCATTCCAAAGACGTGTAGGTTTGTAGGCTAATTGGCCTCTGCACATTGCCCCTAGTGTGTAGGGAGTAGATGCGAAAGACGAATAACAAAGAACCAGTATGAACGGGTGATCGAGCGATGGTCGGTATGGACTCCTTAGTGCTTGTTTCCATGCTCTATCTCTAAAGTAAACTGATTGGACTGGGGCTGTTTCCTCCACCTTCTCCCATTTCTTCAGACATCAAAGCTGGGTGCAGTGTGGGAATCAGTGGGAGTTTAGTAGGGTAATTTGTGTCAATACAGTGCCGCAAGTGTGTATGTAAGCAGTAGAATCTGTGAGGTGTTGATGGAAATGTGGGAAGAATAAAAAATGGGAACAAGGTATGGTTAATGCAAATGGTGCTCAATGGCTGGTACGGGCTTGGTGAGTCAAGGGGCCTGTTTCTGTGTAGTATGAGAGAACTCTATCTCCCGAACTCACATCAATCACCATCTGGAAGAGCTAAGAAAGTATTTTTGAAGTGTAAGTTAATGGCTCATTGGAACACTGTCACTCCCTAAGATCATCTCCAAGTGACATGACATCCTGAATTAAACACTCCTCATGGGTCTCCTATTTTGCACTGCCCCGGTGTGGATGTGTGGGAACTATCTTCCTAACCATGTCCTCACCCAGGTCCTAGAGTCACTCACCATCTGCCCTCTAAATGTCCTGGTTGCCCTTGAGAGGAAGTAAGGCTGGGCTTGGTGCCTTGCCTCATGTAAAATGTATCTACAAGAGGTTTAATTGCCTCTGGTATACAATTACATGTAAAATCAATGTTTTGAGTAATCCAACATTTTTTTAAAATAGTGTTTTTAACTGCGAGTTTAAAGTTATTCAAAACTCATTGGAAATTAATAATTAATTAAGAAAATTAAAAAAGTCATAATTTTCTGTGGTGGTAGCCTATTTATGCTGAGGAATCCAATCTGTGAATAAATTGGCCACCGTAAATTGTGCCTAGGGGGTAGGGAGTGGATGTGAATGTGGGATAAAATTGAACTACTGTGAATGGGTGATCGATGGTCAGCATGAAGGGCCTGTTTCAATGCTGTATCTCTAAATTAAACCTGTCTGGCAGACTTAGGCCACAGAGGTGAATTCCCAGTATTATGCTGAGGATAAGCCCAGTACAATTAGGCTCAGTTGCTGGTCCATTTGAAGTTCAGTGTTAATTTGAAGTGATCAATATTCTGTCACTAAGCACATGCCAGATTTATGATAGGTCTCATATACTTATTGGGAACAGTTCAACTCGGCTTCTTTATGCCAAAATGTGGGTGCACCCTTCCTAAAAATGGTGGAAATATCTTCTCTAATTTAATTGATTACACTTCTGCCAGCTGAAGTATCTGTGAAATGCAATGTTTCACCATGATCAAGGCACATGTATTGTAAGTGCTAGTTCTCGTTGCTGTATATGGTGACCCACCACTGGCTTGACGAGTTCAACTGAGAGCAGACACTAATGTTGGCCATGCCACTGACACACAAACCACAAGATTCAGGTGAATGTGGATGAATTTCACTTCCCATGCATCTGAGGTATAATTGAGGCCCGAGCAACTTCACTGCAACATTTTGTGGATCCATGAAAAATCTATTCCTAATTTCCATTCAAATCCCTTGATATAAAACAAACCCCATCTGCAGGGAAATAGCAGTTTCATCAAATTGACCAAATTGTCTATGTGGAATTAGCTGGAAACATTTGCATAAAGTTATCTGTATTTGAGGTTTCCCACATTTCTCACGAGGAATTTTCTTTGATTCAGTCTTTGTCCAGTCTTTGATCTCCTAATAGTAATCTACGATGGGCTGTGTTTAAATGTGTTGGTTCAATGCTTGATTGGTTCTTTATTATCACAGGTATAGTGAAATTCCTCTTTTGCATGCATATCTCTAAGATTATTGCCATACAAGGGGAATAAGGAAATGGCAGATGAGTTAAACTGGTACTTTGGGTCTGTCTTCACTAAGGAGGACACAAACAATCTTCCTGATACACTAGTGGCCAGAGGATCTGGGGTGACGGAGGAACTGAAGGAAATCCACATTAGGCAGGAAATGGTGTTGGGTAGACTGATGGGACTGAAGGCTGATAGTCTGATGGGGCCAGGGCCTGATGGTTTGCATCCCATGGTACTTAAGGAAGTGGTTCTAGAAATTGTGGATGCATTGGTGATCAATTTCCAATGTTCTATAGATTCAGGATCCGTTCCTGTGGATTGGAGGGTAGCTAATGTTATCCCACTTTTTAAGAAAGGTGGGAGACAGAAAACAGGGAATTATAGACCAGTTAGCCTGACATCCGTGGTGCAGAAGATGCTGGAGTCAATTATAAAAGATGAATTAGCGGCACATTTGGATAGCAGTAACAGGATCGGTTCCGAGTCAGCATGATTTACGAAGGGGAAATCATGCTTCACTAATCTTCTGGAATTTGTTGAGGATGTAACTAGGAAAATGGACAAGGGAGAGCCTGTGGATGTAGTGTACCTGGACTTTCAGAAAGCCTTTGATAAGGTCCCATCTAGGAGATTAGTGGGCAAAATTAGGGCACATGGTATTGGGGGGTAGAGTGCTGATATGGATAGAAAATTGGTTGGCAGACAGAAAACAGAGTAGGGATTAACGGGTCCCTTTCAGAATGGCAGGCAGTGACTAGTGTGTGTGTGTGTGTGTGTGTGTGTGTGTGTGTGTGTGTGTGTGTGTGTGTGTGTGTATATATATATATATATATATATACACACAATAAAAATCAATGATTTAGATGAAGGGATTCAAAGTAACATTAGCAAATTTGCAGATTACACAAAGCTGGGTGGCAGTGTGAACTGTGCGGAGGAGGTTATGAGAATGCAGAGTGACTTGGACAGGTTGGGTGAGTGGGCAGATGCATGGCAGATGCAGTTTAATGTGGATAAATGTGAGGTTATCCACTTTGGTAGCAAAAACAGGAAGGCAGATTACTATCTACATGGTGTTACGTTGGGAAAAGGGGAAGTACCACGGGATCTGGGGGGTCCTTATTCGTCAGTCAATGAAAGTAAGCATGCAGGTACAACAGGCATTGAAGAAAGTGAATGTCATGTTGGCCTTTATAACAAGAGGAGTTGAGTATAGGAGGAAAGATGTCCTTTTGCAGTTGTATGGGGCCCTAGTGAGACCACACCTGGAGTATTGTGTGCAGTTTTGGTCCATTAATTTGAGGTAGGGCATTCCTGCTATTGAAGGAGTTAATTCCAGGGATGGCGGGACTGTCATATGCTGAGAGAATGGAGCGGCTGGGCTTGTATACTCTGGAGTTTAGAAGGATGAGAAGGGATCTTATTGAAACATATAAGATTATTAAGGGTTTGGACAAGCTAGAGGCAGGAAACATGTTCCCGATGTTGGGGGAGTCAAGAACCAGGGTCCACCATTTAAGAATAAGGGGTAAGCCATTTAGAACGGTGACGAGGAAACACTTTTTCGGACAGAGAGTTGTGAGTCTGTGGAATTCTCTACCTCAGAGGGCGGTGGAGGCCGATTCTCTGGATACTTTCAAGAGAGAGCTAGATAGGGCTCATAAAGATAGGAGGAGTCAGGGGATATGGGGAGAAGGCAGGAATGGGGTACTGATTGTGGATGATCAGCCATGATCACATTCATTGGCGGTGCTGGCTCGAAGGGCCGAATGGCCTACTCCTACACCTATTGTCTATTGTCTATTGTCTACATAAGTACAATCCCTGGTTCAGTGCAGAATGCATCTGAACAACCCACTGAGTCCATATGCAAGAGTCACCAGGTTTTGGCACCATTTTCAAAGTCTTAGTTGCAACTGGCCATAGCCCGTTATAGCTTTTGCCACCATCCGGTTGTACTGCGAAACATTGTCGCTCTCCTCGCCTGGCCATCTTTAACATTTGTTTCTAATCTGTCCAAAGTGATAAAAAAATGTGATGAATAAACAAAAAAGATTAGATTAGGGGGCTACGTTTACAATCAAATTTCAATAATGCAACCATGTTTTTTTAGAAAGCTTTGTGCTGGAGGATGTGTGGTGGCAGAGTGATGTGCTGTCTTTCATCCTGATAACATTAAACAATCCCCGTGGTGGTTAAATGTACAGTGTACTGCCTCACTGCTTTAGATTTTACTCTCCTGTTGGAATACCACTCAATCAGACAGTAGAAAGAGTTCAAGGTTCAGTCTGCAGAAGAACCATTTATTCCCCTCCAAATTCAGAAAGTCTCCAAGGATCCAATGCTAAACTAGTTCTCTCCCCTCCTCTGTGTATTTAATGCACGCTTCAGGACTAAAGCAAGAGTAAGATAGTAATTATAGCATGCTGATTTATTTATTTTTGGTATTTGGTACAATATCTGCAGTTTTTGTCAGCAATAAGAATATGAATAGAGGATCCGATTTATTTACGAAGTTCAAATTTAACCTCCGTCTACTAGAAAGGTAACAGGAGGATTCAGTTCGTGCAACTAAAGACCAGGCACTGTCATTCTGGTTGCTATGGAGAGAAATATTTGAAATGCCTATAACCATACTGCATCCACTTTTTCAAGATTTAAATGCCTAACTGACAATGGCTTTTGTCGACAAGTGCATATTAACATTATTTGGCAACCTTTATGTGATATTCTCCATGTACTCTTAAGGGTTGATTTGCTTAAAATAATCCCAATATCTGCTACATTGCTATTAACTTGTCCATTTGTTCTCATTTTGTATAATGTAATGGAATGTACCTTTGCATTAGTTAATTTCTCTCAAGACTCAGCATAACGTTTTATGGTCTTAATGCCAATCTCCATTTAGATTCTTTGACAGAGAGGCAGTATAGCTTTTACCCTTGGGCAGATAATCAAGCTCCTGATAAAAATTCTGCTTCACTGGCATTTTTCATTCTGCATTGGGGGAAAAAAAGAGGCAGGGTACTAATAGCCTTAGTACTTAGCAAATGTGACATGGTGAGATAAAATCAAGGGAACATTAAAGTTACTGAAAGTGGTGAGCGCTGAAAGAACTGTAAGCTTCAAACCTCAAGAAAATGGGTTGGTGTGAGTTGTGTTAATATATCTATCTTCCTACTTCTAGATCCAATGGAGGTGAGGCACCATGCTGCCAGGAGGCAGTTTAGCCATTACAAACTTTTAATGAGGTTGTCAGCCTCTGATTCCACTTGATTTGCAAGCTTGACAGTGGCTGGCTGGGTCTCCCAGGCTTCAGGAAACTTGCCAGCTGAAGGATAGCTTTAGGGAGAAAATAAGTGCCTTCACAGCAGTGCATGCATATATGGTCCCTCAGACCTGATTCTCTAGAGTTGTCGCAAGTCCCTCCTCCCCAGAGAACAAGAGCTCTGGTGTTCAAGGTCTTAGAGTTAGTCAAACATACAGGAAACGGGCCTTTCGGCCTAACTTGTCCATGCCGATGAAGATGTCCCATCTAAGTTTGCCACATGGATGGCATGGTGACACAGCAATAGAACTGCTGCCTTACAGCGCCAGAGACCTGGGTTCGATCCTGATTACAAATGCTATTTGTATAGAATTTGTAAGTTCTCCCCGTGACCTGTGTAGGTTTTTCACCAGGTGCCCCGGTTTCCTCATACCCTCCAAAGACGTACAGGTTTATAAGTTAATTGGCTTCGGTAAAATTGTACATTGTCCCTAATGTGTGTGTTGGATAGTGTTAGTGTGTGGGGATTGTTTGCCGGCATGGACTCAGCAGGCCGAAGGGCCTGTTTCCACCCTGTATTCCTAAACTAAACATTTATCTGCATTTAGCTCATATCACTCAAACCCGTTCATATCCATGTACCTGTTGTATTGAGAGGAGGGAACTGATGTAGTGGCTCCAGTAACTACTGCATCCTCTAAACCAGGACATTAATCTGCCGTGGAATCCTTCTGACTTGACAGGAAGATAGGCTAGACATCTGATTTACAGTGCGGGTTGGAAAAATATTGGCTCGTTGCAATGACAAGATCTTGAAACCTGGACTTGCAATATTTCTGACCAGAACCTCCAAAACGACCCTTGCCAAATCTGCCCCTTAATTTTCATCACCAAAAAGCACTACCAGTGGTTAATTGTTGCCAATAATAATTCGGCATCCAGCCATTTCATGAGCAAAACACAAAGTGTTGGAGGAACTCAAGGGGTCAAGCACATCTGGGGAGGGAATGAATTGAAAATGTTTTGAGTATTGAACCTTTCTTCAGATGGATTGGAGTAGGGAGAGAGATGGATAAGAAAAGTGGGTGTAGGCCAAATAATGTCAAATGACATCCATATCACTCCCTCTTACTTTACATTTCACACCTCCTCTCCTAACCTGACACCTTTTTGCCTCCTTATCACCACCAGCCATGTCACTAACCACTCTCATCTGCCAACCTGCCATATCCAACGATTACTTTACCTGATTTATCCTGCCCCAACCTCTCTTTTCTAGTTTTCTCCCTTCTACTTCAATTAGTCTGAGGAAGAGTCCTGAGCCAAAATGTTGCCTGCCCATTCTCTCCCCAGATGCTAACTGCCCCTCTGAGTACCGCCAACCTTTTGCTCGAGATTCCAGCATCTGCTGTCTCTTGTGTCTCCAGCAGTACAGCAGATGCAGGAAAGTTGGGAGCACTTTAAGCACTGTTCACTCATTCTTACTGCATAGACTATTGCACCATTTGCTGATGGATGGCTCAGGTGGACCTCCAGCAAGACCCAATGCCACATTTGTATTAGGGGGGCCCCAAACCTTAGGGTACGATGTTGGGAGTGGTAGGATCTTGTTTTGCTATCGTAGGAGCATCAGCTCCCCTTGTGAGCTGCTGCCTTGAAACTGGTACCCTTGTTGAAATGTACAGATCCTTGTAGGAGGGAGGAGAGTGAGATCAGAGGTCTGGAGGTGGAGGAGAGATGTGCGGGCCAATATAATTGTAAATGGAGAAGAGTGTATGGGATTGAGAAGTGCAGCTGGTGGTGGGATTTGGAGAGATCAGAAAGAAGATCATTGATCAGTTCCGTGTTGGTGCTCTGCAGTTGAGGGTCAGGAGAATGATGATGTGGGAAGTGGGATAATCAATGATGGGTATCAATTGGAGAGCTAGAGAGGTTGTGAGTTAGGATAGCAGTTGAAGAGACTGAAAGAGAAGAAAAGTTTGCATGCTGCTGGTTGAGGAAATGAGTGGGGAGAAAGGCTGAAAATAATGGAGAACATTGACTGCATCCAGTTGCAAGGAAAGGGGTCTGATCAGCAGATAATCAGCCTTGCCTGACTGGCCCTGATATAAACAATGCTGGAGAACCATGTCAAGTGCTGGTCCTCCTGATGCTGCTGAGTTTCCTGACCGCAAATGAGGATTTGTATATTAAAAATATTTGGGTTGCCAAATCTCCAACTCACATACGTTAAAATAGAAACTTAGCAGTCTGAAGTTCAATAATTCCCCTTGACTGATTTTTGAGGAAAAGATTTACAGAATCTTTTGTCTGTGAAAGTGTTCCACAATATCGCCCTATCTCTTGATGTGTCATGGCCCCTTACTCTTCCCACCAGAGAAAATAGTTTGTCTTTACACTATTAACTCCTTTAACTAGTTTACACAGCTCAATTTGGTTACCCCCTTAATGTGCTATATTCAAGGAAATATTACTTCAGTAGGTGCTCTTTTTAGTTCACGATAGCTAGCTAACAAAACAGTGCAGCACCTTTTACAATATATCCTTCTCAAGGTGACTAGAATCAAATAAATTACTTTACCAAATATTTCCCGGTTTGATACTATTTGATGTAATTCATTCAGTATATATTTTGTAGCTGAACACTACCTTTTGGTGAATTATTTACATGGAGGTCTCAATTCCTATCCTGCCCTGAAAATCACCAGCTTCTTATCATTCAGAGCATTATCTATCTTCAGTGGAAGATCTAATGTTGAACTTAAGCAGACACTTTTTCACCCACGCAATTAAACTAATAATGTTTCTTTGCACCATTCTTCATCCCTATACACAGATTTCCGAGAGACCTCATTGTGTGTTTTTGGCTCTCTATGTCTCTAACGCATTTATAAACAAACTGAAAAACAGAGTCCCTTATAAAGATCTGTGAGGAACTCTGCAAGGTCATTCCTGCCAATTCCAGCACTTGCCTATTATCCCTTCTCTCTTTCCTACCACCCGTCCAAATTGCTACCCATGCCAAGAGGTCACCTTCAGATCCATGTGTGCTCATAGATTATCTGTCTTGGTACAGCTTCTTCATTCTTCAAAAGGAGACTGTCTGTGCACACTAAAAACCCATCCAGCCAGCTTCACGGAATATTTTGTGGTTCACATCATTTCATGTGAGCTTGCAGCAGATCAACTAATTTAACTGCAGCCTTGGACAAAACATTTGTTGTCTTGCCTGGTCATGCCCGCCTTTAAAAAAGGGAAAAGATAATATTATGATATTTTTGTATTCTGAGGTTATGTTCCCAGTGGAAGCAATCAGCAGACAACCAGACTTCTATGAGGTATAGCGAATGTTTATAATTGATGTTAAGATAAGACCACTTAATATAACCTGTCTGATTAATCAATTGATCTTACTTCATTTGGGTATCAAGAAGTTAAGTCTGTGCAAAGATTTTGGAAGTTGCTCATGTTCATTTTTGTGGGGGATGGGAAAGAGGACATTTTGAAATTTGAATAGAAGACTGATTGGAAATATGATTGACAGAACCTATCCAGAGAAACTGCTCAGTGCTGCAACTGGCTGAAATACCAGGGGACATGAAAAATAAGAACAAGTTAGAAGGAAGAAAGGAGAAACTTGTTAGACAAAGAATAAGAGGCATTTGGAATAATTTGCCAGAGAACTCCTTGAACTGAATAGTATTTCTCATATCAAGAGGATTAAGACATTTATGAATAAATCATGGATTATCAATCAATTGGATGTGGTGTTCTGGTTTATAAGTGAGTAATAACCAATATATGGGGGCAGCTTCTGCAAGTAGGATACAAATCAAGCTTGCCTCAAGTTTGAATATTTTTAACATTTTTTCTGGATGATAACACATCACAACAAGGACCAGAGGCACTTGGGACCTTTGCCACATTGCCCTTCATCAGTCAGAGTCTTGAGTATAGAAATTGGAAGGTCATGTTACAGTTATATCAGACATTGGTGACCACATTTAGACTATGGTGTTCAGTATTGATCACCGTGTTATAGGAAAGATGTTGTCAAGCTGGAAAGGGTGCAGAGAAGATTTATGAGGATGCTGCCAGGACTCGAGGGCCTGAGCTACAGGGAGAGGTTGAGGAGGACGTCTTTATTCCTTGGACCGCAGGAGGATGAGGGATGATCTTATAGAGGTGTACAAAATCATGAGAGGAATAGTTTGGGTAAATGCACAGATCAGAGTAGGAGAATCGAGAACTAGAGGATATAGGTTTAAAGTGAGGGAGGAAAGACTTACTAGGAACCTGAGGGGTAACTTTATACAAAGGCGATGGTTGCATGGAACGAGCTGCCAGAAGAGATAGTTGGGACAGGCACTATCACAATGTTTAAGAAACATTTAGGCGGGTACATGGATATGATAGGTTTGGAGGGATATAGGCCAAAAGCGGGCAAGTGGGACTAGTGAAGATGGGGCATGTTAACTAGCTCTCCCTGGATATCACACGATCTAACCTTCCAGAGCAGCCTGCCATGCAGAACCTTATCAAAGGCCTTGCTGAAGTCCATATAGACAACATTACAGCCCTACACACATCAACATTCATGGCTATTTCAAAAAACAAAATCAAATTTGAGAGATGATCTCCCGCACACAAATCCATATTGGTTATCACTAATTAACCCGTCTTTCCAAAAACTTATACCTCAGATTCCTCTCCAGTAATCTTTCATACAACAGATGTTAAAATCCCAGGTTTTTGTTTGCATCCCATCTTAAGGCATACGACTAGCCACCTTCCAGCCTTCTGGCAACTCACTCATGTCTAACATGTTTTATATTTCACAGCCAGGAGTCCTGCAATTCGTAATATTCTCTAACTTCCCTCAGTGTCCTTGGAGATATCTGATCAGGCCAAGTAGTTATATCTATCTTCATATGTCTCTGGATATCCAACTCCTCGTAATACAAAATGTCCTCAAGATATCACCATTAACTTTCCTAAGTTCCCTATTCTTCATGTCTTTCTTCGTGGTAAAAACAGGTGAAATTGGCCAGCTTGGCCTTTGGTGTTTTCAATATCTCCCTCCATTCAATCGCTCCTACACACTATGGACAATTTGCTTTGGTCAATTAAACACCCAACATGCATATCTTTGGCGTGGGAAGAAACCAGAGCGCTGGAAGGAAATCCACTTGGTCACAGGGAGAACATGCAAACTCCACACAGACATCATTGAAGTCGGGACTGAACCTCACTGGAGTTATAAGGCAGCAGGTTGTCTAGCTGCACAACTGCATAAAATCTATTAGCAGGTTAAAGTAGAGTATATAATTAAAGAATGAAAGATGAAGGAAGGGCTCTGGGTAAAGAGTTTGTCAAATATGATCGTACATTTAAAGAATCTGCACTTGCACCATTGGGTAAATGACTTCCACTCTTTAGAATTTGTGTGCCTTTATGATATGTGTTGATGCTATGTGTCTTATATTTCGAGGTTGAACTTTGAGCAAGATGCTTATGCTTGCCAAAAGTTGCTGAGCAAAAACTTTGTTGAGTTTGAAATATTGTTACCTCGTAATAATGTTGAATTAATTTGCAAACCTCCCATGGTGCACCAAAATCACCTCTCTCTCTTCCCCCCACTTCCCCCCCCCCCCCCCCCCCCCCCCACCCCCCCCCCCCCCCCTGGTTACATGCAGTCAAAGGCAGTATTGTTATGACAAAGGATAACATTTTGCTTATTCTTTGGACAAAGCAGTTGAAATTGGCACATAATTCCGTCTGCGCTCTCAACCTTTCACAAATCCGTGTGTTGTTTGATATTAAACTTTAGAATCCAGCTGCCGTAACTAAAGATATCTAAATGAAAAAATCAAATGCACAGTGGCTTATTTTAGAACCAGCTCTCTGCATCATATTGACTCTAGGAAGATCTGTGAAGAAAGTACATTCATTCCTTTATCATACTATTCTTGCAGCTTATCATTGAATTTCCATGGTGTATAATTTACATGAGAATGCAAAAGCATAATTACTGTACACATGAACAGTACACTGCATCATATCTGTTGATTCCTATGAGATTAGGAATAAGAGCAATACTTTAGTAGCTCTACATGCCATTGTTCATACACCAGACAAAATGGGATCTTGGGATAAACAATGAATATTCTATTGCCAAAATGTACTTGTGGGTGAGGAACTGATATCTTCCATTGAGTCAGAACGAGAAAGAAAGATTTGCACTTACTTGGTGCTTAAACATAATGTCCCTAATGTTTCTACAGCACCAGAGACCCGGGTTTGATCCTGACTATGGGCGCTTGTCTGTATGGAATTTGTACATTCTCCCTGTGACCTTTGTGGATTTTCTTCCGATATCCAGTTTCCTCCCACACTCCAAAGACTACAAGTTTGTAGGTTAATTGACTTGGTATAATTGTCCCTATTATGTGTAGGATAGCGTAAGTGTGCGGAGATCGCTGGTCGGTGCGGACTCGTTGGGCCAAAGGCTTGTTTCCGCACTGTATCTCTAAACTAAACTAAACTAAAATATGGAATTCCTGCAGTGCTGCAGCGAAATGCCAGCAGGATATTTTGCACAAGTCTCTGCAGTCTGCCTAACTTAAGAGGCAAGGATGCTACCACGGAGCCACATCTAACAGAAGGTCTAATTGATAATGTGGAGCTAATTGTCCTCATACAGGTTTGGAAGTCCTTTGGAATGAAAAAGGATAATAAGTGCAGCATGGAAACTTTCATATTATCCACTTCATGTCTGATGATTAGAATATATGGACAAATGCAATGCCAATGGTCACTTCCCTTAGAGAGTTGAGCAATTTACATTCAAGTATTAGAGTGACTTGGATGGAAGATTATTTTAGTAAACTGGATAGCCAGTGAGTTAATATGCTTTACCTCTGAGACTATATTTCAAATCTCTGCCTGCTCATTATAAGAACTCTGAATGATTCCAGCTAAATTTCTTGAGGTCTTGGCAGAATCAGGCTCTTGTAATTATATGCTGATTTGAAATACATTGCCAGTCTTGCTCATGGAATATTTCATGTGAGAAAGGAAAAAATGTTGCTTTGTCATGCAGAGCTCACTATTCTGAAATCAGGAACAAAAGCATATTGGGCAGAACCAGAGGTATTACTTAGTAAATACTGAAACTACTATTTGGCAGCAAAATTGAAAGTTAATAAACAGTCAATACTGCTCACAAACAATAACGATAAAAATACATATTTGCAGATCATCTTTCAGAACCTAGTACAGGCACAGTTAGAAAATTTACTTACAAAGTGCCCACAAACAGTGACTTTAATTCCAATTAATTGATTGTTTAAATTTAAATTGTTAGTTTATGAGATGCGGATGCCTCGCACATCATTTATTGTACACATTTAATTTCCTCTGAAATGAAGAGACCGTTAAGAATCACCCACATTAGTGGGTCTGGAGTCACATATAAGCCAGACCAGCGAGAATGGCAGATTTAACATTAGTGAAACTGATGTTTTTTTTGACAATCCAGAAGTTTCATGATTACCACAAGCCCTTTAATTCCAGTTTCATGTTAGATTAGATTAGATTATCCTTTATTGTCATTCAGACCTTTCGGTCTGAACGAAATTTCTTTACCTTGCAGTCATAACATGTAATAAAAAAACAAAACACACAATAAACACATTTAACATCCACCACGGTGAGTTCACCAGGCACCTCCTCACTGTGGTGGAAGGCAAAAGTCTTAGAGTCTCTGTCTTCTTCCCTCCTTGTTCTCCATCTGCGCCGAGGAGATCCAGGCCTCCGATGTTGCCGTCCACCAGGCCCGCGGCCGAGCCTCCGAAGCCGGGCTGCCCGTCGCAGAAATGCCGGACAAACGGAACCGCCACAGGGCCCCCGCTCCGCAAAGCCAGGAGCACACCGCAGTCCCCGAAAGCCAGGTCGCCGCTGGAGCACCGCAGCTCCAAAGCCAGGTCGCCGCTGGAGCACCGTAGTCCCGAAGGCCAGGTCGCCGCTGGAGCACCGCAGTCCCGAAAGCCACGTCGCCGCTGGAGCACCGCAGCTCCGAAGCCAGGTCGCCGCTGGAGCACCGCAGTCCCGAAAGCCACGTCGCCGCTGGAGCACCGCAGCTCCGAAGCCAGGCCGTCGTTGGAACGCCGCTGGAGCACCGCAGCTCCGAAGCCAGGTCGCCGCTGGAGCACCGCAGCTCCGAAGCCAGGTCGCCGCTGGAGCACCGCAGTCCCGAAAGCCACGTCGCCGCTGGAGCACCGCAGTCCCGAAAGCCACGTCGCCGCTGGAGCACCGCAGCTCCGAAGCCAGGTCGCCGCTGGAGCACCGCAGTCCCGAAAGCCACGTCGCCGCTGGAGCACCGCAGCTCCAAAGCCAGGTCGCCGCTGGAGCACCGCAGCCCTGAAGCCAGGTCGCCGCTGGAGCACCGCAGCCCTGAACCCAGGTCGCCGCTGAAGCTCCGAAGCCGTGCCGCTGCTGCTGGAAGCTGGAAGGCCACCATAGCTCCGAGGCCGCCAGCTCTGCCATTAGGGCCTCAGCACAGATGGAGACTGTGACGGGGGATACGACAAGAAAAGTCCCATCCACCCGACGGGAGAGACTAAAACCCTGTTTCTCCCACCCTCCTCCCACCCCCACACACACATACACAGCCTAATAACCCAAAATTATCACTATAACAGACACAAAAAGACAAAAATAAAATTAAAAAAATAGACGGACTGCAGGTGAGCCGCAGCTGCCAGGCAGCCCCGCCACTTCCGGAAGAAGCCCGTGGTTGGATTCAAACTTATGTTCATCGATTAATGGTCCAGACTTGTAGATGCCATCGAACCACATTGCTCCTGTATCCATGTGGGGAAATTGCTAAGTTCAAGCCATTCAAATTATGAAGCAACTTTGGTTGCAATCTGGAGTTTATAGAAACTATTGTCAAAGACAAAGTATTCATTTGGGAAGGCAGTGTTTATGAAGGAAAGCCAATGGAAATATGCTAAAGGCAAATTGAGGAGGTACTGTAATAGGAACAGGTTCTTGGTATTTAATCTGCCTATACCCTTCGTGATTTTAAAAACTTAGTATACTTAATATGTGATTCATGATTCCATGAAAACAATACAGCAATATGACTCCTGTTTGTATCTAATGCTATTTTCTGTTGTTGTTAAGATTAAGGATTTTTGCAAAGCTTTGTATCTATTATCCATCAGGTCATTCATGCTCAGTGAACTTGAAACTGAATTTGGAATTTCAATTTGTTTTTTTCCTCTTATTTGCTTGAAATTTCTAGCATCAGTTTTCCTTTTCAGTCTTGTGTTTCCTCGAATTACATTAATGATTTTCCTCGTGAACTAGCATGTTCTCGCTATCCTATGCCAAACGAATGACCAAATCTATCATTCGTCAAGGGTGTAATGGAATGATTTCAAGCTGTTGTGTCCATCTATTGCCTTATTGCACATTTTATGGTTCAATTAATCTTTTTTTTTCACAGTATTAGATTCCATCTCCAAGCTCTATCTCCATTTCCATCTCCAGGTGAAATATTGATAGTGAGTGCCAATTTGTCAAGCTGTGGATTTGAACTTTATGTGGTATAAAGTCACATTAACCTTTTCATTTTCCTTTGTTTCAGTTGATAAAGCAGAAGGTCAAGGCATGTTCGCAGTTGCAGAACAGCAAGATGTTTGCTTCAGTGCTTGATTATCTTCTTGCAATAGGCAATTTTTTGAACAAGAATGCTGGCAAGGAAATGGCAAAAGGATTTTCCCTGTCATGTCTTCCAAAAGTAAGCTAAGTGATACTACCATGCTAATCACTACTTAAGTGATGCATAATAGAGTCATGGGGTTAATGTGATCATGTTTACATGATGATGTCCTCTTAATGAGTGATTTATGTGGGACTTGAGATGGCTGGAGAGGCCAATCATGGAGCCACAGACTTTATTTCAGAATGGGCATGGACAAGTAGCATTGGTGATGGGATGTGGCTGTGTCTTCTTGGTGGTGGTACTTGCTAGTGCTTGTGGAGTACTCTTCATAGAGTACAGTTCCTTTGTGAACATTGATTCTCTATGTTGCTCTATCCTGGTCTAGGTCCTAGTTGGTTGGGCTGATCTAACACTCTTTGTTGATCTTGATGTTATCCTACTAGTACTTCTTCTGGGAATCGCTCTCCTGCCAGTAGTTGGCAGTAGAGGATTTGTTTTGGGCATCTTGACAACATGGCCAGTCCATCTGAGATGGTGTTCAATTATGATGGTGGTGATGTTAATCAATGTTAGCCTCTTCTAGCACTCTGATGTTAGTGCACCTGTCTTCCCAATTAATTTGAAGGATCTTCTGGAGGTCCCTCTGGTGATAGGATTTGAGGGCTCTGAAGTGTCTGTTGTAGGTGGTCCAAGTCTCAACTCCATGTAGGAGCGTATCATGAATAATGGCATTGTAGGCCAGTAGCATTCTTGCCTTGGAGGTCATTGTGGTCAAAGACTCCTAAGCCTGACAAAAGCCCCCCTTGCACAGCAGAGTCAGTGATGTGTCATTGCATTGGAAGGGAGATGGACCAAGACATGGAAAGTGATCCACATTTTCCAGATGGCAATTGTTGATGTGTATTGTTAGATGCAATGGCAAGCTGCCCAGCAGAGAAACTTGCTATTCAATCCAACTCGTCCACGCTGGCCAAGATGTCTATCTAAACTAGTTTCATTTGCCTGTGTTTGGCCCATATCCCTCTTTACCATCCACGTTCATGTCAAAAACGGAGGCATGTGGAAATTGCAGTTCAAATCAAAAGTAAGTCTGAACAATAACTGGAATTGGGTCGGATCCACGCATTCTCTGCCCTGGGATATTTTAGTGCAAAACATCACTAGCCTAACTTGGAAGTGAACACAGTGTCACACCAAGTTGAATTTTGGGAAATAGTGATGTGTGCTGGACTAATATTCCACAAGTTTCTTGCTGGTTAGAGAATAGCTGTAGATTTAAAACAATCACAAACTTGTCTTATTTTATTGTTGGCATAAAACAAATGATGACAGCATCAGTTCTCTGCAACATTTTGGATTTGTTTGGGTTTTAGATACTGTGAATGGAGATGTAAGCACAAACATAAGCACTTTTCCACAGACTTCTATAGATCATTATCAGAAATGACATTCAGCCCATTGTTGGACTCAGAGCTGTGCAGAGTCAACTGGGTTCCAGTTGCAAACCATTGTGCTCAGTTTAACATTACCATTAATGATTTATTCCTGAACTGAATAAGGATTTCTTTAGATAATGAAACCTATAATATTGTCACGTATGCAAGTTTTGTTGGAAAATAGCTAATTCAAATGAAGTATTATGTTTGTTTGCTGCACATCCCAATTCATCAGCAAGGGCACTTGGCTCACTCTCCATTGCATGGTTCTTGCCGACCTTCATCATTTATCACTGTTCAGTACCTAGAAATAGCTTTGCAAAGTTCAGAATCATTGCACCTTTGTAGGCAAGTTCAGTCCTTTCAGAGCTGCTGGATATGGTTTATCCATTCACTCTGTCCATTTATTTTAGTGTCATCTTATAAGAGGTCTCCTATTTACTTACTGAGCAGGAGAACCACCCATTAAAACAAACGAAGAATGATTGAAGAGGAGAGCATTGATCTTTTCAAGTGCACATCATTCTGCCGGCAGGTTGAAATATGAGTTTCACAGGAATACTTAAGTCTTTAATGTCTCATATCCAGCATGCAGGAAGAAGCTGATAAATGTCATAGCTTGTAAAGTAATGTATTAGTTGGACATGATTACAAATATTTAAATCCATTTAAGGGACTTATTGCAGGTAGTCAGCCAAACAGTTTCAATTATGGATGCAATTTACAATGTCACTAGTTCTTATTTATGGATACTTTGTAACTTTAATCAACTGTCACTATCCATAAGTAGGAATTATTTTACTGCAATGTGCAACAAATTAATGTGTTTATGAAGCCTTGTCCGGACACTATCTCTACTAAAACCATGAATGGCTTAAAAACAGTTGATTTATAATTTTGCTGGAAATTTGGCAAACAAAATCTCTCTGAAAATGATGTCACCATATACAGGAAAGAGAGCCACCCCCACCCTAATTATTTAATGCAAATGGAAAACATTTTGCAGGGAATTTATTGCAGATTTTAAATAGTTTGTCTGCCAACCCACTATTTTATAAAGTTCTGTATACTGACGTTCAAACATTAGCTTAGTGTGGGAATTAAAGTAAAATCCAACATTGTAAAGATTTAAATTATATTAAATTAAATTAAGATAGGTATTTAGCAATCCTCTAATCTTGACCAGTCTCATTGATGATTGACTGTAGGTGGTCGACTTGCGAGGGAAGGACAGGACATTCACCTTACTTCATGCTCTTGTGGACCAGATCATGTTGCTAGAACCAGACTTGACAAACTTTCCCCATGAGCTGACAGAATTTGAAGAGGTTCCTGGAGGTAAGTGGAAATCTCCCAAACTAGCAGCACTGTGGAAAAGAGGCAAGATTCAAGAGTGTTTAACGTAGTGACAACGGAACAATGGGATTCTTGTTTGCCTGCAACATAACAGGCATGTATAACAATATACATAGATAATTCCTGGTAAAAAAAAATCAATAAATTAGTAGTAACCCAATACTAGTGCAAAAAAGGGCTGAAGTCTGAAGTGCAACCCAAAAGCTACAAAGTAGAAACAAAGAACTGCAGATGCTGGTTAATACACAAAAGGACACAAAGTGCTGGAGTAAATCAGTAGATCAGGCAACATTTCTCAAGAAGATAGACGGGTGATGTTCAGGGATGCGATCATTCTTCAGTTACTCCAGTACATTGCGTCCAAAAGCACCAATGTTGTATGACCACATGCATTCCTGATGCTGATCTATTTATTTATCTTCATAGATTCCATTAAGGGTTTGATTGCAGAGGTCGGTGGTAAGTAAAGGCTCCATTTTAATATATGAAGATATTTTGTAAAACTCTATCAAGTGTTGTGGTTGATCTTATGAATATTATAGGAATTATTAATGTGCATTAATTCTATTAAACTGAGAAACTATGCTGAATAATCACCTGGAATTTCCATTCAATTGTACTAGATTATTATATTTTAAAAGATTTTGGATTTATTGTATAAATTGCATTTTCTGCAATTGGAATATGAATGTTTTTCTCTTTTTTTACTCATGCATTGAGAATACCTCGGTGGAAGCCTGCTTGATCACAAAGTGGTTCATATTACCAGGATGTGTTAATCACCATTGGTGTTAATTGCAGATCTACAGGAAGACGCTAAAGGTTAAGCTAGGTGTACACATAACGGAAGACGCATTCTAAATGATATAATTTACTAAGGATCTAAGTATGAATTTTTGCCATGAATTATGTCATGAGTTTTTAAATGGCATCAGTAGGATGAACACAGTGTAGGAAGGTACTGCAGATGCTGGTTTGAACCGATGATAGACACAAAATAGAGGAGTTATCATAATTTCTTTGCATATCTTTCATTCATTTGTTCCATATATCTCTACATCACTGTCTATATCTCTTGATTCCCCCTCCCCTGACTGGTCTGAAGAAGGATCGTGACCCGAAACGTCACCCATTCCTTCTTTCCAGAGATGCTGCCTGACACGCTGAGTTACTCCACCATTTTGTACCTATAGTAGGATGGACGCACACAGTCTTTTTTTCCCAGGGTTGGGGAATCAAGGGACATAGATATAAGGTGAGAGGGAAAGATTTTATAGGAACCAGAATGGCAACTTTTTCACACTGAGGATGGTATATATGCAAAACAAGCTTCCAGAGGAAGTGGTTTAGGTGGATGTAATAAAGACATTTAAAAGACGATTGGACAGCTATATGGATAGCAAAGGCTTTGTGGGACATGGGTCAAATGTGGGCAAATGCTTAGGTGGGCATCTTTGTCGGACTGGACGGGTTGGGTCGAAGGACCTCTTTCCATTTCCATTAAATTCTGTTGGACCTGTGAGGCATCTGTTCCATCTAATGATAACACTGTTTCCTTTTTTACTATATCATTTTTACTGAGAAACAATGAGATACAGAATGACTCCATGACTAAGTAAATCGTCTCAAGAAAACTAGCCAATCATGATTAAAAATTTGTTTTCAGTTCTATAGAATCAGGTACTTGGAGGAGTGGTTTTATGTTTACTTTACATTAAATAATGTTTTTAGCTGCGTTAAACATTTTTTTCCAAATCAGAATTTAAAATCATTGAAATCTATTTAACGCAATTTTTCCCTTCAGCTTTGAAGTTTAGAGGTAGAGTGTAATATGTTGATGTCATCTTATGATATCTTTGACATTGACAACCATAATCGAGGCAAGTGATTTTTTTCCCACACTGCCTGATCATGCTGGATAATGATAGATTCTGCACTCATTGGGTTACAATTTGAGTTTTAAAGGAAAGATTTCCCAAAATGTTTGCTTGAATTGTCGTTTGTACTTAAAGTGGAAACTCCCATGCCAAATCCAAGCTGAAGAATTCTTGCTTCTTGAAAGTTTGATTGTTGCCACTGCAATATTTTCAATTATTTTTTTATGGTCAACCAAGGAGTATGTGTGGTATTCCATTCTAGGTTGCCTGCATGAAAACAGAAGATTGCATAGAATGGTTATCTTCCTGTTTGATTAGATGCTTCACCGTTTGATTGGTATTTTGAAGACATTGCAGCTTGTTAATTTTTTAAATTGTACCTCATTGTTGCTAATTAAAAATTATGGTGTATAAAAGGAAATAGAATTAACATTGGATGGAACATATGTCCCACAGGTCCAACACGATTTAATTCCTTAAATATTTCTCTTGCAACCAATGTTCCCTGCAATCCCATCAACTTTCAATCCTGAGATCAAGTCTGGTCTCTGGTGCTGACTTTGTGGAATTTGCACATTTCCTCCAGACCATGTCATTAGTGATACGAGCAGAATTGATCCATTCAGCCCATCAAGTCTACTCAAGGTTTCAAGGTCAAGGTCAGTGTATTGTTACATGTACCATAACATACAGTGAAATTTGAGTTACCATACAGCCATACCAAGTGAAACGCAACAAGACACACAACCACATAAAAGTTAACATAAACATCCACTACAGTGGATCCCACATTCCTCACTGTTGTGGAAGGCAATAAAGCTTAATCTTCTTCCTCATATTCTCCCTTGGTCGGGCGGTCAAACCATCTGCAGTCGGGGTGATCAAAGTCCTTGCAGCCGACGATCGAAACCCCCACTTCGGGGTGGTCGAAACTCCCGCGTCGGGGTGGTTGAAACTCTCTCTGCGGCATCGAGCTCCCAAGTCGGCCTCTTCTTACCAGAGACCACGGGCTTCACGTGTTAAAGTCCATAGGAACTTCGATCCCCGGCAAAGAGATCGCAAGCTCCGCAGTGTTAATATCCCGCAGACTCCTGCAGCTTGGTCTCCAGGAAAGGCTGCCAACTCCACGATGTTAGGCCGCAGTGGGGACAGAGATACGATACGGAAAAGAATCGCATCTCCGTCAAGGTAAGAGATTGCAAAAAGCTTTCCCCGAACCCCCACCCCCCACATAAAACAAACCAAGGAAAATTCAATCATGGCTGTTGTATCTCTCCCTCCTAACCCCATTCTCCTGCCTTCTCGGTGTGGCGGTGTCTTGTGGCAGCGGTTTGACTGCAGTCCATTTTTTCTTTTGTTTTTGTCCCGTTAGATGTATGTTTTTGGTTTTTATTTTTCAGATTTGGATATGTGGGAGGGTGGGGGAAACTTTTTTAATCTCTTCCCTGTACGGGGTCCCGACCTTTTCCCTGTCGGGTCTCCGTTGTCGTTGGGCCTAACATCGTGGAGCTGGCGGCCTCCAATCGGAATCAACCTGAGAGCTCCAGTCATGGAGCCTGCGGACTCACCATCGCGGAAATGGCCGACTTCAGAGCGTAGAGAGCTGTGGTGGCGTGCGGCTGCGACACGACTTCGGAGCTTCGGAGGCTCCGGCTGCAGGCCCTGTGGACGGTAACATCGGGAGCTTGCAGGTCCCTGGTGGGAGACCGCTTTTTGGAACTCCCGCAACGGCAACTTCTCACAAACGAATCGCTGGGTTAAAAACGACACGCAGCAGGGCCTCACATCGCCTGCATGGCTTTAACGGCCGTGGGACTTACCATCGCCTGCTGGGGGCTCTAACATCAAGACCCAGAGCAGGGCCTTACATCGTCCGGCATGGCTTTAATGGCAGTGGGACTTACCATCGCCCGCCGGGGGCTTTAATATCAAGACCCGGAGCAGGGCCTTACATCGCCCGGCGTGGCTTTAACGGCCGAGGGACTTACCATCGCCCACCGGGGGCTTTAACATCAGGAGCCCCGGTTGCCTCGATGCAGCAGTTGGATTGCTAGACCACAGGAGAAGAATAAAGAACAGGGAAGAGACAAGACTTTTGCCTTCCATCACAGTGAGGAGGTGTTTGGACATTCACTGTGATGGATGTTCATGTAAATTGTGTTAATTGTGTGACTTGGTTTTTTTTTTTTTTGATGTTATGACTGCAGGAACGAAATTTTGTTCGAACCATGTCTGTTTGAATGACAATAAATGGCATTCTATTCCATTCTATTCTTTCTCCCCATAACCCCTGACACCCGTGCTAATCAAGAATCTATCTATCTCTGCTTTAAAAATATCCATTGACTTGGCCTCCACAGCCTTATGTGGCAAAGAATTTCACAGATTCACCACCCTCTAAAGGAATGTCCTTCAATTTTAAGGCTATGACCTCTAGTCCTCTACTCTCCCACTAGTCGAAACATGCTTTGGTTTCCTCCCACATCCCAAAAATGTGTGGGTTGGTAGGCTAATAGGCCTCTCCAAATTGCCCTAGTGTGTAGGTGAGTAGTAGAATCTGAAGAAAGTTGACGAGAATGTGGGGCAAATTGGTTACAGGGATAACTACTCAAGGAATTGGATTGCTCTGTGCATGAGTATAGATCCAAGGGGTGAAAGTGGCTCCTTATATGCCATAAGGAAATATGTGAAGAAAAGAGAAAACAAGTAAATCAATACACATTGGTAAAAACACAAACTGGCTAAATATCCTACTCAGAAATTTTATCCTGAAACTCGAAGAGATATGAGGCAATGTATTTATTTAGATCTGCTTTGCTCTTTAAAAATATTTTCTACTTGCATAGTGAGTCTCTGTTGTGCCTGGGGATTTAAATATTATAATATTGTTGTCAACTGATAAATTCTTCTCTAGTGTCACATATAAGCTTCTCAAGTGATGATATCTCCAGGTCTTCAAAGTACAGCAATTATCTTTCAGAATAATTCATGGTTTGCTAAATGCTTCCATCGTGGGAAATTTGACCTTGTAGGATGTACTGTGTGTTCTCTGATGTGGCAGGAATTACTGCAACATCATCTGCAGGTGTTCTGAGGAAATTTTGGCTCAGCAACGTACATGGGCAAGAGATTACATCCTGCAAAGTCAGCATTACTGTGCACCGCGTAATATAATTTTATTCCAAAGATGATCACATGATTTTTAATGCTTTCTATTTTGCTTCTGTGCCTTCCATGTTTAGTTTTAGTTTAGAGATACAGCATGGAAACAGGCCCTTTGGCCCACATAGTTCATGCCAACCATCGATCACCCATTCAGACCAATTCAATATTTTCCCACTTTCCCGCTCCCTATACTCTAGAGGCAATTTGCAGAGGCCAATTAACCTACAAACCCTCACATCTTTAGGATGTAGGAGGAAACTGGTCACAACTCTGCAATGACAGCAGTTGATGTGCTAATGCACTGAAAGGCCTGAAGGTGCGAAATGGCACCCATTCACATGTGACAGATGTCTGGAGAACTTCTCAAATTCATCTGCCACACTGCAGACAGTGTGGGACACATATGCACAACAAATGCATAATTTGCTTTGTGGAGATTTAATGGAAACCTGTTGATCCACAGGGCGAGCTTATGCTATGTGCACTGGGAACAAGTTGCAAGAGGGTAGCCTTTTTCAGTCCACCCAGCTGTTGAGCAAGGAGTGGAAGACTTTGAGCACATGCTGTGGAAAGCCTGTTCTACCAAACCCTCCCATAAACAGTAGAATTTGTTGACCATTTGGTTTGCACCCTAGTAATCACCCTAAACTCTGTTCCAAATGAAGCTTTGCATTTCACAGATAATATTTAATTTGGCACATGTTTCTGAGCAGTCTGACCCTGGAACAATTGCCCAAATAATAATGTAAATGTCAATATAAATATGATTTAAAAAATGTAGCTATTAATACTGATCAAGTAAAATGTGTAAGAATCGCATATAAAGTGGTGTTTCAGTGGGATAAAGGCATTCCTTAGGGACAATAAAATAAAACTACTATTGAGCTGATTGATCTGAATGAGTTGGCATGCTGCTTATCCAGTCTTTGTGATTGAAGAATTAATCTTATGAGCAGTTCACTGCACTTGATGGCGATTTTGATTTGGGAAGCATAGTGACTGATTCATATTTCATTTCAAATAGATGAAGTGCAGTGGTGTATGCATCACTGTTCTTTATTTGCATTACCTCGATGGCTATACTGGAGTCTCAGATAATATTTTTGCTGGGTGTGCAGTTGCTCTTGAGTTATCTGCTGCACCGAATTTACTGCACTACAGCGATGAATGGGATTACATCACCAACGCTCATGCAAGCCAGACTAAAGAAAATTTCCCACTAATTAAATTGAAATTACATTCACAGTTTAGAGATGCAGAGCAGAAACAGGTCCATGCCGGCAAGCAATCCCCATACACTAACACTATCCTGCACACTAGGGCCAATTTTTACTAAAGCCAATTAACCTATAAACCTGTATGTCTGGAGTGTGGGAGGAAACCGGAGCACCCGTGGAAAACCCACGGGGAGAACTTAGATACTCTGTACAGACAGAGCCTGTAGTCAGGAACTTGAACTTGAACCTGGGTCTCTGGCGTTATAAGACTCGGATACCACTGCGCCACCATGCTGCCCAGTTGTTGATGATTTGTTTTTACCTGTTTTCTTCAGTGATTTTCAATTAAGAATAATTAAGTTCATGCATTTTTCAAACGACAGGTTTAAAGAATGAGATGGGAAAAATCACTCTGAACAGAGAGATACTCAAACCAAAGAACAAGAACAGCTCGGATATGCAATTCTACAAAGAACTGAAGGTAATTCCAGGTGAAAGGTTTACTGAAAAAGCATAGATTTAAAATGTCTGCACTGTTACTTTAGACCAGACATTGTGCTTATCAGAGGTGTCCGTCACTGTAACCTGTCTAAAATTGATCGCACAACGGACATCACCATAGCAGATTACCTGGTGATTATCGTCTTGCTGTTCATGTCACCTTACTGACAGTAATTTGGTTCCACGTTTTCTATGTTGTAACTGTGGCCACATTTCAATGAGTGAATCATTGTTTGTGAACTGCTTTGGGATGACCTGAGGTCATGACTGATATTATAGAATTGCAGTTCTTTTCTTCATTCAAATTCTGTTAGGTTAGGTTTATATCTCAAACCTTCTAAAGGCTTTCTCTCCTATATTAGTTTTTTCAGGTTCAACTTTTTGTTATTGGGACATTGATCACTGTCCACAATTCACCTACTAAAACGGACTCAGGTCTCTCTAAAGTTCTCAATGTTAACCATTTATATATTTTGTTATTTCATGAAGCAACATCTGGTCTTTGATACAGAGCTCAATCAAGGAGACAATTGCATTAGAGCCATCCGACATTGTGTACCATCAGACGTAGCCTTCCCAAACTCTTTATTAGTTTAGTGTAGTTTAGTTTAATTTAGAGATACAACACGGAAACGGGCCCTTCCACCCACTGACTCCACACTGACCAGCGATCCCGCACATTAACACTACCCTACACACATTAGGGGCAATTTTACATTTCTACATTTATACCAAGCCAATTAATCAACAAACCTGTATGTCTTTGGAGTGTGGGAGGAAACCAAAGATCTCTGAGAAAACCCACACAGGTCACGGGGAGAACGTACAAACTCCGTACGGACAAGCACCCGTATTCAGGATCGAACCTGGGTCTCTGGTGCTGTAAGGGAATTGCTCTATCACTACACCACCTTGCCGCCCTTGCATTGTTAAAGCATAACCTCAGTTTAGAGCAATACAGTGAAATTTGAATGTGTGGCTGAAACTGAGTTTCATGGACTGGCGTGCAATGTAATTAATCACCATTATTAGTTTATGATCATTTTCCTCATAAAGTATTAATGAAGTTTGTCTCTTAGCTTGTGACATGCAAGAAAACATACAATGTGCTAGTGACTAATGCCTTGGGATATGATATTTATCTGTATTGCAAAATGCATTCCTGCCTATTAGTATGGGCACCATTAGTTTTATTTTATTTTTATATAAATATTTTGCATGTATCACAGAGGAGGAGCATGTGGTATGAGCAAAAGAAAATAAATTGGGATGTATACATTCATAATGAGTTGGGGTGGACATAGATTAGGATTTGAGGTTCTATCAAAATGTTGGCTGCAGAATCTGCAAATTGGAGGAACAGCACCTCATATTTTGCTTGGACAGCTTACAACCTATGGTATGAATATTGACTTCTCTAACTACAAGTAACCCTTGTTTTCCCTCTCCATCCCTTCTTCATCCTAGTTTGCCGACTAGTTTTACTGTCCTGATTAAATTTTATTTATTGTATGCTTCGTTGTCATCTTCCCCTCAGCTAACAATGATCCATTCTACATTTTCCTTGGACATCGCCCCCTTTGATCTCTCATTTTTACACCTTACCCTTCCAAATCTCTGTGTCTTCCTCTCCCCTGACTCTCAGTCTGAAGAAGGGTCTCGACCCTAAGCGTCACCCATTCCTTCTATCCAGAGATGCTGCCTGTCCCGCTGAGTTACTCCAGCACTTAGCGTCTATCCTCAGTGTAGATTAATCTGAACAAGTGAGGAATCTTTTGATAAAATAATTAAAGCATCAGGGAAATAATTAGATTAGGGAGAAATTTGAAAATGAATTTAGTAACATGAATTTAGCTTGTCCATCCAAATTTCAGCAAAAATGTTTTGAGATAAAAATAAATTTCTTTTTTTTTTCTAGTCTGTTGTTGAAAAACATGAAGTCGAACTGTCACAGTTGAGTAAACAATGTGATGAAATGAAGAAACTCTACAGTGCCATCTTGGTAATATTACTTGTAATATTTGTATTCATTGGAGACTGCTTTCTGCCTATTTTTGATGTTAATCTCGGATCTGTTTCTGTCTCTGTTTTAGGTCAGATTTGGAGAACCACAAGATCGAGACTCAGAAGTTATGTTCGGATGGATCTCCTCCTTCATAAAAGATTTCAGAAAAGTTGTTGCAGAACAAAACAAATGTAGATTGAACACAGTTCAGAAATAATACTGACTTTTGTTATGAAAACTTTTCTTTTCCTGGAGGCTAAGTGATGCATTTCAGAGTAGTACTGAAATTAGTCAAATTACTAATGTTATTCTAAAATCCAGTGCCCTGAAAACTGAAATAGAACCATTAATTTGTTCATCTTACTGTCGAGATATTCATCACTCCTTTCATTTAACTCCCTCTATATTCACACACGAAGAGAACAAATGGCTGCAACGTCCTCAAGGCTCCCATCAGTGTTATTCATGTGGGTTCTCAGAGGGTTGCAGTCCTGGATGATACACTGGCCCATTAATTGGATGGAAATTCAATTGTTCAGAGGATTATACAGCTCATTATGAAAAGATTCAAGGGTATGGACAAGCATTCTATTACAATCAAGCACAGAATGTGTGAGCACCAGAAAGATACTTCATGCTAGGTGCTGTGGCGCAATTAATGGAGTTGCTGCCTCACTGCTCCAGTGACCGAGATTCAATCAAAGTGCCTGGTGCTGTCTGGTGTTTGCATTTCCCTATGTGATCATGTGGGTTGTTGCCAGGTGCTCTGGTGTCCTCTCACATTCCAAAGACATGTAGGTTGGTAGGTTAATTGGTCACTGTAAATTGTTCCTAGTGGGGAGGTGGGTGGTAGAATCTGGGGGGAATGTCAGAGAATAAAATTGGATTAGTGTACGTTTACTGTAAATGGCTGCCCAGTAGTTGTTTCTGTGTTGTGGAGGCCAATTCACTGGATGTTTTCAAGAGAGTTATATATAGCTCTTAGGGCTAATAGAATCAAGGGAAATGGGGGGAAAAAGCAGGAATGGGGTACTGATTTTGGATGATCAGCCATGATCATAATGAATGGCGGTGGTGGCTCAAAGGGCCGAATGGCCTCCTTCTGCACCTACTTTCTATGTTTCTATGTTTATATCTCTCTGTGACTATAATTCGATGGCTCTTAAAGTTAGTTGAGTGTTAATCAGATTTCTTCATGTGAAAGTGTTTTTGTCTGCAAATAAATATTCCAATATAAGCCCTTCTGCTGATAAGCAGGATACTTAAGTGAACAAAAACAACATGCCGATTTCAATTTTGATATTTTTTATATTGGATGTGTTATGAACAGGAAATGTCAGTTTTAGGGAAAATAATGTCAAGTTACATGCTCAAAAGCTGCAGGGTTTGAATTTAAACTTTTGCATTGATAGGATGAAAATATGCATAATCTCTTGGACTGCTTAATGTGTTGAATACAAATGCAGATGGCCGTGAAACTGCACAAGCCTAGGTACAGTGCTGCAGTGATTGCTACTGATTATTCCATTTACAGGCAGCAGGGATGACTTATCTGGGAAATGCAAATGTCTTCTTGTGGAGATGGGGAGGTGATGTTGATGAAGGTGGGTCTGGAGAAGATTTCTTGATGCAGATGGCAAATGTAAAGATTGCAAAACTATTCCTGCAGATTCATCCTTGTTGCAATATCGTACAAATCATTTGGGTTAAAGTAATGGAAAATAGCATTTAAAGTGGTAAAAACATGCAATAAATGCTATTGGTATTATAATAAACTAAAACGTAAAATAGTACAACAATCTTCCTGTTTGAGGTTTTATATTCATTTCTCCTGATTTATTTGCAAAGGGTATTTGGGATTCAGGCTGTGATCCTTGTTCAAGAGGTTGAGTGATTGTTTCAGACAAAATAAAATATTGCTCCAGGCGATTGATTTTTAGAATTATTGAAGGTGCCACGGAGCATCCTTGAAAACTTTGATTCTCAAAGTCTATATCGTATCCAACCACACATCTCTTAACCTAATATGAGTTGCCTTGTCAGTCGTAGTTGTAAAAAGCTTCTTTCTCCAGTCAGGCTTATATAAATGGCTGGACTTCCTGTGTTGATCACAGTTATCATACAAGTTTCATTACTTTGTATACAAATGGTCTTGAAGAATTGAATGTGTCTTTTATGCGACTGCCATCTTACCTGCATCTAACATCTTATCCAAGTTCTAAATCCCTTGTAAATTTGAGCCTGTGCATCCATCTATCAATATGCCAGCTCTTTTGGTGGTACCTTTGAGGTTTGCCCATCATAACCCAAGTGCTGATACCATGGTATTTTACCTTCTGATTGTGTCTAGAAACTTTTATTCAGAGACTTGACAGATAATGCATTCAGTTAAGCTCTGCTAACTTAGCAATGGAAGAGTTATTGGGCACTTTGGTAGGACCATCAAGGAGAGTTTTACTGAGAGGAAGAGGGATGAAATATAGAAAAGCAATTCTTCATGTACTGTGATAGAAAGGTCACAAATGTGGAAGAACAACCAGTCCTATTGTGCTGTGATTTGCAGAAGGCAGGGTTGAAGGACAGGGAAGGTCTTGCACCAAGTGTTATTCATGCTATTCCCTTTATCATGTATATTTACACTGTGGATGGCTCGATTGTAAACATGTATTGTCTTCACGCTGACAACTTTTCACTGTACCTCGGTACACGTGACAATAAACTAAACTCAAACACAAAAGAAGGGAGAGTTAACTGTGAACAAACAAAAACAAATAATCTTTAAAGGCAATTTACATTTCCCAACCAGAAAAAAACTACCATATTTTAACACATCAAGGTTCTACGCTTCTAGTGCCAAATGCCATAGTTTATGGCAAGGTTGTGACTGAATCAGTCTGGGTCTGCCCTACAAGCCACATATCCTGCCTGCCTGCACTTACCTGAGCTGGATTCAGAGGGATGATTGAGTTGAGTCCCTACCTCTGGCAGATGAGTGGCAACCCATAGCGAACCTTTCGGTAATGAGGAGGCCTCTGAGAACCTCCTGACAGCTCAAGAATTAAAACTAACAGTGATAAAAAGTTAAGTATTGTTTAAAAAAAAAAATTAAACAAAGACAGTAAAACTAAATAATTTAAAAATATATATGAAATTTTTGTTCTTAATTTTCAGCTGAAGTTAAATGTATGAAGATGTCAACTGGCCTAGGATCAAAAAGAGAAGTTGTAATCATTTGGACTTATGGTAGAATCTAATCACAATTAGATTCCACCAAAAGTCTTGCACAAAGCCCATGGATGGATGAACTTAGTACGTCCTAGACCTAGATTTAGACTAAGGGATGTCCTGGACCTTCTTGCCTGGGAATGGCTGAGTGCTGACAGTTTGATCAGAACAACTGACTGCAGCCAGCTCACTTTGGCCTACTGAGTTCATTGTGCTTGTTCTTAATTTATCTGTGCTCTATTAGCCTACTGGTATAGCTATGTCTTATCTCTGCATGGATGATTTGGACACTGATATTAAACACATGGGAGAGATGTGGTCACCAGTGGTATTTACCTCCCACACATTCGTTGAGTGGTATTTACCTCCCACACATTCGTTGTATTGAAATTAAGGGAAACAAAAGTGTGACTGGTGGGTGCAACAGATATGGTGAAATTGCAGTGTAGTCTCTAGACTAAAAATACAGAAACCAGAGTTCAAATCCTACCATGCTCACTGTGGAATTTAAATTGCTAATAATCTGAGATTTAATTGAGGATTAGCCAATGGTGAAGGTGATGACAGACATACCTGAACATCTTAAAAAATCGATCTGCTTTGCAAATGTCCTTCAGAGGAGAAAATCTGACTTCCTTACGAGGTCTAGTCTGTATTTGACTCCTAATCCAACAGTGCGGTTCACTTTTTCATGGTGTAACAATTTCAAGGGGAAATTAGGGATGGGCAGAAACTGCTGAATCTGCCAGGGACACCCAGATAACAAAAATGAAATAACTTAAAAAATGTGGCTAATAATTTCACACTTTTAACATGAGTGACCAAAGAGGAATTTCTCCTCCAACATTCATCTCGTATTCACGACTGGCCATAAAATAGCTCAATACCCTCCCGTCTGCAGTTCCTTCCTACACTTAATATATAAGGTTGTTCAAACAGATTATCTGGTCTAATTCTTGAAGTGAGAAGGTTGTCCTATAATTAGTGGTTAAATAAATTAAATTGACATTCTGTGGAGTTCAGAAGAATGATGGAGTGATCTTATTGATATATTAAAAATCCTTTTGCCCAGTGACTTGGTAAGTGTCGAGATACCCCCACTAATGTGTGAGGGTCAAACAAGGGGACATGGTTGCTAGGGGGTGATCATTTAAAACTAAGGTGCATAGGGATGTCTTCTCACACAGGATAGTGTTTCTCTGGAATTCTTTGTCTAAGGGGCTTGTGGAGGCTAGACTTTTGGGGGTATATAAAGAGGATTTTTCTTTAAAGAATGGGAAACTGAGGGCTGAGCAGAACAGGTGCAGAAGAGGAGTTGAGGTCTGGGATTGATCAGAAAGATCATATTGAGTAGCTGGGCAGGCTTGAGAGGACGACATCTGCTCCTATTTTCATCTGACATGGATATTGTAAATGTGGAGGCATTAGTCATTGGTCATTTCAGCTCAAAAGCTTAAGTTTAAAGAATTATACAGGTGATTTATGTGAAATCATTTTTTAATCACAATTAATTGCTCTGCAACAAAATCAATAGACCCTGATTTTTGTTCTGATTTTGTAAGTAAGCCTGCACAGATGAAATGGAAAGATTAATAACATTTTGGGCTTTCAAAGAGATCAGTAAGCAAAAAATAAAGAATTGTATTTTTATTTGTAGAAAGCCTCAGTAACACTCAATAGAAGGGGAAACATTTATTTCCGTAAATGGCGTCTTCAACTTGGAGGAGTTATGGCACAGATTTACCAAAATATTATCACTGTGTTATGCAATTAGTTACATTAGTTTATGAGCTGATAAACTAATATTCCCATTGATGAAATGCTCCTGAAAGGCTGATGATTGATCTAATGGAGGCGTTTAAACTAATCCCTAGGTTTGGGTAAAATGGAGTAAAATGAATGGCTTGCAATCAAAATCAGGAAGCAATTTCTCACAAAGTCATTTGCCCCTTGACCCTTGGGACAATTGGAGCTTTTGAGGCTGAAATGTTTAGTAGAGATGGTTATCAAAGGGAAATGAGGAACTAAGGTGGACAGTCAGATTAGTTGTGATCTAATTGAATGGTAGAGGGGGTTAAGCTCTGTTCCCATGGAGTTAGTCTATCCACCCCCTGTAAAATATTAACATCAGAAACCAAACCTCAACTTGAATTTCATTTCGATCGAATTGAGGCAGGGTTGAGAGCAGCCTGGTTTCCATGCAAGAGCCTGTTATTTGAATTCTTTAATGAGTCTGCGTGCTTCAGATTTTAATAGCCTTTCAGTTTCATCAATTGCCAGTCAAGTGTCCAAATGAATGAGAACGTTGACAGCTGAACACAGGACCTCATCCATCAGGTAAGTGACTTTCCAATGCTGCCTGAGGACCTGGAGAAGCAGATATGTCTTGTATCAAGGAAGCTGGATTGCAGGTTTACGCTTGACTGTTGGTTCTCTCTGCTTGAAGCTTGCTCATCCAGGAACTCCTGTTTTGCAGCCTGGCAGCTTCAGAACTTGGCTGCTCCTCATAGTCATAGAGTCATACAGCATGGAGGCAGGCCCTTTGCCCCAACTTGCCCATGCTGAACAACGTGCTCCATCTACACTAGTCCCACCTGCTGGCGTTTGGCCCATGTCCCTCTAAACCCATCCTAAAAGGGATTGGTGTTGGCTGCTGTTAAAATGGAACAAGGAAGATTGAGAAAATGCTCAGTCACTTCCCTTAAAATTGTCCACAATTCTTCACATGAAGGGACCTGATCTGAACTTTATCCATTATCGACCACTTCTTTACTTTCAGATTGATCAAGCACGAATAAAAATCAAATATGTTTAACACATAGTTCATTTGCCTCGCTGCTTTAAAACCTGTACACAAAGTATCAGAACTGTTAATAAGACTTGCCGAAACTAGTGTCTTAAATTGAATAATACAATTATTGTAGAGAAATTTGTTGAGAAATTTAGTAACATTAGTGGGGGAACGATATGACTGAACTTACGCAGTGGGAAACAATTAAAGAAATAATTCATGATTAGCAATGAATATATATTCCTTTAAAATTGTTTAATGCCAGTGGCAAATGCCATGAAGAGTCGTTTAATGTAAGAAGCTTTTATTGTTATGAAAACGAATAACGAGCATGATTGGGAACATGTCGGAACTCAGCCCAAGATGTTAAAGAACTTGATAAAAAGAGTGAAGTTGGAATGAGAGTCAGAAACATAAGTGGGAGCAAGGAGACTTAACATAGACTGTTATTTTCTGATGTAAATAAAGGGTTTGGCAGAAGTAATTGTGGATAGAAACATAGAAAAATAGGTGCAGGAGTAGGCCATTCGGCCCTTCGAGCGAGCACCGCCATTCAATATGATCATGGTTGATCATCTAAAATCAGTACCCTTGATTCATTTAGCCCTAAGAGCTAAGTCTAACTCTCTCTTGAAATCCTTTATATGTAGAGATGCAAATAAAATCAAGAAGAGAAGTAAGGAAATTAAATCTATGCTTTGAAAACTCTACCCTATAAAAGACAGAAAACTTAGAAATGTTAGAAAATCAACTGAGGACAATGAATTCAAAGAAATAGATATAGAATTGGTGAAATAAGGGACAATTATAGCTCCTGAACATGCAAGGCTAAATTTGAACTGTGAAGGGGTTTAATTTAGTGCACATATTTTTAAAATGTGTTTCAAAGGATGCTGCGCAAAACAATATTACACAATTTTGGCATTCATGGTATTGGGTTAAAATCTTAGCATGGACTGAGGGTTGATAAATGGTCAGAAAACAGCATGAGAATAAATTGCCGTTTTCAGATGGAGGTGCCCTGAAATAGGGGGGACTATGTATAAACACAGCTGTAATTTTTACATAGTGAAACCAAAATGTATAAAAATGGCCTTTAATAAAATCTGACAATGTGCACTTTAACCACATGTGATTTTTTTCTATTACAAATCTCAAATTGTGGAGTACAGAGGCAAATAAATAAATAATGTGGAAAGCTCATACAACAAACAATTAGGAAAACAAATCTTACAAATTTTATTTCTCAAAGGAACTGGGGTCAAAGAGTAATGAATTATTACTACAAATATACCTGGAGCATAAAATATTGTTTTGGCCTCCTTGCGTAAGGAAGGAAATGTAATGATTCCTGAAAATGGGTAATTGTTCTTTGAGGAGTGACTAAGTAGCTATTTATATAATCCCGGTTTCTGAAAGAATGAAAGATGGTTTTGTTGAACTGAATGTAACAGCCATTCTTGAGGACATTGATAGGGAAATTGTCGGATAAATGTTTCCTCTCGCTGGGAAGTCAGTATAAATAGTTGGCCACTTTGGGCACATGTGAAGAAAAATTCCTTCATATTAAGATGTAACGAATCTTGGAAATGCAGATGATTATGGGTGCTCAGTCATTGGATATATTCACAATGAAGTTTAATTTTTTTTGGTATACTAAACGAAAAGCACAAAGATAGTGATAGTTGGATATAGTTGTCGAAGATTGGTCAAATTGAAGGGTGAATCATGTCTGATATATGTCATTTTTTTATGAATGCATTCAGCATTATACATCATACCACTGAAGAAAGTTATCAAGAATGTCTGTGGAATCTTGATCAGAAGGATAAATGGGCTGAGGAATGGCAAATGGAGATTAATTCACATAAGTGTGGAGTGTTGCATTTTCGGAAGTCAAACCAGAACAGGATTTTCACAGTGTATAGTAGCAGCCTCGGTAGTATTACAGAACAGAGTGACCTAGGAGTACAATTCCCTAAAAAATGACATCATAGGTCGACAGAGTGATGAAGAAAGTATTTGACAAGCTGGCCTTCAACAGTAAGGGCATTTAATATAGAGTTGGGTCATTATGTTGTAATTATATAAAACAGTAATGAGGTTGCACTTGGAGTATTGTATTCAGTTCTGATCACGTTATGTTGTAATTATATAAAATGTTGATGAGGCTGCACTTGGAGTGTTGTATTCAGTTTTGATTACCCATCTATAAGAAAAATGCCATTAATTTAGAAAGAGTGCGATAGAAATTTACAAGGATGTAGCCAGGACTCGAAGGACTAAGCTATAGGGCAAGATTGGGTAGGCTAGGACTTTATTCCTTAGAGAAGATTGAGGGGTGATCTAATGAGGGGGAGTATAAAATGACAAGGGCATAGATAGGATGAATGCGCAGAATATATTTCCCGAGGTTGTAGAGTCAAGAATTAGAAGGCGTAGGTTTATGGTGAGAAGGAAAGATTTAATAGGAAACTGTGGGGAAACTTTTTCATGCAGAGTATGTTGGGCGCATGGAATGAGCTGGCTGGGGAAGCAATTGAGGTAGGTACTATAATAACATTTAAAAGACATTTGGACTGGTGTGTGGATAGGAAAGGTATAGGAGGATATGGGGTAAACATGGCATATGGTATTGGCATAGATGGGCATGTTGGCCATCATGCATGAATTGGGCCAAAGGGCTTGTTTCTATGCTATGTTACACCATGATTTGGTCAGTATTTTGAGCAACCAATTATTAATTAATGTATTTCTCTTTGCATGTTATAAATTGAAATGCATCAATTTGTTTTGAAGACTTTCTATAAAATTAGTCCACATTCAGAGCTTGTGTTGTCCTTTGTTTTTCTGGTCACCATCTGCTGCTATTACTTTGATTACACAATACAACAGCAGCTTCGAGATGCTTTTTTGACTTGTTTAATGTCATTTTGCCACTAGCAACAGTATATCTTCATGCAGTGAGAAAGGTTTATCATGATTGGAGTAAATAGAAATGAATGTGAAAGGTAAGTCTTCATTTAATTACAAAATTACAACTGATGGCTATTTCAATTCTTCAATTCAATTATTAAGGCACACTTTATGATGCTGCTTTGCTATAATGCATTCATATTGCACATCACCAGGTTGCTTATGTGTATTATTTTTTAAAGAATTTTGCATTTGCACCAAATGATTAGATATAATTGTTTGTTGTTTCACTTTTATCATCCTTTTGTCGAAGATGGACAAAAATGTACAAAATGGCAGGGAATAGTATCTTAGTTACACAACCTTTTATTTATTCAATGTAGATGAGACTCAAGTTAACATAAAATGTTCAACTAAGACTACTTAATGATACCCTTCCACCAAAGAAGCATCTGCAGGATTCAGATTGATGCTTTTACCTTTTTTTATTCATTTTATAATGGCCTGGATTTTATTGCAACATCTCTGAAATTTCCAATTAAAAGAAATCAAAATTACTACTTGAGTCTTATTTGAGCAAGTCCAACCTAATCTGCAGTTATAATGGTGATTTTCTTCTGCCCTGAATTTTGTGATGCGTAAATGCTTTAAATGCGTGAACCAATAGAACCCAATGGCACAGCACAACTTCAGATGACTCCCAAGCATTTGAACTGAGAAATTCAAACACAAACTGGACACAACCCAGACGATCACACAAACCAACCTCCATTCTATTAACTCCATTTATACCTCACACATAATCAAGGACGAGTCGCACCCTGGCCATTCCCTGTTCTCCTCTCTCCTATCAGGGTATAGAAGTGTGAAAATGCACACCTCCAGATTCAGGGACAGTTTTTTTCTCAGCTGTTATCAGGCAATTGAATTATCCTACCACAACCACAGAGCAGTGCTGAACTACTATCTTCCTCATTGATGACTCTCAGACTATCTTTGATTGGACTTTGCTGGCTTTACCTTGCACTAAATGGTATTCCCTTATCATGTATTTACGTATACACTGTCAATGGCTCGATTGTAATCATTTATTGTCTTTCTGCTGACTGGTTAGCATGCAACAAAAGCTTTTCACTGTACCTTGGTACATGTGGCAATAAACAAATCTGAAACTGAAAACTGAAACTGATTAGCTGAGTTCCTCCAACACAAAGTTTTTTGCTCCAGATTCCAGCATCTGCTGTCTCTTGTATCTTGACATGATAATTAACCTATTTTACTTCGGAGTCACGTGAGTGACTACGTGAAGAAGCCCCGCCAGGCGCATGCTCGGCATTACGTCGACGCATGTCAGTAGGAACGGGCTGCAGATTGCAGCTCCACCAGCAGTGAGTAACAAACCCGCAGGTAAGTGGGTTTGAAATTACTTCCTGGGTGTTTAAGCTCCATAACGCTGGCTGGGCTAGCCAGGAGGAGTTTGGGAAGTAAAATGGAGAGTACTGGGAAAAAATCGGCACGGGAAAAGCGTGCGTCCCGGGTGGAAGCACAATTAAGATCGGGACTACAGATAAGTACGGAGTCGGTTCCGATACCGGTAGCCGTAGACCCAGCCGTAATTCAGCCTTTAGACGCTCCACAGCCTCAGGCCACTGAGGGTACTCCAGTGGATAGAAAAAATAAAAGAAAGTCTGTTAGGCCCGCAATATCGGACGAGCCATGTGGCTCAGAATGGACCAAATGGAGAAAATGCTCCAAACAATTATCAACCAAGGGTCCAAAGACCCAGAGTATTCCTAGGCAGCCCCTGAGGGGGTTCCATATCATGAATATGGTGCCTTTACAACATGGGAATGTGAACCTCCAGAGCCTTGTTTAGGTCTGGAAGAAGTCTCCTTTGAGCAAGTCTCAGGAGTACCAGGGCGGCAGGAGACTGACCCTGAAGGAGGTGTTTCTGGTCATGAGTACCCATGACAACATAAGAGTCAAACTCCAGGTGTACCAGATGTAGCACAATCCTTTGCTATACCAGAGGGGAGCGGTGAGGCCATGGAAGAAAACCTGGCAGCCAACATTAATTATTTGGTTTCTCACCAGCTTCAGGAGACTGTCGTGGTTGAGACAGCAGACCTCTATAAAACACCTGTTAATTGTGCATCACTGAGGGTGCCGATGGTGAATCCGGCAATTTGGACACCCATAACAATGCGAGGACAGGAAATACGGTTTCAGAGGGTCCTCAAGCTCATTGCGGCTGGCATCACTGCTTTTGGGAGGCAGGTGGAAGGGCATGCAATGTCCAAAATCCAAAAAGACATGTTGACATTGTTTTGCAACTCTTATTTTGAGATTAATTGTATGAGGAAAATCGCCATTCGGCCCATCCTGCACCCAAGATTTGCAGGTCTGTGTAAATCAAGCAATGTTCAAGCTCCAGATTATTTATTCAGAGGAAACCTGCCTAAACAAATTAAAGAAATCGATGAGGAGGCAAAGACTATCAGCCTCATGAAACCTTTCATATTTGGCCAAAGGAGACAATCTGGCTGGATGAGAAGGGGGTTTGATTCAGGAGCGGGAGGCAGGGGTATGGTGAGAAGGTATTATTACCCATCACATCCTAATGTCCATCCATATGTTGGAAGAAGCAGACCGTCACGGTCATTTGCTGAGGTACAAAAACTTTATTCGATCACAGAGGAAACGTTTGGGGAACCTCCGGTTGGTGGTAGATTGTAATTGTTTTACGATAAATGGTACTGTATAACATCTGATCGGTTTATATTAGATACTGTGTCAGGTGCTATAATAGAATTTATGGAAGGAGTTGATCCACCTGTACAGAATAAACCTAATCGGGTTTTGGTGTTTTCTGCACCTGAAAATTCTCAGGTAAAAGAAGAAGTAAAAATATTTATTTGAAAATGGGGTAATTGAAAGTACGGGGAATCATCCGCAACAAATGTGTCAAATATTTTCCCCAGGCCAAAGAAAGATGGGGGTTGTAGAGTCATTCTGTATCTCACAAAATTGAATTCATATGTCCAGTATAGACATTTAAAAATGGACTCCTTCAACACTGCAAAGCAGTTGTTGTCCATAGGCTGTTACATGGCTACTATAGTCTTCAAAGATGCGTATTATTCAGTGCCAATTCATCACCATTATCGCAGGTACTTGAAATTTAATTGGATGGGTCAGCTGTGGCAATATAAAGCATTACCTAATAGGTTAAGTTCAGCTCCCAGGCTGTTCACAAAATTATTGAAGCCAGCACTTGCATTGTTAAGGGCTCAAAATCACATTGTCATGGCTTATCTTAGAAACATAGAAACATAGAAATTAGGTGCAGGAGCAGGCCATTCGGCCCTTCGAGCCTGCACCGCCATTCAATATGATCATGGCTGATCATCCAATTCAGTATCCTGTACCTGCCTTCTCTCCATACCCCCTGATCCCTTCAGCCACAAGGGCCACATCCAACTCCCTCTTAAATATGGCCAACGAACTGGCCTCAACTACCTTCTGTGGCAGAGAATTCCACAGATTCACCACTCTCTGTGTGAAAAACGATTTTCTCATCTCGGTCCTAAAAGACTTCCCCCTTATCCTTAAACTGTGACCCCTTGTCCTGGACTTCCCCAACATCGGGAACAATCTTCCTGCATCTAGCCTGTCCAACCCCTTAAGAATTTTGTAATATGTGCTTGATGATATTTTAATTGTTAATGCCACTCAGGAATCAGCTGAAGAATCAGTTTCAGCAACTATAAGCCTGTTTGAAAGGCTAGGGTTTCTGATCCATCCAACAAAATCTAAGCTACAGCCATCGCAAACAATTGAGTATTTGGGGTTTTTTATTAATTCATTTGCTATGTCAGTAACTTTACCAACAGATAAAGTTGTGGATATTACAAATGCGTGTAGTTGCCTTGCTGACAAATCTTATCCCTCCATCTGAGAAGTAGCTAGGGTTATTGGTAAGATAGTAGCAGCATTCCCTGCTGTTGAGTTTGGTCCTCTGCATTATCAAAATCTTCAAAGGGCAAGAGCACAAGCACTAAAAGAACGTGCAGGTCATTTTGATAGACCCATACAGTTGCCAACGGAAGCTTTAGCTAAATTACAATGGCGGATTGGGAATGTTGCACAAGCTGCTAAAAACATTGTTATTCAGCAACCTTCAGTGGTATTGCAAACTGATGTGAGTGCTCTCGGATGGGGGGCTACGGACAATGAAACCAGCTGTGGTGGTAGATGGACTGTCCAAGAGGAATTAATTCTCCAAACATATGGTATTAATTATTTGAGTTATTGGGGGCATTTTTTGGATTGAAAGCTTATTGCTCTACAATGAACAACTTGCATGTTCAATTACAAGTAGACAATACCACAGCTGCAGCATATATCAATCACATGGGTGGAGTAAGATCAGTATCATGTGATCATTTGGTCAACCTGATGTGGCATTGGTGTGTATCTAGGAATATCTGTCTTTCAGCTATCTATCTCACAGGGAAAGACAATGTTGTGGCAGACAACAGATCACGAAAGTTCAAAGACAATACAGAATGAATGTTAAATCCACATTTTTTTAAATGATTGTCAGTCGGTATGGTTTACCAGACATTGAGATCTGTTTGCGTCCAGATTAAATCACCAGGTGCCTAAATACGTCTCATGGGAGCCTGACCCAGGAGCAGTAGCGTTGCATGCATTCTCGCTACATTGGGGAAATATGTTCTTCTATGCTTTTCCCCCATTCTGCCTGATTAGGCAATGTCTCATTAAAATAGAGCAAGACTCCACCACGGGTGTTTTGGTGGTTCCAAACTGGCCTACACAGCCATGGTTCCCATTGATGCTTAGAATGATAATTGAACCATTTATGACGATTCCCAGTTCCAGTGATTTGTTGGTACAACCAGTGACAGAACAAGTTCATCCATTGCATATTAACTTGTTAATCTGCAGGTTCTGACCAGACCATTACAAGGGCTTGGACTGTTGGATACGACCATGGATGTCATAACTGCAGCTTGGAGAGATAGCACTAAGAAACAATATATGTCTCATATAAAGAAATGGGAAGCTTTTTGTATTCAGTCAGATGTATCTTATCATACTGCAAACATATCGGATGTATTGGAGTTCCTTGCTATGTTGCATTTTGATCAGCACCTCAGTTATAGTGCCATTAAAAGTGCTCATAGTGCTTTGTCATAGTACGACAATTTTCAGAACATCAATCTATCGGGTCTCATCCATTAATATCCCGATTTATGAGAGGGAATTTTAATAACAATCCTCCCAAATCCAGATATACAGAAATTTGGGATGTCAGTATAGTTCTCACATTGCTTCGGCAATGGGCTCCAATTACGTCACTGTCTTTTCAGAAGTTAACATTTAAAGTGGTAATGCTCATGGCATTAGTGTCAGCACAAAGAGTACAAACATTGCAAATGTTACATTTAGATTGTATGCATTTGTCCGCAGATAACATTATTTTTTATGTTTATGATCTAATCAAACAAAGCAGACCGGGGAAGTATGGAACCAAGGTAATCTTTAAAGCATACCCAGCCAACCAAACATTGTGTGTGGTTAAGCATCTGACTCGATATATTAAAGTAACCAAGAGTCTCCGAGGTTGTGAGACAGCAATGCTTATTACCCATAAAAAAACCATATGAAAAGTGTCAGTACAAACTATTTCTAGATGGTTAAAACAGGTTTTGGATTTAGCTGGAGTAGACACTGATGTGTTTAAATCTCAGTCCACCAGGGCGGCGTCCACATCCATGGCGAAGGCACGGGATGTGCTGCTCAACCAAATTTTAGAGGCCGCAGAATGGTGTAAAGAAGAAACTTTTTCCAAGTTTTACAATAAACCTGTTCTCACGGTGCCAGGGTTTGGACATGCAGTATTGGGTTCTGTTTGATTGTTTGCTTTCTTTTATGTAATGGTTTCATATATTTTGTTGTAATCTCCCCCTGGGATAGAGGGGTTATTACTTTTCTTTCTTTTTTATTATTATTAAAATACTACTTTCATAATTCAAGCAATGTTCAATAATAATTATTTACTCACTACTGTGTCAACTGAAGCAGTGTGTCGTATGGAATGAATCTACAGCATGAAAATCACAGAGCTTCAAAATCTTCATGTAGTCACTCACGTGACTCCGAAGTAAAATAGTAAGATTAAACGAGAGCTTACCTGTTCGAAGTTTGATCTTTATTTTATGAGGAGTTACGATGAGGGATTACGTGCCCTCCACTCCTGACCCTCATAATCTAAACAATCATCTGGTAGTTCTAGTCTTGTGTGAGCCTTACTATCTTACTTCGGCTATTGGTTCTGTGTTTTTCACGCCGCTGCTTTGAAGTATGCCGAGCATGCGCCTGGCGGGGCTTCTTCATCGTAACTCCTCATGAAATCCCTCGTAATCCCTCATCGTAACTCCTCATAAAATAAAGATCAAACTTCAAACAGGTAAGTTCTCGTTTAATCTTACTATTTATTTTAGAGAACTAATATGATAATGATATAGTAAGATGTTTATACTTAATATTAAAAAAGATCTTACATGCAACTTAAGGAAACCTAGAGATGCCATCATCATAAAATGTTATGAATATATCAATGACTCAATTAACCACATTAAGCAGAGTGGCATTTCAATTGTTTTTTAGTGTTGAAATTAGCTTCCCACATTTGTCAGTATAACAATATTATTTTCACTGATATACTTGGATAATTGGTATGGCTGACACATGAGTGACCTAGTTTCTGGTCAATATAATATCTCAAATTATTTTGTTTTAGAGATACAGTGTGGAAACAGGCTCTCTGGTCTATCAGAGTCCATGCCGACAAATGATCACCCATAGACTAGTCCTATCCTACACGCTATGGACATTTTACATCATAAACTGGTGTAGATTATTCTCAAAAACCACATTTGCCATCCAGACCAATTTAGTAGATGCAACATAAATTGGCGTTGAGAGAATACAGGTCTGGAGCACATTTTGGGAACAATGTCAAAGAGTTGAGCCAGAAGCTATGGAATCCCTAGATTTTTTAGCTGCATCCATGTCAGATATGAAAGATTGGTATTTATGTCTAATTAGATATGTCTCATGTTTACTCACAGAAGGAAGCAGCAATAGAGAGTAGTCCTAGACATCCAAAGGGAGATAGAAGAAACAGTATATGCACTTTATATTGCTCACAGAATTGCCATGCAGAACAGGAGGTTTGATTAGCTTGCAAGGGAAACCAAGCCAAGTGTCAAAACTGTTGTGTCAATATGCTTCATCTGTTACTTCATCTGTTCTTCACTCCCACTTCTGTTTAACGATTTAGATCCGATTGTCAGGTAAACAAGTATATCAGAAGCAATTTCATTGCTCAAAATTCATTTCACTCTGTGCATGACAAGGACCGCAGCTAGTCCTTAACGTTATTTTATTTAAAGGGACATGGACATATAGTCCTGGTAAATAGAAGGTCTAAACCTCTGGACCCAGGTATCGGCACAACCCATCTGCAACTGGATCCTTGAATTCCTGACGTACAATATAAAGCAAAATTAGTAAGGATAGAGGGATTCTCAGCACCTTTCTATACTCACTATACACTCATGCCGGTGCAGCGGAATTCTGCACTTTCTCCATTAACAGGTTTGCAGATGACACCATCATAGTGGGTTGCGTCTCGAACAATGATGAGAGGAAGTACGGGAAGGAAATAGTCTGCTTAGTACATGGTGTCGACAACCACCTCTTCCTCAATGTTAGGTGAATGAAGGAGCTTGTCATCAACTTCAGATATTGAGGTGGTGTACATGCTCCATTCAGAATCAATGGTGCTGAGATGAAGATGGTCAAATGCTTCAAGCTCCTCAGAGTAAATATCACCAATAATTTATCCTGATCCAACCACCTTGATACTATGGCCAAAAAGGTACAGCAACACTTCCACATCCTCAGAAGAACAAAGAAATTAGACTCGTCTCCAATTACCTTATCAATTTCAACAGGTTCAATCAGGATGCATCATACCTTTGTTTGGCAACTGCTCTCCCTAAACCACAAGAAATTGTGGCTATAGCCCATTTCATCATGCACACCAGCCTATCCTAGCCCCCCCCCCCCCCCCATCTCCATGGACTCCATCTACACTTCACACTGCCTCAGGAAAAATTGCGGAAGGCAAAATTACACCCAAGTCATTCCCCCTTCTCCCCTCTCCTTTTTGATGGAAGATACCAAAGTTTAAAAGCATGTACCACCAGATTTAGACATAGCATCTTCCCTGCGGTTATGAGACTATTCAACAGACCTCTCATAAGGTAAAGGGCCTGTCCCACTTGGGCACTCGCCTGGAAAGCCTCGAGCTGCATCAACCGTCCGTGTTGAAACCACGAGCTGGATCGACTACACACGCACACACACACACAAACACATTGCGAAGGCAGGGGCCAGGGAAAGCGGCGGAGCGCTGTCTGAACAGCTGCACAGTAACGGTAAGTCCTTTAGAGAGCGCAGGGGGGGGGGGGTGGGTGTTGGGGGGGGGGGGGGGGGGGAGAAGGGGACGGGAGCAGGAGGAGGGGAGAAGGAGTGGAGACACTTTTAAGAAGTTTAATAATAGTTTAGCGGACATTTTACCTACCGGTAGGTCTTCATAGGTCCTGAAACACCAACAAGCCAATCAAAATGCCCAGTCAGCGAAGGAGATTGCCTATGGCTGCCCTTGACTGCCTGTAACTACATAGCGACCACTGCACTGCGAGTTAAAAAGACCCATGCCAACCAAATTTTACTAGCAGAAATGTTTTCTTTTTTTTTTTTTAAATTTAATTTTTTAAATTTTATAATACAACTTAGGAGATAGGTCCGTAGGTAAGAAAACAAAACTATTCGTCTAGTCCTGGGTTCAAGCTTCCGTCGAGCCTCAGCGCTGGCCCATTCTACCCCTTCAAATAATCTATGAACGGCGACCATATTCTAATGAACAATTCAGGTTTGTCAATTAAGACAAATCTAATTTTTTCCAGGTTTAAGGTCTCCGACATCTCCAAAATCCACATTTTAATTGTAGGGGATGCAGGGTTTTTCCAAAATTTTAATATTAGTTTTTTCCCAGTTATTATACTATAATCCAGGAAATTTCTTTTGGTTTATTGTCAGTTTTAGGTATTGTTCAGAAATGCCCAATATTATTAATTTAGGATCGGGATCCAGTTGAATATTAACCACTACGGAAATAATTTTAAAAATATCCACCCAAAATGTTTTAATTTTTATGCAATTTACAAAGGTATGGGTTAAATTTGCCTCAGAGTATTGACATTTATCGCAGATAGGAGAGATATTAGGAAGAATTCTGTTTAATTTTGTTTTAGAATAATACAATCTGTGTAATATTTTAAATTGTATTAAAGAATGTCTGGCGTTTAACGAACATTGATGTATATGTTGTAGGCTTTCATCCCAAATATCTTTCGTTATGGGTTGAACTAATTCATTTTCCCATGCTTGTCTATGTGATTCCGTCGACGGATTCTCACTATCTAACAGAATATTGTAAATATATGATATTAATTTGACTGTGTTGGGATGTTTATTCAAACATTCATCTAGAATCTCTGGCTCACTAATTCTGTATTCTTGTGTATGTGATTTAACATAATCTTTCAATTGTAAATATCTAAAAAAAATATTTGAATGTAATCCATAGTTCCTCCAGAAACGAGAGGAACATACCATTTCTATAAAGATGTCCTATCTTTTTAATTCCATAGTTTTTCCATTGTGTGAAGCCTTTATCCAATACCGAAGGTTTAAATGAAGGGTTATTTGCAATAGGGAGCGAAAGTGATAAATTATCCAATTTTAATGTCTTTTTTATTTGTTTCCAAATTCGAATACCGCTATGTATTATTGGATTTTCACTATAGATCTTTTTGTTCAATTTTGTAGGGAATAGGAGAATCGGACCAATTTCAATGGCAGACAGTCCTCCTTTTCCATCTTTAACCAGTCTGGTTGTTGATCCATATCTTCCAACCAGAAATTTAAGTTTTTGACATTGACTGCCCAGAAATAAAATAAGAAATTTGGTAAGACTAATCCTCCATTCGTCTTAGATTTACATAAGTGTTTTTTACTTATTCTGTGATTCTTATAATTCCAAATAAAACTTGTTACAATAGAGTCAATTTTTTTAACGACATTTTTAGGGAGGTATATTGGAATTGCTTGGAAGATGTATAGGAGTTGAGGAAGGAAAATCATTTTAATTGCATTAATTTTACCGAGCATTGAAATAGGAAGCATTTTCCAGTATCGAATATTCTTATGCAATTTATTAAGTAAAGGTACGAAATTTGATTTAAATAAAGAAGTATATTTCTTGGTCACATAGATTCCTAAGTATTTAAATTTTTCATTCACTATTTTAAAAGGTGATTGTTGTAATATGTATACATTAGGTTCCATTATTGGCATAATCTCACTCTTCTTCCAGTTAATTCTATATCCCGAGAATAAACCAAATTGAGTTATAAGATTTAACAGGTTCGGGATACTAATTTCTGGATTTGTAATATATAGTAATACATCATCTGCATATAGAGAAATTTTATTAACTGTATTTTTAGTATTATACCCATATATTTCTGGATAAGCTCAAATTCTTTCTGCTAGTGGTTCTATAACAAGAGCAAATAGTAACGGTGATAACGGGCATCCTTGTCTACAACCTTTAGATAAATCAATTTTTGTTATAACATTTGATTTGTCATTATTCTGGCAGTTGGATTGGTATATAAAAGTTTAACCCATGTACAAAACTTCTCACCTAATTGAAATTTTTCCATCACCGAAAATAAATAGGGCCATTCAATTTGATCGAATGCTTTCTCAGCGTCTAGCGAGATGACTGCTAAGTCTTCATTAGCTATTCGATTTGAGTATATAATGTTGAATAATCGTCTCAAATTATAATATGAATAACATTTTGGAATAAAGCCAGTTTGATCAGGGTGTATTAATTTATAAATCACTAAGCTTAATCTGTGTGCTAAAACTTTGGTTAAAATTTTCTGAAACATGCTGAAAAAATGTCCGCGACCTAGCTGAGGCTACGAGTATTCGGGAACTTCCCTCGAACATGAAGGAGAGTTCTAGCCACCTCATCGGACCTCCTATGACCACATTTGCGAGTTTGAAGGTCAAAGACACTCTTATAAACTCGCAAAATAGGTTGCCCAAGTGGGACAGGTAAGGGCATTATTCCAATCTCTGAATCCACCTTGTTGTGGTCCTTGCATTTAAAAAAAAAAATCCATATTTTCTCTGTGGCTGTAACGCTATTCTGCACTCTATTCATTTTTCTAGTGGTACTTCCAGTTGTACTTGTTGATGGTTTAATTGAATTCATACGTATGATTTGTTTGGATGTTTTTCACTGTATTTTGGTTCATGTGACACATTAACCAAAACATTATTTTGAATACAGCCAAGGGGTTTCTCTACCTTTTACTTTGTATGGAATTCAATTAAAGAAATCTAATGATCTCCCAAGAACATCTATTTCCTACTCGGCTTTAATGCCCTCACCAGCTCTTTTTTGATCTGCATGTTCCAGCAAAATAATTTGGACACACTTGGTGATGACTGACTCTAAGCAGAGATGTTAGCCATTCTCAGCTGAGCTATTTACATGTCTTCACCTACCTTCACTTGAAAATAAATATGTTTCCTTTGAGCAATTTTCCTGCCTTGAGAAATGACCAAACCGACGCAGCAAATGTCCTTTATAGCCCCATAGAACTGAAAACATTGTTGTTCAGGTAAGAAGCACCAAGTGTATCAGCCGCACAAAATGTCCTGTAATTTCTGACTTCTCTGAACAATAATTTCAAAATGCAGTTAGACACAAAGTGCTGGAGTAACTCAGCGGGTCAGGCAGCATCTCTGGAGAAAAGGAATAGGTGACATTTTGGGTTGAGACCCTTCTTCAGACTGATACCGCCTTTCCACTGACTCTCAGTCTGAAGGAAGGTCTCGACCCAAAGCGTCACCAATTCCTTTTCTCCAGAGATGCAGCCTGACCTGCTGAGTTACCCGCTTTTTGTGTCTATCTTTGGTTCCTTCTTACACACTTCATGGTGGAAGTGGATGGTGTGAGGATGGCAAAGGTGGAGAGATCTCCAAATTTGGGCGTGTTGGTTTTGGGTTTAGTTAAGTTATAAACTGGTGATAATTTGCAAGGTGTGATTATATGCATTCATTTTATGATAACTCTGATGGATATGTCTTTAAGAATTCACTTCACACTGATAGAATACTTATTCCCTCTAAAATGTTTCCAAAATTGATGCCATTTTTCAAAAAAAGTTTAAACTTTAACATGAACTATAAAGTGCATTGGGATAGCTTGAGGGCATGGAAAGATTATATAAATCTCAGTTTGTCCTTTCTATCCCAGCTCACTGTCAGAGAATTCCATAAAATTTTGGTTAATGACATTTTTACAGTGACATTGATGCTTACTGTATTGGATGGCAGAGTTCTGCAGTCAGCAGATTAGAAAATAAGTCTTCCTTCCTTCAACAATATCCAATAACTTGTGAAGTTTTTTTGCAATATTGTCATTTAATGAGGCCATGTATGGCATCAGGTTTACTTTTAGTGGCTTTAGTGCTGGCACTCGCCCTCATCATATATGGAATAGCATTGAGAACAGGCATGGGATCATGAGGCCTGATTAAGCTGCATTCATTAATTCCGATACAAGCAGCATTATTGTGATAATGCCACTTCTTCATGATGATTTCTCAGTTGCGCTGATTGTTGATGAGATATTTCAGCAGATATTCAATATTGTGAGTTATTAGCCATTAAAGTTAGCTGCATCTATCTTTCTCTTTACACAACCTTTTGTATTTGTGTATGAGCACTATCAGCATTTCCACTTTGACAGAAACTAACCGAAATTCTGGTTCTGGCCCGCTGGAAGTTTTGGGGAATAAAATTGTGACCATCCGCGCCTGCGCAGTTGGGGGAAGTCGGTGACGCAGTAGCAACGCAAAATGACACTGTCTCTCTGCGCGTGCGCAGTGGGCCCGGGCGGGTTCAGATCTCCATGTGCGCTCCACACAATCACCTCGATGCCTCATGTCTACCAAAGATCCTAGGTGTCTACTCCGGGTAAATAGTGGAATGTTGCATTGCACGAGTGCCCGTTTCTCCTGTGCGGTGTCTGCGGCGTGGAGTCGGAGCCTCGCTGCACGGGAGAGAGAGAGAGAGAGGGAGAGGAGGAGGGGGGAGAGGGAAAGGGGGATTATCTTTAGTGAGATTGCTAAATTAAGGTAGGTTTTAGAGCAATTATATTTTCTCCTCCATATGAATAATATCAAACATATTGGAACTGCTTTCTTTTCCTTGATAACAATACTGAAAAATATGTATTCCATAGTTTGCGACTTTCATTTTGCATCATATTTTTAATGCGCACACACTAACACAGTCGAACAGTAACAGGCAATCAAATCAACGCACAAAACATTTTCCAAAAAAAGGTTTTATTTACTGCTAAAACTTACAGTATTTTGTTAGCAGTGTTTGCATGCTCCTTTATAACATTGTACTTAACATTTTACTGTACAACTTGATTATTAAAACAAGGACAGCATCAATTCTTGATTAAAAAAATATGTATAGAACAATGACCCCAATCATCCCATTCCAACCACTCATTACTCTTGACTCAACCAAAATTATTTCTAAAATATTGGTCATAAATTTGGTGCAAAAATGCTCCAAAATAAGGCTCAGAGTGCACAATAGAGCATCTAAAACTCCAGAGCTTCCATGGCCCTTAAGCAGGCCTTGGACCACGTCCGCAAAGGTATTTGGGCTTCACGCTTGTGATATGCGCTGCATGCACTTATTTCACATAACATTTTTGTAATCCTGCCATGTCACCCCTCTTTTTGAAAATCTTCATACAATGTATAACATTTTTGACACTGTCATAGGCCTTTCTTACATATGCTGTCACAACACACTGTAGTCTCTAAACAACACTTCAGTAATTTTCCATGCACTCGATTTCAGAATAATAGTGTTTTAAGTCGATAACTCGACACTAGTACTGGCAATAAATAAAAAGCACAGCTTTCCAGCCCTTATCTCATTGGCCACGCTCGGCTGCACATCGGTGTCAATCTGGTGGACTCTTCCATCTTCCTCTCATCGTGGGGGGTGGAGGATTGGGAGGGGCCTCACAAGTGGAATGGCCTAGGGCCCCTCTTCATCTAAATCCAGCCCTGCCCTTTGGTAAAGCAGCCTTGGCCTTAAGTCCTCCACTTTGTTTTCCAGTGACTGTACGTTGGCCAGTAGGATGGTGGGGAGAGGGGGCCGAAGTCCCCTACGCTTCAGTCTTACTTGCCATGTGGTCACCCGTGGCAGTCAAATCATTAACAAGCATATGATACCCAGGCCACTTTCTATCCTTCACTTTCAGGACAAGTTGTAGATAATTAGAAGCAGTGTGAGGTATCCAGGGGAAGGGAGGGGAGGGCCAGGAGTACACATGTGTCTCCATGCAAGTAGAGGAAAGGCATGAGAATGCCACCAGCTTCCTATGAAATATATTGTCATTCCTTTAATACTCAAGGATCAAAATCCTGAACCTGCGGGAGTGCCATAAAAACTGGTGACAATTTACAAGGTTTATTTATGGGCATTCATATGGACCATCTGCAGGCAGATGGAATTAGTTTCAATTGGCATCATGGTCTTCACAGGCATGATGGACCAAAGGTTCGCCATTTTGTATTTAGCAATAGACATTATAAGTGGTCCTTCCTAACAATTCCATAAAAGATATGGCGCTAACCTTTATCTAAATGACAAGTACCAAGAATTTAATCAGTGACTGATTTGATGGACATAATGGTGTCATCCTTCCTAGATCTTTACAGGGCCAATCTGCAACCAGTTATGATGTATAAGCTGCTGGGAGGGGGGGGGGGGGGGGTGAGGGGTGGAGTCAGGCAGTCATTGAGGTGCAGCGTTGAGAAGTGTGACAGCCGCAGGGAAGAAGCTGTTCTTGAGCCTGCTGATCTGGCAACAGAAGGACCTGTAGCGTCTCCCGGATGGGAGGAGGGTAAACAGTCTATGGTTGGGGTGTGAGCTGTCCCTGGCGATGCTGTGCGCCCTGCGCAGGCATCGTTTACTATGGACAGACTCAATGGAGGGGAGTGAGGAGCCTGTGATGCGTTGGGCGATCTTCACCACCCTTTGCAGAGCTTTCCGGTCGGCAACAGAGCAGTTACCATACCATACTGTGATGCAGTTGGTCAGGATGCTCTCGAAGGTGCAGCGGTAGAAGTTCACCAGAATCTGGGGAGACAGGTGGACCTTCTTAAGTCTCCTCAGGAAGAAGAGACGCTGGTGAGCCTTCTTGATTAGCGAGGATGTGTTGTGGGTCCAGGAGAGGTCATCGGAGATGTTGACCCCCAGGAAGCTGAAGTTGGAGACACGTTCCACCTCCGTCCCGTTGATATGGATGGGGTTGTGCGTGCAGCCTCTCGATCTCCTGAAGTCAACAAGGAGCTCCTTGGTCTTCTTGGAGTTGAGGGCCAGGTTATTGTCGGCACACCATGCTGTTAGGAGCTGATCCTCCTCCCTGTAGGCCGACTCATCGTTGTCGCTGATGAGGCCAATCACCGTCGTGTCATCTGCATACTTGATGATGGTGTTGGTACCATGTACAGGAATGCAGTCGTAGGTGAAGAGTGAGTAGAGGAGGGGGCTCAGCACGCAGCCCTGGGGTACGCCAGTGTTCAGGGTGAGCGTAGAAGAGGAGTGGTTATCCAACCTAACAGCTGTGGTCTGTTGATTAGAAAGTCCAGTAACCAGAGGGAGGGGTTGATGCCCAGGTCATCGAGTTTGGTGATCAATTTTGAGGGATGATGGTGTTGAATGCTGAGCTGTAGTCGATGAACAGCATTCTCACATAAGTGTTTCTGTTGTCGAGGTGGGAGAGGGTGGAGTGGAGTGCCGTTGAGATGGCATCCTCCGTGCTCCTGTTTTTGTGGTATGCAAACTGGTAGGAGTCCAGAGTGGGAGGTAGGCAGCATTTGAGGTGTGCCATGACCAGCCTTTCAAAGCACTTGGCGAGATAGGGGTGAGTGCAACTGGGCGGAAGTCGTTGAGGCTCGCCGCAGTGGAGTGTTTTGGCACTGGCATGATGGAGGTAGTTTTAAGGCATGTGGGGACAAGTGACAGGTTGAAGATGTCAGCCCAGACGTCTGTTAGCTGTGCAGCACAGGTCCTGAGGACACGCCCGGGGATGCCGTCAGGGCCGGCAGCCTTACGTACATTGATCCTACTCAGTGCCACAAGCACGTTGTAGGGGTTGAGTGTGAGGGGCTGGTGGTCATCGGGGAGCACAGCCTTGATGGCCAACTCTTGGTTGTCCCTTTCAAAGAGGCCATAAAAGTGATTGAGTCCCTCGATGAAAGATGCGTCGCTGGACGTTGGGGTGGAGTTGGTGGCTCTGTAGTCAGTGATGGCCTGGATGCCATGCCACATGCGTCGGGGGTCGGAGTTGCTGTCGAAGTGCTCCTCGATCCGCAGCTTGCATCTGTGTTTGGCGTTCTTGATGCCCCTCTTCAGATTGGCCCTCGATGAACTATAGGCACGGTCATCGCCTGACCTGAAAGCCGAGTCCCGTGCTTTCAGCAGTCGCCTGACCTCGCTGTTCAATCCATGGCTTCTGATTCGGGTATGTGGTGATTAGTTTGAGAGTGGTGACACTGTTGATGGAGGAGTTGATGAAGTACAGAGGAAGAATAGGCGTCAATGTCAGTGTGGGAGTCAAGGGTGGCCTGAGCTGCAAACGCATCCCAGTCAGTGTTACCAAAACGCTGCTGGAGTGTGGAGTCCACTTCATCTGACCAAACCTTGACTGTCTTCACTGTGGGTTTAACACGTCTGATGAGTGGGGAGTACTTAGGGAGCAGGAACAATGATAAGTGATCAGACTGACCAAGGTGGGGGAGGGGGATGGCTTTGTATGCTTCAGCCATGTTGGTGTAGACTTTGTCCAGTGTCTTGTCCTCTCTAGTGGCGAAAGAGACATGTTGGTGGAATTTGGGGAGTACAGTCTTCAGGTTGGCGTGGTTGAAGTCACCCGCAACAATGAAGGCTGCATCTGGATTGAGGGTCAGTTGTTTGCTAATGGCAATATGCAGTTCTTTCATTGCTTGGCATTAACATCAGGAGGGATATAGGCTGCAGTCACAACAGTGGAGGTAAACTCTCTGGGCAGATAGAATGGTCTGCACTTAACCAAGAGGAACTCAAGGTTGGCTGAGCAGTGACTCTCAATGATGGTGGTGTCTGTGCAACATGTTTTGTGTACATACCAGCACAGACCCCCACCTCTGGTCTTACCGGAGTCAGATGTTCTATCCGCTCGGAGTATGTGTCGTCCCGCTAGCTCAATGGCGCTGGCGGGAACATCAGAGTTCAGCCAGGTTTCGGTGAGGATCAGGATGCTGCAATCCTTGATCCAGTTGTAGGAGGCAATCAGAAGACGGAGGTCATCCATCTTGTTTGCCAGGGAACGGACGTTGGCAAGAAAAAGGCTAGGGATGGATGGCCTGTGTGGGGCTCGCTCCAACCTTGCCTTCAACCCACCTCGAGATCCACGGCGATGTTTTCGGGCCCGTCGCCGTCTGTGTGCGCCTCCGGACACCCGGGCCGACTTGGTGCGGTCTTCAGGTTTACCGCCCCGCAGCTCCGCAGATTCGCCATCCTGCAGCTCCGCGGATCCACCCCGCAGCTCCACGGATCCATCGCCCCGCAGCTCCGCAGATTCGCCATCCCGCAGCTCCGCGGATCCGCCGCCCCGCAGCTCCGTGGTGATGGTGAGTGCAGGAGGGAGCCGGAGTTTGTCCAGAAAGTCGACCGGGGGACGCTATAGCCGCAGGAACCGAGATTTAAAAGTTCCTGCCGGCTACAGTGGATGATAGAGAGACTGTTCCGAGTGAGCAGACTCGAAACAGAAGTAAGGTGAGGTATAGTTCGCTGATCCAAGGGAGACACGGGGCGTCGTGATGCACCCGCGCCGCCGCCATTTATGCACCTTTGCGCCCCATCCAAGGTTTCCGTGCGGTTCCCGGAGGTTCCCGGACATTTTTGTCCTCCGGCAACCACCCTCAACTAGCATCGCAACCGGCTTCAACTAAAAAATTACCAATTTTTAAAACGGAAACCACTTTCAACCATTAGGGAGACTGACAAAAACCTCCGGGAACCTCCAGGAACCACACGGAAACCTTGGATGGGGCGCAAAGTCTCCAGAAGTTTCCATTCAGGTCTCCTAAGTGGGACAGGGGCATTACACTCTATCAAATTACTAGCATAGTTGAGGTACCCAGTCAAGGAGGAAGAATGGGTTGCAAGGGGATTAACTATCTGTGCTATCACAAATGGACAGCATTCATCCTCAAGTCTTCCTTATTTTTCTGTCAGGCAGTCGGTCACCCTTGCCAAAGATGTAAGGTTACCCCAGAGTGTGTGGTCATAATTCTCTGGTCAGTGGTCCCTATCACGGAAAGACTGCAGCATCCACCAGCCAAGCAGATGCCACCAGGGGAAGTCCATGGAAGATGGGAATCAAAGTACCATTGCTACTTATTAAATTGTGTTTTTGAAATGATCTACTGCACCATGCAATCTGACACTTTAAGAGGAGTCTCGACCCGAAACGTCACCCATTCCTTCTATCCAAAAATGCTGTCTATCCTGCTGAGTTACACTGAAGGTGGACACAACATGCTGGAGTAAGCCAGCACCTCCAGTTCCTCGCTACACTTTAAACGGCGGATCACTGCTCAGAGGTACTTTAAACTATTTAAATGCCCTATTGCACGGTTCAGCAATTTACCTTGTCTACTATTAGGAATAAAACCTCAAGATTTCAGGCTATGAATAAATCATCATAAAAGCAGACTATAATTAATCAAGATATTGTTAAATAACGTTTTCAATACAAATCACACATATTGATGGAGCCTACAAATTTTATTGATTACAATTTCAAAACTTAGTCCAATTACACAAACAGGCATAGACCTACATCCTATGATACAGTATAAAGCAGCTTATAATGAACTGATAGCTGTTTATATCTGTCATAATTTTTGTTTCTATTGACTTTATTGGAAATGAAATTGGAGTGATGCTACCAATTCATTGTTACACAATGGATACAAGGAATAACTGATGCTGGTTTACAAAAAAGGACACAAAATGCTGGGGTAACTCAACAGGTTAGGCAGCAACTCTGGAAAACATTGGTAGGTGACGTTTCAGTCAGGATACTTCTTCACGTGTAGGAAGGAACTGTAGATGCTGGTTAAAACTGAAGATAGACACAAAAAGATTGAGTAACGGAGCGGGACAGGCAGCATCTCTGGAGAGAAGGAATGGGTGAAGGAACTGTCTCGACCCAAAACGTCACCCATTCCTTCTCTATAGAGATGCTGCCTGTCCCGCTGAGTTACCCAGCTTTTTGTGTCTACCTACAGGACACTTCTTCAGATCAAAGAAAGGTCCCGACACAAAATGTCACCTATTATTATTCTTCAGAGATGCTTTCTGACCCGCTGAGTTATTCCAGCACTTTGTGTCCAGCACTATGTGTCCTTCACTGTTAAAACAATTTGTACTATCGCTCAAAGACAACCAATTTATATTATGAAACAATTAATTTGTGCAAATTATGTAGACATGGAAAATAATCGGTCAGAATTTAGAAATGGCTAGGTTGGTAATTCTGTCAAGACAATATGATAACTATGTGCATTGGCTGCCCATGTTAAAAGAGTAAATGGAATGTTAATGTGAAATGTTCCTTCTATTAAGAACATAAGAAATAGAAACAGGAAATTCAATAAGGTCATGGGTGATTTTGATACCAGCATTCATTCCCTTGATTAGCTTCCTATCCAATAATCAATAATTCTGTCTGGAGTATATTCAGTGACTGGGTCTCTACAGTACTTAGAAAGCAAAGATTCACTACTTCTGGGGAGAATAAATTTCTTCAATTTTCAGTCCTTACCTTGATTGTGTGAATTCAAGGTCTAGATATATTCCAAAGAAAACATCATCCACAAATCTTCCTCTGAAGAGTATTGTAAGATTTCTTTCATGTTTTAATGATACCACTTCTCTTTCTTCTGAACTCTAGTCTATGGGCCCAATCTGCTTGATCTCTCCTTCCCACCATCCCATGAATATTTGTTGGACTCTCTCTATTACAACTGTATCCTTGCTGAGGTAGAGAGATCAGATTGTTATGTAATACTTCAGCTATGTTTTCTCAAGAGCCTTATATAATTGCGGCCAGACTATTTTACTCTGCCGCACAAATCCTCTTACAATAAAATGCAAGATAAGGATTTGCCTTCTTAATTGCTCGCTGCACCTATATGTTAGCTTCCTGTGAGAACACCAGATCCCCCTGAACACCAAGACCTTTCAAACTTCATTTAAAAACATACTCGACTTTTCTGCAATGTTCTGTACAGCCTCATACCTTTCCACATTATATTCCATCTACCATAATTTGTTCATTCAGTTAGAATGCTCTCTGCATTCTTATCAACACCAGTACTGTCAACCAGCTTGGATTACACTTGATCTTAACCATATAACCATATAACAATTACAGCACGGAAACAGGCCCTTTCGGCCCTTCCAGTCCGTGCCGACCATTTATTTTTCCCTAGTCCTATCTACCTGTACTCAGACCATACCTCTCCATTCCCTTCCCGTCCATATACCTATCCACTTTACTTTTAAATGTTAAAATCGATCCTGCCTCCACCACTTCTGCTGGAAGCTCATTCCACACAGCCACCACTCTCTGAGTAAAGATGTTCCCCCTCATGTTACCCCTAAACTTCTGTCCCTTAATTCTCATGTCATGCCCTCTTGTTTGAATCTTCCCTACCCTCAATGGGAAAAGCTTATCCATGTCAACTCTGTCTATCCCTTTCATCATTTTAAAGACCTCAATCAAGTCCCCCCTTAACCTTCTGCACTCCAAAGAATAAAGACCTAACTTGATCTTCTCATCAAATTATTGATATAGAATTGTTCAAATGCCTTCACAATCTTTGCATTTCTGCTCTTTTTTGATAGAAATCACAAATTTATATTCCCTGGTGCCACAGTTTTTGAATGAGCTGAACTAAGACTACCAATCTAGTTAACGGGTGGGCTTCTAGCTTACTGCCTTCGATTGTTTGTTTGAAAATACCGCCTATAAAGTTAATGACAATCTAAACATGAAGCTAAATTAAAGTAACAATTGTTAAAATCAAATGCCCCCGTCCTCATTTTTCTCACAGAGGGTGGTGAATTTTCTGCCTCAGAGGGCGGTGGAGGCAGGTTCCCTTAATGCTTTCAAGCAAGAGCTAGATAGGGCTCTTAAAAATAACAGAGTCAGGGGATATGGGGAGAAGGCAGGAACGGGGTACTGATTGGGGAGGATCAGCCATGATCACATTGAATGGCGGTGCTGGCTCGAAGGGCCAAATGGCCTACTCCTGCACCTATTGTCTATTGTCTATTAAATTACACAATCTGTCGGCACTACACTCATTCAATTGCACAGAATGTGCTAAAACACACCAAAAATTGGTTTCCCATTGTTTGTAGTTGGATTAATGTTCCAGGGGTGATTATGTGGCGATTAAGTCATTTAGGAAACATAAAGTGAGTAAAACAGCAGATGAATGCTGATTAACTTGATCCTTGCAAGTAAACAAGATTCACATAATGGATAAAAGGATTCATTCAAATTTCTATTTAAAGACAAAATAAACACACATCACTTTACATCATCATTTCTACAAACCACTTAGAGTCAATACTAGTGTTAGCAATATATAAGCCACTGACTGTTTCAAATACTAACTCATAAAAGATCACCCGTTTACTATGCTGCATGAAATTGTGGAATTTTCCTACTTTAATGATTGTTTTTACTTCCTAATGTGTTTAGATTTCACTAGATTCTGTTCAAGCTGTCAGCCTTTCCATGGATGGTTATAACCATGGTTATAACTCTGGTCCTGAGTACAGTGCTGGATATTGCACTTCTACCCGAGACCTCCTAATTCTTTATATCTTGATATTTTTTGTTACAATTGCAGTTTCTTTGTCACACTTTATTAATACTGTTCCTGATTTGTATTTTGAAGGGTCAAAAGTCTAATTACCAATTAGCTTCATATTAGCTGATATTATTGAACCCTTGTTTTCATTTAAACCTTTGACTTACTCCCAGAGTTACAGAAAAAGCATTGAAGCAGTTAACTACAGTAAATCTAATAGATACTCTGCCCACATGAAAGGTGATTCCAGCTTCTTTTTACTCTGGATTTGTGTTGATGTCAGTTACCTTTCTTTCAAGTACCTTTTCTTTAAAAACAATTATCGTGCCACACAGTTGCACAGTAAGCAAACAATTCCTTGATTGTGCTGTAAAATGTTCTATTATGTTGATATATTAAAATATAAATATACCATTCAAACTATTTTGTTGTGCTAACTGCATGTGTTCCACATTTAGTCATGCAGAAATTGCGGAAGCTGCAATTGTTTTGCCATAATGTCGAATAGAAAATCTATTTTGTGTTCACAATTCAACACATACAGTTTAGGTCACTTCGGGGCTTGTCTAATCTTAATAGCAAGTGGACAGGAGTCTCAAATCTGTGTAGGAAAGAACTGCAGATGCAGATTTAAATCAAAGGTAGACACAAAATGCTGGAGTAACTCAGCGGGTCAGGCAGCATCTCTGGAAGGAAGGAATGGCTGACGTTTCGGGTCGAGGCCCTTCTTCAGACTTCTGAGTCTGTGTGTTCCTTTTGTCTTTAAATTAAAATTTTAATTAATCCTTTTACCCATTATGTGAATCTTGTTAACTTGCAAGGATCAAGTTAATCAGCATTCATCTGCTGGTTTCATTCACTTTATGTTTCTTAAATGACTTAATCGCCACATAATCAGCCCTGGAAAATTAATCCAACTCCAAACAGTGGGAAATTCAGTCTCAAATCTCATTTATTCAAAGCAATTTATGCTGTATTCAATTTACGATGGACTTCATTCTCAAGTGAATATTATTGGACCCTCACCTGGGATAGTAATGCACCTGATTGCACGTTTTTGTGGCTGCAAGAAGACTTGCCGAGCAACTTTGAATTGGTAGTCTGATCACCATTCTTCTCTAGCTGGCCTGTTCTCTTTATAGTTTGAAAAGATCTACAGTTTGTAGCAGAGTAAATAAAGCAGATCTTTGATCAATATCCTGAGGGGCCCATACTGGAAATGCCCTGGTTGCAAGAGTAAACTTGGTTTTATATATTGACTGAACAGCTTATCGTGACTAGTAATCATCTCTCTGGATGCTGTGTTCAGCATTTTTACTGCAAAAGGCATTTGCAGTCAGGTTGATTGGGTTGAAAAGTGAGGTGGAAGCATTTTCAGGACAAAAATCTTACAGCTGGGGATAGAGCATTGGATTTCTCATATAGTGTGTGCTTAAAATAAAGCATAATCTGAATTGGAATTCAGAAAACAGCAGGGCAGCATTGTGGTGCAATGATAGAGTTGCTGTCTTACTGCGCCAGAGGCCCGGGTTCAATCCTGATTAGGGGTGCTGTCTTTACGTTGTTTCTAGGTTCTCCCTATGACCGCATGCATTTTATCCGGGTCTCTGGTTTCCTCCCACACTCCAAAGACGTACAGGTTTGTATGTTAATTTGGCTTCAGTAAAAATTGAAAATTGTCCCTAGTGTGTAGGATAGTGCTAGTGTATGGGGATCGTTGATCAGTGCAGACGTGGTAGGCTGAAGGGCCTGTTTCCCCACTTTATCTCTAAAACTAAAAACTAAAACTAATGAAATGAGTAAAAACCTGTCAATTACATTAGATACGATTACCTTATTGTCAAATGCAGCAACATACAATGAAATTCCTTGTTCACATGAGCTCACAGAGTAAACGGTATACATATAATAAAGATAATAGAACAAGAGCAAAACAGCAGAATAGTCCAATATTTTAATGCCAAATCAGAGTTGGGCAAAGGAATAATAAAGTACAAAAGTAAATAGCTTAATATGGGATATTTAAGAGTGAGTACCAATATGGAATCTAGAATTAAAATCTGGCATAGTGGAAACTAAGAGATAATTTTGTTCACTTACATACTTTTTGTAGAAAATATTCAACTGTCTATATAGGAAATATGTAATCAGATTTAATCTTTTGCAGTTATCAATTCAATACATTCCAGTGCCTTTTGACACAGACTCCCCAGCACTGTGATAACATTATCCCTGGATAAATAGCTGTTGTTTTCCATGCAAATAGATAGTGAAAGCTCAAAAACTAGGTACAAACTAGGTATAAGGGAGAATCTCACTCAGCCACTCTCTAAGGTATTGGGACATAGTTAGTGAATTAATCTACCCACAAATTCATTTTTTTTTAATAAAGCAAAATCTTGCAGGGTCAAGCAGAATTACTGTGTCAAAGTGCCTCTGGAACCTTCTACATACTTTGTTGCAGCCCTGAGAGTGTATTCTCAAACTGCAGATCTGATGGAGCAGCCTATGATGTTTTCATAACTGCATTTATGATCAAGTAATCTTGTGATCTTCACTTGTAGCCCTTTTGCAATGTGCCTGTCCCTCCAATAGAGGTTTCCTTCGGCAGTAACCTTGTACAATCTGGAGTATATATACCATGGCTTCTGCCATATCTGTTATTGGTCTGATATTGGCTTCATTCCAACCATTCCACAAACTCAGAGTAGTGATAGGTCTCTCCTGCCTCTGTTCTGGCAGGGTGCATGTCTTTTTTGCTATCTTACCTTGCTTAACTAAGGTTGTGTTTCAAGTTCTTGTTCATCAACTAGTATGCCTCTGCACAGGTGTCAACATCATCCCATGAGTGGGATATTGCTAAACGCCAGGTCAACAAGTTGCGACCTGATGATTATGTATAGAAAGGAACTGCAGATGTTGGTTAATATCAAAGATAGACACAAAGTGCTTGAGTACCTCAGTGGGTCAGGCAGCATCTTTGGAGAAAAAAAATGGGTGACATTTTGGGTCGGAACCCTTCTCAAACCCAGTCTGAGTTAATCCAGCACTTTGTGTCTATCTTAGGGACCTGATGATAATCATGTAACCTTCTCCAGCGATTCTTTCACAGCAATCTCTGCCTTTGCATCACTCTGTGGATTAAGATGTTGAGGTGCAATGAGGAAACTCCAGTTATTGAGCTCACAAATTTGTCTGCTATGAACTGTGATCATAGATGCTGAGCACCTTCAGGATGCCATATCTAGCCAACTGCTCTTTGAGCTGGTGCATGCCCATTGATATTTGGTCTCTACGGAGTCTGCCTCTCTGTTACCAGATGCAATTTCCATAGGTCTGAAGTCCTGAAACATTAATCACTGGATTAACTTGGTGGGTCAGGCAGCATCTCTGGAGGTAATGGACATGTGATATTTCAGGTTGGGACCCTTCCTCAAGACTCTAAAGAAGGATCTTGACCTATCCGCGTCCTCCAGAGATGCTGCCTGATCCACTGAGTTAATCCAGCAGTTTGTGTTCTAGCAAGATTCCAGCATTTGTAATTCTTTGTATCTCCCAAAACATTAACTCTGTTTTTTTTCAACTGATGCTGTCAGACCTGCTGAGAGATCCTAACATTTCTGTTATTCTGAAATGGACAATGAAAGAAGTGAACAGCTTGTATCTTAATGGACCCTCAACCATAGAAAAATATTAGTTTTTAATTTTAATCTTGGTTCAAATGTGATGGAAACCAAAGTCCTGAATCTGTCAGCAATGATGTGATGTCAGTTAACTGGATAGCATGTATTATTTCTGTATTACAGTGCCAATTTTAATGAAGCTCACCGTTGACTATTTTGTGAGCTTCAATCTGCCTACCTTGGACCAATACAAAAGGAACTCACTTATGCTTTGCAAGATAATACTTGGAATGGCATGGTGGCGCAGCGGTAGAGTCACTGCCCGACAGTGCCAGAGATCCGAGTAGCGATCCTGCCAATGGGTGCTTATCTGTACAGAGTTTGTACGTTTGTACGTTCTCCCCTTGACCTGTGTGGGTTTTTCCCTGCAGCTCTGTTTTTTTCTCACACTCCAAAGACGTACAGGTTTGTAGCTTAATTGGTTTGGTAAAATTGTAAATTATCCCTAGTGGGTGTGGGATAGTGTTAATGTGTGGGGATCACTAGTCGGCATGGACTCGTTGAGCCAAAGGGCCAGTTTCAGTCCTGTATCTCTAAACTAAATTAAACTTCATCACGATAACCAAGGTACAGAAGCAAGAAGCGGATTAAACTGATCCTTAATTTGAAAGCTTCAACCTCCAATCACACTGACATGATCGTATTGCCACTCGGTTCTAATCCACCCAGCCAATTTCATATCAATGCAGATTTGATAGAAGATTGCTCTGAATACATTTTTCTTTTTGTTCTGTTTTCATAACACATCCAGATATTATAATAATATGCAGCTTTTTCAAATTTTAATTACAATAAAAAAACAAAGGCATGTTATGCATCACATGAAGTGAGGTTCAAGACCCTATCTAACTGACAATGAATTATCCATAGCCCTCAAATTTTAGATTGCTGTGATTGGAATTGTCTGTGTAAAATGTAGCCATTGGGAGTCATGACTCTCAATTATTTCATAATATGTTTTTTTTCCTCTTTCACAGAAAGTCACAAAACTGCAATAAATGAACTATTTAATTGCACATTTGCATTTTTGTAATGCAGCTCTGCATGATAGCTTTGAATATAAAATAGATACAATAGATTTGATGTATACCGGAGGTTTAAGGCAACTTAATTTACTGAAAGTGGTGAAAAGTAATGGCACAATGCATTTTGAAAAAGAGTTTCAAGCACAGGTAAAATAAAACATGCATTAAATCCTCAGAATCCAAATGTTTGTTCTATAATGCTCTCTCCCATTTTCCTCTGTTAACTTTTTAAAACATGATCATATTGCTGATGACAGTCGAGAGAAATTCAACAGATACATCCAGCCTTTCCCAAGCAGCAGTGATGTCTTGTGATTTACAATACACACATGACCTGTGGACCCAGTAAGAATAGGATCTGTGAGATGCAAGAAAGTAAATCAACATTAAATGAAATGTGTAGATGCTGGAAATTTGAAGCAAAAACAGAAAATGTTGCAGAATCTCAGTAGATCAGTGGCACAGCTGATTGAGCTGCTTCCTCACAGCATCGGAGACCTGGGTTCTATTTTGGCCTTGGGCTCTCTCTGTATGGAGTTTGCGTGTTCTCCCTGAGGCCATGATTGTTTTTTTCCGGGTGCTCCAGTTTCCTCCCACGCCCTAAATATCTGCAGACTTGTAGGTTAATTGGTCATTGTAAATGTGTGTGTAGTTAGTCTATGCAAAAGTGGGATAACAGAACTAATGTGAATGGGTGATCGATGGTCAACATGGACACTGTGGTATGTAGTGCCTGTTTCCATGTTGTGTCTTTCAATTAGTCAATCAGTTGTGTAGCGTTTGTGGACAAAGAGACACAGTTGCCATTTTAGATTGATGACCTTTTTTTTAACGGAAATTGAACAGAGAGTAAACCAGCCTCTCCCAATTTGCAAAGAGAGATTGAGATGGAGAAAGCAGATGGAATGTCTATGAAAGCTAGAGATTGTCCAGGTGACACAAGTGTTCTTGGTGCCACCGACGCAAAGGTGACTCCATGCTTTTTAAATCACAGCTAATCTGCCTGAGGAGGTAATGAGGAATGAATTGGAACTGTTAGATGCAGAACACAGCAGCTGCCAGAACTAGGAAAGAGAAGAGAATATTGGGAATGCCTAAAAATTTGCGTAGCATCTTTGGAGAGAGAAAACACATGACTTTGCAATAAAACTAGCCATTATTAACCAGTACTTTTGGATTATCAGCCTGTCCACTGTAGATTAGCCATTTCTAACATATGCAGGACAGGCTGGTTATCTGAAAGTACTGAAGTTAACATGGGGTCCTTCATGTAGAAACATGCCCAGATTGAAAATGAGATGCTGGTATTTAGGCTTTCATTAGACTTCATAGGAATAGTGTAAGAAATAAAAGACAGAGAGGTCTGAGTGAGAGTTGGGTTGAGAATTGAAATGACCGGCAACTGGAAGATCAACATCACCTTGGTGACCAAAAGGAGGTGTTCTGAAAAGTAGTTAACATGCAAACCTATTAGAGAGCAAATATAATATGTAAAACCCCCTAAAATTCCTTTTGCAATCAAAACCAGTCTATGAGATTCATGCTTAGATTTAGCAATACGCTTACAATGAGGATCAGCCTAGCCTAAAACCAGTCCAGCTTTCCAGAGTACTTTCACATGAAGGAATCCTCTACACATGCTGGAAGCCAATTTTTTAAAGATATTTTATCAATTTGACTGCTTAGACGAATGTGCCATTTAAAACTTTTGCCTTTGCTGCCCACAAAAACAATAATCAGAAGAATCTGTGAATGATCAGCTTGGGATCCCAATTTAAATACCTTCATAGGGCACACGTCTTATTTGATGGGAGTGCTGGTAACATAAATGAAAATTCCCTGGAAACTAGCATTAGCTAGACTACTGGAATAAAATTACCACAGATATTGTTTTTAAAAGGTGACAATATTTAATGGCGGCAGAGTGGTGCAGAGGTAGAGTTGCTGCCTTACAGCACCAGAGACTCGGGTACGATCCTGACTATGGTTGCTGTCAGTAGAGAGTTTGTACATTCTCCATGTGAGCGCGTGAGCTTTCTCTGTGTGCTCCGGTTTCCTCCCATATTCCAAATTACGTGCAGGTTTGTAGGTTAATTGGCTTCTGTAAATTATCCCTAGTTTGTAGGATAGTACACAAGTGATTGCTGGTTGGCCGGGACTCGATGGGCCGAAGGGCCTGTTTTCATGCTGTATCTCTAAACTAAACTGAACTAAACCTGCTGTTGTTCATCCTAAAATGTGGGGTAATAGTTTTCAGTATTTTAAAATAATGACCTAATAATCTACATATTTTTGTATTTGTAATAGTTTTCAGTATTTTAAAATAATGACCTAATAATCTACATATTTTTGTATTTGTTTTGCCTGCAATAATATGAATAAAGCAAACCAGAGAGAGTCACCATTGGCATTCATCTTGTTTGTACTTTCCATAGCTCTATTGCAATACAAGTATCAGTATAAATGGGGAAAAAATGAATTTTTATTCAATATAAATAGTATATTTAACATAGAAAAGCATTTCAGGAATCTTCACGGTTATTCAATATTTGACATCTAGCTACAAAAGACGAAATCAAACAAGATGACCAAATAGGTTGGTTTTAAGTAAAATGTCTGTGTAGGTTGGTTTCAACATTGTGGCAAAACCAGTTTAGTTTAGTTTAGAGATACAGTGAGGAAACAGCCCTTTGGCCCACCGAGTCCGTGCCGACTAGCGATCCCCGTACACTAGCACCATCCTACACACGAGGGACAATTTACAATTTTACCTAAGCCAATTAACCTATACACCTGTGGAGTGTTGGAGGAAATGGGAGCACTCGGAGAAAACTCACGCGGTCACAGGGAGAACTTACAATCTCCATACAGACAGCACCTTAGTCAGGATCGAACCAGGGTCTCTGGCACTGTAAGACAGCAACTCTACCGATGCGCCAGTGTGCTGCCCAGTTACAGAAACAAAGTCTAGTGTACGCAATGAGAGAGTGGTGAAAAGGCTAGTATCTTAGCTTATGGAAGGACCATTCAGAAGCTTGATAACAGAAGGGAAGAAACTATTCCTGAGTTTGGTGATGCACACTTTCAAGCTTTGGTATCTACTGGTGACATGGGCAGGGAGATGAAGGGACAAGTCTTTGATTGTGTTGGTTGCTTTCCTGAGGCAACCTGAAATGTAGGAGTCATGCATGGGAATTCTGGTCTGTGTGATGGACTGGGCTACACCAATTAGTTTCAGTAAGATTCCAGGAAGATGGTTCCTGAAGTGTATTTAAAGTGCATAGCACGGTTATACCACAAGATGTGCACACACTGTCACATGCTGTGGTCACATACATGCCCTGAATTTCACATGTGAAATGAGGGCCATTGTTGCCACGTTGTGTGATGGAATTTTTTTTTTAAAGCACATAAGCTGTAAATTGATGAAGTGTCTACAACCCAAGATGCTAGCTCTGTTATTCTTTCCACTTGACTAGATGAGTGTTTTCTGCAATTTCTGTTTATGTTATCTTAACAAGTATTTAGCACATAAAACAGATATCAAATTTGTACTCAATTGTCTTTGATGAAGAGTTAAAATCTAGTTATACATTTATCACAAGTGAGAGACTTTATGAAGGAATAGTTCAAGAAAGAACTGCAGATGCTGGAAAAATCGAAGGTAGACAAAAATGCTGGTGAAACTCAGCGGGTGAGGCAGTATCTATGGAGCGAAAGAATAGGTGACGTTTCGGGTCGAGACCCATCTGAAGAAGGGTCTCGACCCAAAACGTTACCTATTCCTTTGCTCCATAGATGCTGCCTCACCCGCTGAGTTTATGAAGGAATAGTTATTTTTTCTCTGGTGATGCTTTTTTTGTGCAGTAATCATTGTTTTGTTTCTATTACTTTCGGGATAGGGTTTACTTAGGTTTTCCTTATAAATGATGCAATGTCTCACTTGTTCTGAACCATTTTCTCATGATATCTGTCTTAAAACATATCAGTTATTAATTTATTAGAGGGTGGTTTGTTTTATTTATACTGGATATACATCATACGTTTGCTATCAACCTTTGCACAGGTGTCTCCTGTACATTGAGCAGACACTCATTGAGTATTACCAGTATTTACTGTATTTTCACTGTCGTTTGTTGTATTTTAAAGCATTGGCAAACTGAATAAATTACTGTGGCTGATTTTGGCAGATGTCCACAATCAAGATCATTGAGATCAATATGAATTGCCTGTAAAGATGCATGTAAATAATTTGCTTTGTTGAAACACAAATGTTCTTAGATCCATTTTGCAATTAATCACGGGAGTCCTCTTTGCATTTCAGATAGTGCACAACATAAAGTAGGAATCAACATAGGAGTTTGTTTTTTGATTTTTCCCTTTGTCTTTTTCCTGATAATTGAATTAGCTACAGTACTTAATCAGTGCCATTACAGTGGTATTTGTTTAATAATATGCTCTAGATTTCTGCGCATGAAAATATTCATAAATATACACATTGTACATCAAGAAAAAATACATAACGCACAGTAATATTGAAACTCCAGTTCAGTTGAACTGGATTTACTCATAGATTTACCTGATAATACTTACTGGAGATAGTTAATGGGTGTTATCATTTAATGTTTTACATTTAATATTCCTATAATTGAATGTTAAACTCCAACACATTTTAGTTATTAATATAGCAGAGATCAATGAGTTTTTAAAGTTCAATTAAATAGGGAGGCATTGTTACATATAGGCAGCATTAATCTGCCTTCTCTATACCTTGTTAAGAGTAACTGGTTTCATTGATTAACCTTTCCTGTTTTGCTTTGCCGCGTTTATTTTTTATTTGTATTGCTTGTGACTTCCATGTATTGTGGTCACAGCCCTTAAGGCCTGTCAATGGTAAATGCAGTAATACGAATTGTCATGTTTTCTCTGTAAAATGAAAGGCAAACATTTTGAAGGTAGGTTTTTGTATCAGATGCTTTGGATACAATGTAGATGCATTGAATTAGATTTCTGTTTGAATGAATGAATGAATGAATGCCTTTTTATTGTCACTATACACATGTACAATGAGATTAAAAGCTGCTCCTACTCAGTGTAAAAACAAAAAGGGTGAGGGGGAATAAGGTGCACAGTTTCTGCGACGCTATGTACATATCTATAAAAGACAATGGATAAATAGAATTACAGTTACAGTACAAATTACAGTAGGTGGATAAATGACGGTCCGGGGGTTAGGCTGTGAAGTCAGTGCATGTGTGAGTTCAGGGAGATAATGGATTTTGGAAAGAAACTGTTCTTGAGTCTATTTGTCCTTGTGCTGATGCACCTATAGCGCCTCCCTGAGGGCAGCAGGTTGAACAGGCCAAATGCAGGATGGGAGCTGTCCTTGATAATGTTCTTCGCCCTGCTGAGGTCCAGTGGGATAAATGTCCATCAGAGAGGGGAGAGGGCAGCCGATGATCTTCTGTGCTGCCCTAACTACCCTCTGAAGCCTCTCCCTGTCTGCCATGGTGCAGCTGCCGTACCATGCTGTAATGCAGTATGTCAACAGGCTCTCAATGGACGAGAGGTAGAAGGTCAGCAGCAGGTTGGAGTCCAGGTTGTGCTTCCTGAGGACCCTCAGGAAGTGCAGCCGCTGCTGAGCCTTCTTGATGTTGTGATGTTATCTGTCCAGGAGATGTCAGCGGAGATAAGGACGCCGAGAAACCGGAAGGTGTAGACCCTCTCCACACACTCACCGTTGATGTATAAGGGAGCTAAGTCGGTGCTGTGCCTCCTGAAGTCGACAATGAGCTCTTTGGTTTTCTTGGTGTTCAGAACCAGGTTGTATTCTGAGCACCAGGTTGTCAACTTGAGGACTTCCTCTCTGTAGGCTGCCTCGTCTCCCCTTGAGATGAATCCGATTACTGTAGTGTCGTCAGCAAACTTGATGATGCGGTTGTTGTTGTGGACTGGACTACAGTCGTGGGTGTAGAGACAGTATAGGAGGGGGCTTAGCACACAGCCCGGTGGGGAGCCGGTACTCAACATGCGAGTGGAGGAGAAGTGGGGGCCGAGTCTCACCGTCTGGGGCCGGTTGGTGAGGAAGTCCTTTATCCAGGCACATGTGAGAATGGGGAGGCCGAGAGTGACCAGTTTGTCGATGAGAATGTTCGGGATGATAGTATTGAAAGCTGAGCTGTAATCCACAAAGAGCATCCGGACGTAGCTCTGCCCCAGCTCCAGGTGGCTCAGCACAGAGTGGAGAGCTACGGTGATGGCGTCTTCTGTGGACCTGTTTGGGCGATAGGCGAACTGGTGGGGGTCGAAGTCTGGAGGGAGATAGTCCTTGATGTGCTGGAGGACCAATCTCTCGAAGCACTTCGTGATTACCGGAGTGAGGGCCACAGGACGATAATCGTTTAGGCTGGTGATGGGGGACTTCTTCAGCACTGGGACGATTATGGCTGATTTTTAGGCAGGACGGGATAACTGCCTGGTCCAGGGAGAGATTGAAGATTCTGGTGAAGATGACGGTGATCTGGTGGGCACACGCTTTGAGCACCTTACCAGGTGCTCCATCTGGGCCGGCAGCCTTCTTGTGGTTCACTGCCAGGAGCACCCGTCTGACATCGTGCTCCCTTACAGTGAATGGAGTCGTGCAGGAGCCAGGTAAGGGTGGGTGCAGGGCTGTAGCAGATGAGTGCTGCTGTTGTGATGTTTCAAAGCGGGAAAATAAGCAATTTAGCTTCTCTGCCAGCAGCGCACTCAGGTCTTCTGGTGTTGTGGCACAGCCTCTGTAGTTTGTGATTCCTTGTATGCCCCGACATACCTCCCGTATGTTATTGCTGGACAGATGGGACTCTATGCTCCTCTTATAATCCACTTTAGCTTTTTTAATTCCCCGATACTCGTCACCAATATTCAGCTTAGTTCTGGTGTTGACACAGAGTTTCCCAATAGTTCAATATTAATGATGGTGTAACTGTTTCATTATTTACAGATCTACATTTCCTTTTTTAACGCTACTTTGGAACTCAGCCAACACCTAATAATTCAAAACAGATGGGGAATTCACAATATGTATTAAGAATCTTATGTTAAGATTTCTAATGAAATCTTCACAGCCTCACCACCCCAATATTTCACCCCCCTTTCATTTATTTTGATCAAGGACCAATTGGCAAGTAATATGATTCATTTTATGGACCATCAATGCTAATGGAATGTGTAGGAAATAACTGCAGATGTTGGTTTAAATCGAAGGTACACACAAAATGCTGGAGTAACTCAGTGGGATAGATAGCATCTCTGGAGAGAAGGAATGGGTGATGTTTCAGGTCGGGTCTGCAGAAGGGTCTCGACCCAAAACGTCACCCATTCCTTCACTCCAGAGATGCTGCCTGTCCCGCTGAGTTATTCCAGCATTTTGTGTCTACCATGATAATGGAATCATAGGTAAATCAAACGAGTGTTTGTTTAAGAAAGAACTGCAGATGCTGGAAAAATCAAAGGTAGACAAAAATGCTTGAGAAACTCAGTGGGTGAGGGAGCATCTATGAAGAGAAGGAATAGGCGACGTTTCGGGTCGAGACCCTTCTTCAGACTGATGTCTGGGGGGGGGGGGTCAAGAAAAAGAAAGAAAGAGGCGGAGACAGTAGGCTATGGGAAAGAGGAAGGAGGGAGAAAGCAAGGACTATCTGAAATTGGAGGTCAATGTTCATACCACTGGGGTCTAAACTACCCAAGCAAAATATGAGGTGCTGTTCCTCCAATTTGCGCTGGGCCTCACTCTGGCAATGGCGGAGGCCCAGGACAGAAAGGTCGGATTTGGAGTGGGAGGGGGTGAAGAAGTGCTGAGCCACCGGGAGACCAGGTTGGTTATTGCGAACTGAGCGGAGGTATTGGGCAAAGCGATCGCCAAGCCTACGCTTGGTCTCACTGATGTAGAGAAGTTGACACCTGGAACAGCGGATGCAGTAGATGAGGTTGGAGAAGGCGCAGGTGAAACTCTGCTTCCTCTGAAAAGATTGCTTGGGTCCTTGGATGGAGTCGAGGGGGGAGGTAAAGTGACAAGTGTAGCATTTCCTGCAGTTACAAGGGAAAGTATCTGGGGTGGTAGTGGTTTGGGTGGGAAGGGACGAATTGACCAGGGAGTTACAGGGGGAACGGTCTCTGCCGAAAATAAGGGAGGAGATGGGATATATGGCCTGTGGTGGGATCCCATTGCAGGTGGCGAAATTGTCGGAGGATTATATGATGCATGCGACGGCTGGTAGGGTAGAAGGTGAGGACTCTGTCATTGTTACGAGTAGGGGGATCGGGGTTGAGAACGGAGCTGCGGGATGTAGAGAAGACCCTGGTGAGAGCCTCATCTATAATAGAAGAGGGGAACCCCCGTCCCTAAAGAATGAGGACATCTCTGATGCCCTAGTCTGGAAAACCTCATTCTGGGTGCAGATGCGGCATAGACGGAGGGATTGGGAGTAGGGGATAGAGTCTTTACAGGAAGCAGGGTGGGTAGAAGTGTAGTCCAGATAGCCATGGGAATCAGAGGGTTTGTAGTAGATGTCGGTCAGTAGTCTGTTACCTGCAATGGAGATGGTGAGGTCAAGAAACCATAGGGAGATGACTGAACTTTATTGCCTTCCCTCACAGTGGGAAACGTTGAATCCGCCATGTGGGGATGATCATGTTAAATTCTATCGTGTATTGTGCTCTTTTTTATTCGTATGGCTGTATGGTAACTCAAATCTCACTGTACCAATTGGTGCATGTGACAATAAATGTAACTGGGACTTGAACTTGAACTTGAGATGTCGGTAATGGGCTATGAAATGTCAATGTTGAGTCGGACTAAGGAAAATCCCAAAGCTTTTTATAGGTATGTTAAAAATAAGAGGGTGTCCAAGAGCGGTCAAAGATAAAAGACACAATCTATGCTTGGAGTCGAGGATATGGGTGAGGTACTAAATTGATATTTGCATCTGTATTCACTATGGAGAAGAACTTGGAGGACTGTGAGATCAGTATGGAGAATACAAATATGTTAGGGCAGTTTGAGATTGAGAAGGAGGTGGTGCTGAGGCTGTTGAAGAACATTAAGGAGGATAAGCTTCCTGGGCCTGATGGGATCTGTCCCAGATTATTGAGGGAGGCAGAAGAGAAGATTGCGGGGGCCTTGATAAGGATCTTTGTTTCTTCTCGACCCACAGGTGAGGTCCAGGAGGACTGGAGAGTTACCAATGCTGTCCCTTTGTTTAAAACATAAAGTAGGGAGAATTCAAGGAACTAGAGACTAATGTGCATCATATCTGTGGTTGGGAAAGTATTGGAGAGAAATCGCCAACATGGTGTTGTACATAGGAGGTCATATCTCACTAACTAACTTCATTGAGTTTTGTGACCAGTGGCATTGCGTGGGGATCAGTGCTTGGACCTTTGTTGTTTTTGATATGTACAAGTGATCTAGACATAAATATTGATGTGCAGGAAGGAACTGCAGATGCTGGTTTATAGAGAAGATAGACGCAAAGTGCCGGAGTAATTCAACGGGCCAGTCAGCATCTCTGGAGAAAAATGATGGCTGACGTTTTGGATCAGAAGAAGGATTCCGACGCGAAAGATCACCCATCCTTTTTCTCGAGAGATGCTGCCTGATCTGTTGAGTTACTCCAGCACTTTGGGTCTATCTTCGATATGAATATAGGTGGGTTCGTGAGTAAGTTTTCAAGAGAGAGTTAGATTTAGCTCTTAGGGCTAAGGGAATCAAGGGGTATGGGGGAAAAAGCTGGAAAGGGGAACTGATTTAGGATGATCGGTGAATGGCGGTGCTGGCTCGAAGGGCTGAATGGCCTACTCCTGCACCTAAGGAGTGGAGACATTCTTAAGAAGTTTAATAAAGTTTAGCGGGCACTTTACCTACCGGTAGGTCTTCCGTGGTCCTAAAAATTCCAATAAGCCAATCAAAATGCCCGGTCAGCAAAGGAGACTGCCTATGGCTGCTTTCAACTGCCTGTAAGTAAATACCAAATCCACTGCACTACGAGTTAAAAAGACCCATGCCAACCAGATTTTCCGCGACCTAGCTGAGGCCACGAGTATTCGGAAACTTCCCTCGAGCATGAAGGAGAGTTCCAGCGACCTCATAGGACCTCCTAGGATCACTTGTCGACCATGCTGCGAGTTTGAAGATCGAAGACACTCTTCTAAACTCGCTGATTAGGTCGCCCAAGTGGGTCAGCCCCTTAAGAAATACAATATGCTTGCCTTCCTTGCTAACGGCATTGAGTATAAAAATCAAGAAGTTATGATTCAGCTCTATAGGACTCTGTTTAGGCCACATTTGGAGTATTGCATGTAGTTCTGGCCACCAACTCTAAAGGCATAGCTATAAGGTGAGAGGGAGCAAGTTTAATGAAGATGTGCGGGGCAAGTTTTTGACACAGAGAGTGGTGGTGGCTTGGAACGCACTGCCAAGACTGGTGGTGGAATAGATACAATAATGAAGTTAGGAGACTTTTGGATAGGCATATGGAAGTGAAGGGAATAGACAATGGATCATGTACAGGCAGATTCGATCAGCTTAACTTAACATCATGTTCGGCTCAAACATAGTGGGTTCAATTGCTCGTTCCCGTGCTGTACTGTTCCACGTTCTAAATATTATGCATCAGGAGTATATATTTACTTCACTTCCTCTAATGAAGGTATAATGCCATGGGACAAGTATTTCTGGTATCACATTTTAGCTCAGTTGATGTGTCACTTGGGGATGCAGCTCCTACGCGCTGTTGCACTTTTAGGTGATAATGATCAGAGATATGGGTGGTTATATTAGAATAGCCGAGATTAATAATTGCAGTGTATTTTGCAGATGATACGTACTGCAGCCATGATGCAGAAGCGATGAAAGGAATGAATGCTTAGATTGGTGGGTGCTTTGTCTTGAATATTACCAAGTGTTGATGGAGCTGCAGGCACTTTGGCAAATGGAGAGTATGTTTAGTTTTTTTTAGTTTAGTTTAGTGATACAGTGTGGAAACAGGCTCTTCGGCCTACCGAGACTGCGGCAATCGGCAATCCCAGCTCACCAGCGCTATCCTGCACACGAGAGACAATTTATAATGTTACCAAAGCAAACTAACATACAAACATGCAAGTGTTTGCAATGTGGAACAAAACAGGAGCACCGGGGAAAACCCACCCGATCTCAGAGAGAACGTACAAACTCCGTTCAGATAGCACCAGTAGTCAGGATTGAACCTGGGTCCCTGGTGCAGTAAGGCAGCAACTAGCAACTCTATCGCTGTGCCTCCCCTATGTTACTACATTTCATTCTCATGTCTTGCAGATAAAGAAGAGTCTTTGGGATGATCCAAAAATGCATTTACTTACTGCAACAGAAGAGGTGGCCCTACGGCCCACTGGGTCCATGACATCTCCTAGTGGAGCAAACCCCATCAATCCCTCCACCCCACTTCATATTCCCCTTTAGCTGTGCAACATTTTTTATTTCTCCTTCAACTTCCTGTTGATTCTTTTTGTTGGTTACCTGCACAATGGAGTATTTAACTTACCAACAAGTTTGGGATATGCAAAGAAACTGGAGCACCTAGCAGAGATCTATCTAGCCGTGGAGAGATCATGTGAATTCCACACGGACAACATCTGAGGCTGTGAATGAACACAGGTCCCTGGAGCTATGAGACGGTGGCACTACTCTGCTGTGCCATCCAGGAGGTAAATTGCCCGCCACAGGTCTGCAACTTGCTCTTGCAACCACAACATTTATGTGTCTCTTCCTTTTAACTTTCTGATCAATAGTAACCAAGAAAGGTGAGGGCTTAGGGTTGACATAGCTATTGCTTGGCACATGCGTGTCATGTCGCCACTCACCCTTGCCTGATTGTTCTCCCTGTCCCAGTGTAGGGTAAGCATAATTTTACTAGGGAGCTGTGACTGGAGTTGAGCTTTCTGCAATCATCAATGAACATCGCAACTACTGACCTCTCCTGCAAGGAAGGACATTGATCCTGATCTTTTGAGCAAATCCACTTGAAACTGCAGATTTTAAGCACTTAACTACAGTATGTGGAGGGTCAGGAGTCTGACAGAATGCTGAAACACAGCCCTCAGTTTAGATCATCATCTATATCACTTGCTTCCCTTATCCGTAACCAGTCTGAAGAAGGGTCCCGACCTGAAACATCACTCATTCCTTCTCTCCAGAGATGCTTCCTGTCCCGCTGAGTTACTCCAGCTTTTTGTGTCTATCCTCAGTTTAGATGTGTGCTGGCCTCCTGACCTGTGAATTCCAGTAGCAATCAACAGAGCAGCATAGACTGTGCCTGGTTTAAGAGTACAACAGTCCCATTGAAGTGGATGGGAAATTTAAGGTGCAGATGGAAGGGTGAGTAGACTGTTTGATTTGATTTCATAGGTTCAAAGGTGCAAAGGTCAGTTTATTTGTCACATGTACCAATTATGGTACAGTGAAACTCGAATTACCATACAACCATACTAAAACAAAAGCAACAAGACACGCTAACATAAACATCCACCACAGCAGATTCCCCACATTCCTCAATGTGATGGAAGGCAATAAAGTCTAATCTTCTTCCCTCTTTATTCTACCGTGGTCAGGGCTGTCGAACCATTTGCACTCGGGGCAATCGAAGCTCCCACAGCCGGCGATCGAAGCCCCCGCGTCAGAGATTGAAGCCCCCACATCGGGTCGATCGAAGCCCCCATGTCGGGGCGATTGAAGGACCTGTGTCAGGGCAATCAAAGCCCCCGCATCAGGGCCGCAGTGCGGACAGGGATACAATACGGGAAAAAATGGCATCACCGCCGAGGTAAGCGATTTAAAAAAGTTTTCCCCAAACCCCCCCCCCCCCCACCCCCACACACCACATAAAACAAGCTAAAGAACACTAAAACGTACATATAACACATACTAGAAAAAACAACAAAGAAGGAAGGGTCGAGACAAACTGTTGGCGAGGCAATCATCGCTGGTGCCACCCAGTGGTTTAGATCAATGTTCACAAGTTCTTTATTTCCATATGTCTATCTGTTATTTGGACATTGAGTCTTTGTCAGCTCACAAAATAAATTGCCACATGGATGTCACCTGTTCTCTGCATATTCCCATCAACTCTGTCCTCTACCTACTTATCAGGGACAATTTCAGTGACCAATTAACCTACCAATTGGCATACCTTAGGGATGTAGGAGGCAACCAGAGCCCATGGGAGAAGCCAATGCAGCCAGGAGGGAAACATGCAAACTCCACATAAACAGTGCCAGAATTCAGGAATGAACGCAGTTTCTCTATGAGGAAATAGTTCTACTAGCTGCGCCACTTTGTTGCTCAGAATTGTCATTATTTTTTCACAAATTTTCACTTTTAAAATTAGTTTGGGACTTTATTGGTTCCAATATGTTTTTGCATGTCCACAAGCCTTCAGTTTCAGTAACAACTTTGCCTAATGCCTCGGACAAGTAAGATCAGTAAATTGGCCATATCTAGTAAAAACTTCAAACTAATGCAAGGTCATCGCATTAATGATGGGGCAGGTGTCATGATTCATATCTGACTAATTCCCAATTGGAGGTCCAATTAAAATGTTGAACCGTCCAGCTCCACTTATTATTTTAACACTCAGACCACTGGGCTCGCAGATTAATTTAGACAGTCTTCTTCAACTTTCCAGTGTGATGTAAATTGCTCAGAAAATAATGTTGCATTCTTTCAGTTCATAAGCCACATCATTGGAAAACTTTAATTTTATTGTTCAATCATTTTAATGCTATATTCATAATCAAACTAACATTATTTAGCTAATTTTTTACTGTGTGCTGTATGTAGTCTCATTACCCTACCTATGAAGCAGGCATGTACCATCAGGGTAGGCAAGGTAGGCAGTGCCTACTCTGACTAAAATTATATAAAGGTAATTATTAAATATAAAAGTAAAGCTTTCCAATACATTTTCTAAATTCAGTATTTATTATTAAATGATTATTATTTTAACAATCAATCTTAGCCTTTGCACCGTGGACTTTGCGCAAGGTGCTGCGCATACCTACAGGAGAGGAGACCAATCTGCGCATGCGCTGTTTTTAAAGATTTTTTAAAAGTCGACTGACTGCCTACAGGACCGACCTGTGCATGCGCGGTTTTCACGATTTTCTGCGCACGCGTGGATTTTAACAATTTTTATAAAGTCGACTGACTGCCTAGTGTCTAGCCTGAGTAATTACTCATATAATGCTGTTACCTATGTATTTTGTACTTACCTTGAATCTAAATATTTGTATAATCTGAAATATGCAAGTGCAGTGTGGAAAAGGGAAATTATTTATATATAAATTGCACATTGGAACTATGTATCTTTGAATCCAAAGCTCAGGCCTGCATTCTTTAAAGATCCAAATGGCAAAATAATTACTCTATAAGCCTGTCCCACTTAGGCGATATTTAGGCAAATGTCATAGTCGTAGCAGGTCGCCAAAAAAACGGCGACTGGATTAATGGGCCTATCCCACTTAGATGATTTTTTTAGGCGACTGCCGGCGAATACGACAATCGAATTCACCGAAGTCAGCACCGGCGACAACCAACGTCACCTGGTGACAACCTACTTTAACCTAGCAACAACCTACAACAGCACCTACGTCAAGCTACGCTCATTGGCGTCAAACCCACAGTCGCCACTGTCATCGAAAAAATGTGCAACATGTTGAAAATCCAGCGGCGACCAGAAAGACGCTACGACTCATTGGGCGACTGAGGATACTACTCATGACCATACAGGCGACACCCCGGCGACCACCGGCCACCATATGGTGACAGGCTAGGTGCCTGTAGTCACTTAAAAAAAATCACCTAAGTGGGACAAGCCCCATAAGAGATGATACTAACACCACAGATCAAAATTTGAGTCATTTTTAATATCAGTACCATTATAGCATTTTGACATTTTAAACCATTTATCTTGGCTAGGGGTTTCTTGTTTGGAGTGTGATGTCAGAATAATTTCCAGGGGCACACAGACTATTCAGAAAGGTAATTAGGACACCTAGGTGGCCCTTGAAAAGTCTTCATGAACACCAAGGACTAGTGTTGAAGATGGGAGCGCCATTCCACAGAGCAGTCAAGCAAAAGCCTGACATGGTTGTACTCTGAGAAACCGATTGTGCTGACAATGTGTTAGATCCCTCCATCCCTCCCTTTACGAATCTTATATCACCAGTTGGACAAACGTATCAGAGGTTAATGCCTAGTGGTCAAAAACCATGATGAGGTAACTCTTAGGATTGTCCACGATGACGCCAGGAGACAGCATCTGGTCAACATGAACAAGGAAGCTTCCATCTGATTGACACCCACCATTCCCTCTTAGCTGACCAGCAGTGCACCGCCACAGTGCCCACTTATAGTAGCAAGGACACAGAGTGTACTTTGAGTGTGGGAACTTTAATGTCCTTCATTAAGCATTATTTTTGGTAGCATCACCACACATTGAATCAGCTGAGTCCTAAAGGACACAGGTGCCAGACTGCCATGGGTCTGCCATAGATAGTGAGATTATCAATGTGAGGAATAAATCTACTTGATCCTCAGTCACACCAACCTTTGACAGATGCATCTGTCCATGATGTTATAGGTAGAATAGACCATCACACAGTCCCTGGGGAGGAATTTAGCAGACAGTGTGTTGTGTATAACTATAGATGTGCTTGAATGGGACAGACTTGGAACAGGTTCAACAGCTTCAAACTGGACATCCACGGGGTGCCGAGGACCATCATCAGCAGTAGAGGTTCACACCATCACAATCTGAACCCCCATGACTTAGCATCTCCCTCACCTGTCACTTATTGCGAGCTAAGGGAACAATTCTGATTCAATGAGGAGTGCAAAAAGGTCCAGAGACTTTTGCATGTGATGTTTGCATATTCTTCCTGTGATCCTGTGAGTTACCTTCAGGTACTCTGGTTACTTTTCAAATCTCAAAGATATATGGATCAATAGATTAATTTGCACGATAAAATGCACCATAAAATGCATGAGCGGGTAGAACCTGAGAATATTTGAAATTGTGGGAAGAATATAAACTGGGATTAGTGTATGAATAATGTAAAATGGATGATTGTTTGCTGAAGTGGATATGGTGGGCCAGGGCCAGCTTCCATGCTGCATCTCTTTATAGGTCGAAGACCGTAGAACTCTAAATGCCAAATAGTCTATGTATCTTGGCTCGTTTTGAGATCCTCCCAATTATAGAAAGCTTTCCCCATCCAATGTGATTTAAAGCCCTGTCCCAAGGTACGAGTTCATTCCAAGAGCTCTCCCGAGTTTAAAAAAAATCAAACTCATGGTAAGCACGGAAAATGAACTTAGCGGGTACGTCGGAGCTTGGGGACGTCTCTTAGCGGCTCGTAACGCTAACGGCAGGTACTTGGGAAGACTTGCTAATGGCAGGTAAGCATGGGAAGACTTGTGAAGATTTTTCAACATGTTGAAAAATGTCCACGAGAGCCCCGAGTACTGACAAGTGGCCATGACCATAAATCTCCAAGTTCGAATCAGGGCAAACTCGGGAGAACTCTTGGAATGAACTCGTACAGTGGGACAGGGGTTTTATACAAGATGATGTTAAGAAAGGGTTGACAGTGCTGGAAACAGTAAAGGCTTGGGACCAGACAACATCCCAGTTATAGTACTGAACCTCTGCTCCTGAACAAAATGCAGCTCCAGCCAAGCTGTTTCAGCATTATTATAACACTGGCATCGAGCTGACAATGTGGAAAATTGCCCAGGCAGTTTCGGCTCACAAATCGCATGACAAATCTATCCAGCTAATTCCAGCCCAAGCAGTCTTTTCACTAATTACCAGTTCGTTGTTGGATTTTGCATAGACCATTCATCTTCGGATCCTTTCACTGGCTTGGTTCATACCTGGAACAAAGTGGTGAATTACAGAGGAAGGATGAAGGGAACATCCCATATTATCAATGCAACATTTGACAGGGTGCAGTATCAAAGGTAAACATAAAGTCTGTGGGTATCAAGAGGAAAATCTCCATTAGTTTGAGTCACCGTTCATGAAAAGAACGAAGATTGTGGTTGTTGAGGGTTGATTGTCCAGGCACAGCCTTGCAGGAGTACTAGGCCCAGCTATCTTTAGACTCTTCTTCAATTAACTTACTTCCACATAAGGTTATAAGTTTACTGATGATTACACAATGTTTGAATTTCACTCAGAACATCTCAGAAAATGAAGCCGTCCATGCTTGCATCTATCAAGACCAGATTTATGCCTCAAAGATGCAGGCAATAACCATATCCAACAAAGGAGAATCTAGCCAGGTGTACCTGATATACAATGACACTGCCATTACTAAGAACATTCCTGGGGTTGCCATTGATTCTCAACTGACCTGTGACTTAATTATCATGATTGAGGTCAAAGGTTTTTGTTTCACCCTACCCCTCACCTCCCCTTATCTCCCCTCCACTCCATTAGTCGGAAGAAGGGTTCCGACCCAAAATCTTATCTGTCCATTTTCCTCCACAGCTGCTGCCTGGCCTGTTGAGTCCCCCCAGCACATTGTCTTTTGTTCAAGATTCCAGCATCTGCAGTCTCTTATGTCTATAGTTCAGAGGATCAGTATCTTGAGTCAAACAATTAATTTACCAACACACCAAGGACCTTCGACCAACTATAAGACTCCAATCAGGAATATCATACAAACAACTCACGTAATGGACGTAATCCAGAAAAAGTCAGCGACTGACTTGGCATTTAAGTTCAAGTTCACATTTATTGTCACGTGCACCAATTAAGGTACAGTGATATTTGAGTTACCATACAGCCATACAAGTATAAAAATGAACGTCATACACAATAATTTTAACGTAAAATCCACTGCAGTGGAATCAACGTTCCTCACTGTGATGGAAGGCAATAAAGTTCAGTGATCTTCCTCCTTTGTTCACCCGTGGTGGTTGGGGCCTTGAACCCTCAACACGGCCTCTGCCGATAGCCCGATGTTAATGTCCTCTCGACGGGATGATGGAGACTCCAGCGTTGGAACGGAACGGAAACACTCCGTGGCACAGAGCTCCCGAGTTGGCCTTTCCTTACCGGAGGCCATGGCTTCACGGTGGTTAAAGTTCACAAGCCATACGGTCAGAGCACTTCCACAGCGATACTCGGCAAAGGATCGCCGGCTCCGCAATGGTAAGTCCGCGCCACGCCCACGGCTTGAAGCTCCAGGCCGGTCTCCAGGAAAGGCCACACCAATCCAGTTATTTGACCACGGGGAGGGGACGGAGACATGACACGGAGAAAGATCACATCTCTGTCGAGGTAAGTGACTGAAAACGGTTTCCCCCTATTCCCCCTCCTCACCCTCCACATAAAAACATACCGAGAAACATTAAAACATACATTTTAGACACACTAAAAATGACAAAAAAGTCGAAATAACACACAGGCTGTTGGCGAGGCTGCCACCTCGGCGCCACCAACATCCAATCCATCTTGTGTTCTATCTACCACTGCACGTGGATGCTCCAATGTGTGCCATCTAGAAAATACACTGTAGTTACACTGTATACACTGTAAATATACTGAGTAGCTCAGGCAACTCTGACAAATCCACCCACAATCTTTACGACCAAGAAGAACAAGGGCAGTTGTGCATGGGAACACCACTGCCTGCAGGTTCCCAGCCAAGTAACACACCATCCTGTCTTGGACATGAATCGCTAATTCCTTATCATTGTTGGATTTGATTTCTGGAACTTCCTACCCAATGGCACAATAGGAGTTCCTTCTTTAAAAATAGAGCTGTAGTTCAAGAAGTCCGGTGACCACCACCTTTAGGATAGGCTATAAATGCTGGCTTTGATGGTAGTGACCAGCTCCTGAAAAAATAATTAAAATAAAATTGAAAAGCCATTGAATTGCCCAATTTACACTTACATCTTTATGCAATGGAACATCATTAAACATATTCTGGAACAATGCACATTGCAATGTTAGAATGGATTTTGATTGTATATGTTCCGTGTGGGCAATTGGGACTTCCAAATCAAGTCTTTCAAGGCTCAGGGAAGATACATGGGACAATTTCTGTTCTCCTCTTCCACTGCAAAATGAACGTAGGAGTTCAAAGGAGACAGAGCTGCTGAACAATATTCCAATTAATTCTGAGACAGAAGAAGTCCAGGCTGAAGTACAAATGCACATATACTGCAATGGAAAAGAATTCTCTGAATTTGTTCAAATGACTGGTAAGTTGTTAGTGAGTTCTGCCAATGGTATGAAATTGGGAGGTCATGTTTCAGTTGTATAAGACGTTGGTGAAACCGCATTTAGAATATTGTGTTCGGTTCTGGGCACCATGTTATAGGAAAGATAATGTCAAGCTTGAAAGCTTTCAGAAAAAAATTATGAGGATGTTGCCCAGACTAGAGGGTGTGAGCAAAGGGGAGAGGTTAAGTAAGATGGGTCTCTATTCCATGGAGCATAGGAGGATGAGGGAAGATCTTATAGAGGTATACAAAATCATGGGAGGAATAGATCAGGTAGATGAACAGAGTCTTTTACCCAGAGTAGGGGAGTCGCGGACCAGAGGACATAGGTTCAAGGTGATGGGGAAAACATTTAATAGGAATCCGAGGCGTCACTTTTTCCCACAGTGGGTGGTGGATGTATGGAACAAGCTGCCAGATGAGGTCGTTGAGGCTGGGACTATCCAATCGTTTAAGAAACAGTTGGGCACGTACATGGATAGGACAGGCTTGGAGGGTTATGGACCAAGTGCAGGCAAGTAGGACTAGGGTAGCTGGGACATTGTTGGCCGGGCTGGGCAAGTTGGGCCGAAGGGCTTGTTTCCACACTGTATCACTCTGTGACTCTACGATTCTATGACTCAAAGTCAAAGGGAAAATCCATTTATTTCTGTATGATTGCTTCCAATCATTTCTAGTTGGTTATAATGGTCTATTGAGAGAACGAGAACATATGGTAGCTAATGCAAGCAGCTCACAGTTCATACTACATCATGTAGGAAAAAACCACAAATGCTGGTTTAAACCCAAGATGGACACAAAACAGCTGGAGAAACTCAGCCATACAGGCACCATCTCTGGAGAGAAGGAATGGATGACGTTTTGGGTCGAGACCCTCTTCAGACTCACACTACATCATTGGTTATTGTGTTTACATAGGAGCAGTGGCACTCAAAAGGCAAGTTACCTGAAGCACTTTGAGATAAGAATTCAGTAAATGGCAAAAGGAACAAAGAGCAAAATGCCTACAGTGCATTTGCTGGACATTTCAGCATGGTTTGCATTCACTCTACTGTTGTAAATTTTGTAATTGCAGAATCACAGGTAAAGTGGGTTCAGCTGCCACACATATCCCGAGACCACTGTGAGAAACTGGGAACAATATGGGCAACATTCCTCCCACTGTTTCCTTTTTCAAAGCTCCAGGATATTTACCACTAGAACTGCTGTCCTTTCATAGTGAGGCCTATATATTATTTTGCCTATAAGGTAAACTCTTAAGATTCCTCAACAGTGATCCAGGAAAACATCACTATAGGACAATCAAAGATGGACAACAAATATTGGCCTATCCAGTAACAACCACTGTCTTTGAATGAATAAACAATAAAAAACAAAAATATCTTTCTTTTCTTTAAAGACATTTCAGGTTTTCAATTTATTATGGAAATGAGAAGTCATTTAATCTTCTATTCACTACACTCTTTTCCATTTCTGCTCTAATATTTGCCTTGCCATCTAAAATAAAGGTAAAATAATGTCATAGCTCTCCTGAGGTTATCTCCTTCTTAATGTTAAGGGGTTGTCAAATTTACAAAGGTTATTTACATGTAAAATGCACCATTTCAAAAAGGTGCTTAGCTGATAATTGATCCTCCCCTGCAGCCCTTGTTGCACCATCCCCATTGTTTGATCAGGTTTGATAAGTTTATTGTAATAATGGAGCTCATACCTTTTTGACAGATCCCCAGGCAACGTGGAAGAATATGAATTTATAATTTAAAAAGTCAAATAATTGTAATGTTCTGCTTTATCTTCACTGATGTGTTCCATATGCCTTTTTCCCTACAATCCCCAAATTGCCTTTATCCAAATAGTTGATTATTCATTTTTGCACAGGTCTCAGATTCACTCCTTAGTTTTCTCTTACATTCTCTACACCCGTCACGGGCTTGATGACGTTTCAACCTCCCACGTGTCAGTGAGCTTATGAGAATTTAACCATTTTACAGATTATTTTCAGAGGAAAATACATTAAGAATATTATGCCGTGCTACATGATGTATCAGTGAATTTCATGGCATATTAAGCATTAATTGCTGCTTAGCAAACTCTTTGGCTCAATCCTTTTCAATATGTAGATTTTAATTATCTCAGCTAAATATATTAAATTATCATGGTCAAAAGCAAAATATCAACTTTAAATTATTTATGTGATTTCATTTCTACTGAATGACAACTACATGCAATAATCTTTATTTTGTAAGCCATGTATAGTATTTAAAACATTAATTAAATTTGTGTTGTTTTTCTCTTTGGCATTCTGTTTGTGAAAACTGTGTAATATGTTTAATTGCACAGCCTGCCTGATAATTTCATTAAAGATAGATACAAAATGGTGGAGTAATTTCGCGGGACAGGCAGCATCTCTGGAGAGAAGGAACGAGTGACATTTCAGTTCAAGTCCCTTCTTTAGACTGAACGTCTAAGGGTAGAGGGAGACTGGAGATATGGAAGGGTAAGGTGTGAAAACGACTGATAAAAGCAGACAATCAAGGAAATGTAGAGTGGTTCATTGTTAACCGAGGGGAAGGTGACAATAACGCATGTGATCAGTAATATATCAGTAAAATTAATCAGGGGACAGTGAAACTAGTCAGGGAACTAAAGTTGGGGAGGGAAGGAGAGAGAGGGAAAGGAAGGGTTACTTGAAGTTAGAGAAATCAATATTCATACTGTTGGGTTGTAAGCTGCCAAATATGAGCAATAATATCCCTGCTGTTCTACACTGGGTACTTCTATAGCTGAGGCCTGAGTGTAAATGGTATCAGAAAATATCAAGTCCACATCACAAAGATTGCATCGCTGCTGATTAGAGAATCCAGGCCATATTATGTTTTTATTATATTTCCAATCTTGTTGACTGCTACTTGAGTCAGACTGCACTATTAAGAATGAACAGAAATCTGTTTACATAGGTTTGTTGATGATGGTGGAAGAAGGTGATGGGTAAGTGGTGTAGACAGGAGCAATACGAGACAATGGACCATAGATGTGCTAAGTCGTTGTACAAAACTTTGACAGATGGAACACTATATGGGAAATTGTAAGGTCAAAACAGTGAAAATGGCAAACACTAAAGGACAAAGGGCAAAAAGAGATGGAATACAGAAGTTGAGTAATAGGACAATTATATAGAGCCAGTCGAACATAGAACAGTGCAGCATAGAAACAGCTCTTTGGTTTACAATGTAGGTGCAGAACATAAAGCCAAGTTAAACTAATCTCCTCTGTCTGCACGGGACCAATATCCATAACTAAAAGTCGCTAAAATGCCATTATCGTATATACAGTATCTCCACCACCACTCCTGCTGCGCATTCCAGGCATCCACCAATCTCTGTGTAAAACCTTACCTTGCCACATTTCCCTAAAACTGTGCCTCTCTCAACTTAAAGCTTGCCCTCTAGTATTTGAAATTTCCACCCTGGGAAAACAGTTCTACCTTATCTCTGCCTCTCATGATTTTATATATCTCTATCAGGTTTCCCCTCAGCCTCTAAAACTATAGACAACACCATCCAAGTTTGTCCAACCTCTCCTTGTAGCTAGAATCAAGGAATTTTGGATGCTGGTTTACCAAAATAAAGACACGAGTGCTGAGTAACTCAGTTGGTCAGGCAGCATCTCACGAGTACAGGGGTAGTTGATGTTTCAGGTCGCACCCTTCTTCTAGGTCCCGATCTGAAACATCACCTAGCCATGTTCTCCAGAGATTTTGCCTGACCTGCTGAGCTACTCCACTATGTGTCTTTGTTTTGCTTATTATTGCTAATACCCTCGATTCTGCATTCTGGAAAACTGCTTTGGCATCATTTTAAAAGTAACTGTATACCTGCCCTCTTACATTCGATCTGGCAAAGTGCAACACCTCACTTTGCTCGGATTAAACTCCATCTGCCGCCTCTTCCCTGCCCCCATTTCTGTAGTTGATCTATATCCCATTATGTACTTTGATAACCTTCCATATTGTCTGCAACTCCATCAATTTTACTAACCAACACATCTATTTACATCCAAGTCACTTAGAAACAACATAGATCACTGTGAAATTCCACTGGTCACAGACCTCCAGCCAAAATAACACTCTTCCACCACAATCCTCTATCTTCTATGAGTAACTCAGTTTGGATCCAACTGACCAAGTCACAATGGATCCCAGGCATCTTAATTTTCTTGAGCAACCGATCATGAGGGACTTAATCCAATGTCTTGCTAAAATCAATTTTGGCAACATCCACTGCCCTATCCTCGATCACCTTCATCACTTCGTGAAAAATCTTAATCAAGTTCATAAGACATGACCTGTCATGGACAAACCATGCTGACTGTCCCTAATTAGCTCATTCCCTTCCAAATGCGAATAAATCCTATCCCATAGAATCCTCTCCAATAACTTCCCTACAACTTACATGCAGCTCACCAACCTATAATATCTTGGTCTGAAGAAGGGTCTCAACCCGAAACGACACCCATTCCTTCTCTCCAGAGATGCTGCCTGTCCCGCTGAGTTACTCCAGCTTTTTGTGTCTATCTTTCGATTATCTCTATTCCCTTTCTTAAACAAAAAATCAACATTGGCTACTCTTCAGCCTGCTAGGACTTCACCTCCGACCAAGATGCCCCATATGGGCCCCGTCTGCTTTTGGCCCATATCCTAAATTTGAAAATTCCTCAATTAATTATGGATATTGAATTAATTTAAATGTTAAAAAAATGAGATGGACAAGTTTGTGTTAAGCAATATAACAGCTCCAATTTCGGAAAAGTAATGGTAAATGGTGCTGAGTGATAGATGATCCATGAGTAGCCTAATTTTGTACATGTGTTCTCATGTTTCAATTGACAATATCGGGGAAGAAACTCAGCTGCATATGCACAGGCATCACTGATTTTAAATGTGTGTTTTAACCAAGTGGGCAAGTCTCACACAGTCTGCAGCATTTAGTGGCAGTTACATTACAGAAGTCAATTACATAGCCTGAGAAGAAAATAAATAACAGCAGCAGCTGAAAATCAACAATAGAACAGAAAATGCTGGAAATAGCAAGATAGACAACAATTTTCAGAGTAAGAAACAGAAATAAAATTTGTCAATTATCCTTCATAGAAAGACTCAGCATAGAAAAAGGCCTTTCAGCCCACGAGTTTACGCCAACCACCGATCACCCCTTCACATTTGTTCTGTGTTAAGCCATTTTCGCAGCCAGGGGCGCTTTACAGAGGCCAATCTAAAACATGATTTTTGGGTGTCTGAGGCACCTGGAGGAAACTCACACTATCACAGGAAGAATGTGCAAACTCCACAAAGACAGCACCCAAGATCAGTATCAAACCCGGGGCTCTGGCCCTGTGAGACAGCAGTTCTACTAGTTACGTCACCGTGCCACCCTTGTTCATCTGAACAAGAATAATTTAACAAAACTGAACGTTTCCAAGAATGATGAATGACTATTGACTGGACACCATATTTTTCTCTCCACCAACAGGGTCTGTCCTGCTGAGTATTCACAGTATATTCTGTTTTATAACATTTGTTCTTGGACTTGGTATTTATGTACAGTGTGAGCTAATTTTACCTCTATCTGTACAATAAGTTCCTATCATATTTCTTAAACGTAGATATTGATATTGTTGTTCCTCACGTTTGGAAGAGCGAACGCTACATTTTATTTGGACATTTTGACGAGAGTGATCCAATAATGTCAATGTGCCACAAGGAGGCGGCGTTGAGCATTAAAAACGAGCAGTGCACTGAAAAGTAATATTGAACTTCTTCATGGCTTCTATTTCATATTAGGATCGGTTTAATATTCGTCAAGACTCAAAATATTTCGATTGTTTAAAACTTGTCTTCTATTAAATTAATTCAAGAAAACACAGCGAGACTTATGCAGCAGAACATTTTAATCACATAATTGAAATCCTACAGTATACTCCACACGGTTAACTTTGTTTAATGAAAATGCTCGACTTTTCCACCAATCAAGTTATGTCATGGCAAAAGCAGACTCATTCGTCTGCTTATGTGGAAAGGGAAGTGTAGGAAGAGAAAAAAATAATGAAGCAACCGTTCAACAGACCTCTGCGAATAAAGTACAATGGGATCATCAGTAATATTAAGCTAACCTTCGTTCGTGCATGACATCCTTGAACAGTTGGCACTTCTTTATATTGACACCTTGCTGGATTGAATCCCCGCAGTCCGGGCGGAATTTGGAAGAGCACTCATTAGCGCTACTCTTCACACGTTTGGAAGTAAAGGAGGTGTGTGACATAAAACCGGAGGGACTGCCGATTACACTGACTCCAAACTGCAACCACTTGGATCAGACAGCGAGCTGGGCAACCGGGAGCCGGAGCCAGTGGCTAACCTTGGGTCTCTGGCGCTGTGTTCCGCCCGAAGTGGGGGCAGTGGGATATACTAATGGATGTGGCAACGTCAGATAATGTCTAGTTTGACTATGGTCTTTCCCGTCAATAATTCGCACCGGGACTCCTAGATCAAGAAGGTCCTTTTTGTGTGTTGCTTGGAGAAGAGAGATCTACAGGGGACAGAGGACTTTAAGGTGCAATGCAAGGATTTCTGCAGGGGGTTCTGCTAATTCGTATTGGGATATCCAGATGTAGAACAGATTAAGTGGAGCTGCTTTCCGCTCGTACAGCAGAAACCGTGCAAGGAGGCGAGGAAGGGGGCTGCGGGAGAGCGGCTGGGCGAGAGGGGCTGATACAGGGCTTGGACTGGGGCACTTGGTTTCTCGGCGCGGTTGTACGAGAGAGGATGCTGTCCATGGTGCTGCTAGCGGCGGGGGCTCTGGCGCTGTCTGCCGTGGCGGCGCTGGCTCAGAACGACACCGAGCCCATCGTGTTGGAAGGCAAGTGCCTGGTGGTTTGCGACTCCAACCCGACCGGTGACACCAAGGCGTCTTCCTCCTCCCCGCTTGGGATCTCTGTCCGCGCCGCTCACTCCAAGGTGGCGTTCTCCGCCGTCAGGAGCACCAACCACGAACCATCCGAGATGAGCAACAAAACTCGGATCATTTACTTTGACCAGGTAACCAGAGAGATTTGGAAATAAGCCGCACTCGCACAGTACGGGAATTGTCTGCAAAGCCAGCGCTCTTTGAACGGATGAGAGTGGAAAGATGGACAGATGCGTCTCAGCGTCATCTGGTTTAAACAGTGAGGATGGTTTAAGAGTTCACTTATTACAGTGTTATAGTTATAGTTACAGTGTTACAGTATTATATAATGACATCGCACCAAGGGTTAAGCATCCAGTGTGCCATTCTCTCTAAAGGGCCGATTTAAGGCACCAGTCTGGAATCGGTCCCCATATTAGAACAGGGTTGAATAAGATTGGGTTGAAACGGACAAAAGACGCAACAGGTGTAAATGGGAAGGGAGAGAGTGAGCGATAATAATGGTTAGCAATCTATAACCGGCGTTAAACACACTGGATGGAGTATAACGACGGAGAGTAATTTACTATGTAAGGGATACATATACATATATCTCATAAGGATACGTTCAGCGTGCAATTAAAGATCGTTACTGATAGCAAAGGTTGCCGAGCCGTTGGCAAACACACAAAAAACTCAAGCATTAAACAGTTAATTGAGGTAGTACATTATCTGTACTTTGATATTCATTTGGTTCCGGTAGGTGAGAGGAATCCTAGCATTGAGCCCAGTCCCGCAATCCTGCCAAGACTCAGCCGCGAGGGCTCTGTATTTTAATGGATGAATAAAGTTACTGGAGAGAAATGATTTGTGGTGTTGGTTTCAGGTTATGGGAGCAATCCCCCCGAGTGGGTTTAACTGGATATATGTGCATTGGTAAAATACAAGCGCGTCGCACCCGGGGGTGTCAGGCAGGCAGGCAGGCAGGCTCTGCGTTCAGAACTTCACGCACACTTTAAAGTCTCCCAGCCCGAATCACTGCAGCGATTTGTTCAGAAGGGATAGTCAGCCAGAAACAAAATCACACGATTTTTATTATCATAACAAGTAGGGTGATTTTCAGGATCCAACGCGTTTATTATTTTGCGGAGAATGGGACCTTGAGTGTAATTTGCATCCTCTTGGTTTATGAAGAGCAGTGATGAAACTTTGTAAATTAGCAATGGCCAGTAGCACTAAACTAGTTAAACGATTGAGCTGTAAATTGTCTCAATTTGCTTCACTTGCGTTTATTTATTTATTTTGTTTAATTTAACTGCATCAAATATCAAGAATCTGCCACGGTTTGATGGGGGCTATTTGGATAAGGCGTCCATGCCCAGATAGCGGGCTCAAAAGTTTATGATATTCCCACAACAGTTGGTGGTTCTTAGACACCTCCAGCCTGTACAATAATGCTCCATGTTTTAAAATATGCGCTGTCTTTGAAAGCGGTATCTATTTTATTTTATCCCCGAGCTTTCAAAGCGGACTGATGTAGTTCCTCCTGTCTCTCTTGCAGATCTTGGTGAATGTGGGTAATTGTTTTACCCTGGAGTCAGTCTTTGTAGCTCCACGAAAAGGCATTTACAGTTTCAACTTTCATGTTATCAAAGTATACCAGAGTCAGACGATTCAGGTCTGTATGTTTATTTATACCAACTGACATTCCCGTTGCGGTAATGTGATTATTTAACCCTTCATCTCCCGAGTTTCTTTCCTGCCTATCTAAATGCAAAAAAAAAAAAATTGATCCCAATGCAATTGTCATGTGTATTTCGCAGATGGATACAACAATGATTTGTGATATCTCAAAGAAATTCCGAATTCCAAATGCATTTGTTGCGATAAATCTGCCAAATAGGTCAGAGAATCACTGAAAGATATGTCAGTGATGTATTATTTTTTATCGAACGTTTGAATTTTTAAAAAAAGTGTGAACTGTTATTATTTTACAGTTATATTCTGTATGAAATATGCTTATTTTACAAATATGAAATTGGGGTCGAAGCCACAATAGGTGCTTTTAATTTCCTGCGAAAATTAACTGCCACCGGAATTTACAGTTGATAAATTGGAACTATGCGCAGATAAAAAAAAATAAAAGAGGATTCATTGAACAGTGTGTGGAGAATTATGATTAGGATCACAATGCGAGAAAGCAGAGCCAGAAGCTTTCTGACTATAGAAAATTTATAAGGAACCTTTCAGCTTCTTCTGATATAATGGATTGCACCCTGTAGCATCAGCCAACTCTTATTGTATCACTTGGTTAATCAGTTAGCACTGATTTTAGCATTAAACAGTGGATATTTATGCTGCTTCAATTCCACCATTGTGTGATGGGCATCGAAAACATATTAACTTCCTTCATGTTTATGATGCTTCCTATTGATGGTAGTGGTATGATTTATAAAACCATCATTTTTTATACTTGTTTTAATAGGTGTAGTTAAAGTCATTGGTAAAACACATTGCTTGATGAAGATTGAAAAATATTAATGTGCATGCTGTCCAATGTCAGTATAAAATATTCAATCTTCGTTTCCTTTCTGTAGCTAGAAATAATATTTTTTAACAGAAACTGTGTAGATGTTCCCATTATTTGCAATTATTTTTTTCTCTAAGTCTAAAAGTAGATCATAACCAATTGCACATTGTTCATGATGGTATCATTCTAGCTGACACACTGGCTGAGTTATTCTCATTCAGAACTTCCACATTCGTTTCAGAGAGAGATTCTTTGATCTGGGTTGGAATCAAAGTAAAATCCTAAAATGAAAATAATGTTATGTTAATCTAGCAATCCCTCCTCAAAGCCACCTTCTAATTGAGCTGTTTATTGCCACTTTGTTAACTTTAGTCTCTATATTTGCAAAGTTGGTGATATTTAACAACTGGAGATTCATAAGATGATTTTTAAACATTTATTTTACGATACGATACGATACAATATGATAGAACTTTATTTATCCCAGGAGGGAAATTGGTCTGCCAACAGTCATAAAACACAACAAGATACATGAAACATGAAAATAAATTTATGTGGTATGTCCAGGATATGCAAAGATTGGGGAGGGTGGAGGGGAGTCGGTCTACCCCATGACAGAAGGGGGAGAAGTTGTACAGTTTGATAGCCACAGGGAAAAAAGATCTCCTGCGGCGTTCTGTGCTACCATTTGGTGGAACCAATCAGTTGCTGAAGGTGCTCCTCAGGTTGACCAGTTTGTCAAGGATGGGATGAGCTGTATTGTCCAAGATGCTCCATAGTTTGAGGAGCACCCTCCCCTCCAAGACCATCTCCAGCGAATCCAACTCTACCATCAAGATGAAACAAGCCTTCCTGATGAGCTTATTAGTTCACCTACTCCAGCACACGACAGCAAAGAAGATGGCACTGGCCACCACCGATTAATAGAACATCTGCAGCAACTTACTGTAGATGTTGAAAGAACGGAGCCTCCTCAGAAAGTACAGATGGCTCTGTCCCTTCTTATACAATGCCTCAGTGTTCCTGGACCAGTCCAGTTTACTGTCCAGGTAAACTCTAAGGTACTTGTACTCCTTGGTAAACTGCACATCTACACCCTTGATGGAGACAGCAGACAGGGTGTTCCTCTCCTCCTAAAATCCACCACTAACTCCTAAGTCTTGTCGGTGTTGAGCTGCAGGTGATTCAGCCCACCCCACTCAACAAAGTCGTTGATTACACCTCTCTATTCAACTCCCCTCCCCTCACTGATGCAGCCCACAATCGCAGTCATCCAAAAACATCTGCAGCTGGTAGGAGCCTGAGTTGTACCTGAAGTCCGAGGTGTAGATGGTGAATAGGAAGGGAGAGAGGACCATCCCCTCTAGAGGGTACAGTATGTTGTATCTCTGGTTGTTAGGCTGGTTTAATACCAAATGTCACCAGTCATTCTCTCTGGCGATCAATGTGAGGATAAATGGATCCCAGGCCATGTAGGGAATGAATGCTAGCAAGATGGGTGTGTGCAGAAGGGCCTTGAAGAGTAAGAGGAAGACAATGATTGGAAGGGTTCGGAAGGGAAACTCCAAAGTGTGCAAAACGGATCGTTGAATTTTTGGCAAGCTTTGCAGGATAAGGTAGGAGATTCAGAAGTGACAGGTTAGCAGAATTAAGTATTGGGAGGCAAGGGTAAACATGGAGGATACAGTGATGAGTGGGCTGATCATAGGCTTATCAACCATTGCCTTCTTAAGAAGATACCTCAATTAATTCCATCCAATTTTAACAATCTTCTTGCAAATACACCAATTTGGGATTAACTTTATATCCCATATCCCTTCCCCCTCACTCACCTATCGAGGTCCAATGATAAACTGATTCATTGTCACTGCCACTATTGATAGTTCCTTCGCAATGCCCATTCAGCCATGCACAAAGCTTTGTTGTGTTGATATGCAATATTGAAACAAAGGGAGTAATTTTGACAAAATTGGACAGGCCTTTCCTATTAAATTATGTCCAGATTATTTTTTTAATCAACTTCAGTGGCGTATCAGGGTGTAAAATAGAAAGTCAATCAAGTCTCCTCAGCTGCTAATAGGAGGGATAATTTAAAACTACTCACTGGGAATGTTTTGAAATTGCGAATAATGATCAAAAAGTTCTACCTTACTGACAAGTTGTGAAAACTTAACAAAATACTATTCATTAGGAACTTTTCACTTTGTGCCAATTCTACCATTCATTTTTATAGTTATCCTCAAAATTAGCCACCGTGTTCCAGTCTGTTTACAGCTTTAATATCACAAGATGTATCATTGGTCTCAGTGGAAAACCTTTAACTTCCATTATACTATCATTACCAACACTACCTCTCTGAAGCAGCAGCATTTTCTGCTTCTTGTTATATGAATGTCGTCTTGATCTATCGGCATGCCTTTCTACCTTAAAACATGTATTTTTTGAGGTATTCAATTCTAGCAGTTACTAACAAAAAAAAAACTTCCCAAAGAATAATCGGAACCATCCCCAGTGACGGACTGTCAGAGGCATTACCACTTCTATGTTTGTGTACTTGCAGGATAACTCACTAATCTCTCATATTTCCACGCTCTCCTCTCCAATATTGCATTCTAGTAACTCAGTTGTTCCATTATTATTCATTCTGATCTTGCGCTGGCATGTTCATCCATCCTGCCTGAGTGACAACTCTATTTATTATGCACTTATTGCACATTTTGCTCTTCTTTATCTTTTCCTCTTAGTTTTGTGACAAACCATTCCCTCTCCCTGTCACCAAAACAATTTTTTTGGAATATTCCAGCACCAGCATTTCACCATTCGAAATGTCATAGTGTTTCCAGGGACAGCTCAATGCTGCTCAGATACACATTTCAAATCCCACCTCTCATTTTAAAACATATTTCCTGTAGTATTGTGTAGGAAAGGAACTGCAGATGCTGGTTTACACCAAAGATAGACACAAAATGGTGCAATAACTCAGCGCCTCAGACAGCATCTCTGGAGAAAAGGAATAGGTGACATTTCAGGACAAGACCCATCTTCAGATTCCTAAGAAGGGTCTCGACCCGAAACCACCTATTCCTTTTCTCCAGAGATGCTGCCTGATCCACGGAGTTACTCCAACATTATAATGTCTATTTTTTGTAGTATTGTTCATGTATGGTGTTCAATCTCAGTACAGCAGTGATACTCATAAGTCAGTTTCTGGCGAGTAGTTCTGTTGTGGTGTCTTATGATGGACTTGGCTTAGGAACACAATTATGATATCCGTGGCTTTTCTGGAATCGGCTGAAATGAAAAAAATTGGAAGTGATGTTTCGTATACTTTTACATGATGAGGCAGGTAAAGATTGCTCCTGCTGTGTCCATAATGGCTACTGTAACCCCTTATTCCCTGACAGTGAACACATTTTAAAATCAGTCTGTGGATTATGAAGTACTCTGGGATGTTCTATTTTCAACCATCCTCCATATAATTGAAAGTATTTCCTTTTCTTTTATATTTCAATTTATTATGAAATCAATAAATATTGATTGATGGAAATGTTAAATTTATTTACTGCAAAATTAAACATCAATCCTATGAAACATTGAAGAACTCAAGGAAATGCAGGCTTGTAAAGTTTCAAAATATAGTATAATAACATTAATTGCCAGGTAAAATTATAGTTTGGAATGAATTATTGATCTGGAGGAAGGTCAAAATGTCATCAGAGATTACTTTAGAGGTTGGAGGTGCTTTAGGCAAAAATCAGAATTAACAAGAGGTAGGGGAGACTGGAAGCGTATTCTCAGTAAAGGTAAGCTACAAAGTATCATATAAACATTGATTTCAGAGCCAAAAATCAATTGGTTGCAGCAGTTAGAGACCTTTACATCTTATTGTGGAGTCAGCTGAACTAAGCCCATGGCCAAGGACTATTGTGTAGTAAATTGACTGCAGGGAAATTTTCCTCAGAGATCGCCTTGCATAAAGTGATACACTATTTTATAAAGAAAAGAGTGCAAGATTGGGTAGCCAACTTTAGCTGATGTGTATCCCTGGAAATGTACTCACATGACATCCTGCTTCCTTGCAGCTCATCCTTGATGTTTCTGCTATTGGCTACCTGACATATCAATCTGGTTAACAACGATCATAAGATCATAAGTGATAGGAGCAGAATTAAATCATTCGGCCCATCAAGTCCATGGCTGATCAATCTCTCCCTCCAAACCCAATTCTCCCACCCTCTCCCCATAACCTCTGACACACGTCTTGATGTAATCTTGATTTTGCATAAAACATTATATGAATCATTTAGAGCACATACAGTATGTGGCAGCATTTTATGCGTTGTGTGCACCATTGCTCTTTGTATATATATGTGTGCACCACTGATCTTTGTATATATATATATTTTATGTGTGTGTGTGTGTGTATATGTATGTGTGTGTATATATATATGTATGTGTGTATATATATATATATATATAAGTCTCATCTTGAGATCAGCTTTCCTCCTGAGATCAGTGGTCCTCTTGCCCGTCAATCACCATGATAAAGGTAACGCCCCTTCTGGGGGGGGGGGCAGGACTATAAAACCCCGGATGCCTGGATGTGAGTCAGTCAATCTGGAAAATCACGAGGGAGAGGCCACAACTGCGATTCTGCTGTGAGTCAACATAACTGTGAGTCTACTGAACTGTGAGTCTGGAATGTACTTGCAATAAATGATTTGTTAGCCCTTAATGAAAACAAATGAGTTGTTTGGCTTGCCCTGTGCTTGAAACTGGAATGGCAATGGAAATGAAATGAAATGAAAATGAGATGAGTTGTTTGGCCTGCACTGTGCTTGAAAATGAAATGGCAATGAAAATGAAAATGAAATTAAGAGGAGTTGTTTGGCCTGCCCTATGCTTGAAACTGAAATAGCAATGGAAATGAAATAAAATGAAAATGAGATGAGTTGTTTGGCCTGCCCTGTGCTTGGAACGGAAAGGGCAATGGAAATGAAATGAAATGAAAATGAAAATGAGATGAGTTGTTTGACCTGCCCTGTGCTTGAAACTGAAATGGAAATGAAATGAAATGAAAATGAGATTAGTTGTTTGGCCTGCCCTGAGCTTGAAACTGAAATGGCAATGGAAATGAAATGAAATGAAAATGAGATGAGTTGTTTGGCCTGCCCTGTGCTTGAAACTGAAATGGCAATGGAAATGAAAATGAAAATAAGAGGAGTTGTTTGGGCTGCCCTGTGCTTGAAACTGAAATAGCAATGGAAATGAAATGAAATGAAAATGAAAATGAGATGAGTTGTTTGGCCTGCCCTGTGCTTGAAATTGAAATGGAAATGGAAATGAAATGAAATTAGTTGTTTGGCCTGCCTGAAACCACTCATTTCGGACCACAAGGTCCCTATTAGCCGAGAAACCAGTCAATTTTGTGCAAAATGCCTGTATAAGCCCAGGAAGAACATTTTGGCCCAAAAGGCCCGTGCCAGCCCAGGAAAAGTCCAGAAAACGTGCCTTTCACTGAGATTAGACTCTCTTCCACTCACCTGTTTTGGGGATTTTATTTGAGCTGTCCCTGAGTTCTGCCCATATCAGGCCTGTACTGCCAGCCCAGGAGGAGTCCATTCGGCCCCCATCAGTAAGTCCCTTTGGATTTCCAGAAAGCCCCCCCCCCCAACTGTCACCAATATTGGAATTGGTGGAGAGGTGGAATATTGCGTTGGGGGACCAGCCCTCCCAAGGGACCCAACGGGTCCCACTTAGTCTAGTATATATATATGTGTGTGTGTGTGTGTGTGTGTGTGTGTGTGTGTGTGTTTTAAGTATGTATGTATGTATGTATGTATGTATGTGTGTGTCTTTTAAAGGCTCAGTGGTTAATATTGTTAAGTAAATAACAAGTGCAGTTCTGACCTCCCATCTACTTCATTGGAGTCTTTGAACTTTCTTTCACCAGACTTTATCGGACCTCGTCAGGAGGCAGTGAGATATGTAAGGGCAGTAGCTCAGGTTAAGCAGGGACAGTGGATGAACTGGGAAAGTGTAGAAAAGAGGAGGTTTAGCTGGAGGGACCTGTGGTGTAAGTTTCCTTATAAGAGCTATTTATGATGTGCTGCCATCACCACAGAACCTCAAACAATGGGTAGGTGGGGTCCCGGCATGTCCCTTGTGTTCAGAGGTGGCAATGTTGAGGCATATTTTATCAGGATGTAGGACTAGTCTTTCTCAGAGTCGGTATACTTGGTGGCATAACCAGATATTGAAGTGTATAGCTGCAGCAAATGAGTGGAGGAGAGTACAGGTGAATTCAGCAGGCACCAGGACTGGAAATGTAGCAATTCATTTCATCCATGAGGGAGGGAAAGGTAGAGGAGGGGGGTTTGCAGATAGATATGAGTCAGGCCAGTTATGGGGAGCCAATGATTGGAAGATGTGGGTAGATTTAGGAGGAAAGCTTGTTGTTCAGCAGGAAATAATTACTACTAGTTTGAGGCCTGATATAGTGTCATAGTCAGTTAGACAGTGGATAGTGTATTTTATAGAACTGACAGTGCCTTGGGAGAACTTAATGGACGAGGCTTATGAAAGGAAAAGGCTTAGATATGTAGAGTTGGCAGCAGAGGTTGAGCAACGAGGATGGAGTACGTCTGGTAGAGGTGGGTTGTAGAGGTTTCACAGCGAGATTGACCACGTCGTTATTTGGAGAGTTAGGAATTCGCAGACAGAGTTTGCGTCAGGCTGTAAAGCAAATGCCAGAGGCAGCAGAGCATGGCAGTAGGTGGATTTGGTGGAGAAGAAATAGTGACTAGTCCTACATTCTGATAGAAATAGTTAGAGGCAGAAAGGAAATGCATGACATGCAGTTTGTGTATTTCTTTGTAATTTTAGTCTGTGCAAGTGTATCCCGGTCTTCTGCAAGGGTGATATTTGTGATGTTACAAACTTAATGATGGGCTAGGATTAGTGGAAGATAGGATGCAGGTGTTTAACCTTTGTTAGCGTGAGCTAATTGGCTGCATCTTCTTTTATTTAGTAGATACTAGAAGCATAGGTGGAAAGAGCAGGTATTGGGATGGTCCTGAGGTGTTTTCGGCCTAACGCAATGAAACACCAATAAAGGGAGGTGCCCACTTGATAACCTCAATGATATACTTGCATCTGCAGGTTTAATTGGTTTTTTTAAGAGCTAATTAATATGTAGGGAGCAGTTTTTTTTTTTTTTTGCATATGGAATCATTTATTTTAAGTTGGTGTATTTAATTAGATACTATTTTGGTATTGGGCTTGGTTTTCTTAGTTGAGTGCTTATCCTGGAGTTATGGCACAAGTACTTTGTGTTAAACGTAATTTAAATTCAAATTTGCACTAAATGTTATATTGTTTATTTTTGCACTGTGGATGGTTGTATTCATGTGTAGTCTTTTTTTACTGGATAGCTCGCAAACAAAACTTTTCATTGTATCTTGGAATGTGCCAAAAATAATAAACTTAACAGAATTAAAACAAAGTTTAATTGGCATTTGATAGTTTAGTTTAGGTTAGAGACACAGCATGGAAACAGGCCCTTTGGCCCACTGAGTCTGTGCTGACCAGCGATCACCTGTACATTTGTTCTATCCTACACACTAGGGACAATTTGCAGAACCCAATTAACCTACAATCAAGTTCAAATTCACATTTATTGCACATGCACCAATTAAGGTACAGTGGAATTTGATTTACCATGCAGCCACACAATCAAAAAGAGCACAAACACAATAGAATACAACATGAACATCCACCACAGTGGAATCAACATTTTTAATTGTGGTGGAAGGCAATAACATTCAGTCAGTCCTTCTCCGAAGTTCATCTGTGGTTGGGGCCATGAACCCTTCGCAGCCGGCCGCTATGGATGGCCCGATGTGCAGGCCCTCTCATTGCAATGCTCGAAATTCCGACGTCGGGACGGACACTCCGCGGCTTGGAGGTCCCGAATCAGCCAATTCCTACCGGAGACCACGGCTTCCCGATGTTATAGGCTGCAGGCCGGCAGTCGGAGTTCTTCTCTGGCGATCCCCGGCGAGGGATCCCAGACTCCGTGATGGAAAGTCCACGCCACGCCCGCGACTAGAAGCTCCACAGAACGCGGCTTCAGGATGTTGTAGTCCGCGGGCCAACATCCGGAGCACTTCTTCTGCTGATCTCCGGCAAGGGATCGCCCGGCTCTGTGATGGAAAGTCCGTGCTGCGCCCCCTGCTGAAGCTCTGGGCCCGACTCTGGGAGAGGCCGCACCAATCCAAGCTGTAAGTGACTGAAAAATAGTTTCCGCCTATACCCCGCTCCCACCCCTCCACACTAAACCAAACTTTTAGACATACCAAAAACAAAAAAAAGTCGAAAGCACGAACAGCTGTTGGCGAGGCTGCCGGCTCGCGGCGCCACCCAATGGATGTGTGTCCTGTACGTCTTTGGAGCGTGGGAGGAAACTGGAACGTCTGCAGAAAACCCACACAGTCACAGGCAGAACGTACAAACTCTACACAGACAGACCCATAGTCAGGATTGAGTTCATAAGTGATTGGAGCAGAATTGGGCCATTCGGCCCATCAAGTCTACTCCACCACTTGATCATGGCTGAACTATCTCTCCCTCCTAATGCCATTCTCCTGCCTTTCCCTATAACCTCTGACACCCGATTGAACCCATGTCTCTGGCACTGTAAGGCAGCAACTCTACTGCTGCTCCACCGTACTGCCCAAAGCAGCAATACATTCAATATTTTTAGAATTTTTTGCTTTTGGATGTATCATCTTTACAGAAGTTGCTCTATTCACTGACTCACACCACTAGTAAAGGTCATGAATGAGCCACAATTTGGTGGGAAAAGGCTCGCTATAATGCGGCAAATTGCCTGCAGTTAACCCCAGAAAATATTGCTGTTTGGAACTCTGGCACAAATGCAAAGTCCTGATCTCTCTGGCGGAGCTCCAGGTGCAAGTAGTCTACTTAACATGGGGTCCGACAGAACTTGTTGTCAACAGAGCTTGAACTGGGGTCTCTGCCTGCAGAACCCATGGCAGATTAGAATTGGTGCAGATTGAGTAATTCAGTCATTTGACCACACAGTTGTGAGGATGAAAAGTAAGAACATGGTAAATAATACTTTATTATTTATTTGTAATTGTTTTAATGCTTTTAACTTTTTTTCGAAAAGTATCTTTAAATATTTTGAGTATTTTAACCTATTTTAATATCTAAAGTTTAGCAATTTTTTAAATGTTCTTATTTGATTTTTAGAAGGCCTTTGAATGCTTCTCAATACCTGGCAAATTAGATGCCTTTAGAAAGCTTGACAGATCAGACAGTCATCCAACAAGTTTGGGCCGCATGGTGGTGCTGCGGTAAAGTTTTTGCCTTTTAGTCCCAGAGACCCAGGTTAGATCCTGCCTACGGGTGCGTGTCTGTATGGAATTTGTACATTTTCCCTGCGACCTGCGTCGGCTTTCTCCGGGTGCTCTGGTTTCCTCCCATACCCCAAAGATATGAAGGTTTGTAGGCTAGACAAAAATGCTGGAGAAACTCAGCGAGTGAGGCAGCATTAATGGAGTGAAGGAAATAGGCAACATTTCGGGTCGAAACCCTTCTTCCGACACGAAACGTTGCCTATTTCCTTCGCTCCATAGATGCTGCCTCACCCGCTGAGTTTCTCCAGCATTTTTGTCTACCTTCGATTTTCCAGCATCTGCAGTTCCTTCTTAAACAGGTTTGTAGGCTAATTGGCTTGGTACAATTGTAAATTGCCCTTAGTGTGTGTAGGATAGTATTAGTGTGCGGGGATCGCTGGTTGGCGCGGACTTGGTGGGCCGAGGGATCTGTTTCCACGCTGTATCTCTAAACCTAAAACTAAAACTAAAGTTTGTAAGGATCAAGCTACATCTAGCCAACCCACCTGAGCAGATGTCATGCAGATCCTCCAGCAAACTTTTATCCAGTAAGTTCACCCTTCTTATTTTAAATCAGGTACTTGTGTGAACATTGTAGGTTTTCTCAGCAAGCAACTGCCATAGGGATCCACTTTCAAGGTCCATTCATTATGCCTCATAACTGGATTGTGTTTTGCCATGTTTTTGTGTGCTGTGCTTCGATGAAACTGAAAAATGTATAGAAAAATTGGGAATCCTAGGCATAGTCTGGGATTTTAATTTCTGATCAATTCAGGTTAATCAGGTGGTCTCTATCCATTGAAAAAGCTTGACCAGGGCACCTTGTGGGCAGTGCATAGCTAGATACACGTCTGGGATTTATGTCTATGCATCCAACTTCTCGACTGATGCTTTGCACTATATATGTTGCCTACTTCAGCTTTACTTTTTTAAAGTTTAGTTTATTATTGTTACTTGCACTGAGGTACAGTGAAATACTTTTGTTGGCGTGCTGTTCAGTCAAAGAAAAGAGTATAAATGATCACAATCAAGCCACCCACAGTACACGTATAAAGGATAAAGTGCACAACATTTGCTGGGGGGACTTACCTTTAAATAATACATTCACCTGACCTTTCATCACTTCTTTACTCTTTTCTCACCCACCACCACCATTGGACGTTGATTTATTTCTCTCAACCCCACCTCCCTATGGCCTGTAACGTATGACTTCATTTGGCTCTCATTGGCTACCAATCTGCTGACGTGATGCACCCTCACTTTAAACCAATTCAGTGGCCATCCCTTGCCCTCGCCCTCTGCCCACCCAAACCTTTACCAAACTGCCAGGGAAAACTCCTTTCAACCCTGCATTCGATCTGCCAAAAAGCTAAGTGGCCCAAATTCCTATCCCATTTTCCCTTAAATCCTAGGCCTGACACTGACTCTGCCCACAAAGTGTCCTGACCTGAAATGCTGTCCATCCATTTCCCTCCATAGAAGCTGCCAATAAATCCACTAAATTATTCCAGCAGTTTGTTTCTTGAGCATTCTATCAAGCACCCTGGACCAACCTTTCTGGAATACAGCCCTCAATCTTTTTTCCCCACCCCTGACCTTTACTCTTTCTTGACTGCCAATTGCAACTATCCTGGAATGCTCCTTATTTCCTTTGTATGATCAATGTTGATACCACACATAAACTGTAGGCCCCTCAAGGTATAAAGCTTGTTGGTAGGTAGACAAAAATGCTGGAGAAACTCAGCGGGTGAGGCAGCATCAATGAAGTGAAGGTATTTCCTTCGCTCCATAGATGCTGCCTCACCCGCTGAATTCGTCCAGCATTTTTGTCTACCTTCGATTTTCCAGCATCTGCAGTTCCTTCTTAAACAAGCTTGTTGGTAGCACTTGTAATCTTCGGCTGAATGTATTCTTGAAATTTTCCATGGACCTTGCATGAAACATTCGTTATCCTCTCATATGCCATTTCGTTAATACAGCTTTCAAGTCTAATATTTAAAAGAGATATTTTCAAAAGTTACAAGCCATTGAGACCAGACCCGAAACGCCCTATCTGCTGTTGTCAAGTTATTTACTTTGTCTATTTAAATTAACATTTGAAAGATCAGAGTATCACAACAACAATCTCTCTTTTAATGTGCCCTATCAACACTGTGACTTCAGAATTCTTTCTAATTCCTAGGCATGTTGGATACTTGATTTTGATGTGTCAGGGCTTCACATTGTCTGAAGACAAAGTTACTATGAAAACCATCAGGTTCTGAATTCATGACCATCATTGAATTGTGTTGTGTACCAAGCTCCGTCATTGCAAGTCATATAACCATAAGAATCAAACTATTGTAATAAACATTATTACAATGTTAAAACTTAAGTAGTTCTGTAAAATTACAATAAATATTCTGGTGAAGGAAGCTCCTGAGGTTGGATTCAAAAACAAGTTTTAAATCATTGTGATTTCATTCCAATGCAGAACATTCTTTTCATGTAACCTTCAACCAAATTGATTTTTTTTAGCAATCAAACTGGGCACTGAGCAAGCAGAGTACTCACAGAATTACTAAACAAAACAATTTTTCCAATGTATTAGATTTAGTCCAGGTATATTTTGAAATGTAACACTGTCCTGTACATTGAACATACAGAACATCGAACAATACAGCATGGGAACAGGCCTCCCTCCCATTATATCTGTGCTGAACATGATGCCAAGGCCAACTCTTATCTGCCTGCACACAAACCATATCCCTCCATTCCATGCATATCAATGTGCCTATCCAAAGGTCTCTTAAATGCCCCTACAGTAACTCCCTCTGCCACCACACCAGGATATCACCACCCTCTGTGTAAACAAACTTGCCCCAAACATCTCCTTTAAGCTTTGTCCCTCTCACCTTAAATCTGTGTCCTCAACTATTTGTATTTCCATCATGGGAAATAGTTTCTGATTGTCCATCCTATCTATGCCTTTCATCATTTCCATCAGGTCTCCCCACAATCTCTGACATTTCAGAAGCAACAATCCAAGTCTGCTTATCTTCTCCCTGTAAATAATACCCACTAATCCAGGTATCATTCTGGCAAAGCTTCTCTGCATCCTTTCCAAAATTTCCATATCCTTCTTCAATGGGGCAATCAGAATTTCACACGATAATCAAAATGTGGCCTAACCAAAGTCCTGAAAGAAGAAGCCATTCTTGTCCCCACAGTATTTGTATTCATCCGCCCTCTTTGAAGGTAATGGAAACAGGCCAGAAGTGTGGTTTGGAAGGAAGATTTATCTGTAAACCAGAATTTTGTTTGAATGTTTTAGGTCTGGACAATGACTGTTGCTCCAGTCATTTTGAAGATAAATATATCCTAATACCATTTTGCTTTAGATATCTTAATAATTCAAGCCTTTTTGAATGTTCCTGTTTGTTAATCTAATCCTTTGAAAATCCTTTGAGGTGGGAATTAAACCTCTGTCAATCTCTTAATGGCTTAGTTCTCCAATGGGTGGTGAAATTAGTAAGTCCATGGTCTCTACTTTTATGATTTGACATAGATCATGAGGATCAATAATAAAACTTTTATGAAACAGATGTCACATTTGGGAAGGGAATGGAGGGGTATGGTCTGAGTGCAGGTAGATGGGACTAGGGGAAAACAAATGGTCGGCACGGACTGGAAGGGCCGAGAGGGCCTGTTTCCGTGCTGTAATTGTTATATGGTTATATGGTTATTTCTATTGGGAGAAACTGGAATCATTTCCTGGATATTCTCACGTTTCCATTTCATGACATGATATACTTCCTTGCACATCACTGCTGTTATTTCATGGTTGAGATACATACTGTTCTTGGTTTATTTCTGACAGCTTCAGTATATTCTACAAACAGACTGCAAAAGCAAAATACTGCAGATGTTGGAAATCTGAAATAAAATGTGAGTGCTGGAAATGTTTAAGATCAAGCATCTTTTCACACAGAGGGTGGTAAGTATATGGAACAAGCTGCCAGAGGAGGTAATTGAGGCAGGTACTATAACAACATTCGAAATACATTTGAACAGGCATATGGATAGGATAGGTTTAGAGGGATATGGAGGTAACACCGGGAGCTCGTGGGTCCCTGGTGGGTGACCGCTTTTCGAAGCTCCCGCGGCGGCAACTTCTCCCGCCCGAGTTGCGGGGTTGAAAATGACCTGGAGCGGGGCTTTACATCGCCTGGCGCAGCTTTAATGGCCATGGGACTTGCTAGCGCCCGCCGGGAGCTCCAACATCAAGACCCAGAGCGCGGCCTTACATCGCCCGGCGCGGCCTAAATGGCCGCGGGACTTATTTACCATCGCCCGCCGGGGGCTTTTACTCTGACACCGGGAGGAGAATGGGGAGTGCAGGGGAGAGATAAGACTTTGCCTTCCATCACAGTGAGGAGGAGATTCACTGTGACGGATGTTTGTGCAAATTGTGTTGTGTCTTGGTTCTTTTCTTGTTTGTATGACTGCAGAAACTAAATTTTCGTTTGAACCTCAATGAGGCTCAAATGACAATAAACGGTATTGTATTGTATTGTATTGTATTGTATATGGGCCAAACTCGGCAGGTGGGACAAGTGTGGATTGGGCATCTTGCTCGCCATGGGTAAGTTGTTGTGAAGAACTTGTTTTCATGCCTTATGACTCTAAGGCTCTAACTTCTGTGAAAAGAGCAAAATTGGTGCATAAAATTCCTTATTTGGCTGCAGATAATTAGGTTCCCTTGTAGCTAAGGTTCTCCAGCAGTATTATCAATGGTACTCTTAATTCTGCACTGGCTAATTGAATAGTATTGAAAGTGGATGGGATTGATGATTAAATTCTAGCTGTATCTGTTTAAATATTTGTTTCAGAAGTTTGATTCAACCCTTCTACACCCAAGTTCTCTGAAGTTGGTTGCAGTTAATTTAAAGTCAATGTTCCATATTCCAGGATAACATTGAAAAGTCTTTGAAATGTTAATTTTGTTTCCAGATATTGCATGATCCGTTGATTATTTCCAACCTATTCTGTTTTATTTCAGAAATGTTCCTATTGGGATTGGACAGACTTTGCTAAAACGCATTTAATGTATCTGATATTAAAAAAGATTCCAGAAATTCACTTCATCTGAAAGGAGGTTTATGATAGAGAAATAATGGACCTGAAATTGCTGTGAAAATGGAATCTAATCGTTGTAGATTTAGTGATCTCCCCTTGGACAACTGGTATTAATTTACATTATGCTCACAATATTTGCCTTTGACAAAATTCTTCAAGCCCATGGCTTGTTTTATGTTTGAGTCAATGCTTATTTTGAAAGCCCTAATACAAATTTCCAATTATTTTTTTTTCATATTTAACAGTTAAGGGATTCAACTGAACAACAATTACATCTTTGCGTGTTTTGTATCTAGATATTGTATTACATTACTATATTGGTTGTCGATCAATTCTTAAAGGTATTATGTTAGGTCTTGGGCTAAGGGTTTTCTCTAACAACTTTTAATTCCAAGTAGTAATGAATTCCCTCCTCACAGCCTCATAAAAATATGACCATCAATATATTTATGAACACATTTTCAATTTTGAAAAGGGTCAAATAGTCATTTGAATTATATGAAAATAACTTGATTAATGTAGTACTAAGCATTAGGTTTTAAGCATCAGTCTTCCTTAAGCAAGAATAGCAAACATTTAGTTGTAAAGAAGCAATTGGTCCTTTACTCAGTTCGATAGAGACACACAAGCTGAAAGTGTTATTTAGAGAAAAGTTGCTGATTAATTGTACAACTTGTCTTTAATGCCACATTTTCCCCCAGTGATTCATTTTGTTACAGAGAAAAATGTTACTGCCTTAATCTTTAAGGAAACTTTCAAAGACTTTCTACAATAGGATGCAATCAGATTTATGCAATATTCCATAAAAGCCACTGGATAATTTATGACCAGAGAATTCTGTCTTGTCTGGCATCGCACCGGCTGAGTACATTGCAATCCATTATTGAATCGTACAATGAAGAGATGTGTGTGCTGGACTGAGTGATTAGAGCTATACTAGTAATTATATTAGAGAGACACTGACCTATTGTATTCCCTGGCCCCAACGGAGACGATATCTAGGATGCATGTCTTGATCTTTACCTGCATGTGTGTTTAATGATCAGGAATGGACTGGATTCGGTTCAGATTACTCCACAATTGATCTGACCACACTTATGGTTAAACTTTGATATGCACTATTGTTAGTATTTTGACAACATGGCTTTTGGATCTCCTGATTTTTCTTTGAATTTGTTAGAAGGAACATTGTGATATATTTAAAACAAGTTGCCAACATTACGAATATCCAATACAGAGGAAATAAAACAAGATCTAACCCTGGTTTAGTTTAGTTTAGAGATATGGTGTGGAAAGAGGCCCTGCCGGAGTGTCATTGAACAATCCTCCACAAAGTGTGAAACCTGGGACTGAGTATCAACATTTGGATGTCAACATTATATTGGCATTGGTTTCTTATTGTCACATGCAGAGATACAGCGAAAAACTTTGTTTTGTGTGCTATTCAGTCAAATTATGCCAAAGATGGATACAATCAAGCCATATACAAGTACATCAGATAGTGCAAGGTGCAAAATTAACAGAGTGCAGAAAAAAGTGTTACAGCTTCAGAAAAGTGCAACTAAAGGTGCACAGGCCACAATGAAGCAAGTAAGCGATCAGGAATACACCTTTAAGTCTTGAAAGATTTGTTTATTGTGTGATAACAGTGGGAAGAAGCTGTTTTTGAATCTGGTGGTGTGTGTTTTCAAGCTTTTGTATCTCTGTCCACCAGGCGAGGGGAGATGAGAGAATGACTGGGGTGTGAGTAGTTCATGATTATGTTGGTGACTTTCCTGAGACATGTGAAGCATGAATAGATTGATTGGAGGGGGGGGGGGAGGGAGGAGGAGGAAGAGGAGGAGGGAGGGAGGAGGAGGAAGAGGAGGAGGAGGGGAGGAGGGGAGGAGGGGGAGGACAGCTGGTTTGTGTGATGGACAGGGCTGCAATCAATGTCACTACAATGAAGGAGTTGGTCATCGACTTCAGCAAGTGGGGTGGTGCACTCATCCCAGTCAACAACAATGATGCTGGAGTGCAGTTGGTCAAAAGCTTCAAGTTCTGAGTTTAGTTTTAATTTAGTTCAGTTTATTACTGTCAAGTGTAATGATGTATAGTTGAAAACTTTTGTTCTTGTACTATCCAGTCAAAGAAAGACTATACATGATTACAATCAAGCTGTCCAATGAGGGAGAGGTTGTTGTCTTGACACCATGTCATTAAACTCTGCCTCATTCATGTACTCACTACTAGTCTCGTCATTGTTTGAGGTGCGGCCCACTATATGTTGACATCAGCAAACTTGTAAATGGATATAGGGCAGAGTGAGTGTAGCGGGAATATAGTAAGGGATTGAGAATGTGGCCTTGCATGGCACTTCTAGAGCAAGTCCAGACAGATTAACACAGGTATGAATATTTTTCTTGTGTTTCAATTCAGCTGTTTGCATATGATGAAAAGCACAATCTGCAAAAAAAAAAGGAAGTGTTTTAATTCTGTGGTGACCAACAAAATGCTTGCAGACCCTTCTTCAGACTAAAACTATATACAACTGGTTGGGATGAGCAACAAAAATCAGTAATGTTTTAAACATTAATGTCAATTTTAATTTATGTAACTGTGAAGGTACTAACATCAACATGCAGGTATTGTTTTTGATATAAAACAAAACTGTAATAGAACTTTTGGTACTGATGAAGGGTGAAGATATATTGCAGGAAAATACATAAAACCAGTAGTTGTATGTCCAACAATCTGAAAGATGTATATATCATTAGTTTACTACTGTGTAAGAAGGAATTGCAAATGCTGGTTTAAACTGAAGATAGACACGAAAAGCTGGAGTAACTCAGCGAGACAGGCAGCATCTCTGGAGAGAAGGAACGGGTGACGTTTCAGGTCGAGAAGTCTGAAGAAGGGTCTTGACCCAAAACATCACCCCTTCCTTCTCTCCAGAGATGCCGCCTGTCCCGCTGAGCTACTCCAGCTTTTTGTGTCTATGATTGGTTTGCTACTACTTGGTAGCAACCTGGACAGAAGCAATATTTCCTTTCATAATTGCGGCTAAAAATACCTGTACATAGTTACGAACAGTTAAAGTAAGGAATGTTTCATGTTTATGATTTTTAGGACTGGTGTAGATTGTCAATCCTGTTATCAATCCAAATCATTGTTCACTACTGGTTTGGACACTCATTATTGTCCACAAGCTGAAATCTGCTCCAGTGATGTTTTATTCTGCTGTATTTTGGCTTGATGATGACATTTGATAAGGTGTTTAATAAATTAGAACACTTAGAAACATAGAAACATAGAAAATAGGTGCAGGAGTAGGCCATTCGGCCCTTCGAGCCTGCACCGCCATTCAATATGATCATGGCTGATCATCCAACTCAGTATCCTGTACCTGCTTTCTCTCCATACCCCCTGATCCCTTTAGCCACAAGGACCACATCTAACTCCCTCTTAAATATAGCCAATGAACTGGCCTCAACTACCTTCTGTGGCAGAGAATTCCAGAGACTCACCACTCTCTGTGTGAAAAATGTTTTCCGCATCTTGGTCCTAAAGGAATTCCCCCTTATCCTTAGACTGTGACCCCTTGTTCTGGACCTCCCCAACATCGGGAACAATCTTCCTGCATCTAGCCTATCCAACCCCTTAAGAATTTTGTAAGTTTCTATAAGGTCCCCCCTCAGTCTTCTAAATTCTAGCGAGTACAAGCCAAGTCTATCCAGTCTTTCCTCATATGAAAGTCCTGACATCCCAGGAATCGGTCTGGTGAACCTTCTCTGTACCCCCTCTATGGCAAGAATGTATTTCTTCAGATTTGGAGACCAAAACCGTACGCAATACTCCAGGTGTGGTCTCACCAAAACCCTGTACAACTGCAGTAGAACCTCCCTGCTCCTATACTCAAATCCTTTCGCTATGAATGCTAACATACCATTTGCTTTTTCACTGCCTGCTGCACCTGCATGCTTACTTTCAATGACTGGTGTATCTCGACACCCAGGTCACGTTGCATCTTCCCTTTTCCTAATTTGCCACCATTCAGATAATAGTCTACCCTCCTGTTTTGCCACCAAAGTGGATAACCTCACATTTATCCACATTATACTGCATCTGCCATGCAGTTGCCCACTCACCCAGCCTATCCAAGTCACCTTGCAGCCTCCTAGCATTCTCCTCACACCTAACACTACCCCCCAGCTTAGTGTCATCCACAAACTTGGAGATGTTGCATTAAATTCCCTCGTCCAAATCATTAATATATATTGTAAATAGCTGGGGTCCCAGCACTGAGCCTTGCGGTACCCCACTAGTCACTGCCTGCCATTCTGAAAAGGACCCGTTTACTCCTACCCTTTGCTTCCTGTCTGCTAGCCAGTTCTCTATCCACATCATTACTGAATCCCCAATACCATGTGCTTTAAGTTTGTATACTAATCTCTTATGTGGGACCTTGTCGAAAGCCTTCTGAAAGTCTAGATATAAGACATCCACTGGTTCTCCCTTATCCACTCTACTAGTTACATCCTCGAAAAATTCTATAAGATTCGTCAGACATGATTTACCTTTCGTAAATCCATGCTGACTTTGTCCAATGATTTCACCACTTTCCAAATGTACTGCTATCCCATCTTTAATAACTGACTCTAGCAGTTTCCCCACTACCGATGTTAGACTAACTGGTCTGTTATTCCCCGTTTTCTCTCTTCCTCCTTTTTTAAAAAGTGGGGTTACATTAGCTACCTCCAATCCTCAGGAACTACTCCAGAATCTAAAGAGTTTTGAAAAATTATCACTAATGCATCCACTATTTCTGTGCCTACTTCCTTGAATACTCTGGGATGCAGACTATCTGGCCCTGGGGATTTATCGGCCTTTAATCCATTCAATTTACCCAACACCACTTCCCGGCTAACCTGGATTTCACTCAGTTCCTCCACCTTATTTGACCCCCGGTCCCCTGCTATTTCTGGCAGATTATTTATGTCTTCCTTAGTGAAGACAGAACCAAAGTAGTTATTCAATTGGTCTGCCATGTCCTTGTTCCCCATGATCAATTCACCTGTTTCTGACTGCAAGGGACCTACATTTGTTTTAACTAATCTCTTTCTCTTCACATATCTATAAAAAACAGTTTTTATGTTCCCTGCCAGTTTTCTTTCATAATCTATTTTCCCTTTCCTAATCAAGCCCTTTGTCCTCCTCTGCTGGCCTCTGAATTTCTCCCAGTCCTCTGGTAGGCTGCTTTCTCTGGCTAATTTGTATGCTTCATCTTTTGTTTTTATACTATCCCTGATTTCCCTTGTTATCCATGGATGCACTACCTTCACTGATTTATTCTTTTGCTAAACTGGGATGAACAATTGTTGTAGTTCATCCATGCAGTCTTTAAATACCTTCCATTGCACATCCATTGTCAACCCTTCAAGAATCACTTGCCAGTCTATCTTAGCCAATTCACGTCTCATACTTTCAAAGTTACCTTTGTTTAAGTTCAGAACCCTTGTTTCTGACTTAATTATATCACTCTCCATCCTAATGAAGAACCATATTATGGTCACTCTTGCCCAAGGGGCCACGCACAACAAGACTGCTAACTAACCCTTCCTCATTACTCAATACCCAGTCTAGAATAGCCTGCTCTCTCGTTGGTTCCTCTACATGTTGGTTTAGAAAACTATCCCGCATACATTCCAAGAAATCCTCTTCCTCTGCGCCCCTGCCCATTTGATTCACCCAATCTATATGTAGATTGAAGTCACCCATTACAACTGTTTTACCCTTGTTGCACGCATTTCTAATTTCCTGTTTGATGCCATCCCCAACTCCACTGCTACTGTTAGGTGGCCTGTACACAACTCCCACTAGCGTTTTCTGCCCCTTAGAGTTTCGCAGCTCTACCCATATCGATTCCACATCCTCCAAGCTAATGTCCTTCCTTTCTATTGCATTAATCTCCTCTCTCACCAGCAACGCTACCCCACCTCCTTTTCCTTTCTGTCTATCCCTCCTGAATATTGAATATCCCTGGACGTTCAGCTCCCAGCCTTGGTCCCCCTGGAGCCATGTCTCCGATATCCCAACTATAGCATAGTCATTAATAGCTATCGGTACATTCAACTTGTCCAACTTATTACGAATGCTCCTTGCATAGACACACAAAGTCTTCAGGCTTGTTTTACAACATTCTTACTCCTTATACAATTATGTTGACAAGTGGCCCCTTTTGATTTTTGCCCTGGAAACCCATCACCTCTTATTCTCTGTTTATTATTTTTTTCTTCGTTCCCCCCTACATGTTGGGTCTGAGTGCTTCCCTTCTCTGCCTCCTGCCTCAGACCCTGTCTACTGGCTTTCTCTATTTGAGTTCCTCCCCCCAACCATTCTAGTCTCCACTTCAGCTGGAGATTGATACATACTAATGTGGATAACAAATGGAATAACGAAGATAGAAATAAAGGAATCATTATTCGTTCAGAAGGCTATAACTAGAGGGATATTGCTGGGATCACACTCAGGATTTCAGTCATCCATAATCAAACTAAATAGACCATAGACCATAGACAATAGGTGCAGGAGTAGGGAATTTGGCCCTTCGAGCTAGCACCGCCATTCAATGTGTTCATGGCTGATCATCCACAATCAGTACCCCATTCCTGTCTTCTCTCCATATCCCTTAAATCCTTCTCTCCATATACCTATAGTTGAAGGGTCCAAGATTAAGCTGTTCACTTGCATTGTATCTATCCCAAAAAGGAGTTTCAGCAAAATAGCAGGTACGGGTCCTCAGTAGGTTACGGAAGAGCTCCATTCCATTCATAACCTGAACATATTGGAAGTTGGAAGTGCAGATACATACTGATTTCTATATTTCCACACAGCAAAAGATGCATGCGACGGCCATCAAATCTAACCCTCCCCGTATCCTAAACTTATGTACTGACTCTACCTGTACTTAGGTATTAACATTTACAATATCAAAGTTGGGCTAGTCAGAAATATGGTTATGACTGTTTTTAAGATTGGAACTTGGAATGCAATACTTTAAGGGCAACTATTATAAAGTCACTGTTATTTTTTGTTTGATATCAACATTTTTATTTAATGACATGAACTAAACTTCATTACTTGTCATGCAGGGGTTCAGACTCATGTCTATGATGAATGGTCCAGAACCCTGCCCGTCACTTCAATAATTACTGTAGCTTGGATGGCAGAATGTCTGATTCACAGCACTCTCTAAATTGCAGAGATGGTAAAGAGTTGAGAGAATTAAGGAGAAAGTCTATTCTCACGAGATTGAGCCTGAGGCTATTCATCTGAAATGACGAAGCACATCTTAGATTGAAGATCTAATTCTCATCCAGTCAGCCAGGAATTTGAAGATTTTAATAATAGATAAGAATTCATTTTAACTTCTTGTTTTTTAATCTACTAGCTCTAGATAAGGATCTTGAACAAAACTTTTACTTAGCATTTCAACCTAAAAAAATGCATTCTCTATTCTAGAGAAGAGATGATTCACCAATTATGTGTGGGGCTCTGGAAACATTATATATATTATTAATTTCAGGAATAGTGTTTCCTGATACCTCATAATGAAATACACATTTTTTGTAAATAGCTTGCACCTTTAAATCATGGAGATTCTAAGATTTTCTTTGATGAAATCTTTTTCAGTTCAATTGTTGTTCCCTTTATTTAACATGGTTCTTAAATTAAGAATCTAAGGGGCAGTTTGGATAGTAAGAAAGGCATGATAAAATCTTTTGTTTTTAAGGAGTCAACACATTTTTACAGCAAACTCCAACCCATTAGTCCATTTCAATAGATTTATGTCTAGATTTAGCTTTATTATTGTCATTGTATTGAGGTAGAGTGAAAAGCTTTGCTTTTTTTGTGCTGTCAAATCAAATAAGATAATGCTTTACATGAATACAACCAAGCCAAACTGGCTGTGTAATGGGTAGTGTGCAGTGTGCTAAATTAACAGATCCAGAGAAAAAGACCAATGTCTGCAATGAAGTAGGTTGGAAAATTGGGACTACATCCTATCTTATGGAATGACCAATCAAATGCCTGATAGCAGAGGGGAAGAATCTGTTCCTGAGTTCGGTGGTGCCCCTCTCAAGCTTTTGTATTTTCTGCCCTATGAGAGTTGGGAGAAGAAGGAATGCCTGGGTGCGTAAGGTCTTTGATTATTTTGGCTTTTTTCCTGAGGCAGCAAGAAGTGTAGATGGAGTGAGTGGTTGGGAGTCTGGTCTGTGTGGCGGGCTGAGCCACATCCACAACTCTCTGCACTTTATTGCGCTGTTAATCAGAGCTGTTCCCAAACCAAACTGTGATGCAACCCGACAGTACACAAGACAGTATACAGTTTTTAAGAGTTGCTGGAGACTTGCCTAATTTCCTCTGTCTCTTATGGAAGTAGAGGCATTGGTATGCCTTCTTGGCTATCGCTTCAATGTGTTTATTCTACAACAGATCACTGATAATACTTAGGCCAAGGGATCTTAAGCTCCCACCAATTTCCACTTTGGCACTGCTGATGCTGATTGAGGCATGTACTCCACCACGTTTTCTGAAATTGATAACTAGTTCCTTCATATTGCAGACATCGAGTGAGAAGTTGTTCTTCTGACATCATGTTACTAAACTCTCTATCTCCTTCATATACTCTGCCTCGTCATAGTTCGTGATCCGGCCCACTACAGTGGTGTCATCTGCAAACGTATGGATGGAGTTAGAGTAGAATTTGGTTGCACTGTCATTTTCCCTAGGAAGAATATGGGATGCACGACTAATCTCTTCGGTCGAGGAATGAGAAACGTCAAATTTTCAACCATTTCAAATTGTGGCCTGCCTTCTGCCCACAATTCTGCTGTAAAATAATTCTTCACCAATGCTGACATCATTCCCAACAGAAATGGTAGAGAGACAAAAAAAAGACTGCGCTTGCCCAAACTTGCTTGAGCGTAATGGCCGATTTTCTGGTTTATTGATGGATTTTGCAGTATCTCTTACATCAGGCCTATTTTTTTGCCTTATCGGGTGCTTACAAGAGGTCATGATGTTTCTTTCAGGTTTCCACTTCTGCAGAGAGGAAGAGGAGTCTGAGGGAGGAATTAGGGATGACAGGTTAACCAAACTCTGGGGAGGACAAGTCATAATCAATATCTGTAGGTAGCCTAACCATGTCGCTAAAGATCAAAGCATTCCCACAACAAGCTTTACAATAATGATATCTACATAATTCATATTTCCTACTTTTCTAATTACAAAATCCACTGTTTTGAATCAGTGTCAGCAACTATGTTAACGTTTCAGATTGCTGATCGTTCATGCGAGCTGGAAGAAGGTTGAGGAGAGTTTGTGAAAAGACAAGGTCTATGACTGGCTAGAAGGTGGGGAGACTATGGGGTATTTTAGCCTATCGTTCGTGTGTGTACTAGAAATTCCAGGCAATTATCTAAATGTGTTTCAGTCTATTGCCAAATCCTCACTGCTAACTTGACCAAATGACAGAGATGGACTTTGTGTTTAAGAAAGAACTGCAGATGCTGGAAAAATCGAAGGTAGACAAAAATGCTGGAGAAACACAACTGGTGAGGCAGCATCTATGGAGCGAAGGAATACTTTGGGTCACTCATATTGCTGACAGCAACAGATATTGCAGCAGGGGGAGCTAGAGTGGTAATAGAAGAGGGATGATAGACTTGGGGAATTGTCCAATGGTCAGGATGGGAAAGTTTCATCTCTGTCAGAATTTGGCCTAGGAACAGGTTGATTCACGTATTTAATTAATTGCCTCCAAAATTCCCAATGAAGAAGAAAAAAAGGTTGTTAAACGTGAAAATAGAATGTACAAAACAGAATATAATGGTCAGGAATCATTAATTAGCTAGTGTAATATATAATGTGTGAGTTATAATACTACTAATACAGTTATATGCAATATTGTAATTTAGTATTTCTGCCACTTCTGTGTCTGCTTTTAGATGCATTTTAAGAGAATGTATATTTTAATATAATAATTCAGAATGCAGTCGATAACTTTGCATTTGAGTACAATCAATGATCAAACTCTTCAACTCAAAAAGAAAATGTTGCCTAAGAAATTGAAAAATCAAAGGATAGTTTTTCAAATTATTGCTTTGACAAAAGTTGCCATTTTTCATGGGTGGAATAATAAATCAAACCAAACCAGGTGATCAGTTAATTTCAGCAGTTGCAATGTGACAGAAGGAGAAAACTGCCTGACCTTTGCTCCAGGCAAGTGATGACATTTTGCCACGATGTACATAGACTTTGCATCAGGAGACCTTCTCCTACACATCCCTTTTAATCATTTGCCCTTCCTCAACAGTCCTCAGAGAGATTCATGGAAAAACCCCACTAAACTTAATCAGTGTTCAGTTTTGAGTAGCATTTCTCTCTCTCCCTCTCTCCACTCTCTCCCTCTCTCCCTCTCTCCTTCTCTTCCTCTCTCCTTCTCTCTCCCTCTCTCTCCCTCTCTCTCCCTCTCCCTCTCTCCCTCTCTCTCTCCCTCTCTCTCCCTCACCCTCTCTCGCCCTCTCTCTCTCGTCCTCTCTCTCTCTCTTTCCCTACTCTCTTTCCCCCCTCTCTTTCTCCCTCTCCATCTCTCTCTCCCTCTCTATCCCTCTCTCTATCCCACTCTCTGGCTCTCTCTCTCTCTCTCTCTCTCTCTCCCTCCCTCTCTCTCCCTCTCTCCATTTCCCCCTCCCCCCTTCCCTCCCTCCCTCCCTCCCTCCCTCCCCTCGGGCAATAATGAAGTGCTGAATGAACAACAAAGGATAATGGCAATTATAATGGGAGATATTAACACTTATTGATTCCATAAACTAAACTGGCGGGTGTATCGAAGAATGTGTGAAATGCATCAGATTGCTTTATTGAGCGGATACTTGTCGGACCTACCCAAAAACGGGCTATTTTAGATTTGTTTTTTTGTAATGAGGAGGGATCAATATGGAATATTATCCTTAAAGAGCCCCTTGGGAATAGTGACCATATATGTTGGGATTCCAACTGCACTTTGAGGTTGAGCACCATTTGTCTGCAACCAGTGTCTTTAATTGTGATAATTATAATAGGATGATGGACAAACTGGGTAAACAAGTCTTTCGTGAATTGCCTAAAGTGGACCGGGTAAACAAGCAAAGGGAGAGGCCATGGGCTATTTCTCTGCAACTGCTACACTACAATGCTGAGAACTATATTTTCTCTCACTGCACCTTTCTCTTCACTGTACCTATTTTGCTCAATTTTATTCATGTATGTATTATCTGATATGATTGGAAAGCTTGCAAAATAAAGTTTCACTGTAACTAGGTGCACGTAACATAAATAAACCTAAACCTGTCAGTAGAGGAACAGTGGCATATGTCAAACAGCTGTTTATAATTTATTCAAGAAGGAACTGCAGATGCTGGAAAATCGAAGGTAGACAAAAGTGCTGGAGAGACTCAACGGGTGCAGCAGCATCTATGGAGCGAAGGAAATAGGCAACATTTCGGGCCGAAACCCTACTTCAGACTGCTGTGAGGGTTTCGGCCCGAAACATTGCCTATTTCCTTCGCTCCATAGATGCTGCCTCACCCGCTGAGTTTCTCCAGCACTTTTGTCTTGTAATTTAGTTTAGTTTAGTGATATGGCACGGTAACAGGCCCTTCAGCCCACCGACTCCGTACCGACAAGCAATCCCCGCGCATTAACACTATCGTGCACACCCTAGGGACAATTTACATATACACCAAGCCAATTAGCCTAAAAACCTGTACTTCTTTGGAGTGGGAGGAAACCAAAGTTCTTGGAGAAAACCAAAGCAGGTCACGGGGAGAACATACAAACTCCCTACAGACAGCACCCATAACCAGGATTGAACCTGGGCCTCTGGCACTGTGAGGTAGCGCCACCATGCAACAATTTATTCCATGGGAATTCATGAGAAAAAGGAACAATGCATGGTGCAATCTCCTTTGCTGACCGGGCATTTTGATTGGCTCATTGGAGTTTTCAGGACCTAGGAAAACCGACCGGTAGGTTAAATGCCCGCTAAACTCTATTATACGTTGTCTGGCTTCTTAAAAATATCTCCCCCCTTTCTCTCCCTTTCTCTCCATTTCTCTCCCCTTCTCTCCCTCGTCTCTCTCCCTCGTCTCTCTCCCCTTCTCTCTCCCCTTCTCTCTCCCCTTCTCTCTCCCCTTCTCTCTCCCCTCTCTTCCCTTCTCTCTCCCCTTCTCTCTCCCCTTCTCTCTCCCCTTCCCTCTCCCCTTCTGTCCCCCCTTCTCTCTCCCCTTCTCTCTCCCCTTCTCTCTCCCCTTCCCTCTCCCCTTCCCTCTCCCCTTCTGTCCCCCCTTCTCTCTCCCCTTCTCTCTCCCCTTCTCTCTCCCCTTCCCTCTCCCCTTCTGTCCCCCCTTCTCTCTCCCCTTCTCTCTCCCCTTCTCTCTCCCCTTCCCTCTCCCCTTCTGTCCCCCCTTCTCTCTCCCCTTCTCTCTCCCCTTCTCTCTCCCCTTCTCTCCCCACTTCTCTCCAACCCCCCCCCCCCCCCGTGCTCTCTAAAGTGGGTGTGAATTTCAGACAGCGGTCCCCGCTTTCCCTGGCCCCCGCCTTTGTGATGTGTTGTGTGTGTGTGTGGTCGGTCGATCCAGCTCGCGGTTTCAAAGCTGACGGTCGATCCAGCTCGAGGTTTTCCAGGCGAGTGCCCTCAAGCTTGAAGGTCGAGGACACTCTTCTTAACTCGCGGATTAGTTCGCCGCAGTGGGACAGCCCCTTTACAGGAGTGAAAAATAAACAGCATGGTGTTGTACAGAAACCTGGCTCCTGGGCTTTGCCTGAGGTGACACTTGAGGGTTCTGCTGTAATTACAATCAGTGCTGTGTGGGCGCTTGTAGGAGCTGAAGAGAATCTAGTTTTTGCTAAGGATTTCCAGCTCATCTAGCTCTTAATGTTTCACAGACAAATGAAGAGAAAATTGATAAAAGTGTAGAAAGCAGAACAGTTAAGAAATGAGAAAATTATGCAAATAGTTAGCAAGTTAGGCTGCATCTGTGGGAAGAGAAATAAGGCTAACATCTTATCGGAATTAGGGAGGAGACAAGAGAAACTTGACCTGACTGAGTATTTCTAGCATTTTCTGTTATTATGTTAGATTTCCAGCATCTGAAAGCTGATTTGTGTCACTTACTAGCTGAGATCAATATTACCTGCAAGATTGATGCAATCTTTATGCATTAAAGATAGACGCATGTTTTCGAAACACATCACAACTGGCAAGAGTGGAAACAAAAATGGAGAAAAATAATGGAATGCTGGATCTCGCTGTGATCATGTGTGCTTAGGAGAAGAAAGCATTGGTCCCAAACATCACTAAACTCGATTATAGTTTAGTTTATTGTCACATATACCGGGGTAAAGTGAAAAGCTTTTGTTGCGTGCTAACCAGTCAGCAGAGAGACAATACATGTTTATTATCGAGTTATTTACAGTGTACAGATAGATACACTGTAAAGTGAATAACGTTTAGTGAAAGATAAAGACAGTGGCCAGATTATGTCAATGGCTTCAGTTGCTACTTTAGGCCCAAGTCAGGAGTCATTGTACAGCATGTTTTTCACTCTGTTCTATTCCATCTTCATTTCTACGTTCATATCTTGGTAGGTTGGCAGGAGGCAGTAACGCATTTTGCAGAAGGTTGCATCTGGGCCTGAAGCTGAAGATAATGCAAAGTTCAGAACTAGGCTTTCTAAGGACGGGTTGATAACATTTCAATGGGGTAGATCATGCTTTATTAAGGAAATATGGAATGTGCTCGAGATCAGATGGCAGTGCACCGGTCCTCCCATCCCACCACTGGATTCAGTGTTAATTTCAGCAGCATGCCCAAGTCTTACTCAGCTGAGATAAACTTCACATCCAGTCCCTCAATATTAATGCACAGGAAAGAACTGCAGCTGCTGGTTTAAATCGAAGATAGACACAAAATGCTGGAGTAACTCAGCGGGACAGTCAGAGAGAAGGAATGGGTGACGTTTCTGGTCGAGACTCCTGAAGTCTGAAGAGGGATCTCAACCTGAAACGTCACCCATTCCTTCTCTCCAGAGATGCTGCCTGTATTGTAGAATTACTCCAGCATTTTGTGTCCACCCTCAATATTAATGCCAGCCGCGGTTGGTGCACATATAGCACTGCCAATAATTTGAATGGAGCTTAATTAATGTAATTAAAATAATGTAAGCTTGATTAAAATGGATACACAAGGAACTGCAGATGCTGGTATCTTGACTAAAACACAAAGTGTTGGAATAACTCAGTGGGTTAGGCAACATCTGTAGTGGGAATGGATGGTTGACGTTTTGAGTCCGGGGCCCTACAAACTCAGTCTGAAGGGTTCCAACCCAAAATGTCATTGATTCACGATCTTCACAGATGCTGACCGATCTATTGACTTACTCCAGCACTCGAAGCTTCATTAAGTTTTCTGACATTTTGTAATTTTAGTGTATACTTATGTTGTAATTAATTAATAGAAATATCTCAACTACTTAATTTTCCATTATTATGAATTTTAAAATGATTTATTTTAATTATGTTTAACTGTTTTCAAAACTCTGTGATATATTTAAGAATGATGAGATGTGGCTTTGACAGCAGCAAGCTGTGAGCGGCAGTAATGATGGTGTGGGGGCGGGGCAGGGAATCAGGTTCAACCTCCTGAGGCCTAGTCAACCATAGGCCAATTCCGCATTGTGAAAGGACGTAGAGTGTTGGGCTGTAGCATAATGCCCCCCCCCCCCCCCCCCCCGTGCTGTAGTAGGGGACTGGCTCAAGGGGTTGAGTGAGAGGCCTGGTCAGATTAAATTGGTAAGATGCATGAAAAGATTTGTGAGGAGCCAACCAGGTCTAGAACGTTTCTGTTATAAGAAGACAGTGGACAGGCTGGGATTTCTTTCCATGGAGCATAGGAAGTCAGGAGTGACTTTATAGAGATAAATAAATAAGTTTATCCCAGGTTTATATGAGTGAGTAAAGATTTAAATAGGACCTGAGGGACAACCTTTTCACATAGAGGATGGTGCATATATATGATGAGCTGCTAGAGGAATTGATAAAGAGCCTGTCCCACTTAGGCAATTTTTTCAGCGACAGCCGAAAAATAGGTTGTCACCACATAATCGCGGGGTAACGACTGTATTGTCGTGAGCGGTCTCCTCAAGTATCGTTACTTACTTCTTGTCGCCGCTGGAATTTCAAATGTTCAAAATCTCTTGGCGACAGTGGGCTTGACGTTGCCTGTCTCCTCCTGTCATAGGTTTACGCATAGGTTGTCGTAGGTTGTCGCCAGGATGACGCCAAGTGACGTAGGCTGTCACCGGGTCATGACCTAATGCCCATGCCCCACTTAGGAAACCTGAACGGAAACCTCTGGAGACTTTGCGCCCCACCCAAGGTTTCCGTGCTGTTTCTGGAGGTTTCCGGAGGTTCCCAGAGGTTTTTGTCAGTCTCCATAATGGTCGAAAGTGGCTTCCATTTCTTCTATGTTCCGGCGATTATTTCAAAAAATTCAAAACCGGCCGTGACTAAAAATAGGTTGCCTTTTTAAAAATCGGTAATTTTTTAGTCGAAGGCGGTTGCGATGCTAGTTGAAGGTGGTTGCCGGAGGTTGCAGGTAGTGGAAGGTAAGACCTTTTTTTCACCCAGTTTTATTCCACAAGGGAGGTCTTACCTTCCACTACCTGCAACCCCCGGGCTCAGCACAATGATGCAATTATAAAGAAGGCACATCAGCGACTCTACTTCCTGAGAAGATTACGGAGATTCGGCATGTCGATGAGGATTCTCCTAAACTCCTACAGCTGCATGGTAGAGAGCATTCTGACTGGTTGCATCGTGGCCTGGTTCGGCAACTTGAACGTCCAGGAGCCAAAAAGACTACAAAAATTTGTGACCACATCACCGGCTTTGACCTCCCCACCGAAGGGATCTATCGTAGTCACTGCCTCAAAAAGGGAACCAAAATCATTAAGGACCCACACCATCCTGGCCACACTCATTTCACCATTGCCATCAAGAAGAAGGTATAGGAGCCTTAAAACTGTAATGTCCAGGTTCGAGAACAGCTTCTTTCCCACAGCTATTAAACACAACAACGAAAAAGCTCTGAGCTCTGAACTGCAAAAGACTATTATTTTTGCACTATATTTGTTATTTATTGAACTTTCTTTTTTTCTCTTCGCCCGTTATGTACTATGTTTACATATTCACATATTCTGTTGTGCTGCAGCAAGTAAGAATTCCATTGTCCCATCTGGGACATATAACAATAAAACACTCTTGACTCTTGATGACCTCAGTGAATTCCATTGGCGACAGTTCTGGCGTCAAGAGAAGTATTCAGTTGTCTTAGTTTGTCGCTGACAGGGTCGTAGCTTGTTGCTGGTGGAGATAGGTTGACTTCGGGTGTCGTAGGTTGTCACCTGCGTGGTGGAAGGTTGTCGTAGGTGGATGTCCCGAGTCACGAGGAATCGTGTTGCCGGTTGACGTAACTTGTCATAGTTTGACGTCGACTAGCTGGTAGCTTGTTGTGGACATTGTCATGGGGTGGGTGCATTTCCGGCGTTACGCCGCTACAGTGACTGTCACCAGTTGCCTAAAAAATCACCTAAGTGGGGCAGGCCCATTAGGCAAGTATAATAATATGATTTGATATGATAGAACTTATTTATCCCAAGAGGGGCATTGGCTGCCAATAGTCATAAAACACAAGAAGATACATGAAACATGAAATTAATGATATAATTTAAAATAAACTTGGACAGGTACATGAATAAGAAAAGTTATACGGGTAAGAAGGAAATACAGATGCTGTATTGCTCCGAAGATTGACACAAAAAGCTGGGGTAAGACATCGGGTCACAGAGCAGCTCTGGAGAAAATAAATGGGTGATGCTTCTTCAAACTGAGAGTCAGGGGAGAGGGAAACAAGGGATATTAAAAGTTACAGAGAACAAACGAATGAAAGTTATGCAAAAGGACAAATCAAAGTCAGCAATGATGCACAGAGGGGGAGTAGCGAGAGAGGGTGTTTTGGAACTCATGTCGGAGAGAGGAGAGCTTCTTCAAAGTTAGCATACCTTGAGGACATTTTACATTGGAGCAGGCACAATGTGTGGAAAGGTATGGGCCAGGCACAAGCAAGTGGGATTAGCTTGGTAGGCAGCTTGGTTGGCATGGATCAGTTGGGCCAAAGGGCTTAATTCTGCATTGTATAGCTCCATGACCAAATGAGCATGATCGGGCCCAATGGATTTGATGGATGATTGCTTGCAGTTAAACCTGATTGGCTCACGGGGGCAGCTCTTGGGTTAGGAAATGATTACCAGAGCATCAGGAACAATTGATGGCTTTCACAAATGGATAGACGAAGGGAAAGAAACTGAAGGAAGAGGCTGTTGTGGATCATGAAAAGGTTCTACACCAGGATTCTGGAATTCTGGCAGCAGCTGATTGAATTTCTCTGTGATTAAGTATTCCTTTATAATTCTAGTAGATGGGAAATAAAAACAGAAGGCCAGTCAGCCACTCTAACCTGTTTCCATGAATAGCTTTAACTTACTTATCGAATGTCATACTGCCTATACTTGGAGCCAGGCCAATTCCTTGCTGTGACAATGTTGGCAGAAGGAGAGAAAGAAGAAAACATATCAGGATAGGATGCTCTGCTGCCTGCAGTTAGAAAGATGGTCAGCCTACTACATTTTGTGCAAACTTAACTACGGGAACAAAATCACAAACTACTTGTCATATTATCGAGCCTTTCACAAACTCAGGATGTTCCAATGCTAATTGGGTATGTCCTCTGATGTTTCCTGTCTTAAAATGCTTGGAAACATGGAGATCAATTGTGCATGAATAGCCATGAATAGCAATACAGCAATCATCAAACAATCTGTTTTAGTGCTTTAATATGGATTCTGGCTAGTCCATCATGGACAATAGACCTTCTTTTCTTTGATAAGGTACTATGAATTATCTGCCTTTCACTTATGACAAGGGACAAGTTGTTTGAATGTCCAATCTGACATTTGACAGTCCGGCACTCTCTCTGCATTGCACCAGTGTCATCTTGGTGTGGGACATGTATGACCTTCTGAGGGGAATGAGCACTTTACTGGATCATATTTGGAGAAAGAAGTTTCAATACAGAATTCCACTGATGACATGGGTTAATGCAATTTTGTGTGACCCTAGTTTACAGAAAGATACAAAATATATCTTGAAGATTATAGCTGGAGCTTTTTAATTGCTGCTTTTTACCAGAGGAATTGACGGTAAGCTTTATTATACAGTGCATGAACATTAATCTGATAGGGATCATAAAGTGATGGAGTTCAATGAAGCATTTGAAAGGGAGAAATATGAAACAGTTGCAAAGATTCAAGATTTAGGTAAGGCCAAATTTAATGTGATGAGATAGAGACTGTGCACATCTAACAGTGCAAAACTGATAATGACAAAATAACAGAAGATCAGTGGGAGGCCTTCAAAAAAGAGATTGATTATAAACAAATCCAGTTTACATCCCTGAGGCAGAAGAGCTCTACTTGTTGAAAATGGCAATGGAGAACTTAAAACAAGGTAGAATATTAAACTAAAGAATATACGGCATAGATCTGGTCACCAGGAGAGTAACAGAGAACAATCAAACTTGACAAAAACATTGTAATATTGAAATAATCTTAGAAGAAATCAATACTTATTTGAATATTTAGGTAATGCAAAAGGCAATGGGTGTAACAGGCTCTTAAGAACTGATATACTAAATGAAATTTATCAAACAGTGAAAATCTTGAATAATAACTGAATAATAGTTTTGGGGTGACACAGTACACAGCTGGCAGAGCTGGTTTTGCATGGCAAGAGACCTGGGTTTGAATCCTGACGGGTGCTGGGTGTGCAGAATTTGTATGTTCGCCCTTTTACCACGTGGGTTTCCTCTGGGTGTTCTGGTTTCCTCCCACATCCCAAGGACATGCAAGTGTATAGATTAAAAATTACTGTAAATTGTCCCTAATGTGTAAGTGGATGTGAAAGTGAGATAACACCAAACTAATATAAGCGGGTGCCCGATGATCGGTGTGGACTTCATGTGCAAAGGGCATATTTCCATGCTGTATCTTTCAACTTAATTCCAAATTAATGTTTACATTGTAGACAAATGACAGCAGATCAGAAAAGACCCGAGAACTACTGGTTTTATTCACACTGGCTGGTAGTTCAAAAGAGATCTGTTGGTTGTGCCTTTCTGACTGATCAGCTTGTCTCTGGGCATCGAAGGTTAAGGTGACAAGGCAGGAGAAGAGTGTTGAGAGGGAAAAATAGATTATCTATGATTGAATGGCAAAGTAGACTCGATGGGCTGAATGGCCTAATTCTGCTCCTCTGTCTTACGGACTTCAGTACCTGTGTGTTGAAAAGTGGAAGTCAGGGATGAACTGGAGGTTAATGCAATGCCACACAATCACCATTGGGTCCAGCGGGGAAGCACTTATTGAAGGGTCACTGACCTTCATTAAAAAAGGCGGTAGCTAGTAACTGCTTTACTTTATCTTCACGTTTCTAGCCAACTTCATATAATTTAATGAATTTGAGTACATTTATTTGTTTTAATTATTTTTATTTTCAATCGATTAAATCTAATTTAATTGCATTAAATATTTCTATCAGTGACATTAAAAATATATATTCAAAGGCTTTTCACGGAAATAGGCTCTCAAAGGGTTGTTAGGGTATTCCAGGGCCATTTAAAATATTTTTAAATAGATTTTGTAAGTCTGACCCATGCTTGGTCATTTGCAATAAACACTGGATTTTGGGGGTAGAATGATTTGTGCAACCACTACTGGACACTGTGCTTAGCTTGAATATGGGGAATGGATTTGATAGTTCCAGCAAAGTGGCCTCATGAGCACATCTGCTCATTTTTCACTCATTTCTTGTGGGCAGAGATAACTTTGGTCTTGCCATAGAATGGTGTTTTGTTACATGGCTTCAACGTGTAAATGCCTTTCCCAGCATCAATTATGTACTTATTTTCTATAACATCAAATCAGTTACATAAATAACTTAGCAAACATTGAGGTCACAGCTTTGTGACTTACCAAACAGTTCTAGAGCAAAATAAATTTATATTTAGAGTGATAATTATACTTCTATTCTGCTAGGATCAGGGCATATTGTATACTGTTTATTCTACTAATAATGTCTTTACATATTGGGACTTTGGAGATGGTATTATGTTTTAATTGTGGATTCTCTGCTGAAATATATTCCCAATTTAATATCATGATGCATTTGTACTCTGGACTTCCCTTGGAAATGTATACGTACCATAGTAATAGTACTGCATTAAAATTATAGACTGGCAACATTACTTTAAAATTAAATCTCTTTAAATAATGTAATATATTCATTATGTTAGGAGAGTGCTATAATATATAAACAATCAGCAGACACCACAGGTATATTTTTGTGCACTGGAGAACATGGTATGATTTATCTTTTTTTTGCAGATGGTACTTCATTGCTTATGTTCTGTAAATACTTTGATTTTTTGAGGATAGTATTGGAATGCGTTGATGCATTTCAACACGGACGGCATCCGTGTTGAAATGCACCAGCATTCCATCTGGTGCTATAATATATTGGTGCACTGGAGAAATACTGTAATATGTTGGGCCAGATTAAATTGAGTGAGAGCTGATGGTTCTGACGTGAATTGTTAGTTGCCAGCTGTTTGTGGCCCAGGTCACTTACACATCTGCATGTGGCATGATGATAAAATGCTTCTTCATTATTTTTCCCTACCAAAATAGACAATTTCACACATTGATGTAAATGGATGCTGTTAAGCTGGAAAGAGTGCAAAGAAGATATATGAGGATGTTACCAGGTGTTGAGGCCCTAAGCTATAGGGTGTGGTTGGGCAGATGAGGACTTTATTTCTTGGAGTGCAGAAGACTGAGGGGTGACCTTATACAAGTGTATATAAGTCCACCGAGTCCTTGTCTACCAGACCATACACTAGCACAATCCGAGCACGGGGGACAATTTACAATTAGCAGAAGCCAAGTAACCTACAAACCTGTACATCTTTGGAGTGTGGGAGGGAACTGGAGCACCCGGAGAAAACCCATGAAGTCATAGGGAGAATGTACAAATACTGTACAGACAGCACCTGTAATCAAGATCGATCCTGGGTCTCCGGCGCTGTAGGGCAGCAACTCTAATGCTGCGCCACTGTGTCACCCACAAACATACGCCAGCAAAAACTTTTTGACATAACTTTCATTGAATTATTGTGATATGTTCTTAAATTGTTGCTTCATGTTACTTTAGATTGCTTCATGTTTAAAAATAAACATTTTTCAAATCAACCTGCAGACAATTAAATATTTTCATACATTTTTCATATATATATAACTGCTTCATTTAAGACACAGTCAGATTCCAAAGGTTTACAAAAACTATAATGCTAATACAAGAACATATATTTTCATTCTTCTGAAGGATACCAATGATCGCAGCAACAAGGCAATGAAAGGATTGGAATTAAAACCATGTCAAAAAATGAAGTGAGGGTGATAAGAATGAGAACCATCAGGCGGAGTAAATAGATTAAAAGTTACAAATAATTATTTTTTTAACCACGCATCTGGCAACACAGATCTAAATAGTGCAGATGTAATTGAATGAGAAACCAAAGCTTCTCATCCAACTGCCAAAGATTTATATTATAAAACAAACCACTAGCATTGCTGCTCATACTTTAGATTGGTTTCACATGATCGTTCAATAAAGCGATCTTGACTTTGCAGTGGTGTACTTCATGAGGCAGGTCCCCTGTGAACAGGGTGATACTTGCCAGAAGGAAGAAATTCGGTACTTTATTGTTAGCTGGAATATATTTCCACCACTGTGTCAAATCCACTTCACAAGTGCTTCGGGGATTTGTTAAACTTACTGGAAATGATTCAACCTACCATGATTTATTAAAATGTATTAAAAGTGTGGGTGATTTCAACATTTAAGAAGTATTGCTGAAGAGCAGAGCTCTATGTGTGAAAATATGTGCACAGAAAGAGTATTTACTCTCATGCATCTGACAGTCTGTATAACAGACAACAGTTTAAACAAGGTAAACTTGGCTGCAATAAGCCTTGTAACAACTTATCTATTGATTCAGAATTTGTGGCCGTAATGGTAGCAAGGCTTTAAATTCTTGGAGTGTCCAATGTGTGATCAACTGAAGACATTCCTGCATATATAATTGAACACAAACATCCAGACAGCGTTATCTCAGTTACCTTTATCCTCCACAAGATGTGCTGTGTTTCCTTTGCAATGAATACAGAATGCATGATTGTTCTCTAAATGTCACGCAAAATTAAAGTTAACTGTGTTTTCAATGGCATCGTAAGTTATATTTACAGTTATGTAAGATCACAAAGCCTAGAAAACGAATCATATTAATTTAGCATGGAATGCCTCCTCAAGTACAATATGAACTTCAACGATATGAACATTGAATTCGCCAATTGTAGGTAACCTCACACACCCCCTTCCTTCCCCATACCTCTTCTTTCTTTACCTCTCTCCACTCCCCTGTGGCCTACCTAGACTACCACCTATTTCTCCCTAGCCCTACTCCCCCTCCCACCCCCCCCCCCCCCCCCCCTCTACTTTCCTGCTTCTGGCTTCATAATTCACAATGTTTCAATCCTGTCTCACACCTTCTGTTTTTATCTCTGGCCTTTGTTTCAACTATCCACCTATCAACCTCCACTCCCCTACTGCCCATGTCTACCTATTATTGGCCATCCATTATCTTTCTCTCCCCTCCTCTAGTTTTCTTCTCCCCCACCTGCAATCAGTTTGAGGAAGGGTGTTTACCCAAAATGTCACCTATCCATGTTCTACAGACTTGCTCCCTCACCTGCTGAGGAACTCCAGCAATTTCTGTTCTTTTGTGTATCAACTGGCATCTGCAGTTCCTTGCAGACAATTGAATTGACTGGTTACCATTAAAGACTTATATGGTCTTGTTCTGGTCAAACATATTTCCTGACACTTGTTCTAGTCAACCACATTAGCTAGATAGGGCTCTTAAAAATAGCGGAGTCAGAGGATATGGGGAGAATTCCGGAACAGGGCACTGATTGGGGATGATCACATTGAATGGCGGTGCTGGCTCGAAGGGCCGAATGGCCTACTCCTGCGTCTATTGTCTATTGTCTATTGTCTGATGTGTAGAGCAGAAACAACTAACAAAATGGTTTGGGCATATCTGACTGCTGCTTAGTCCAATTATTCCAATAATCTAATTTAATTATCTACTTAACTATTAACTGAAAATAAGTCCAAGAGCCTCAAAAACAGTTCAGACTTTGAGTATATTTCCCCTTTATCTCGAATGCACTATTTCATATTCAAAGGCTTTAGGGTGGTGCAGATGTTATTGCTGCTGCCTCATGCTCCAGTGACCCAGGCTCTATCCTGGCTCTGCTTGTTCTCAGTGTAGAATGTACATTCTCTCTGTGACCATGTGGCTTTCCTCTGGATGCTCTGGTTTCTTTCCACACTCTAAAGACACAACGGTATGAAATGGACCATTACAAATCACCCTTTAGTGTAGGTTAATGGCAAAAAAAACCCCATCAAAAATGAATTGATGGACATAGGTGAGTAAGAATGAGGGTACACGGAAATATAGAGGGTGAATGGCAATAATGATTCATTCCCCTGGGAGCTAGAATAGGCTCAATGGGCAAACGGCCTCTGCACTGTGGTAAAAAAGATCTTAACAAGTTGCCATTTGATTATTAATACCACATATTACAATTATTTTTCCATCTATGCAGCTGATTTACATAATAGGATTTTCATAAGTTAATCTGTCATGCATATGTTTTAATATATCAGTAGTAATATATCAGTAATAATCTTAAAATGCTGTACATCTACTGGTTGCAGTATAAACCGACACAAGCAACAACAGTCTGCATTTAATCATCTTTTTAGCGTAGGAACATTCCCTAGTGCTTCCAAGGCAGGAAGGAGAGATTAGAAAAACTGAACTGAAATGAGGTTAAACAGATGGATTTCTGCAGGCTTTCGTAAGAATAAAGATTGGAGGAGGTGCTTCCAATGAATATAGATGATATCTGAGTGATCAGTTGGAAGCAATGGGGCAAACAACTTTGGGAACGGCACTGAAATGAATGGGAATATAATTATTCTCAACAGTGAGGATTATTCTAAACAATGTCCAGGAGCAGAAAAGACTGCAAAAAGTTGTGAACACAGCCCAGTCCATCACCGGCTCTGACCTCCCCACCATAGAAGGGATTTATCGGAGTCGTTGCCTCAAATAGGCAGCTAACATCATCAGAGACCCACACCATCCCGGCCACACACTCATCTCACCACTGCCATTGGGAAGAAGGTACAGTAGCCTGAGAACTATAACGTCCAGGTTCAGGAACAGCTTCTTCCCTACAACCATCAGGCTATTAAACACTAAAACCTCATAAGCTATGAACTCCAATAGACTACAATAGACTATTATTATTATTATTATTATTATTATTGCACTGTTATTGTTTTTTTTGTTTTGTTATATTATTTATTATGATTACATATTCTGCTGTGCTGCAGCAAGTAAAAAAATCATTGTTCCATTTGGGACATATGACAATAAAACACTCTTGATTCTTGACTCTTGAGCATTCACAGCAGTTTAACCCTCAACATCCTAACTTGTGCAGAACAGTCATGCTATCTGACCTGCTGATATTTCCACTGTAAGAAAGAATTGCAGATGCTGGTTTAAATTGAAGGTAGACAGAAAATGCTGGAGTAACTCAGCAGGACAGGCAGCTTCTCTGGAGAGAAGCAGTGGGTGACGTTTCGGGTCGAGACCCTTCTTCAGACTGATGTCAGGGGAGTGGGTGGGACAAAGAGAGAATCTAGTCGGAGACTGTAAGACTGGTGGGAGATCGGTGATCGTTTCGCTGAACACCTTCGCTCAGTCCGTCTTAATTTACCTGATCTCCCGATTGCTCAGCACTTCAACTCCCCCTCCCATTCCCAATCTAACCTTTCTGTCCTGGGCCTCCTCCATTGTCAGTGTGAGGCCCAGAGTAAATTGGAGGAACAGCACCTCATATTTGGGTAGTTTACACCCCAGCTGTATGAACATTGACTTCTCTAACTTCAAATAGTCCTTGCTTTCTCTCTCTATCACTTTCCCTTTCCCAGTTCTCCCATCAGTATTACTGTCTCCGACTACTTTCTTAGTTTAGTTTAGTTTAGAAATACAGTGCGGAAACAGGCCGTTCGGCCCACCGGTTCCACGCCAACCAGCGACCATGCACATTGACACTACCCTACACCCACTAGGGACAATTTTTACATTTACCAAGCCAATTAACCTACAAACCTGTACGTCTTTGGAGTGTAGGAGGAAACTGAAGATCTCGGACAAAACTCACGCAGGTCACGGGGAGAACGTACAAACTCTGTACAGACAGCACCCGTAGTCGCTATCGAACCCGGGTCTCCGGAGCTGCATTCACTGTAAGGCAGCACCTCAAACGCTGCGCCACCGTGATCTATCTTTATCCCTCCCACTCCCCTGACGTCAGTCTGAAGAAGGGTCTCGACCCAAAATGTCACCCATTCCTTCTCTCCACAGATGCTGCCTGTCCTGCTGAGTTACTCCATCATTTTGTGTCTACCTTCGATATTTCCAGTGTATTCTACTTCTATTTCAGATTTGCAGCTTCTGCTGTATTTTGCTTTTAGAGTTTTTGGCAGTAGGTTTTTGACAAGTAAGGAGAATCCCTCTTGAAACAGGATAACAATTATATATTTTCACTAGACGAGAACATGCCTTTTTAAATGTGCCTGATTTTTTATTCATTTTCGCATGTACCAAGAAAAAGTGAAGAGCTTTTTGGTCGAGTGCTATCCAGTCAGCAGAAATACTATATATGGTTATAATCAAGCCATCCACAGCGTACAGGTCCATGATAATGGGAATAACATTTAGTGCAAGATAAAATCCAGGGTCTCCAATGAGGTAGATGGTAGCTTAGGATCGCTCTCTAGGTGCCAAAATCCATGACATGAGCACATATTCAATATTTCAAAACTCTCTGAAGTCCATCATTATTATCATTAAATAATTAAATGATCATTGCACCTTCATTAGAATGGCAGATGGGGTAGTATTGAAGTAGTTAAAAGAAACATTGGCCAAAATACAATTCTGTAGAAATTTTGTGTCCTTGACTATTACATGTTTTAATTTGACAGATTATCTAGCCTAGATAAACAACAAGGTGGAGAATCAGTAGACTGTTCCCTGAAAGTTGGCTTTCGGTTTTTGGTGTGTTGAATATATGCTCCATATAGCACACTCTTTGAACTTTGGAAAGTGTTGATCATCTTGTGAATTCCAAAGCTGCCTTCTTAGGTCTCCCGATGTCAATGAAGGATCCGTTTGAATAGATACCAGCGCAACAAACGTATGCTCCATGTACTCCTACTTGTAATGTGAGTGTTCAACAAAGGTCATAGATTGTTTTTGAATGCTCTAATTTAAGTCAGGAAGGGAGGAAACGTGTGGTGTGAGACTTATCATCAGGTACATGACTGACACTAGAATAATGTCAGGCATGCTGGGGTGAATTGCTCATTGAAGTACTTGGCCAATTTCCTGACAGGAAATTTTAAATCGAAATGATTGCTAGAGCAATCTAACCAACGTTAAATCACTAATGTATGGTTTGTATATTAAAGGAATTTTTGTTATATTAAAATTCTAGGCTAATGCATTAAAAATAATGGATTTGTGTTTAAATAAGATCTATGGATGTCACATGCAACACAGCCTTGAGATGCTGTCTGTGTTAAATTGCCAAACATTTCCAATCTGCAAAACTCCCCTAACAAGCATCATTTAATCTCTGATTGATCTGTGACTTTGTTTACTAACAGCAAATCAATGTTTGTGACAATGAATGAACATGCTGAGTTTAATATTATTACTACTTTGTATTTTTAATATATGTTATTATTCAGAAATCCAATTTTATAAACTACATACCATTTGACTTCTTGCATCGGTAGCTAAAAAAAATATCAATTGCTGCAAACTCCTGGAGGCATCTAGGAGTACAATCTTTTTTATCAACTGTTTCTGAGCTATTATTTTTGGAAATATTTGTGGCTATTTTTTATGTCTGGTTCCATGCACAGTTACTAATGATGAGGAAAGAGGCTATTTTGGCTCAAGGAGTTTATGTTGAATCACAGAATAATACACTTTTCCCACTAACGTCCCCTATAACCTAATCTCAGTGCATTCTGATCAACTCTCTCCAGATTCTAACACTCACTTACATGCTAGGGGCAATTTACAGTGGCCAATTAATCTATCAAACTGCTTGAGTTAGAATGGGGCAGGAAATAGGAACCCCTGAGGGGAACCCGTATGGTCACGGAAGAAGTTTGTATGTACTCCCCGTGACCTGCGTGGTTTTCTCCGGAATCTCCGTTTTCCTCCCACACTCCAAAGAAATACAGGGTTATAGGTTAATTGGCTTGGCTAATTGTAAATAGTCCCTTGTCTGTGTAGGATAGTGTTAGTGTGTGTGGATCGCTGGTCAGCAGGGATTTGGTGCACCGAAGGGCCTGATTCCGTGCTGTATCTCTAAACTAAACAAAATTAGCAAACTCCTCGCAGCGGAGGTCACGATTATCCCAGGTCCCTGAAGTTTTGAGGAAACAGCATTATCACACCCAGGTATTGCAACTGACAAAGTATCTCAATATACTGGGTTTAATTGCAGAAGAGTTTATTCCCCTGAACCACAAACATAGAAACGCATGATAGATTTTTGTGCGAAATCCTCATAGTTCCAATAAATGCAAGGAGAGGTGACATTCAATTGTCAGACATGGGCTCTGAGTACTGCAATCAAATGACTGGGAACATACAGTGGCTTGCAAAAGTATTCATACCCCTTGAACTTTTCCACATTTTGTCACGTTACAACCACAAACGTAAATGTATTTTATTGGGATTTTATGTGATAGACCAACACAAAGTGGCGCATAATTGTGAAGTGGAATTAAAATGATGCATGGTTTTTAAATTTCTTTATAAATAAAAAAAACTGAAAAGTGTGGCGTGCAAAAGTATTCAGCCCCCTTTATTCTGATACCAATAAATAAAATCCAGTGCAACCAATTGCCTTCAGAAGTTACCTAATTAGTAAATAGAATCCACTTATGTGTAATCTAATCTCAGTTATAAATACAGTGTTTCTGTGACAGTCTAGAGGTTTGTTAGAGAACATTAGTGAACAAACATGTTCCTTGGGCATCGTGAAGCCCAAGGAACACACCAGATAGGTCAGGGAAACGTTGTGGAGAAGTTTAAAGCAGGGTAGGTTATTAAAAAATATCCCCAAGCTTTGAAACATCTCACGGCACTGTTCAATCCTTATCCGAAAATGGAAAGAGTATGACACAACTGCAAACCTACAAGACATGGCCATCCACCTAAATTGGACAGGCCGGGCAAGGTAAAGCATTGATCAGAGAAGCAGCCAAGAGGACCGATAGTAACTCTGAGGGAGCTGCAGAGATCCACAGCTCAGGTTAGGAGAATCTGTCCACAGGAACAACTATTAGTCGTACACTCCACAAATCGGGTTTTATGGAAGAGTGGCAAGAAGAAAGCCATTGTTGAAACAAAGCCATAAGAAGTCCCATTTGCAGTTTGCCACAAGCCTTGTGGGGGACACAGCAAACATGTGGAGGAAGGTGCTCTGGTCTGATGAGACCAAAATGGAAGTTTTTGGCCGAAATGCAAAACGCTATGTGTGGCGGAAAACTAACACTGCACATCACCCTAAAACACACCATCCCCACTGTGAAACTGGTGGTGGCAGCATCTTTTACTGTGGGGATGCTTTTCTTCAGCAGGGACAGGGAAAACTGTCAGAGTTGATGGGAAGATGGTTAGAGCCAAATACAGGGCAATATTAGAAGAAAACCTGTTAGAGTCTGCAAAAGACTTGAGGCTGGGGCAGAGGTTCACCTTCCAGCAGGACAATGACCCTAAACATACAACCAGAGCTACAATGGAATGGTTTAGATCAAAGCAATATTCATGTGTGTTAGAATGGCCCAGTCAAAGTCCAGACCTAAATCCAATTGAGAATCTCTGGCAAGACTTGAAAATTGCTGTTTACAGACACTCTCCATCCAATCTGACTGAACTTGAGCTATTTTGCAAAGAAGAATGGGCATAAATTTCAGTCACTAGATGTGCAAAGCTGGTTAGAGACATACCCCAAAAGACTTGCAGCTGTAAATTGCAGCGAAAGGTGGTTTCTTACAAAGTATTGACTCAGGGGGGCTGAATACTTTTGCACGCCACACTGTTCAGTTTTTTATTTGTAATAAAATTTGAAAACCATGTATCATTTTCCTTGCACTTCACAATTATGTGCCCACTTTGTGTTTGGTCTATCACATAAAATCCCCAATAAAATACATTTGACCAAATGGAAGTTTTTGGCCGAAATGCAAAACGCTATGTGTGGCGGAAAACAAACACTGCACATCACCCCTAAAACACCATCCCCACTGGAAACATGGTGGTGGCAGCATCTTTACTGTTGGGGATGCTTTTCTTCAGCAGGGACAGGGAAACTGATCAGAGTTGATGGGAAGATGGTTAGAGCCAATTACAGGGCAATAGAAGAAAACCCTGTTTAGAGTCTGTAAAAGACTTGAGGCTGGGGCAGAGGTTCACCGTCCAGCAGGACAATGACCCTAAAACATACAACCAGAGCTACAATGGAATGGTTTAGATCAAAGCATATTCTTGTGTTAGAATGGCCCAGTCAAAGTCCAGACCTAAATCCAATTGAGAATCTCTGGCAAGACTTGAAAATTGCTGTTCACAGAACTCCTCCATCCAATCTGACTGAACTTGAGCTATTTTGCAAAGAAGAATGGGCATAAATTTCAGTCACTAGATGTGCAAAGCTGGTAGAGACATTACCCCAAAAGACTTGCAGCTGTAATTGCAGCGAAAGGTGGTTCTACAAAGTATTGACTCAGGGGGTCTGAATACTTTTGCACGCCACACTGTTCAGTTTTTTATTTGTAATAAAATTTGAAAACCATGTATCATTTTCCTTGCACTTCACAATTATGTGCCACTTTGTGTTGGTCTATCACATAAAATCCCAATAAAATACATTTACGTTTATGGTTGTAATGTGACAAAATGTGGAAAAGTTCAAGGGGTATGAATACATTTGCAAGCCACTGTAAGTGGTCTGTCTACATATTGAATGCTCCACAACAGTTTAATTCTCTCGATCCCTAAGTGAGCTGCCAGAAAATGGTTGTGCAATGGGTTTTGGATCATTCGTTTTGAATAGCAGATAAAGCCAAATTTTGAACTATGTGAACCGTGTACCTTATTTAATTCCATAATGCATGATTTTGTTGCAAGCTTTTGTCGTTAGGCATAATGTGGGGAAGGTTCTGCTGGACTGCTTCAACTTGTTTGGCAGCTGATGGCTTGCTGGTGTATTTATGGCAAATGTTACAGCAGAGTTTTGATTACAACAATACACCTTACATACTGTAATATTTTATCCTAATCCTCACCACAAGAGAAGGACTCACATGCAAGGGGAAATGAAGATATCTGTCAAAACGAGAAAACAATCATAATGGATAAACTGCAAGGGACTGAAGGGAGGTCTAGTTTTGAGATTGGTAGTAAACTGTAACCTTTTCAATTCTATGTTTTAAAAATCTTACAAATCGCAGTCTGTTAATTTCACCCAAAATTACTTTGATCTTGGCCTCATGAATATTCCCTCTGCAGATCCAAAACTGCATGAAAAATGATTCTAGATCTGAATCCTAGATTTCTAACACTTGAGATATCTTGAAAACGTGGAACATTAAAATCATGTATCTTGATAAGATTTTTGAGTGATTGCAATAATATCTTCAGTGTCTGAAGACCACTCTTTAATTGAACCTACATGAGAGCTTTGCAATCAATTAGATGTAGTAATTCTTAAGAGACCTGTCCCACTGTACGAAGTAATTGAAGAGCTCTCCCGAGTTTAAAAAAAAATCAAACTCTTGGTAAGTACGTAGAATGTATGTAGCGGGTACATCAGAGCTCGGGACGTCTCTTAGCGGCTCGTAATGCTAACGGCAGGTACTCGAGAAACGCGGTAAGCTCGTGAAGATTTTTCAACATGTTGAAAAATGTTCACGAGAGTCCCGAGTTCCAATGAGCCGCTATTACCATAATTCTCCAAGTTCGAATCAGGGGTTACTCGGGAGAACTCTTGAATTACCTCGTACAGTGGGACAGGCCCTTAAGTCTGGCCCAAATATGAACTGAAATCTTAACTAAACCTTCATGCCAACTGCCAATTTATTTGATCTAAGTTGATAAAGACATTCAATCAGATGAGGGCTTCTAATCAGCAGTTAAGCTCCACAATCACCCACTATTTTCCATGGGAATGATTCAACAGCAATTAATTGATCCTCTAATGGCTGATGCCATTCGTTATGATCAAATTTGCAAAAGAATAAACAAACCTATATTGGGATTGCTATAGTATATGATATATGTAAACATCTTGGACATAAAGAACTGCAGATGCTGGTTTACCAAAAAAGACACAAGGTGCTGGAGTAACCCTGTGGGTCAGGCAACATCTCTGGAGAACATGTATAGCTGATGGTTCAGGTTGGAACCCTTCTTCAGATGCAAGCAGGGTCAAGACTCTGAAGTAGGCTCCAACCCGAAACATCATCTATGTACTGGTTTCCAGAGATGCTGCTTGACCCAATAAGTTTACTCCACACTTTCTGTCTTTTTTGAACATTAATGCAGATGGTTTGGTTAGTAAATTTGCGGACTACACCAAAATTGGTGGAGTTAAGACAATGAGGAAAGTTGTCAAAGGATAAAGCGGGATATAGATCAGCTACAGATATAGGTGGAGATATTGTAATTGGAGTTTGATCAGACTCCTGGGGTGAAGTGTGAGGTGTTGCACTTTGTGAGGTCGAGTTTAAGGTGAAAATACACAGTTATTGACAAGACCCTTAACCAGATTGATGTATAGAGGGATTTTGAGGTCTAAGTCCATAGTTCCCTGAAAGGGGCAACACAAGTAAATAGAGTGGTAAAGTGAGCATATGATATGCTTGTCTTCATTGATCAGGGCAATGAATATAAGAGTCAGGAGGTTTAATTGTAACTTTATATATGGTGCATTCAGTAAGTATTCAGACCCCTTCACCTTTTCCACATTTTGTTACGTTACAGCCTTATCTTAAAATGGATTAAATTCTTTTTTTTTTATCATCAATCTACACAATACCCCAGAATGAAGAAGCGAAAACAGGTGTTTAGAAATTTTTGCAAACTAATAAAAAATAAAAAACAGAAATATCACATTTACATAAGTATTCAGACCCTTTGCTATGACACTCAAAATTGAACATAGGTTCATCCTGTTTCCAATGATTATCCTTGAGATGTTTCTACAAGTTGATTCTACAAGTTGATTGGAGTCCACAAGTGGTAAATTAAATTGATTGGACATGATTCGGAAAGGCACACACTTGTCTATATAAGGTTCCACAGTTGACAGTGCACGTCAGAGCAATAACCAAACCATGAAGACGAAGGAATTGTCCTGAGACCTCCGAGACAGGATTGTTTCAAGACACAGATCTGGGAAGGGTATAACATAATTTCTGCAGCATTGCAGGTCCCGAAGAACACAGTGGCCTCCGTCATTCTTAAATGGAAGAACTTTGGTACCACCAGGACTCTTCATAGAGCTGGCAGACAGCCAAACTGCAATCGGGGGGAGAAGGGCCTTGGTCAGGGAGGTGACCAAGATCCTAGATGGTCACTCTGACAGAACTCCAGAGTTCCTCTGTGGAGATGGGAGAACCTTCCCGAAGGACAACCATACCTGCGGCGCTCCACCAATCAGGCCTTTATGGTAAAGTGGCCAGACAGAAGCCACTCCTCAGTAAAAGGCAGATGACAGCCCACTTGGAGTTTGCCAAAAGGCACGAAAAACAAGATTCTCTGGTCTGATGAAACCAAGATTGAACTCTGGCCTGAATTCCAAGCTTCACGTCTGGAAGAAACCAGGCACCACTCATCACCTGGCCAATACCATACCTACGGTGAAGAATGGTGGTGGCAGCATCATGCTGTGGGGATGTTTTTCAGTGGCAAGAACTGGGAGACTAGTCAGGATCGAGGGGAAGATGAATGGAGCAAAGTACAGAGAGATCCTTGATGAAAACCTGCCCCAGAGTGTTCTGGACCTCAGACTGAATCGAAGGTTTCCCTTCCAACAGGAAAATGACCCTAAGCACACAGCCAAGACAACGCAGGAGTGGCTTTGTGACAAGTCTGTGAATGTCCTTGAGTGGCCCAGCCAGAGCCTGGACTTGAACCCGATCGAACATCTCTGGAGGGACCTGAAAATAGCTGTGCATCCACGCTCCCCATCCAACGTGACAGAGCTTGAGAAGATCTGCAGAGAAGAATTGGAGGAAATACCCAAATATGGGTGTGCCAAACCTGTAGCATCATACCCAAGAAGACTTGAGGCTGTAATCGCTGCGAAAGGTGCCTCAACAAAGTACTGAGTAAAGGGTCTGAATACTTTTGTAAATGTGATATTTCAGTTATTTCTTTTTATTTACTTTGCAAAAATGTCTAAACACCTGTTTTCACTTTTTTATTATGGGGTATTGTGTGTAGATTGATGATTTAAAAAAATAATTTAATCCATTTTAGAATAAGGCTGTAACGTAACAAAATGTGGAAAAAGTGAAGGGGTCATAATACTTTCTGAATGGACTGTAAATTTGGTTAGGCCACATTTTGAGTATTGTATGCAACTTTGGGCTCCACATAACAAGAAGCTGTGGAGGATTTGGAGAGGGTGCAGAAGAGGTATACCAGAATGCTGCTTGAATTAAGGTATATTGGCTATAATGAGAGGTTGGACAAACTTAAATTACTGTCTCTGGAGCATTGGAAGTTGAAGGGAGACCTGATAGAAGTATGTAAAATGATGACGGGTGTAGATAAACTACTGTAGGTAGAAGCTTTATGCCAGGGTGGAAATGTCAAAGACTTGAGGGTGTAACTTTAAGGTCTGAAGGGGAAAGTTTAATGGAGATGGATGCGGCAAGTTTTTTTAAATAAACGGAATGGTGGGTGTCAGGAGTAGTGATGGAAGAAGATATGATAGTTTAAGAAACATTTAGACAGGCATATAAATCTGCATGGAATGGAGAGGTATGGATCACCTGCAAGCAGAGAAGATTAGGTTAACTAGACATCATGTTCGTCACGGATGTTGTGAGTGGAAGGGCCTTTTTCTGTGCGTTACTGTTCTTTGTTACAGTTTCTGCAATTAATAATGTGATTTTAGCTATTTACCATAATGACAAAGCATTGAATAATTTGCAATCCATTTCATTAAGAGCGCTGAGCAGTTTGGATTCCACTCAATTATGTATGTGCACACAACTACAAAGCCATTTGATTTACTGTATATCCATTTAAATTTATTTCTTCTGCTCTTTATGGCAGTTACTTCCATTGTAAATTTAAAAACAAGGAGATGTCCACTATAATTCTGATGTAAGTTTATATAAACTCTCAGAAAGATGGGAATTTTTTTAATGTTTGGGTTTGACTGCTGTGAAATAGACACTGAATCATTTCAGCTTTCGCACATGAGTTCTGGTGAGGTAGCTTTATATTTATGTAATTAGTTATTTATTTTTCCTGCTGAAGATATCATAGTTCTGCATGGTTGATTTCTTCAGCATTGTCTCCTTAGCCAACACCACATCATTTATTTGCTGCTTGTAAGATGTTGCTGTGTGTAGGCAGGGTGTACTTCAAAGCAATTCATTGTAAAGTACTCATTATGACAGTTTAAGCATCTGAATACTTAAGTTGCTCATAAACTCCTCTAATAACTCCAGGACCAGAAAATATATTGTGCGAACACTTCGAATGTATTACTTTGTCCAACTATCTTTACTCATTTTGTTAACTAGTTATTTGACACGGGTTAACATCACAGGTAAAATAGTAAGATTAAACGAGAACTTACCAGTTTTAATTTTGATCTTTATTTTATGAGGAGTTACGATGAGCGATCACGTGAAGAAGTCCCGCCAGAGCGCATGCTCATCAATTACGAGCCATATACGACACACTGCCTCGGTTGACACAGGATAAGTAATAACAAATAAATGCATTTAAACATGATACAGAATTAAACACGTTGATGCTTTATTTAACAAAAGAAAAACCAATAGCGACCCCTCTCTCCCAGGGGGAAGCTACGAAACAGAACTCAAAATAGAATGTGCATACACCCCAGGTGTAGCAAGAGGTCTGTGGTAAAACTGTTCAAAAGTCATTTCTTTGGACCATCCTGTGCCCTAGACCATAAACTCAGGGAACCATAGATGCTGGTATATTTAAAAATAGATGCAAAATTGGGGCAGTAAGCAGTAGGTCAGTCAGCATCTCTGGAGTCAATAGATTTATTTTAGGAGGTGGGGGAAAGTTGAGTTAGAGCACACTGATGCAAGCAAAAGTTTATAGTGCAATCTTACTCAAATTCCATAGTAGTTTGTTGCTGTGGTAGGGTTATGGTTATAATTAAGTAGGGTGGTTCAAGAGTCTGATGGTTGATGGGAAGAAGCTGTTCTTGAATCCAGAGGTAATGGTCTTCAGGTTCCTGTACATTTTTCCCAATGGAGCAGTGAGATGAAAGCGTGCTAGCGTGGTGTGAGTTTTTGATGATATTAGGTGTCTTCTGTAGGCAACACTTGTTGACCAAAGGTGGGGAGATCTGCAGAAGGGTCCCAACTTGAAACATCGCCTATCAATCTTTCCAGAGATACTGCCTGACCCAATCCAGCCTGACAAAATCCATCAGTTTGTATCTATATTAGGTTTACACCCATTGCTACCACTTTCTGCAGACTTCTTCAATCTTTACCATTCAAATTACCAAACCAGACAATGATGCAACCAATCAGTATGCTCTCCACCAGAAGTTTGTTGAAGTTTGATAAGATATTCGATGACATGCCAAATCTCCTCAAACTACTGAGGAAGTAGATTGATTTCCTTCTTCTACTCTGACTCGTCGTTGCCTGTTATTTGTCCAACAATGGTGATCTCGTCAGAGAATTTAAAGATGGCTTTGGGGCTGTGTCTGGCCACACAGTCATGGGTGTAGAGAGAGTAGGACAGGGGTCTGAGCATGCAACTCTGCGCTGGTAATCAGCTGATTCTGCAATGATAGGACTCCTTAACATCCAACATGTGTGTGCATTCATATCATTGTTCTAATGGAAGTTATTCCCTACTCGTTAAGTCATTTTGTAACTGGTCAAAGGCAGATCTCTTACCTCGGAGCTCTTCTCCACAGTAGGTGGTTGCTTTTCAATCCCCTGCCTTTGATCTATAATCTGCCCAAGCTGGACCTTCAGATCACCTCAAGAGAAACATAACAGGATTAGTCTTGAGATGAGGTGGGGTGTGGGGGAATATGTCAAAAGATGAGTGAGGTTACTAAAGAAGCACAATCTTATGTCATCTAATGCTTGTAAATCAGAAGTGATTGTGGATAGGGTGGAACAGGAACATGTCAGGTGCTATTGGAGGAAATTGAATGAACAGCACCTCTTATTTCACTTGGGCAGTTTACACACCAGCGATATGAACATTGATGTCTCTAACTTCAAGTAGCCCTTGCTTTCCCTCTCTCTCTATCGCATCCCCTTTCCCTGTTCTCCGACCAGTCTTACTGTCTCCTACTACATTTCATCTCTGTACTGCCCACTCCCCTGACATCAGTCTGAAGAAGTGTCTCGAGCTGAAACGTTACCCATTCCTTCTCTCCACAGATGTTGTCGGTCCCACTGAGTTACTCCAGCATTTTGTGTCTATCTTCGATTTAAACCAGCATCTGCAGTTCTTTCCTACACATGTCAGGTCCCATCGGTTTCAAGTTAGCACTGGTCTCAGTCACTGTGAATGGCAGCTCCATTACAGGCCGCTTCCTCTACAGGCTTGAGATAAACTCCTCTCACAAACCTCTCTACTTCCTCAGAAGCTGGGGGAGATTTGGCACGTCGCTGAATACTCTATATCGAACTTCAACAAACATATTGTGAAGGACATGCTGACTGCTGAACATGGCCTGGTTTGGGAATTTGAATGTTCCAGAATAAAAGAGACTGCCGAAAGTGGTGGCAATGCCCTGTCCATCATGGATATAGACCCAAGGTAGGGGCAAAATGCTGAAGTAACTCAATAGGTCAGGCAGCATCTTTGGAGAAAATGGATAGGTGACATTTCGAGTTGGGAACCTTTTGTAGATCTCCACGCCTTTACAGTCATGTTTTTTTCGTGTCTGTTTGTTGCTTGTTCTTCTGGGTAAATATCACGTGCTCCAGCATAGGAAGTGTGAAATATGTCGGTGAAAGACATGTGATATGGCTTGCGGCTATGCCTGCACTCTGGCATGGCAGTACCATGTGAGATGTTGGCGTGAGACTTGGAGTTGTGGCCAACAAGTGAGGATAATGTTGGAGCATGAAGTTTGGGCCCAAGCTCCATTGATAGAGGCTGCCGGATTGTGAGTGATGCTGATGTCATAGAGTCATAGTCATAGAGTGATACAGTGTGGAAACGGGCCCTTCAGCCCAATTTGCCCACAACGGCCAACATGTCCCAGCTAGACTAATTCCACCTGCCAGCACTTGGTCCATATCCCTCCAAACCTGTCCTATCCATGTACCTGTCTATAACATGCTTCTTAAATGTTGGGATGGTCCCTGCCTCAGCTACCTCATCTGGCAGCTTGTTCTATACACCCATCTTCCTTTGTGTGAAAAGGTTACCCCTCAGATTAAATCTTTTTGCCTTCACCTTAAACGTTTCCACTTCACTTTAAACACCCTGTGTGTAATGAGCAATATTTGTAGAAAATGGGATAGCTGGTGGGAGTTGCACTTGATGTTTTTCCTACTGACCTGGACTACACATAATTGTGTTAGATCATTGAACATTTCCTATCACTGCAGCTGTATTTGAAGGCCACTCTCCTTGTTTTTAGCTTGACTGCTGCCACTTTTGACTGGAAGATTTGCGGATAGAGAACCCTCCTCAGCATGTCGACCATGATATCCAGCAAAATGTATGTTACCTGTTCTCACCTTTGTTCAGCTATCCTTCCTGCAAATGCCAGGACATCCAGTTTCAACCAAAGAGCACTGGCCTCTGAATTGAAATCAGAGCTTCATACATCACCAGCTAGAATGAACTGGTGGTAATTCCTCATAAAATTGTACTTTGTGAGAATAATATCCATCAAGGCAATAAACAGAGTATTAATGAATTAGGCAATAGAAACGTTATGTGCATTCTGCAGTGATCCACCCAGGTACTTGTTAATGGTGTATTGCAATGGCAACGCTATTCAGTTCAGCGCACAACATGCTTAAAAGGTTGAAATTCAAATGACGCTGTCAGAAGATTCAAGGAAATTGCTATATAATAGTTCTACCCTGTTATTGAATGTCACCTTCCTACCTAGTTTCACTAAACATATGTGGCTTAAAATGTAAGAGTGTCAGCAGATTTGTTATTTCAATGCAACAGCCTTGCACTCTAACCTATAAATCCCTTCTCTGAATCCGAGACGGTTAAGGGTACATTTCACCTATTATTCATTGCTCAGTAGTTGTTCACCTTCCCCGCTTGAAAAGAAATGGAAGCAAAGCTGCAATGAAAATTTCATAACCATACTGAGAAATCTAAAATTATTCATGCTTGTTTTATCCACTGTAGAACTGGAAATCTGATAGGGGCTTAAGCATAATTTCCCATAAAACAAACTACAGAATGGCATTCTGATTATTTAAAACAAATAGTGCGTGTCAGTGTCTTGAACGTAATAAGAGCAAATCAAACTGACTGTAATCACATCTTGCCTGGAAAAATATTTACAGTACAGAAGACAGACTATTAAATTAAGATGGTGGCCATATAAGTCCCCTTAGTGTAGACTTTACCAAAACAAATCAATAACTGTGCAGGTCAAGAACATTTCTTACAAAACAAGACTGCAGAGTGAGTGGAGCCCAAGAGCATTAAGCACTTTCAACAAATATGGTGCTTTGAAGAAGAGAGCTTAGGAGCATAATATTAAGACACAAGGAATCTGCAGCAAAATTTGAAGTACTGGAGTAACTCAGCAGATCAGGCAATGTCTGTGGAGGAATTAATGGGCGATATTTCTTCAGGCTGATAGTGGTAGGGGGTTTGATGGGCAGATAGGTCGAGTAAGAGCTAGAGCAAGAGACAAGTGATAGATAAGGAGAAAGGAAGAATGAAATGTAAAGTCAGAGAGAGAGAGATAGGTGGAAGTGGATGGGGACAGGGGGAAAAGGGGTGGGATAGTTGGAGAAAGGGATGCACATCAAGGCAGGAAGGCTTGGGAAAAATAGGGATGGATAAGGGCGTATTACTTCACATTGGAAAATTGAACGTTTATACGGTAGGGTTGTAAGCTAACCAAGTGGAATTGGTGTTGTTCCTCCAGTTCCAATGTAGTCTTACTGAAGGTCCAGTATGGGAAGGGGACTTAAAATGGTTAGCAACTGGGATATCTAGCAGGTCCTGGTGGACCTAGTGCAAGTGTTGGGCAAAATGGTGACCTAGTCTACTTTTGGTCTCGCCGATGGAGGCCACATTGGGGGCCACCAAATACAGTAGAGGAGTTTTGAAGAGATGCATGCAAACCTCTGTTTCATCTTGGCGAACTGCTGGAGTCCCTGGATGGAGAAGGTATGGGGACTTGTTAAATCTCCTGTGACTACAGGGAAAAGTACCTGGGATGTGGGTGGTTTGGTTGGGAAGGGATGAGTGAACTAAGCAGAGAGATTGGCCTCTGTGGAAAGAGGAAAATGGTGATATGTTGAAGGTGATGTACAGTAAATGTGGGAGAATGTGTTGGATGAGGAGGCTGGCAGGGTGAAAGGGATGGACCAGGGGAACTCTATCCTTGTTTTAGTCTGGGGGACTTTAGTCAAGAGCAGAACTGTGGGAGACAGAGGAGACATCCACAGAGATTGGGCGGAAACCACATTTACTGCAGAAGGAGGACATCTCTGATGCAGCAGCGATGGAGAAATTGTGAGCAGATGCAACAGAAACAGAAAAATTGTGGGTAAGGGGTGGAGTCCTTGCAAGCAGTACTGTGGGAGATAGCGGTGGCAATTGATGGGTTTGTAATAGACATCAGTTTACAGTCTGTACCTTGCAGTAGAGACAGAGAGATTGAGAAAGGGGAGAGAGGTGTAAGAGATAGTCCAAGTGAATTTCAAGCTCACAATTTCACGTTACAGGAGTAGAACTACGCCATTTGGCCTATCGAGTGTATTCCGCCATTCAATCATGGCTGATCTGCCTCCTAATCCCATTTTCCTGCCTTTTCCCAATAACCCTTGACACCCGCTCTAATCAAGAATTTGTCTATCTCTGCCTTAAAAATATCCACTGATTTAGCCTTCACAGCCCTCTGTGGCAATGAGTTCCACAGATTAACTTCCCTCTGACCGAAGAAGTTGGGGGCAAGGACGTTAATGGTGAAGTTAATGGTGAGTTCTGCAGGGGTGCAGGAGGCAGCCCCAATGCAATTGTCAATGCAGCAGAGAACGAGTTGGGGAATATTGTTGGGTTGTGTTTGGAACAAGGATTGTCCAGCGTAAACACTGCATCAGCCATTCGTTAGATATTTCTCTTTATTTTTAGTTCCATTTTAGTGGACAGAATCAAAGTCAGAAGAGTTTTCAGCAAAACATTGAATCCATCTTTGGTCTCACAGCAAAATGACCACTTCTGAGAACATAGATCACCTGCTGATATTCCCTTCTATACATTTTGTCAAGGATTTGGGGATCTTTTTCTGTTTCAGTTTTTTATTGAATATTTTAATAGGACCTATCCGATTGCAGCTCAGAAAGATATATAGAAGCAATTAAGCAATGCCTTGTATAATAACACAAATACTATGAATCCCACTGATTGGCTTTAGTACAGTCAGGAGTTAGATCGCTAACCTGATTCCAGATGCATCAATGGATTCATGTCACAGCATGAGTGAGATTGGTCATTAAAGATAATTTCAGAATAATGTTGTTTGGATGATTAAATATTTGAATATTAATTATAATTAATTCCTCGCCCCAATAATTTAACATCAGGATATGCATTTTAAAATTTAGCTTTTAATTAGAGTTCACTTATTATTATCTGCATTGATTCACCACCATGCTCAGCTGTAGATTAGAAAAGCACAGTACATATCTTCACATCCTGCTGTCGCTGAGACTATTGACCAAGATGTAATTGCTGATGTGGAAAAGAGTCAAGGAGACTAACCAATGGAATGGATGGTATAATAAACAATTAATTTGCAATATTCAATTTGCTGAGACATTTATCTTCACAAGTAATTGTTCTTTCACGGTCCCGGGTTTCTCATTTTATGAGCTGGTTCATCGTTATGACTCTGTGCTTGAACACAATTATTTTAATACTAATCAACTCGCCATCAACATTGAGAAATGCTGCATTTCACTTGTACTGGGCTGCTCGATCTCTCATCCAAACAATGATCACTTTGGTCATTAGCCCACTATTGAAAAATTCTGAAATGATGTCCAAAAGATTGGAGTGTGACTAAACAGGCCTCACACATTTCCCTTCATCTAGTGCACACACGGTGGACAATGCATAGAAATCCTATCATTACCGATAGGATGGAGGCTGGGTCTTGGGTTTGGGGTAAAATCTTGGGAAGAATGTCTGGCTTCCAAGGTTGGGATATTAGATTTGTACCTGGTGGGTAAATATGACAACAATCGGTGCCTGTGAGGTAATCAGTGCCTTCAAAGACTGAGGTGAGAAAAAACTTTTTCACCCAGAGAGTTGTGAATTTGTGGGATTCCATGCCACGGAGGGCAGTGGCGGCCAAATCACTAGAATGATTGAAGAGAGAGTTAAATAGAGCTCTAGGGGCTAGTGGAATCAAGGGATCTGGGGAGAAGGCAGGCATGGGTTATTGATTGGGGATGATCAGCCATGATCGCAATGAATGGGGATGCTGGCTTGAAGGGCCGAATGGCTTCCTCCTGCACCTATATTCTATGTTTCTAGGTTTCTATGTTTCTATGTTTAATTGTACTGTGAATAATAATTTGAGCTCTGGATTGGAAAAGCTTGAGACTGTAAAGCAGGCTCTTGGGGAAGACTAAGTAAGGAGATTTGAGACAAATACAAGGGCTTAGGGCACAATGGGGCATGTGCTGTGAACTGAGGCCTTGGAGATATTGCGGTTCAGGGATGGATGATATGGGTGTCAATGGGTAGGTGGGAGTTTATGAGGAGATTGGCATTCGTGGAAGGAGGTTGTTAAGAAATCAGTTGTGGAAAATCAGCTGCGGTTAAGAAATGCCCAGTAGGCCCCTCATTAAATTGCAATCCCCAGGGAGATTCTGTTCTGCCAAAGGATACAAGGTCCCTGAAGCAACAAATACATTTCTGAAATGGGAAGGGGAGGGATGGAGAGAGAGGGAAAGCAACGGTTATTTGAAGTTTGAGAAGTCAATATTCATACCTCTGGGGCGTAAATCATAATGCTGGGGACAGCAGACAGCTTCCCAGCCTGACTGTCCCTGATTACATTTTATCTCTGTTTGCTTTGTTGTTACCTTCTCCTAGCTAACAATGATCTATTCTACATTTTCCTTGATCTCTACCCCCTTTGATGTCTCGTTCTCATACCTTACACTTCCTTATCTCTGTACATCTCCCTCCCCTGACCCTCAGTCCGAAAAAGGGTATCGATCCCAATCACCACCCATTCTTTCTCTCCAGAGATGCTATTTGTCCCGCTGAGAAAATCCAGCATTTTGTGTCTACATTTTAAACCAGCATCTGCAGTTCCTCCCTACACATTTCTGAGGCTAAGAACAAACTGCTGGAGGAACTTAGTGAGTCGAGCATCAGTAGAGGCAAAGGGATAGTCAACATTTTGTGTTGAGACCTTACAGTAGAACCTGTAACTTCTCATCTATGTAACGATGCTCTGAAGAAGTGTTGCACCATGGAAAAAATTCATTGGCATGGGCGCATTACATGCCTGGAAACGTTGAAGTGAATTTGACCCAGAAATGATTGTAATCCTTTTTTACTCTTGAAAAAACAGAAAGCGTTGAAATAAGTGGCACTACATATTCAAATTTCCAAACCAAAATGTGTTTTTTTTTTAAATGTTTGAGTGTTTTATATTGTACAATCAATGATGCATTAATGCATAAAACCAAATTAACTTCAGCCCACGTTGTCACAAGGTTGAAGGAATGAGAAGATACAGGCTGAGACAAAACAATTATGTTTTTCTGTTGCTTGACTGTGCGATGGCAACTCATCTCCAGGCAACAGTAAATGTTTAGAGGACTGTGATCTTTGCTTGAGTGGAAACTATGCAGGTGGGGAGAGTACTTCTACAGACAATAACTCCTAGAATGGATTTGTGCCCCCCTGGTGTAAATGTTTCCCTTAATTGGCAGCAATGTTGGACATTCACTAATATGCCACTAATTGAAATCTCAAAATTCACATTTCCCAAATCATGCACATCATTGCAAAATTATGAGTTGAAAACTTGAGGGAGATGACTGTTAGGAAGCGTTAAGCTTACTTTTAAATAAAGTATCAAAAATAAAATGGGAAAGGGCGGCATGTTGGCGGTAGTGTTGCTGCCTTACAGTGCTTACAGCGCCAGAGACCCGCGTTCGATCCAGACTATGGGTGCTGTCAGTACGGAATTTGTACGTGCTCCTAGTGACCGCGTGGTTTACTAAGAGATCTTCAGTTTCCTCCCACAGAGTCAGTGCACACTGGGTGGGCCGTAAAGCCTGACTCGAAACTAAACTAAACTCTACATTTTCCTTTCAAAGATAACTTTGAAAGTAAAAGTTAGATAAGGTAACATGGGCCAGATCTTGATCCCACAGCTAATAGATGGATAATCTTTATACTTCTGTCGATCATCAGATGTTGGTTTGGCTATTGATCTCCACATCTAGAAGATGAACCCCGGAAGTGGCGGCGCTGCCTGGCAGCTGCAGCTCACCTGCAATCCCTTTTAAAAAAAAAAATTATTTTTGTCTTTTTGTGTCTGTTTTAGTGATAATTTTAGTTTATTAGGCTGTGTATGTGTGTGTGTGTGTGGGGGGGGGGGGGAGAAACAGGGTTTTAGTCTCTCCCTTCGGGTGGATGCGACTTTTCTTGTTGTATCCCCCGTCACAGTCTCCGTCTGTGCTGAGGCCCTAATGGCGGAGCTGGCGGCCTCGGAGCTATGGCGGCCTTCCAGCTTCCAGCAGCAGCGGCACGGCTTCGGTGCTTCAGCGGCGACCTGGCTTCGGGGCTGCGGTGCTCCAGCGGCGACCTGGCTTCGGAGCTGCAGTGCTCCAGCGGCGACCTGGCTTTTGGGGCTGCAGTGCTCCAGCGGCGACCTGGCTTTCGGGCTGCAGTGCTCCAGCGGCGACCTGGCTTTCGGGGCTGCGGTGCTCCAGCGACGTTCCAGCGGCGACCTGGCTTCGGAGCTGCGGTGTTCCAGCGGCGACCGGGCTTTCAGGGCTGCGGTGCTCCAGCGTTCCAGCGGCAGGCCCTGTGGCGGTGTTCTGGCATTCCGGCAACGGCGGTGGCGGCAGCCCGGCTTCGGAGGCTCGGCCGCGGGCGTTGGTGGACAGCAACATCAGAGGCCTGGATCTCCTCAGCGCAGAGGGAGAACAAGGAGGGAAGAAGACAGAGACTCTAAGACTTTTGCCTTCCACCACAGTGAGGAGGTGCCTGGTAGGTAAGTTACTGGAGAGTATTCTGAGGGACAGGATATATATCCATTTGGATAGACGGGCTGATTAAGGAAAGTCAGCATGGTTTTCTATATGAGATATTATGTCTTATGAATTTGATTGAGAGGTAGCCTGAAAGATTTGATGAGTACATGGTATTTTGGGAAGTCAACAAAGTGATGGAGTACCTCAGCGGGTAAAGGGCCTGTCCCACTTGGCCATCATTTGCGCAAAATATACGCAACATCATTTACGTGTCACAATGCATGACCCGTGCATTGTGACATGCATGTGATGCATGCATGGTGCGCATTACGCGCGCATGGTGCGTGGTGACATAGGCAGTGACGAGCGGTCGTGTGTGGCGTCCCAGAATTATGGGATGTACAAAATCTTCGCGCGCCATCTGCGTGACGTGTAAATGATGGCCAAGTGGGACAGGCCCTTAAGGAACCATCTCTGGACAACATGGATAGATGAATATCTGGCCTGGACCTTCTTAAAAGAAACTGCCTGAGAAGTGGTCTCATCCTGAAACATCACCTATCAATGTTCTCCAGAGATGCTGTATGTACACAATATAAATAATTTTCAGTCTCAATTGGTTTGTGGTTGTGAAAATACAAAAAAATGTTTTGAAGTTAAGCATCCTGAGCTACCTTCAACCAAATTCAGCAGGAGAGAAAGAATAAAAGCAGGCAGCTGAAATATCTCTCACAAAAGCATGCAGCCCTTCTTAAGGGCCTGTACCACTTAGGCAATTTTTTAGGTGACTACAAGCGACTAGGCTGTAGCCACATGGTCGCCGGGTTGTCGCCTGTATGGTTGTGAGTAGTCTCCTCAGTCGCCCAAAAAGTCGTAGCGTTTTTCTGGTCTCCCCTGGATTTTGAAATGTTCAAAATTTTGGCGACAGTGGGCTTGACGCCAATGAGCGTAGCTTGACTTCTCCTGTCGTAGGTGCTGTCATAGGTTGTCACCATGTGACATAGGCTCTCGCCGGTGCTGACTTTGGTGAATTCCATTGGTGACTATCTACGTCAACCTATGTCAACCGGCGACAGGTACCCGCGGTTGAATTATCTTAAGTTGGCTTCAGGTGTCACCGACGGGGTCGTAGCTTGTCGCGGACATGTAGGTTGTCGTAGGTGTGGTTGTTGGTGGACATCCTAATGGGTCACCAGTTGTCGGTAGCTTGCCATAGCTTGACGTCGACTAGGTGGTAGGTTGTTGTAGCTTGGCGTAGACATTGACGTAGACACTGTCGTAGGGGGGGTCAAGTTTTTGGCGACCTGCTACGACTATGACAGTCAACGGCAGTCTCCGAAAAACGCCTAAGTAGGACAGACCCTATATGCTGCATTCATGGTATAACTGTGGCAAGTCAACTCTTGAAATTTGCGTGCTCAAGTCCTAAAGATACATTCACATTATAGTTAATGTATTGTAAAAAAAAACTGTGATACTGTACTTGCAAGGTGGACCAAGTCAAATAATTTCCTCGCTTGAATAATTTTCTTTGTCCAAACATTTTCACAAATTTGCTATATCAGCATAAAACAATACTGACTATTTTCCATAACATGAACACTGTCAGGGATCAAAAGGATGGCCTTCATCTCCCTCAAACACAATGATAGGAGAATGCCAAATACTAACTATCCCCATCCCACCAATCTGTGCTCACAACATGAAGAGAAATGAAGCTATGAAGAGAAAGCAAAATCCCCATTTTGACAAGAAACCCAGGCAAAAGGCTTATCATCTTCATTGCCCAGAAGCAAAAAAAATCAATATTTTTCTATTTCTTTCTCAGAGCTAAACCATATAATCTGTAGGAATGAACTGCACATGCTGGTTACACCAAAGATAGACACAAAATGCTGGAGTGTCCCGCTGAGTTACTCCAGCATTTTGTGTCTATCCTCTGCGTAAACCAGCATCTGCAGTTTCTCCCGCTGAGTTACTCCAGCATTTTGTGTCTATAAACCATATAATAGTAAGATTAAATGAGAACTTACCAGTTTGAAGTTTGATCTTTATTTTATGAGGAGTTACGATGAGGGATTACGTGAAGAAGCCCCGCCAGGCGCATGCACGTCATACTTCAAAGCAGCGGCGTGAAAACACAGAAACTATAGTCGAAGTGACATAGTAAGACTCAGAAGACTAGAACTACCAGATGATCTTTGCGATTATGAGGCCGGGAGCGGAGGGCACGTAATCCGGGAGCGGAGGGCAGGTAATCATCATAACTCCTCATAAAATAAATATCAAACTTCAAACTGTAAATTCTCGTTTAATCTTACTATTTTACTTCGGAGTCACGTGAGTGACTACGTGAACATTTCAAAGCTCTGTGATTTCATGCCGCAGATCCATTCCATACGACACACTGCTTCAGTTGACACAGTAGTGAATAAATAATGTATTGAACATTGCTTTGAATTATTCAATAAACATTTTTTAATAATAATAAACAAAAACAGTAATAACCCCTCTATTCCAGGGGGAAATTACAAATGAAATTTAGAAAATAAATAAAATCGAACCCAAAACAGCATGCCCAAAACCTTGCACTGTCAGGGCAGATTTGTCATAGAACTTTGAGAAGGTCGCCTCCCTAGACCATCCTGCGGCCCCGAGGATTTGACCTAGAGGCACGTCCTGTGCCTTCGCTGCGGATGTTGATGCCGCCCTGGTGGAGTGAGATTTAAACACATAAGTGTCTACTCCAACCCAAAATCCTGTTTTAACCATCTAGAAATAGTTTGTACTGACATCTTTTTATGAGGTTTTTTGTGGCTGATGAGCATTGCTGTCTCAGAGCCTCTGAGACTCTTAGACACCTCGATATATTGACTCAGATGCTTGACTACACATAGCGCTTGGTCAATGGAGTATGCTTTAAAGCTTACTTTGGTTCCGGCCATTCCTGGCCTGCTTTGTTTGATTAAATCATATACAATAAAAGTAATTTTATCTACAGAAGAGTACATGCTATCTAGCCATAGCTTTTGCAATGTTTTGAACTCGTTGCCCTGATACTAGCGCCATGAGCATAACCACTTTAAGTGTTTAACTTCTGAAAAGACAGTGACATAATTGGAGCCCATTGACGCAGCAGTGTGAGAACTTACTGACATCCCAGATTTCTGTATATCTAGGTTTAGGAGGGTTTTTGTTAAAGATTCCTCTCAGGAATCGGGACACTAACGGATGAGACCCGATAGAATGTTGTTCTGAAAACGCCTAAATAGGAGGACAAAGCACTCCGAGCACTATTAATGGCACTATAGCTCAATTGTTTCATCAAAATGCAATGTACAAGGAATTCCAATACATCCGTTATGCTTGCAGTAATGATAAGATATATCTGACTGCAAACAAACATCTCCCATTTCTTAATATGAGACACATATTGTTTTTAGTACTCTCTCTCCAAGCTGCAGTTATCACATCATGGTTCTTCTCGACAGTCCAAGCCCTTGAACGGTCTGGTCAAAACCTGTAGATTAACAATTAATACGATCATGTTACGGTTGACTTTCTCCTGTTACTGATGCACCAACAAATTACTGCAGTTGGTACTGCAGTTGGGGACAGCCATGAATGGCTGAGTCATCATTCCAGCACCAATGGGAACCAGTCCGGAACCAGTAGCCAGTCCGGAACCACCAAAATGCCTGTGGCGGAGTCCTGCTCTATTTTGGTGAGACGTTTGCCTGATGAGGCAGAATGGGGAAAAGCGTAAAAGAATGTAAGTCCCCAATGTAGCGAGAACTGCTACTGCTCCTGGATCTGGTTGCCATGAAACGTATTTAGGCAACTGGTGATTTAGCCTGGATGCAAACAGATCTATATCTGGCAAACATAGCGGCTGACAATCATTTAAAAACATCAGGATTTAGCATCCATTCTATGTTGTCATTAAATGTCCATGACCTGTTGTCTGCCACCATATTATCTCTACCTGGTAGGTAAATAGCCTGAGACCCAGATATTTCTGGAAATGCACCATTCCAAATGAGGTTTAGCCAGATTATCACATGATACTAACCTTATTCCTCCCATGTATTGATATAAGCAACAGCCGTGGTATTGTCAATCTGGAGCTGAACATGTAAATCAATTCATTGCTGAACAATATGCTTTTAATCCGTAGAATGCAACCAGCAATTCTAAGTAATTTTATACCATGCCTTTTGCAGATAAAGTCCTCTTGCACACTCCATCTACCATCACAGCTGGACTCGCTGTCCATGGCTCCCCATCCTCTAAAAGCACTGGACATCTGTTTGAAAAAACCACTGAGGGTTGTTGAGTCAAAATGTTTTTGGTACTTCGTGCAATATTGATTATCCACCATTGCAATCCGTCGATGGATTTTGGCGGCAACTGCATTGGTCTATCAAAAATGACCCGCTTGTTCTCAAGCTCATTGCAAACTTTGATAGTGCATAGGTCCAAACTGCACTGCAGGAAAGCCGCCACCAATTACTAATAACACATGGCTACTTGCCGGATGAGGGTTGTAGCTTTTCTACGAGACTGGTACAGACCGCCATGATTCAACAGCCAAGCCATAGGCAAAGTCACTGACGTATCAACTGAATCAATGACAAACCCCAAATAGTTATTTTTTTGGGATGGCTCTAGCTTGATTTTTGTTGATGGATGAGAAAACTAACCTCTCAACAGGTGTTTGGTTCTGAAACCGACTCCTCAGCTGTTTTCCAGAGTGTTGCTTATAATTAAAATACACTAAATAGGCTACCACAATGTGATTCTGGGCACGAAGTAGCGCCAGAACTGGTTTTTAACAATTTTGTGAACAACCTAGGAGCTGTGATTAACTCATTGGGGCAACATTTTAAATTGCCACAGCTGTCCCATCCAACTAAATTTCAAGTATCTACGGTACTGATGACGAATTGGTACTGAATAATATGCATCTTTTAGATCTATAGTTGCCATATAACAACCTTTTGATAACAACTGTTTAGCAGTACTGAAAGTGGCAATTTTAAAATGCCTATACTGGACATAGGAATTTAACTGGTTAGGTCTAGAAACGACTCGACACCCACCATCTTTTTTTTCTGTCTGGGGAATATATTGGACACAAATTGTTGAGGATTGATATACCGTCTTCTCAAATACCCCTTTTTGAACAAAAACCCCAATTTCTTTATTTACCTGCAGTGTTTCTGGTCCAACAAAAACAATACCCGACTAGGCATATTTTGGCAGGTGGATGTATTCCTGACATAAACTCTAATTCGAGACCCTGAGACAGTGTCCAGTATAAACAGATCAGATGTTATGCAGCACCATTCATCATAAAATAACTGTAACCTACCCCCAACTGGAGGTTGTTCCCCAGAGGATTTATCCTGGACTGAATGAGTTACCCGTACCTCCATAGCCAACCTTGAGCTTCTCACTCTCCTTGCCATGTTGGGGTTGTAGTTGGAGTACGCAGTGATATGGACAGCGTACAACTGGTAACACTCTGCTTGGACCTGCCCAGCATCTGATGCCGTCTTGTTGAGAAAGACCTGCTAGGTAGCATCCTGGCCGAGGGTATGTAGGTTTTCATGAGGCCAATAGTTTGGCCTCTTCCTCCAGGTCTTTGGCCTGTTTCAGCAGGTCTTCGGCAAATAGGAAATTTGGTGCTTGAATTTTTTTGAGGACCTACCACAGAGCTGCAAAGCATGGGTTCAACGTTGCTTGATGGCAATTTTTCCGGATACAGTTGATCTCGAAGTGGGCCCATTGCACAGCAGGGCCAACGTATGCTGCTGTGTCCCCGACATCGTGCCCCTTGGACCATTTTCCCAAAAGCTGTGATACCTGCCCCCACTAATTTGAGGACTCGCTGGAAACGAAGCTCTTGTCCCCTCATCGCTGCGCTCATTTGTGTCCAGATAGCAGAGTTTTCACGTGGGCACCTTGAGCGACGCACAGTTAACAGGTGTCCTGGGTAACACGTGGTCTCCTGTTCCATGATGGAATCCTGGAGCTGGTGAGAGGCCATGTAGTTTATATTGGAAACCAGATTTTCCTCCATGGCTTCACCAGTACCCTCCGGAATGGCAACATTTCTTGCTACATCCGGGACACCTGGAGCATGGCTCATGTGCCTTGGTGTGTGCCCAAAAGCAGTGACACCAACTTCAGGGTCAGTCTCCTCCTGCCCTGGCTCTCCCGAGACTTGCTCTAGGGAGGTCTCTACCACCCCTAAACAAGGTGCTGGTGAGGGTGATTCCTATTGATACTCATAGGCGGTGAAGTCCTCCTCGCCATATGGGCCTCTGCCTGAGACTGTTTGGGGAATCCTGGGGGCATGCGATCCTGATTGGAATACTTCATGGCTCATCATGGTCTGAGGCATTCTTTCCATTTTATCTAAACGTCCCCAGACCTTCTTGTTGTAAGGAGGGAGTCTTCTTCATCGGACGCGTCAGATAAAACGGGCCTGAACAGATTTTTGTTTGGCCTTTCCCTGCTGGATGGCCACAAAGCGCCCTGAGGCACTGGAGTTAATGGAGGCAGTTGAGCTGCTGGCGTTTCTACAGTCGGCGTTCGAGTCAGCGTTGCCTGCGGCCGGTATCTCCATACCCGATCAGCGAGCACTAACTGCGGTCCCGCGAGTTAAAAACTCCTGCTACAGACGGCAGACTTTTTCACAACTTTCTCCATTTTCTAACTACTCCCGCTGGCTCCTGAACAGTCACACGGAATTTAAATACCCGCAGAAAGTTTTGAAATCACTTACTGCCGGTTTTATTACTTACCGCTGGTGGAGCTGCGTTCTCCAGCCCGTCGGTGGCCATGTGTCGAACGGAATGACGCGCAGGCGCCTGGGGGCTTCTTCACGTATTCACTCACGTGACTCCGAAGTAAAATCATTGACTAACCACCTATTGTGCATAGCCTTCATGTCTGTATTTTAGGATTATGCTTATGCATTGTATCTCAGTGCTGAGGAATGGTTGTTTCTTTGCAACACAGGATGACCTTATCATCTCCGGACATTGATATCCTGGTTTTGTATTGCACCATCTAATCATGAGTGATGGCAGCCTGCCAAAGTCACTGATCATCAACAGCAGGGTTATTGCTAGAGTTGCAACAGCGGGTGTGTGAGCTTTGTTATGCTAAGCGATGACAGATGATTCACGCTCTACAAAATCTCTGCCATTTCTTCAAAGCAGAGCATCAGAAACTCACCACGCTGTTGCAGCTCATTGCACTGATGCTCTCAAGGGCCCATCCAATAAAGATATCCAGAGTTGTAGTTAGACATAAAAAGCTGGAGTAACTCAGCAGGACAGGCAGCATATCTGGAGAGAAGGAACAGGGGACTTTTCGGGTCGAGACCCTTCTTTAGTTCCGACCAGAAATGTCACCCATTCCTTCTCTCCAGGGATGCTGCCTGTCCTCTAGTAACTGAGTTACTCCAGTTTTTTTTGTGTCTACTTTGGTTTAAACCAGCAATCTGCAGTTCCTTCCTACACACCCAGAGTTGTAGTGTCAGCCAGCTGCAGTAGCACTCAAGTTTAGATTGTTTCCACCTATGTTACAATGAGGCAAAACCATCAGACCTTCCAGCCATGCTTGATAATAGGAATAGACATAAATAGCTGGTTAACTTTGTGGGCCAGGCAGTATCTCTGGACAAAAGTGATAGCTAACATTTTGAGTTGAGACCTTCTTCAGTCTTAGAGTCTGGGGAAACTGATAACAGGAGTATTGATATGAAGATGACTACCACTTCCATGCTAAAAAGGTCTGTTCTGGCTCAGCAAATGGCCACAATGCTGTTAGGCATTTCATAAACAGTTTTCAAGTTCGGCAGACAATATTTCAATTACTAGCCTCTTATTCTGATTGTTTCTGGAGCAGAACTGACCGTATGTCCCTGCATTGGGGAAATTGGCACACAATTGCTACGTCATCCTTGGACTCACTGCAGTTCACTTCCGCCTGATGTCTCACAAGGTGTGGATCCATCCGTGACTATCCTCCACTGTTCAAGTGCGGCCAGGGTATGGAAAGAGGCATGCTACTGCCACAGAGAGTGAAGATGTCTATTTTAAGGAAACACAGCAAGCCACATGGAACATTCATGTATATTGAAACAAAATCATAATACCTTTATGAAAGGGAAATCAAGTTTGATGACATATTAAAGTTTTGCTGGAGATGTAAGCACAAGTTGTTTGTTTATTTGTATATTTATTTGCACCATGTTTTAAAGAAGACAAATGATCAATTTATAATACCATACAGTGCTGGAAGGGAAGGGAAGCCCAGAGGGCTTATACAAAGTCCGGTCCCATATACAAAGGTCCGCTCCCATATACAGTTGGACACAGTGAAACCAAAGAAGGTAATTTTGAATTCCTCAGGCATTCTAAGGTTGTCACATAAACAGATTATTGTGAAAGAGAAGAACTTATGGCATTTGGGGTATATTTTCACAGGAAGAGAGGATTGGAAGAGATAGAAATCCGAGAATGAAGAATAAATGGATTTCATGTTTACCAGTTGTGGCTACGTGTGAGAAGGGGGATAATGTTGAGGAGAAATAGAATCATTACAGTGACCTCTACTATTTACAATGTATATTGTACCTTGGATGAAGGAAAATAGGTTGTCACAGTGATATTTTGAAGCTGATATAAATGTAACTGAGAGAAACAAGTTATGAGGTAAAGAGACTTCAAAGACATAAATGAATGGGTAAAAATAAGGCAGATGGAATATAATACATGGAAATATTCATTTATTCCTGTAATAGGAATAATATAAATCAGAATATTGTTCATACGACGAGAGGCTAGAAAATGGAGCTGAACACTGTGACCTGGGTGTCCTTATAAATGAAAAACAAAATGTTGCCATGACTATGGTTCAGGTCCAATAGTCAATTTACTGAACTAGTAAACCAGAGGCCTGGACTAACAATCCAGCGGCCTGACCTTAACTTGCAGTATGGCATCTGTGGCTTTAAGAATCAAATAATTCTTCACACACTGTTTTTCACACAAAGAGTGGTGAATCTCTGGAATTCTCTGCCACAGAAGGTAGTTTGAGCCAGTTCATTGGCTATATTTAAGAGGGAGTTAGATGTGGCCCTTGTGGCTTAAAGGATCAGGGGTATGGAGAAGAAGGCAGGTAAGGGATACTGAGTTGGATGATCAACCATGATCATATTGAATGGCGGTGCAGGCTCGAAGGGCCGAATGGCCTACTCCTGCACCTATTATTTCTATGTTTCTATGTTTTCTATAATTAAATAATCTGGAATTTCAAAGATAGCATAACCAATAATGTTCGTGAAATTAGACAAAAAAAAAGCTTCAATTGTCTTATAGCTATGCTATAAATGTGGTAAAGAAAGATACAAAGTGCTGGAGTAACTCAGCAGTCAGTCAGCATCTCTGGAGGCCATGGATTGGTGATGTATTGGTGGGGGGGGGAGTAGGGGAAGAAGGGGGTTGTATGTGGGTTAAGGGGCTGTCCCACTTGCGGCGACCTTAATCTGCGAGTTCAGAAGAGTTTGCCCTCGACTCATACTCGCAGCATGGTCGACACGAGGTCCTAGGAGGTCTTTTGTAACTCTCCTTCATGCTCGAGAGTAGTCCCCGCATACTCGAGGCCTCGAGGCTAGGTCGCTCGTATATTTTTGAAAATGCTGAAAAATGCCCACGTGTAAAAAAAGGTGCGGCATGTCGCGGCAACAAGACTAACACTTGAAACAATATAAAAATCTGTCTCTACAGACATCTCATATGCACCAATTTAGTTTTCTCTTGAGCCAAAAAGCAAACAGAAATCCCATGAAATGTTGTTTTTTCCTCAGTCGTAAGAGTCCACACAGGTAGAAACAAGCCCTTTGGCCCAACATACCCCATACTGGCCAACATGTCCCAGATTCACTAGTCCCACCTGCCTGTGTTTTTGCCTATATCCATCCGAACCTTTCTATCCAGTTACCTGTCTAACTGTTTCTTAAATGTTGGGATAGTCCCTGCCACAACTCTCTCCCCTGGCACCTCAGTACAGTACCATAAACCCTTATTTTCATTTGAATTACATATAAACATAGAAACATAGAAATTAGGTGCAGGAGTAGGCCATTCAGCCCTTCGAAGCCTGCACCACCGCCATTCAAAATGATCATGGCTGATCATCCAACTCAGTATCCCGTACCTGCCTTCTCTCCATACCCTCTGATCCCCGTAGCCACAAGGGCCACATCAACTCACTCTTAAATATAGCCAATGAACTGCTCAACTACCCTCTGTGGCAGAGAGTTCCAGAGACTCACCACTCTCTGTGTGAAAAAAAGTCTTTCTCATCTCGGTCTTAAAGGATTTCCCCCTTCTCCTTAAACTGTGACCCCTTGTCCTGGACTTCCCCAACATCGGAACAATCTTCCTGCATCTAGCCTGTCCAACCCCTTAAGAATTTTGTAAGTTTCTATAAGATCCTCTTAATCTCCTAAATTCCAGAGTGTATAAACCGAGTCTATCCAGTCTTTCTTAATTAAGACAGTCTTACATCCCAGGAATCAGTTCTGGTGAACCTTCTCTGCACTCCCTCTATGGCAATAATGGTCCTTCCTCAGATTTGGAGACCAAACTGAGCACGCAATTACTCCCAGGTGTGGTCTCACCAAGACCTTGTACAACTGAAGTTAGAACCTCCCTGCTCTGTACTCAAATCCTTTTGCTATGTAAAGCTAACATACCATTCGCTTTTTTCACTGCCTGCTGCACCTGCATGCCTACTTTCAATGACTGGTGTACCATGACACCAGGTCTCGCTGCATCTCCCCTTTTCTAATCGGCCGACATGTTTTTTGTCCAGGAGTCATCCCTGTATGGTGGAACGGAGTGCGCTTTATAGTAACAGCAATAAACATATTGTACTCCATTAACTTCAATATAGCCATACTTCAGACATTGAGTGCAGTTTGCTGCTGTTAAACTACAATGAATTCAGTGCTACTGTTTGGAGATGAATTTCTAAACAAATGCCGAGCAGCTTGATAGAGAATTGGATTTAGACATGTGAGATTCTGAAAAACGTTAGTGGAACTAATTAAGGAATGGTTAACCTTCTCTTTAAATATAGTTGCAAATATTGTAAGCAACTAGAGTGATAGAAAGGTTGACCTGTGGGAGCCCATAGAAGGAAGCCACCGAGCCCGGCCCTTGCTTCGTCCCCATAAGACAAAGAACCAGAGAGGAGAATGGAGTGAAGCAGCGATGATGAAAGCAAGGACCCAGACTGTAAGGGTGTGAACCAATTCTTATCTTTCGCACCCTCAAGGTCGGCTGTGTGAGGAACCCCCGGGACAATAAGGCTGAAAGAGCCCGGCGAGGAAAGGGACAATGGTTCCCTGGACCACCTTGCAGGTAATGGGTTGAAGCCCAGCAACAGCCTGGGGCTCACCTGAACGGGTGCCACTCCAGAGGGGACCAAGTGCACGGACCTATCTGGAGACTTTGAAAACTAGTGGCAAAATCTGGCGACTGTCGTGCATGGGGTCTCAGTGAATATTCTGTAGGACTTTGCTAATAGGGGATTGTGCTTAGGGTATGGCAAATACTATACTGCAACTGTATACAACACAAATAATTTCACGATTCATTGTTTAATATGTGTGTTAATAACGACCATTGACCACTGAAGAGCAGATGTAGACTTAACGATGGCGGAAGGTATTGACAAGTAGGAAAGAATGGGTTAAAAGATATTAAGATAATTTCTAGTGAGGAGCCATTGGCCATTGCCAGTGCATGAACATTGAGGTAGACAAAAGGAATTCTCAAGTGCGAAAGCTGATGGACCACAAAAATACAATGGTAGGGCTTAGAAGATGTTGGGAGATAGGATAGAGTACATGTCACGTAAAAGTCGTAACGGTTGAACATTGAAGACCGTCCGCAGGGAGATGAGATTTAGAACATCTTCAATTAGATTTACAGATACAAAGCCTGAGGCAAAACCACTTCAAATGTCTTGAAGGATTCAAGCACTCCAGTAGGCAGGGTTTTAACACAATGTTATAGAATGACACGTTGACTAACACAAGGATATTATATGAATTACCACAGGAGATTGTGTTACCGTCCAAATGATAAAATTATATAAATGTGTAAAGAATGAAATGAAAGTTATCTTAGCCCATGCAGTGAGCCTGTGAATGTCAATTCCTAGCTCTCCAGCATTTCTTCAAGCCAATTATTATTGTCCGTTTTGAAAAATCAGTTTATTTCTTTCTGATTATTTCAGTGGAGTATTTCTGCAGCAGGTGCCAAACTATAGCAGTGTGTTCACATCACTGAAAGGGGAGAATGATTGTAAGTATTTTTCAAATAATGAATGTGTTAATCCCCACAAAGCATCTTCCTAGTGATTGGTGACATTTATATTTTCCAAACTGTTCAAGTTGGATGTTATCCTATTTACTTTTTGTGGTGTTTCAATTCTCACTCATGGATTTTAAATATAATATAGGGTTTGTTTCCCCAAGTAGATAAATATATATATTTTAATTTTTAGGGTCTTCGTCTATTTACATAAAACTTTGGCAATATTCTTTTGTTATTATGTAAACCAATTTATATTGTGCATGTTATAAAATTAAGTCGACATTGTTTTACATTATGCTTTATTGCTATATGGAATAAATTGCTAGGGACACATTTATCGAGGAAAACATTGATACCTTCAGCAGTTGGGTAATTATTTACGTAATCAATTATTCTTGTGCTGACGTTTTAGATGATCCGATTGGTGGAGATTCTAGCCATACTTTTTTTGTAGTATTATTTTTCAGGTCCAGAGCTTTACGTGGATGGTCACCCATTATTATCTTTGACAAGGTAACTTGCCAGGCCCTTTGGCCATCGAGTCCGTGCCGACCAGCGAATACACCCGTACTCAAGCACTATACTACACACCAGGGACATCACATTTGTGTACCAAATCAAAAAATAATCTAAAAACCTGTACGTTTCTTGGAGTCGAGGGGTGGAAACCGTGGGTCGGGTGCAAGAGAGAGAGAAAACCCACATGGTCACAATGAGCATAATCAATACTCTTTAAAGCTTACCTTCCTTTACTTTACATTACTTACTGCCTAGTATGCCTCCTGGATGTAGGGCAGCGCAAAGGTCCTCATTCCTTGTTGATTGCTTCAGTTGCGGTTTCTGTAACCTTATGTGTTATTACGAGACTGGGTTGTTAGCCCCTGGTGCTCAATCTCCATCCTGGAGGATCAGTGGATCATCTCGTCTCGCGCCACCCTTTGTTTGAAACTGTCAGCATGGGGAGACCCTAACAGGCGACGAAATCTCCCATTGGCATAGCTATAGGGGTCACTGAGACACACAAGCTGCCCCGGAACATGACAAGGCTGCATTCCATTGGGGGCAAACTCTGTACAAACAAGCAGCCGTAGTTAGGATCGAATCCGAGTTTCTGGTGCTGTAAGGCAGCAATAATTCACCGCTGCTCCACTGCACCACCACCCCTCTCTGTAAGCACTTAGTGAAACAGCTTGGGTAGTTATTTCTATAATCCAGTAGTTTTGCAGACGTTATTCATTAACAATTAGTTTTTTGTTTTTATATTCCAGAATATCATTGGAGGTATATAAGAATATAAGCATTTTATACTCCTGAGCAGCCAGGTGTTTGTTAAGTTGTGTCTCTTGGTTTGTTAGTCCATAGCTTTGCATTATTAATCTTTAATTTAAATACAGCTGTCCTACCACAAAAAAAACCTTGTTTGATGAAGCTATAGATGCGTGCATATTGCCTTTATCTTTTTACTGCTTTGCACCTTGTTCCTTTCATTCCTTTTGTTGGTGTTATCTGTAATGTTGCTTTCTAGTATATAAACACATCCTGTATTTTCTGGGTTGTGTACATGTGCCTTGACTGGAGCCCAAATTTTTTGTCATTTGCTCCTTAACAAGACCATTGTTATGGGAAGCCTGTTGGGAATGAAGGCAAATAAATTTCGCCGCAGAGATGATGGTCTGTTTCCCAGGAATAATCAGGAAGGTGGCTCTGAAATCGCAGATGCAATTTGTGATCATTTTCAATGTTCTCTCGACTCTGGGGTCAGTTCTGTGGACTGTGAGGGTAGCCAATGTTATCGCCAACTTTTTAAGAAAGGAGGGGTGAGAGAGAAAACGGGAATTATAGACCAGTTAGCCTTACATCAGTCGTGAGGAAGTTGCTTCAGTCAATATTAAGGATGTTTTTAGCTGCACATTTGGGAAAAGCAGTGACAGGTTTGCGTCAAAGAGTTCGCAGGGATTTCTTGAAGGGGAAATCATTATGGGACTAACTTGTGGAATTTTTTCGAGGGTTTGGTACAAGTAAAATTGAAAATGGAGAGCCAGTGGATGTGGTGATTGGCCCTTCAAAAAGCCTTTGACAAGGTCCCCACACAAGAGATTAGTGTGCAAAATTAGAACCACACATGGTATTGGGTAAGGTATTGACATGGTTTAGAGAAAACTGGTTGGCAGACAGAAGCCAAAGAGATGGGAATATTATTGGGTCCTTTCAGAATGGCATGCAGTGGAACTCGTGGTGGTACCGAAAGGCTCAGTGCCGGGATTCCAGTTATTTACAATATTTATTAACATTTAGACGAGGGAAATAAATGTAACATCTTCAAAGTTTGCAGAGGACACATGCTGGGTGGCAGTGTGAGTTACGAGGAAGGGAAATGTATGAGGCTGCAGAGTGTGAATTGCAATGGTTGGGAGAGTGGGCAGAGGCGTGGGCAGAGATGAAGTATAATAGTGGATAAAATAGTAGAGGTTATCACAATGGTGGCAACAGGAAGGACATATTATTATCTGATTGGTGTCGATTAGGAAAACGGAGGTGCAACGAGACCGGGGGAGTGTGCTTGTACTTAGTCACTGAAAGTTAATATGCAGGTTACAGCAGGCAGTGAAGAAAGCTAATGCATGTTGGCCTCTCATTGCGAGAAGATTTGAGTTTAGGAGCAAAGAGGTCCTACTGCAGTTGTACAGGGCCCTGGTGAGACGCACTGGAGGTATTGTGTGCAATTTTGGTCTCCTAATTTGAGGAAGGACATTATTGATATTGCGGAGTGCAGCAAGGTTACAGGTTATTTCGGGCATTTGAGGGACTGATATTCTGAGAAAGAAGGGTCGACTGCGCTTGTATTCATGGAATTAGAAGGAGCGATCTTTTTATAGATACTTTTAAAATTCAAAAAAGGACTTAGACAGGCTAGATAAGAAAGATGTTCCCGTGTTGGGAGAGTATAGACAAGGGGTCCCAGTTTAGGAATAAGGGTTTACTCCCCAAAATTCCAGTCTCTACTTCCCCCCCTATAAACCCCCCTCTAAATAGCACAATTTTCACAAATACCCCTCCTTCCTATTATGAGTACCAATCACTTAATTATACAAGATATGAGATTTTCGCCATTCTATCAACCTATAACTACAAATTTAACATGACACAAGTTCAAATCTATCATCGTGCTCAATGACTCATTTGAACAGTTGGCACCAGTATTACATGGGAACTGATTTAGATTATCACGCCAATACTCATAAATGCATTTGTATCA